>CM040246.1:85810772-86459820 GCA_022545495.1 Chrysanthemum lavandulifolium
CAAATGAAATGGCTTCTTTGAAAAAGGTACACCAAATCACAAGGACACAAAGGCAAGTTTTAAATCGATGTTCGGGAACTTATTATGGTCACACCCCAGTTAGTAGGTGTATTGCCTTGATTTGCGGTGGTTGATTTTTATGTATATATTAAGTACCACCGAAAAGACGAGGTATAGATTTGTCTTGATGGTTTAAAAACTTTTGGACAATATTTTTGGTATCGTCTCGTTTAACCAAATCGTATTTCTTTAAGAATCACCTTAAAAGAAACACAAGCTAGAAAACGTTACGATTGTTTTGTTGTTTTATATTTTGTTTGGTGTTTCTAACACTTTAGGAAAAGCGTTAATGAACTTTTGATTTTGTTATAACTTTACAAAAACTGCTTTTACAAAAGGTGGTATATGTGCAAGTACGGGTCCGAAAATGCTTAGGACACGCTTACGACCTCCCGGCGTGGCGTAAAATTTGATTGGTGCAAAACCGTCAAGTTTTCTCACACGAACTAGTCACTTGTGAATGACCAACCGTAAGGAACTTAAAGCAGTTCAAACACCATCATCCTCCGTGGGACTTAACGACCCGGAATCCACCGTATTCTCGATCTAAATTGCATTTGGTGTTTGAACTATTTTAAGTTCCTTACGGTTGGTCATTCTAAGTGACTAGCTTTGTGAAAACTGACGGTTTTGCACCAATCGTGGCTTCATACTCTCAAGCATCTCATTCTTGAAAATCATTGTAAGTAATACACTCATATGTTCTATTCATCATTATCTTCATCCTAGGGTTTATTGTTTTAGATTTTTCAATTAAAGATTCAATTGAAGAACTTAGGTATCATAAAATTGATTTCATTACAAAAAGGTTCCATACAATTAAAGGTTTTCAAAACAACATTGTTAATACATATCAAAACCATAAACCCATCTTGACAAATTTTACCTAATTGGAATATTTGTTTTCTAGGATCAATCATGCCTAAAGCTACCCAACAAGATCACCATGACACCATTCACTACCTTTCTAGATACTATCGTAAAGAAGGGCTTTCAAAACCTATCGCAAAATCTTCAAAAGCTTGAAAACGACTTATCCACGAAGGTCGTGTAGTCAAGGAATGTTTCCTGAAAACACCGACATTCATCAAGTCTTTCGGCAATCAACTTTGATTGTCTCTTAGAAATTGATGAAAAAATTTGTCCGGTCTTTATCTTTGATTTTACAAGAGTGTTAGGATTGTTCGAAATAGTGATGAAAGTATCTCAATCGCTTTCATTATAAGCAACCAAAGCATTACCTTACCTCTCAACACATTCGCACAAATCCTTCTGGATACCATGTGAAGGAATTTGTATGTATTCTCAAGATTGGTCAATAGTAGCTCAATCCTTCATACTAGACTCCAAACCTATCTATCACACTCCTCCGGATGACACCATAGTTGTTCGAGACATCATCTTCGTGAAAAGAGTCTACCAATCTCGTCTCAACCGCTACAAAGAACTCATCCATCGTGATCACTTTCAAATGGAACTCTCGGGATAATTCCCAATGTTAATACAAATAAGCCGTAAAAACGTTTATTTATATTTTACGATCTTCTATTGTTTTGTCGATAACAAACGTAAAATCATTTTAACGAAACAAATAAAATACGTAAATGGTTTGAGCCAATAGTTTACTAACACACTTACATTTTCATATAAAACACTAAACAAGTAATAGTGTTTACATTTTATAGAAATACATATGTATAACAACTAGTGTTTACATAATATGGAAATGTGCATACTTATATTGTAATGGGTAATGTAATGGGTAAAAATCTAAGTACTTGACCCATTGACTAGATACATTGAATGTAGTTGGGTAAAACCCAAAGTCCATGACCCATACCCATGGAGCTTGATCCATAACCCATGACCCATTGCATGACATCATGCATGAAGTCATGTTGGGTATTATCCATGGTCCATGACCCATGACCCATGATCCAATGTCTAGATACATTGCATCTTGTATAACCCATGGTTCATAACCCATAACCCGGTTTGCAACCCAAAATCCGGACTTAAGCTGACCCAGACTGGCGGATCCCTTGGATTGCACTAGCCGGATCCCTTTGGGAAGGGATCCGTGGGATCCGGGGAACAGTAGAGAAATTTGCCTATAAATAGTGAGCCATTTCTCTCTTGCAAATCATCCCTTTTACACATACTCTCTCTTAGTATTGTAAACTCTCTAACCTCAGATCCAAAGGATCTTTCTATGTAGTTTTGTGTTTGTGTGATTCTCTAGGTTCCTCTTAAAGGCGAGATCACCACCTCTTGAAGTCGAGCAAGCTCAAGTCCATGAGTTGCCAAGCTTCGTCATCATCAAGACTACTGAAGTTATCTTGTTGATAGTTCTTTCCTCCTCCTTAGAAGTGTTGTGTTGAAGGCATTAGTGAAAGGTGCCGAAGGTCCGTGTCAAAAGCATTAGTGAAAGGTGCCGAAGGTCCGTGTCAAAGGCATTAGTGAGGGTCAAGGTCAAAGGCATTAGTGAAGGGTGCCAAGGTTCGCGTCGAAGGCATTAGTGAAAGGTGCCAGTGAAGGGTCTTTGAATGGTCGTGTCAAAGGCATTAGTGAAAGGTTCCAAGGGTGTACATTCGATATGGTGCATCGATGTACAAGATAGTTAGTTTGGGTTAAAGGATAGTGATATCCTTATGATGTTGTTATAAGGAGTATGTCTCCTTTGGGATAGTTGTTGTGTAGTGTTGGGTAGTAGTTCCTCCTTTGTAATGGAACTCGGTATCTAGCCTTGAACCGGATAAAGTGTAGGCGGCGTTGTGATAGGTTTGGTTCTACCTCGTGGAAGAACCGGTGTCTAGCCTTGTACCGGATAAAGAGTAGGCGACGTTGTGAAGGCTTCTCCGCCACATTAAGGAGCTTGTGTTGTGTAGTGCTTACGAACTCTCGAGTAGGTGACTCGGGGAGTGGAGTAGGGCAAGGAAGGTGTCCTTGTGGCGAACCACTATAAATACTCGTGTTGTGGTTTTGTGTTTCTTACTCTTTATCTTTGCATTACTTATTTATATGCTTATCTATCATCATCCAACACACACATTAAATAGATTGACATAAGTCGATCTAAATAGTTTAAAACGAAGTTTTAATCGGTAAAACTATTCAACCCCTCCCCCTTCTAATTTTCCACAACTGGTACCAGAGCTTCGTTACCAAGTTTCTTAGAGTATATTGTACTTTAAAAAGTTGATACGATCCGTGCATGTTTGAAAACTACAAAGAAGGGAATTTCTTAAAACAAAAAGTCATGTTTTTAGAAATCATCATATTTTAAATGTTGGATAGTGATAGATCATTCTAACATTTTCTTTTGAGAATTCTTCATACTAGGATTTGGGCATCTTAGAAGATCATGAAGAATTTCGCGTCTATGATTTTTTTAAATCATAAAAAGAATATATATAGCAAAGGTATGTTCCTTTATAATTTACTTATAGATAAATTATTAAATGTGCTTCCTAGCTTTATTAGTAATATCATTTCTTATAACACGTAAAGAATCGTAGACTTAATGCGTATATATCAATATTCTCTAAAGGTTGGTATCTATATTAAACACATCATCAAGAATAACATTCTTGGTTGATCTTCATAGACAAAACTACAAACTAGTCATTTTACCTCATAATGATAACTTGGCTAATCAAAAGCCTAAGTCATCATTTCTCACATAAGGATATTGGCATTACATTAGTAATCTATGTCAATAGTGTCCATGTGAAACTTTCCATATCATGATAAAATAGTATTTTGTCATGACTTCTTAACTTCCCAATTTATGATTCATTCGTAAAAAGGAACCTCGTCAAAAAGGACTAGTAAAACACGAAAACTCGTCAAAACCTCGAACCATAAACAAACCTTAAGTTATAGAGCAAAATCTTCAACATTAGTCAAGAATTAAAACTCCCGTGTCAAAATTATCAAAGTTCACTTAGACTATTTACTGCTGATCTGCGGATCCTGCGATTGAACTAGTTGGATCCCTATTTCAAGGGATCCGTGGGAACCGACACATCAGAAAACAGAATAAGTGCTAGATGATCACTGTGGAGTTTTTCTTTCTACTGTACTCTCCCACTCACGAACATAAACCCTAAGTTACTGTTCATAGGAGCTCATTCCTCATCATTTCAAAGGAAACAATCACTTGTGTAAGTATTATCTTCACTACATTGTTATTTCCATTCTCTAATTCCTAGTAGTACAATTTTCATCTTGAGAACTTTGGTTCAAATGGGTTTATCACAATTTGGTATCACATTGTTTTCTAAGATAAACTAATCAAAGAATCAACATTGTTAATACAAATTAAAACTCATTTTGAATTCAATAAAGATGTATTGAGCAAAATTGTGATGAACCTCATTAGGATACTATTCACATAATTGACACCACATTGTGGTTTTGGTGTTTACGATCAACCATGCCGAGAAATAGGCAACAAGACTATCAAGATACGGCACAATACATACTGATGTATCATAGAAAGGAAGGTCTTAGTCCTGAAGACCGAAAGGCCTTCAAAATGTTGCAAAATAGGTTGTTCCACGAGGGACGTGTAGTCAAACCTTCATTTCTCAACACTACCGACATCCCCCAAGTCTTTGCGGGAATCAACTTCCAATGCCTTCTAACTATCAGCGAACAAATATGTCCGGTATTTGTTCTCGAGTTCTACAAGAGTATAAGGATCATAAGAAATGAGGATGGAACCATTTTGATCACTTTTGTCATCAATGAACACGACTATACCTTCACCCTTGAAGAGTTTGCTTGGATACTTTGTATCCCTTGCCAAGGAGTATGCTTGTATTCAAATGAATGGTCACTAGCCCACCTCCATGACATGGTCGATGAGCATCCGGTTTATTCCACACCTCTCCGGATCCGGCTACGGTAAGAGATACCGTCTTCATTCAAAGAGCCTCCTCGTCTCGGGTCACTAGGAAATCAAAGGTCATCTATAGGGATCCCTTTCAAATGGAGCTTTCGGAGATGTTCCCATTGTACAAGAAATGGGAACTAGTGTTAAGGGAGAATGTCCTTTGTTTGGTGGGAAATAAGGATCATCCCAACGCTTGCCTAGTCTACATGATCTATTGCCTTGTCAATGGGACTCATTTCAACCTCGCCTATTACATGGTTAAACGGATGGCAAGTGTGTCAAGGACGGACAAGATGGTGCTCCCACATGCTATGCTCCTAACTCGCCTAGCCAATTTTGTCTTTGCTCTAGATCCATCTCCCTATACCGATGACCACTTCTTTAGCAACAAGGTCATGGTACCCTTGTCCGATGAGAAGACTACAAGGTTTATGGTTGAAGGCAAGAGACCTCATCCACCGACGGACTCATCCGAAGAAAGGAGGAGAAGGAAGCAACCCGATATGCAACTACCAACTTGACCCCATGGCATACATTGAGCAATTGCGGACATCCCAAGTCCATCTCAAGAATTTCAACAAACAAAGGGATGTTTAAATGTCTTGCCAACTTTCTTATGGGAAGAAGAAGAAGTAGGCTTGAAGGGTTGAAGAGTGAAGCTTGGAGGCGATGGAGTAGGAGATTGAGTGAAAGGGAAGGTAAGGTCATGGACCTTAAAATTTGAACAATGGTCTGTAAAACATCTTAAACAATATTTCTGTAACTTAGGACTTAGCTTTAGTAAATGGCATAACATGAACAATGACACCCTAACTTAGGCGACCCAAATGAGAATTTTATGACTACTTGATTGAAATCAAGAAGTCGGTCTTGCTCATATTTGCTTACCTTTTTAGTCAATCTTACTTGTCATACGTGATATACCTTACTTGCATATTTGATTACTTAATGTAGAAATGATTAGGTTGAGTATTTGCTAAGAGGTGCAAATTCTGCACATTTGCTGTGAAGCTACTGGTCAGCAGTAGCCGGATCCCTGAGCTATAACTAGCCGGATCCCTCGGATGAGGGAACCGTGGGATCCGGGTAAACAGACATAGGATTTGTACACTTTCACTTCAATCCAATCCTCCAGACCTTATCATACTAGCTAAACATGATACTTTAGGATCACTTAAGTCTTCCTCAAGATCAGAAGGTCTCACACTCACTCATAGCTAACGTAGGATCACATTCAAGGTGTTTTTGATTTATCACTTCACCAAAACTCACCATATTTCCGCTCTAATACTCACACATTGTTCCTCACATCTCAAAACACCTAGTTTGTTATTTCTCTTAATTTTAACAAATTGATTTTAGTCATCTTTACCTCAAAATAGGCTAAAAACTAGTTTTTCATTTCTTTTGATTTTTTAGGAATTTTTCAAATTTTTCTCAAGTTACCATCGATCTCTAGGATCATTTGGCTTCATTTGTCATCCTCAAAATATTAGTGTCATGCTTAAACACTTAGTTGCACTCATAAAAGTCCATTTTCTTATCAAAACCATCATTAGATATCCTCACTCCTTATGGTTGGACATTAAAGTCCCATACCATTTAAAACATCTTAGGGAACCCAAACACTCAGGATTTATAGGTACTAGACCTTAATAGAACATAATCACTCCACCACTTTGGTGTCTGAGAGACAGATCGCTAGTTTATAACTAGATGGATCCCCAATGTTAGGGATCCGTGGGATCCGGGGTCTTCAGAACAGATTATGATCACCTCACCTATCTAATTCAAACTCTCTTTGGTAGTTTAAACACTTTACCTTGCCTTAAGTGACTCCCTAGGATAGAACAACACCATAGTTGACCTTAGTGCATGCCAAAATTCATAATGGTTAAGAATTTAATTCACTAACATATTTTCATCCTTTATAAACCAAGTGTGCTTATGTATCTAAACCACCATTCAAAAATCAGTAGCTAAGACATCCATTACATCATCTCTTTTCACCATGACTAAAGCATCTAGCAAAACTTCTTCAACCAAAGGTTCCTCCAAGAAGAATGCTCATATGGTTCATGAGATATCATCAACCGAGTCATCACCCGTCAAGAGCCCAAATACTAGAATCCCTCCTCAACAAACTCAACCAACCAAAGCTAAAAGAACCGCTAGGATTAGTATTCGACCTTTTGAGTTGGAAAGGCCTTCATCAAACACTAAACCAAACACACTTAGCTCAAGTAAAACACCTAAGCCTTCATTTCTAGAACCAAGACTACACTCCTTTACCGCACCTCTTTCTCATCCAAATCTCTAGTCTTTAGAAGACTCACCACCTAGGACTTCTCATTCACCAACCTTCTCATTAAATAAGGAACCACCTTCACCATCAAATAGTCCATCTTTAGGAACAAGGAATCACCAAAACCATATAGAGGACTTCCCATCTCCACCACCAACTCATACATCATCACCCTTATTCTTAGTTGAACCATACCCTACGTCACTAAACTCACCTCCACAAATCCCACCATCCTTTGTGGAACCTCCTCAAAACATTCCACCTCCTCCGTTTCCTACTCATGACAATATTTGCTCTAATTGCCAACTTACCCAAGGATTAGTTCAAGAAGTAGAAAATGAGTTGCATTTCATGTTTAATCATCTCTTTGAACGATTCGACTAAATCAACAAGTCTACTCATCCTTAGATTACAAGCACATTAATGCTTTTTATTAGTTTTCGGCACAACTTAGAAATTATTAGAAAATGTACTACATGCTTTTGTCATTCTCTTAGTTTTAGAGATATGTATATCATTTCTCATGTTTTATTGAATGAAATTACATGTTGTATGCCATGTGGTATTGATAATATGTTTGGTACCTTAATACATAACTCGTGTTGATGTTTACACCACTTTTTACATCTACATTGCTGTCATGAGTATGCAGGCAGACAGATCCCTGACTTTTGCCTAGACGGATCCCTCCCATTGAGGAACCGTGGGATCCGTGCAATAGAAGCACCTTTTATTACTAATTTGAGTCTCATTTACAGGAAATTATGCATCATATACTTGTTTTTATAACCTTTGTTTTGTAGATCTTCAATATACACATGAAGACTTTGACACCCTCAACAAGGGGGAGCTTCTAGTCAAAGCAAAACAATTGCAAAAACACTTTCAATACTTTCGCTTAGGATTTCGTTATTACTTGACGCTCTCACAAAGGGAATCACTCGTCAAGGGGGAGCATGTTCGTCAAAAGACGAAACCTTTTGCAAACATAATTGCAAAACACTCACTTAGTCTTCCTAATTACTTGACGTCCTCAACAAAGGGAAGCACCCGTCAAGGGGGAGCTAAGACAAGAATTCTTCTCTTCTCTTACTCTCTATTTTTCATATTATTGCTTTTACACGTTTTTCTTAAAAATAATGTGTTAGTTTCTTTTCGACGCTTTTTTGTTTCGACAAAAGGGAGAAGAGAGTAAAACTCAATTCAAACTTTACAATTTTAGTTTTCCTTAAAATAATCTTATGTTTTGTCATCAACAAAAAGGGAGAGATTGTTAATACAAATAATCCGTAAAAACATTTATTTATATTTTACGATCTTCTATTGTTTTGTCGATAACAAACGTAAAATCATTTTAACGAAAAAAATAAAATACGTAAATGGTTTGAGCCAATAGTTTACTAACACACTTACATTTTCATATAAAACACTAAACAAGTAATAGTGTTTACATTTTATAGAAATACATATGTATAACAACTAGTGTTTACATAATATGGAAATGTGCATACTTATATTGTAATGGGTAATGTAATAGGTAGAAATCTAAGTAATTGACCCATTGACTAGATACATTAAATATATTTGGGTAAAACCCAAAGTCCATGACCCATACCCATGGAGCGTGATCCATAACCCATGACCCATTGCATGACATCATGCATGAAGTCATGTTGGGTATTATCCATGGACCATGACCCATGACCCATGATCCAATGTCTAGATACATTGCATCTTGTATAAACCATGGTTCATAACCCATAACCCCCGGTTTGCAACCCAAAATCCGGACTTAAGTCGACCCGATCGGCGGATCCCTTGGATTACACTAGCCGGATCCTCCGGGAGGATCCGTGGGGGGAACAAGAGAGAAATTTTCCTATAAATAGTGAGCCATTTCTCTCTTGCAAATCATCCCTTTTACACATACTCTCTTAGTATTGTAAACTCTCTAACCTCAGATCCAAAGGATCTTTCTATGTAGTTTTGTGTTTGTGTGATTCTCTAGGTTCCTCTTAAAGGCGAGATCACCACCTCTTGAAGTCGAGCAAGCTCAAGTCCATGGGTTGCCAAGCTTCGTCATCATCAAGACTACTGAAGTTATCTTGTTGATAGTTCTTTCCTCCCTCCTTAGAAGTGTTGTGTCGAAGGCATTAGTGAAAGGTGCCAAGGTCCGTGTCAAAGGCATTAGTGAAAGTGAAAGGTCCGTGTCAAAGGAAATAGTGAAAGGTGCCAAGGTCCGTGTTAAAGGCATTAGTGAAGGGTGCCAAAGGTTCGGCGTCGAAGGCGTTAGTGAAAGGTGCCAAAGGGTCAAGACAAAGACATTAGTGAAAGGTGCCAAGGGTGTACATTCGATATGGTGCATCGATGTACAAGATAGATTAGTTTGGGTTAAAGGATAGTGAGATCCTTATGATGTTGTTATAAGGAGTATGTCTCCTTTGGGATAGTCATTGTGTAGTGTTGGGTAGTAGTTCCTCCTTTGTAATGGAACTCGGTATCTAGCCTTGTACGGATAAAGTGTAGGCGACTTTGTGATAGGTTTGGTTCTACCTCGTGGAAGGACCGGTGTCTAGCCTTGTACCGGATAAAGAGTAGGAGGCGTTGTGAAGGCTTCTCCGCCACATTAAGGAGCTTGTGTTGTGTAGTGTTTACGAACTCTCGAGTAGGTGACTCGGGAGTGGAGTAGGGCAAGGAAGGTGTCCTTGTAGCGAACCACTATAAATACTCGTGTTGTGGTTTTGTGTTTCTTACTCTTTATCTTTGCATTACTTATTTATATGCTTATCTATCATCATCCAACATACACATTAAATAGATTGACATAAGTCGATCTAAATAGTTTAAAGCGAAGTTTTAATCGGTAAAACTATTCAACCCCCTCTAGTTTTCCATATAGATACTTTATGATTATTAAACAATGTATGCTCATGATTGTGCAAGACTTACTTTGTTTCTTTTATTCTATTGCTTGGTTGTTATCATAATAGATTGAAGTTGTGTGCTATATATCTTGTACTTTTGTTTCTATTGATGTTTGTTTCGGTAAAATCTTTAGTATTAGTATGCGACTCTAGTGCAAAATCTGCATACTACGTGAAACTAGTGAATTGCGATGGCGGATCCACGAGCTTTAACTAGCCGGTCCTCATATGAAGGATCCGTGGGATCCGGGTAAATGATATGGGAATTTTACACTTTCACCTCAATCCAATCTTCCGAACCTACTATACTAGTTAAACATGATACTTTAGGATCACTTAAGTCTTCCTCATGCTCGTTGGTTTCACATCCACTCATGACTAACTTATGATCACTTTCAAGGTGTTTTGATTTATCGTTTCATAAAAACTCACCAAATTTCCGTCCAATGCTCACACATTGACTTTCTCATCTCAAAACACCTAGCTTGATATTTCTCCATTTTAGCAAATTGATTTTAGTCAACTTTACCTCAAAATAGGCTAAAACTAGTTTTCATTTCTTATGATTTTAAGAAATTTTCCAAATTTCTTTTAAGTTACCAACTGATATCTAGGATCATTTGACTCCACTTGACACTCTTAAAATTTTTAATGTCATCTTTGATCACCCATTGGTGCTCATAAAATCCCATTTCTTTTCATAAAAGACAATCATTAGCTACCGTCACTCATTTTACTTGATCATTTAAGTCTTATATCATTTAAGACACCTAAAAAGACTGAAAACACTCAAGATGTATAGGTACTAGAACTTACAAAACATCATCTTCCTCCTCTTTGACTGCTGAGAGCCGAATCCCTAGTTTTAGCCTAGATGGATCCCTCATTTAAGGAATTGTGGAAGCGGTACGCACAGACTAAGCTAAAACAATCATTTCAAGCTCTCTTTGTTAACTTGAACACTCCACCTTGTCTTAATTGACTTCCTAGATCGGTGAAACTCGTAGTTGACTCTTGTGCATGCAAATCATTGCAATTTGAAGGATCTTAGTGGCTTAAGTTTTAAATCCACTTACCAATTCCTTCCCTTTATAAACCTCATTGTTAATACTTCTAAGTCACCATTCACAACCCCATTCTCAGCAACTAAAAGCCTTTATTTCACTATCCATTTATCATTTCATCATGAGGAAAGCTCCTAGTGCTAACTCATCCACCAAAGGACCTCCCAAGAAACTTGCTCGGGTTGTTCACGAAATATCTTCAACCGAATAATCACCCATTAAAGTCCCAAACACTAGAATTTCCTCACAACCAACTCTACCAATCAAACTAATTCCCAAAGGAATTGTTCCCACAAAACTTTCTTTGCCAAACACTACTATACCTCCTAAACCAAACACCCCTACTTCCATTAAACCATCACCTCTAGTACTTAGAGCCATCTTATTCACCACCCACTCTCATCTCTACACCTCTACAACTTAGAGGACTTGCCTTCTAGGCTATCTCATCCACCACCATTGCCAACATTCTCCTCGATTGAGAAAATAGCTCAACAACAAAACTTTGGTGTTGAAACAACACTAGCACCGTATCCTTTTCTCCATCACCTCAAATGGCCCATTTTGGATTGTGAGGAATCAACAACAACCGGATCACATGGAAGTAGATACCTTTCTACCACCATCATCAAAACATATTCCACCATCTTCATCCTTAGTTGAACAACCTCCAACTTCATCAACCATGCCTCCACAAATCCCTTCTTCTTTTGTGAAACCTCATCCCAACCTTCCATCTCAAACCACTCCATTCCTACCACCACCATTCCCTAGCCATGACAAAGATTGTTATCATTGTCAACATGTTGAAGGTTTAGTACATGAAGTACGTGACGAGCTACATTTCATGTTTTATCACCTCCTTGAACATTTCGATGAGGTCAACAAACCTAAACATCCTTGAGCTTAGGAATTCAAGTAGTGTTCTAAGTCTTAAGCATAACTTAGATTAGTTAGGAGTCATACTTCATGTTTGGATCATCTTCTTAGTTTAGAGTTATGTACATCATTTCTCTTGTTTTATTGAATGATATTACATGTTGTATGAAAATAAGATTGGTGCTTTAATACATAACTCTTGTTGATGTTAACATCACATTTCACATTTCCATTGCTGTCAAAAGAATGCAGGTATACGGATCCCTGACTTTTGCCTAGACGGATCCCTCACTTGGAGGAACCGTGGGATCCGTGCAACAGAAGCACTTTTTATTACTAATTTGAGTCTCATTTGCAGGAATTTATACATCATATGCTTGCTTTCTAACATTTTTTTTTGTAGATTTTCAAAATACACTTGAAGACTTTGAGACCCTCAACAAGGGGGAGCCTTTGTCAAAGTAAATACAATTTCAAAAACGCTTGCAATACTTTCACTTAGGATTTCTTTATTACTTGACGTCCTCCAAAGGGAGCACTCGTCAAGGGGGAGCATTTCGTCATAGACGAAACTATTTGCAATCAAAATTGCAACATACTCGCTTAGTCTTCCTAATTACTTGACGCCCTCAACAAAGGGAAGCATCCGTCAAGGGGGAGCTAAGACGAGAATTATTCTCCTCTCTTACTCTCTACTTTTCCTATTATTACTTTATACATGTTTTTCTTAAAACAATGTGTTAGTTTCTTTTTGACGCTCTTTTTGTTTTGACAAAAAGGGAGAAAGAGTAAAACTCAATTCAAACTTTTACAATTTTAGTTTTCCTTAAAATAATCTTATGTTTTGTCATCAACAAAAAAGGGGAGATTGTTAATCTGAATATGCCGTAAAAGCGTTTATTTATATTTTACGATCTTCTAATGTTTTGTCGATAACAAACGTAAAATCATATTAACGAAACAAATAAAATACGAAAATGGTTTGAGCCAATAGTTTACTAACACACTTACATTTTCATATAAAACACTAAACAAGTATATTGTTTACATCTTATAGAAATGCATATGTATAACAACTAGTGTTTACATAATATGGAAATGTGCATATATATATATATATATATATATATATATATATATATATATATATATACTTTTATATATTGTAATGGGTAATATAATGGGTAAAAATCTAAGTGCTTAACCCATTGACTAGGTACAATGTATTATGTTAGGTAAAACTCAAAATCTATGACCCATACCCATGGATCTTGATCCATAACCCATGACCTAATGTATGACATCATGCATGACATCATGCTGGGTATTATCCATGATCCATGACCCAATGTCTAGATACATTTCATCTTGTATAACCCATAACCTCGTTTGCAACCCAAAATTCGGACTTAAGTGACCCGGTGCGGATCCTGGATTGCACTAATGGATTCCTCCGGGAGGATCCGTGGGAACCGAGAATGAGTGAAATTTTCCTATAAATAGTGAGCCATATCTCACTTGCTACATATCCATTTTACACATACTCTCTCTTAGTGTTGTAAACTCTCTAACCTCATATCCAAAGGATCTTTCTATGTAGTTTTGTGTTTGTGTGATTCTCAAGTTTTTCTTAAAGGCGAGATCACCACCTCTTGAAGACGGCAAGCTCAAGGTCATGAGTTGCTGCTTTATCATCATCAAGACCACCGAAGTGTCTCTTGTTGATAGTTCTTCTCCCTTCATAGAAGTGTTGTGTTGAATGCATTAGTGAAAGGGCGAAGGTCCATGTCGAAGGATCATTTCAAAGGTATTAGTAAAGGTGCCAAGGTTCGTGTCAAAGGCATTAGTGAAAGGTGCCAAAGTCCGTGTCGAAGGCATTAGTGAAAGGTTAGAAGGGTCGTGTCAAAGGTATTAGTGAAAGGTGCCAAGGGTGTACATTTGATATGGAGCATCGATGTACAAGATAGATAGTTTGGGTTAAAGGATCTTGATATCCTTGATGATGTTGTAATAAGGAGTGTGTCTCATTTGGGGTAGTTGTGTAGTGTTGGGTAGTAGTTCCTCCTTTGTAATGGAACTCGGTATCTAGCCTTGTACCAGATAAAGTGTAGGCGACGTTGCGATAGGTTTGGTTCTACATTGTGGAAGAACCCGGTATCTAACCTTGTACCGGATAACGTTTAGGTGACATTGTGATAGGTTTGGTTCTACCTCGTGGAAGAACCCGGTGTCTAGCCTTGTACCGGATAAAGAGTAGGCGACGTTGTGAAGACTTCTTCGCACATTAAGGAGCTTGTGTTGTGTAGTGCTTACGAACTCTCGGTGGGGAACTCGGGGTGGAGTACTGGCGGCAGGAAGGTGTCCTTGTAGCCGAACCACTATAAGCGCTCGTGTCGTGGTTTTGTGTTCCTTACTCTTTATCTTTGCATTACTTGTTTATATGCTTTATCTATCATCATCCAACACACACATTAAATAGATTGACATAAGTTGATCTAAATATTTTAAAACGAAGTTTTAATCGGTAAAACTATTCAACCCCCTTCTAGTTTTCCACAATTTGAAGCGTAAAAGTGGTGAAAATGACCACGATCATCTCGAGAATGCGAAACTGAACTTTGAGCAACGCTTTGGTGGGAAGGAGTTCGGGTATGTTCACGCTTGGGAGATCTTGAAAAATTACCCGAAGTGGGATGCCGAGGATCTGATTGACATTACATGTCTCGAGGATATATTCGGCCCAGACAAACGATCTCGTCCCTAAAGAGATGGCGGCAGAAAGAGTCGAGCTGCAAAGAAACAAAAGTCGACTTCAATATTGAGTGATGCGAGCTCCGGTGGGAGTCAATCGAGTACTTTTTCGGGACAATTATCCGAAAAGTATGCGCAAAAAGCCGACGTTCAATGCCTTGTTACGAGGCGAGGCGGGAGATTGCTACGTTAGAGATGAAGGAGATGAAGTTTCTCATGATAGATCTCAATTTGGCTACTGACCCTGCAAAAGCAGAGATCATCCGAATGAGACAAGAAAAAATAATGAAGAAATATGCCGAAAGAGATGACTAGTAAAATGTTTAAGTTTCTTATTATTAGTACGTGTTTTATTTTTTCCCGCATCGCTTTTTTTTTATCGTATTTTTTTCTTATTATTAGGTTGTTAATGTATTTTAATTTTGATGAAATAAATTTAGTTTATTTGGAAATTTGAAAAAAAATTGTAAGTGGTGGGCCCTAAATGAGTAAGTTAAGGTTTGTTGTGAGTGGTGAGGGTTAGTTGTGGATGTTTGTTATAGTGATGTGGCACCCATGACCCCGAATGAAGAGGCAATGCTAGTTGTGACACCTAATGCTCTTATAGCCATGACAAAAGTTCAATATAGATTTCAAATTTACCATAGATTCAATAAACCAATCATAGCCATTTATTTAAAAATAATAATAATAATAAAAAAATAAAAATAAAAAAAAACTTTCACATTTTCTTTTAAAAATTAAATATCTCGCAAACCTTTAATCGTTATGTGAAAAAAATCATACTATCGCGGCGAGAATTAAATTATCTTTCTATAAATATACACTTCTATATATTTTTAACGATTTTTTTTTGAAAATTTCGGCCTAGAAAAATCATATGTGATTTGTGAAAATCACATGTGATTTGTAAAAATCATATGTGATTTGAAAAAATCATATATGATTTGATTTTTACAAATCACATGTGATTTTTCTGGTCGGAATTTTAAAAAAAATTTTGTCGAAAATATAGAGAAGTGCATATTTATAGAAAGATAATTTAATTCTCGTCGCGATAGTGTATTTTTTTGTACTTTGAAAATTTACCGTTTGTAATATATGTTATTTTTTTAAATAAAGGTGAAAAATAGTTTTTTTAATTAATTTTGATAAAATAGATGACTAAGATTGATTTATTGGATATATGGTAAATATGAGATATATATTGATCTCAACTCCTATCTTATAATAGAGGAAGCCCTTTTAGGTATTTGTCCACTTTTAACTTTTGTCCACCAAAACACAAAATTTAGTATTAATCACGTACTGTGTATATCATATAACATCAGTGACGGAGCATGCTTAGAGGCCTAGGTACCTAACGTTTTCCTGCTTAACGCAAACCGGACGACGCGAGTTGGGTACCGTGGCTCGCGTTTTCGAGTCCTGAGCCATCGTCACCAGCCGAGATGGTCCCGGAAAACGCAACCAGACGGCGCGAGGTAGGTACCGTGGCTCCCGTTTTTGCGTTTTAACGTTTTTGTTTTGTGGGTTTTGTGTTAATGTATGTATGTTTTGTGTTTATGTGTGTTTGTCTTTGTTTAAAACTTGCAGGTGGGTGACTGTGTTTGAGAAAATGGAGACATAAATGGGCGTGTATTTTTGTATGAAGTATCTTAGGGTTGCTAACCATTAGGCATTTTTATTAGGGTTATAATTGTTGTTCCCAGTTCACTATTGTTTAAAAGCAGTTTAAGTATATAAAACAAGTTAATAGTGAACTATGACCAAATTAACATAAGAAAACACACTAAGTAATTTTCAACATCATATTCTTATTAGAAATAAATCAACAAAGAATCGCTACCCAAGTACTTGAATAGTACTTGGGATTGAAATGACAAAGTTGGGTGACTCTCCTAAGCTCGGGCTAAGTCCAGAGCACAACTCTTAGAGCTCACCGAGCTATCTCAGAACTAAGTTGTATTTGGAGGAGGAAAAGATGGCTTATGTGTATGTGTGTTTTTACTGACAACCTTTTCACTCCATCTCTTATGCTATTTATACATGTATGATATTTGACTATTTCCTAAGTGACAACCGACATCATACGTAAGACAAAATATTGATGTATTTTGTCTCACATTTTACAAAGACTATTCTAGGTAAGAGACAAGACTACTTTCCTAAGTTCGGTGATGACACCGAGCACGATCTTTTGCCATTCGTGAAAGTTGACTTTGGTTGATAAGGACTTCGCCTTATCCGATTCAACCTTTTCCGCCTTGTCCCGCTCTTTCTTGATCTTTACATTCTTGCCTTCTACTTCAGTTTGTCTTGATGTAAGAAGTTGGAGAGAGTCTTAGGGATTCCGTGAGTTATTGTCATCACCACCGAATCCATCATCTTCTTCTTGACTCGCCTTCACCCTTTAAGTTCCGCCTTCATCGAGTGGAGAGACTTCTTCTTCGCCTCATACCGAGTATCCTCGAAGATGACTCATCGAGAGACTATGCACTCAATGACTGTTAGTGTTAATGGATTAAACACTTGGGCTATTTTCATTCAAATCCTAGATTAAGGGTTTGGGTATTTACCGAACCCAACAGCCTCCCCTATTTGGATATACAAATAGCCTAAGTGGTTGATCGGTGTAAGTGAGCAAGAGGCTTCTTCTTACACCGAATGTACTAATGAATACAATAAGGAACACCGAGTAAATGAATAAAACATACATCGCTTATTGATCAAATTACATAGTTCCTATCACTAGTACAAAAGATAAAACAAAATGATGTCAATCCGTATGGATTCCCAATGCTTCAAGCTTGAATTTCTTGGTGATGAGTGTTTCTCTGTCGGGATGGTCTCTTATCTTGGCATTCGTGTCTTAGCGTAACCCGATGTTTCTGGGTTTGAATTTGAGAGGCCACGGTATGTAGCTCAAGATTGCACCACACCACCGATCAATATCACTCCATCTTTGAAAAGGTGGTTTCCATAGACATCAATGTGGAATAGCCCTCTTCAGCTTCTCAATCACTAGACAAGTTCACAAATTTAACCCTTCAGTGCTCCCTATTACACTCGGTCCGGCCACTTTGATTTCGTGTTGAACTCAACTCTCTTCCTTTTGCGGTGGATGATTGTGGTTGAGATCCTTGAGGTGCGATTAAATATGGTGAATTCCCTTAATATGGACAATCCTCGATCTTTCATATCTTTTATCGAGCATTTTCATCGGTCCTTAACCACGCATTTTTCTTCTTTTCAATAATCGACCAAGTTCATCGAGTTGATGATCCCAAGTCGGTGAATTTGAGAGGATCATGAACTTCAAAGTGCCTTTATCATCCCTCTCAGACGTTCATGGCGGAGGTTTGGTATTAGGATGATTCGACATCCGTGATCTTTTCAGAGCCTTGACTTGTCATTGTCGCTTGTAATGCTCAATTACGCTTTGCCCGAGAGCTTGATTTTCTTCTTCTTTTCTTCCAACTGCTTTTCATAGCATCATCTAATGACTGAGCTTCCTTGAACTTTTGTCCTGCTGACCCTTTTGGAGCTTGCTTGGATCTAATCCCATGTTTTCGACTTCTTGACAACCTTTGCGCTGCTTCTCTTTTTTCTCTTCTTGACTAGTTTCAATCTTCTTTCTTCTTTAGCAAGATGTTAACTCAATGTGTTGTGGTGTGAGGTGTACTCGGTGTCGCCGATTTATAGGGAATCTTCTCGTTCGAAGTTGCCATTTTGCCTTTCCTTTGTCCCGACACGAGGAAGATGAAGTTGCTACGGGGGTGGTGGTGTTGTTGTTATTGGAGTAATTCCATCGGTGTTGTTGTTGGTGGGATTGATGAGATAGGTGTTCTTGAGGCGGGTGGGGATGATGAGATTTGAGCCACCGATGTTGATGGTGTTGGCTCCCCTCGGTGTGAAGGAGGTTCTTGACAATATTCTCCCCTCAACTATTCTTTGGAGCTTGATGAGGGCAAGAGTTGGAGTTGGTGCCGAGGGGGAGGCGAGCTTGACCCTGAAGGCTGATAAATTTCGGAGATCATAGCCTTGATGTCGAAGTGTCGATTGAATACCGGTGACTTTAGTTTCCAAATTAGCTGAGAAACTTCCAGAGTGTCATTACGGGCCCAAGATTCCGTGCCGTAGATGAAGATGCCTCGATCTAAAGTAGCCACTGCGTATTCAAAGAGTCCAATGTAGCTTGAAGAGACGGGTGAGGATCAAGACCCCGAACATTTGTAGACTTGAGCATATTGAGCGGTTCAAATGAGGTTTGAGGATTGTTTCAAGTACACTCAAGTAGCCTCCAAAGACTTTAGAGTTGAGTGTCGGGTCTTTGACAAACTCCCCGATTTCATCTATCTTGGTACCTACACCTCGAAGATGCCCGAGGAATTTAGCCATGTTTTCATCCAATCGATGAATGTTGTCATACATCGATCCACATGCTCATGAACATTTTCATCAAAGCCATGTACCTCGGCCTTTAGATCAAGATAACTCGCGCAGAAACCTAAGTGTGTTGTTCCCACAATGTGTCGTTGACCCCATAATATAACCTTCTTGAAGCTTTGGTGATCCACCGAATGAGTTGTCTTTCATGAGTGGGAGAACATTATCAAATCTATCAAATTCATCGATTGGAGGAAGAGGAGTCATCATTGTCGAGGCTTGACCGGTGATTCAAGATGCTCCCGTGGATCAGCCGAGGCTCTTGTTCGCCTTGAACCTCGTCCATTTCTTCTCCAAATGATAAGATTTCATCATCGGCCTCGAAGCTCATCTTCGTGAGAATAATATCGGTGACATCGCCATGATTAACCGTGGGTTGGTGATGGGTTCCATATCGGTGGTGGTATGTTTCCTCCGAGTCTTTGTCCTCGTTGACCCCTCGCACAACGCGGTGGGCGCTTCCAGTGCCTTCGCTAGAGTCGATTGGTTGTGGGTTCCGTATCGGTGGGTTGTTCCTTTCCTCCCAGTCTTTGTCCCCAGTGACCCCGAGACACCGGTGGAGTTTTCCAGTGCCTTTGGCGGAGTCGGTGATAGTTGTATCCCTATCGTGGTTGTATTTTTCCTCCGAGTCTTTGGGATCGATCGGTGTGCCCTCGCACAAAGGCTTGGATTTGCTAATGTCATCACCGGGTGTTGTGGAAGGCGCCCCTACCTACCGGTTGTTTGTTTCCTCCGGATCTTGGGAGTAGTAGGTGTGACCAAGCGGCACCGACCGTGATGTATCGGTGTCCTTCGTTGTCACCGGGTGGTTGTTGCCCGTGGGTGGGTGTCTGCTTGGTCTCGGGCTTTTGTGCCTCTTGGGTTGTGCTCTCAAGCCTCGTGGCCCCGAGACTTTGGTTTAGTCTTAGTCCCATCCGAGACTTCCCTTTTTATTTTAGGAGCAGTGGTTTGAGACACCGATCCACTTTGATTGTTTATAGCAATCATGCGGGCCGTCAATTCAATGGGAGTGACAAGGATGGGTCCTTTTGAAAATTTGATGGGCTCGGGATGCGGGTAATTTTCCAAATTTTCATCCCGAGTATAATTTGAACCCAAGAACGATTGCAAAGCACGTGAGATAAACCTAGGATACGAAACGTGCTTAGTCCTAGTTTTGCTCAGAGTTTCACGAGATCACTCGTAAATGATCTCCTATGTCGACAAAGTGACCCCATTCATCAAGCAAGATGCCATCATCAACCTGAATAGAGTTAACTTGTTCGCTGGATGAGTGGTTCCCGCCGAGGACACGAATCACAAAAGTGAAGAGGATCCTCAAGCCACGGGAATGAGATTTTAGTGACTGGGTCTTGTCCAAAAAGTTGGATCTAAACGATTTGTTTTAACCCATCCTTCATCGTGGAGGGTTCGTGATGGGCGACATAAGCACCTTTTTATAATCTAACCTGTTGAAGTGCAAAACGCTTTGTAATTCAGGTGTATTGTTTCCATTTAGATCGAACTCGATGAGATACTCCCAAGAGGTCTAAGGTTATTCTCATCGATGAGAAGGTGTCGGGTCAAAGGCTCTAGTCTGTAGCCCAAAACTCCCCGAGGTAGTTTGGGTACACTATCGAGGACATTTACAAAGGTCGTTTGAGTGGGCGTTGAATAAAATTTTATAATGTCTTTATAGGTTGGGACATTTTCGTGATATTCAAAATTTCCTATGACATTATTTGTTTTAAATTCAACGTTAGTAAGATCCCCACCCATCGAGAAGCAAACTGGAGAGATTGTGTTCTAGCCATTTCCATTAACGAAGATTTTAGGGTTTAAAAAGTTTTGACTAGAACAATCAAAGTATTTAGATCTCTTCAAGTTTGTGATGAAAACTTTTGTAAATGTTTACAAGGAGGGTTTTTCCAAAGAGGTTTTAAAGATATTGAGAACACACAAATATTTTCGGATTTGAGAAAGAATTTTGATGAGTTTAGTTGCGTAAAATAATTTGTGTGTTTTGTTTGTGTTGAAAGAGGGTATTTATAGAGTGATAAGAGGGTGTTTTGTGCACAAATGGGAATATTAGGAGTCGGTTTTGAAAGACGCTTGAATTTCCACATTTAATGCTACCACCCATTACCCGCAAGAAAATCCCGTTTTCAAGGAATAGTTGTAGTGCACAAGAAAAGTGCACTTTGCGAGATAAAATATCAATTTGATATTTTGTGAAAGGCATTAAATGCCAAGTGGGATGACAAAGAAGACAAAGACATATATTCCTTTATTAAATTGGCATAGTTACCAACCTAGGACATTTAAGTAATCGATACTTGGATCATTTAGTTACTCATTCAATGCTCTTTGTCAAGTGTCGTGGACCCCGAATGAGTCTTACTTATTAAGTGAGAGGTTGGTTTTGATGTTCGTGGAGAATGAACCATTTCGAGAACTCATCGAGATTGGTTTTCAAATACTTGGCTTTCAATGTCAAGCATTCCTAATTCACTTTTCTCTCAAGGTAGGTTCATCCAAGGGTTTGGTGAAGATATCACCATTGATATTCAAGAGGATGAAATGTAATTCAATATCTCCTTTCATTATGTGATCCACGATGAAGTGATATCTCGATATCAATGTGTTTGGTTCTTTGGTGGAGGACAGTGGTTGTTGGAGATTGCAATAGCACTAGTGTTATCACGGAAGATGGGCACCATTTTGTAATGGATGTCATAGTCACCGAGTTGACTTTTCATCCTTAATACATTGGCACAACATCCTCGTCAGACTACATATTCGACTTCACCGAGGACATAGCCACCGATTGTTGCTTCTTTGCACTCCAACAAACCGCTTTTCCTCCAAGAAATAGACAGACACTAAGGTACTTTTTCTCGTTCATGTTGCACCAAGATAATCGAATCGAGTAACCCGCGAGATCAAACCCCGAGCATTTTGGATAATAGAGTCCAAGGTTTGGGGTTCCTTTCGTACCGAGTATTCTTTTGTTGCAGCGAGGTGAGATTCTTTCGATTGACCGATATCTTGCTATTAAATGATCGAAAATTGTATGTCCGGTCTAGTAGCGGTTAGATACATCAATGAGCCAACAATCCTCTCGAAATGGGTTTGATTGATCGATTTGCAAGTGAGATCGTGTCCAAGGTTGTTAGGTGGGACCATTGGTGTCTTCACCGAGGCACGTCAGATATCTCATATTTCTTCAAGAGATTTCTCGTGTATTTCTCTTGACCGATGGATATTCCTTTATTAGTTTGTTTCGATTTGTAGTCCAAGAAAGTATGTAAGTTCCCCATCATGCTCATTTCAAACTTCTTTGTCATTAGTTTTTCAAACTGCTTGCAAAGTTTGTAGTTTGTTGAGCCAAAGATGATATCATCAACATATACTGGACTAGTATCACATCCTGTTGGGTTCTATAGACAAACAAAGGTGTTGTCTATCTTTCCTCCGACAAACTTGTTTTGTATCGAAGGCCGAGAGAGTTTCATACCATGCCCGGGAGCTTGTTTGAGTCCATAAAGGGCTTTGTCAAGCTTGCATACATAGTCGAAATTCACTACTCTCAAAGCCCGGAGGTTCTTCGAACATACACATCTTCCTTGAGATCACCATTTAAGAATGCACTTTTAACATCCATTTGGTAGACCCAAGTTCATGTATGTTGCATATGCAAGGAAGATCCTGATGGCTTCCATTCTTGCAACAGAGCAAATGTCTCATCATAGTCAATGCCTTCTTGTTGACCGTAACCTTGGCTACAAGTCCGCTTTGTTTTAATGATGCCATTTTCATCGCTTTGTTTCGAAAACCCACTTCATTCCTATGACTACTACATCCCGAGGACATTTGATCAAGGTCATGACCTTGTTTTTATCAAACTATTGCAGTTCTTCTTGCATAGCCTAAACCCGACTTGGGTATTTTAGAGCCTCGATGACACTTTTGGGTTCTATATCCGATAGGTAATTAGCATATAGACATTCATTGGTCAAGTCAGTTAGACTAGCGTACCATGCTTCTGTGAGCATGCCCTCGGTGGGTTCACCAATGATGTTTACAAGCTCAATATCCGAGTTCTTGTCCACTTACTTTGTGGTCCAGGATCCGAGCTTGATGATGTCACTGGTGTTCGATGTGAGTTCAAAAAGAGTCGCAGAATCAATTAGATCATCCGTAGAGATGTCTAGTTCGGTCGAGGTTCATGAGTTCTGTGTTCCCGATTATTTGGATCGTTGTTCCTTATCCCAAATAGGACCGATCGATTATCAATGAACTCACCGATGGTTGGTTGGGGTAGGTTGTGAGGTAAGACATAATATGAGATGTCGCGATCGCTTGATACGAGGCTCGAATTCGATTGTTGTACTTATCAGAGGATATCTTGATGAGTTATCAATTCCTATTTCCTCCATCGAGGTGTTGGTGAACCCGATGCTTTCAAGACTTTCATCAAAGGTGACATGAAAGGTTTCCTCAACTTGTTGTCTCCTTGTGTTAAAACCACGAAGGCTTTGGAGATCGGTGAGTAGCCTAAGAAGTATCCATCATCGACTTTTGCATCAAACTTGCCTAGATGATCCTTGTGGTTATGAATGAACATGACATCCAAATACATGAAAATAGTCATGTCGAAGTCTACCTTTGAAGATCTCATATGGGGTTTTATTATGTCTTTTGACAATGATTGACCTGCTTTGAGTGTAACAGCGCTTTGATCGCTTCAATCCGTAAATGCTTTGAGAGAGTGAGCCATTTAACATAGTTCTAGCGACCTCAATGAGAGTTCTGTTTTCCTTTCAAAGAACCCCATTTTGTTCGGGGGTATATGGAGATGAGAAATTTTGAGAAATTCCTTTTCCATCACGTAAACTCTCAAGTTCTTGATTTCGAACTCGCACCATTGTCGGATTCGATTTGTTTAATCGTAATGTCATTACGGTTTTCTATCTTCCGATGAATGACATTATTGTATCACCGCGACTCTTTTGGAAAGAAAGTATACCCAAGTGTATCTTGAGAACTCATCAACAATGACAAGTGTATACTTCTCATGCCGGATTGATCCGGACCTGATGTGTCCAAAGAGATCCATGTGCGGGAGGTGAAGGCGCTTTTGATGGAGAAATTTTGTTTGGTTTGAATGATGCTCGTGGTGTTTACCCTTTTCACAAAGCGTAGCATTGTTTGTCTTTGCAAAACCAAAGTGATGGTAAGCCAAGGACCTTGTTTTGTTTTGCCAAGTTGTTAAGGTTTTGAAGTTTAAAAGAGGTTTGGGGGGTTTTTTTGGACCTGAAAAAAAGTTGGGTCCAAAGCCCTTTTAAACCTTTGGTTAAAAAAACCCCCCCAAAAGGTTGTCAAATTTGGAAAGGGGAAAGCCGTTGGGAGGGAAAAGGAAAATTTTAAAATTTCCGAAAATAAATTTCCCTTTCCTTTAGTTTGGGGTTTTTTCCCAAGGTTTTAATTTGGGGTTGGAAAAGGTTCCTTTCTGGGGAAACCCCATTTGGTGGGAAAGAAGGGGTTGCCCTTGGGTTTTAAAGGAATGAGGTTTTTGAAGTTTTTTTATGCGGGCATTTTAAAGGGGGCCTTTTTTGGATTTTTAAAGTTGTCTTTCAAAATTAAATTTTTTAAAAGGCTTTAGTTTAAAGGGTTTAAAGAAAAAGGGGTTTAAAATTTGCCCAAAGGGGCCCCATTTTAAAGGTAGGGTTCGGGAAAAAAAGGAAGTGTTTTCGAACTATTACCTTTTTTTTAAAAAAAAAGTTTTTTTAAATTTTTTTAAAAAATGTTTTAAAGCTTTTATTTTTTTATTCCCCCTTTTTTATCCCTATTTTTTCCCCTTTGTAAATTTTTAAAAAAGGTTTGTAAAAATTTTTTTTGGGAAAAAGGACTTTCCTTTTGGTAATTTTTTCCCATTTTAAACGGTTTTTTTTTTTTGTGGGGTAAAGGAATTTTAATTTCCCCTATAAATTTTCTCCTTTTTTTTTTTAAAATTTAAACTTTCATCTTTTTTATCCCCTTAAAAATCCTTTTGTTTAAATGTTAAAAATTTACAAATTTCCCCAAAATTTGAAATATTCAACCCCGTTTTTAAAAAATTTTACTTTTACCCCTTCAAACTTTTTTCAAATTTTTTAGTTTTAAAAAAAAAAATTTCCTTTAATCCAGATTCAAAAATTTGAAAACCCCAAAAAAACATTTTACCTTTTTTTTTATTTTAAAATTTTTTTTTTAAAAAAATCAGAAATTTTAAACTTAAATTTTTTTCTACACGGTTACGTTGCATAGTTAAAGAGTTGCATTGTCAACTTTTAGGTGACAACTAGCTCTAATAACTAGCTTGAAGGTGTGGATAAACCTCGAAGGTTGTCAAACCGTCAAAGTTTATGTCTATCAAGAGTTTCTTGAATAGTACATTCTACTAAGACAAGTCCTTGCGAGACACGTTTACATCACTAGCGAACTAGCTTGAAATTATTACCCGTCCGGACAAGTCTTTTCGAGTTACTAACATTTAAGATCTAGTCAATTCATTGGTTAAGTCTTTGTACGACATTCAAAGAGTAATTCACAACATATTTCTTATCACATAATTTTTCTCCCCTCAAAAATGGCATATAAATGTTATTTTTGAAATTTTGATATCGAATATGTCTATTTGAGGTTTGTGGGAAGATTACCACGAAGAACAATTTTTGAACAAAGTTTTTAAGCAAATACTCCCCCTCAACAATTGATGTAAACTTTTGAGGTTTTGAAAAACATAAGGGGAAGTACTTGTTTTTTTGAGCAAAACTTTGAAAATGATAGTTTTGATTAGTTTTACTCAAAAGTAAGAAGCTTTCGCTCATTTTATAAGGATTGCGGCACTGAAGCGTACCACATGGTCCTTTCAATACAAGTACGGGTTGTACACTATTATGCGTGCACAAGCCATAATTATATATAAATCATACATCTAGATAATTATAAGAGAAACAGATCAAGGGGTACCAGGTGTCTCAGGTATTCCAGCAATAACTCCGGGAATACGTTCTGGACGTTGATAGCCAGTGAGAGATATGCTTGGACGACCACCAACAAAACTTTGCAATGTTACGATCGATCCCGCCTAAACAACCTTTCATCAATCCGGCGTGATCTTCTTAACATCCTTACGTCCTCGAATTCCATCTCTTCCGCGACCCTATGCCTTCATGTATCTGTTTCAAGCGATAAGCTAAACCGTCCGTGACTTTCTTCAATGTGTGATCCCCAAACTTGTGTTGCTCTTTGCGCCATGAAGCAATGTGGTGTAGTTCATACGTAGACTACCCCAAATGGTTTCTTGATAAGGGTGTCTTGAGCAAGTTGGTTTATGTCGGGAAGGTCTAGTTGAGGTTTTGTGAGGTTTACGTTTACGATAAGATTCCACGGCAAGTTGAATGTCCTCTACGTTCTTGGATCACGATGCTTCGGATGAAGATAGCGAGACTTGATGTACTTTCGCGTTGTGTAACACCCCATTTTCGTGATCGCAATGAATTCAAATTGGGTGTTACTTCATGGCTCAACAGCTTATAATGATAGAAAAGCGAACTCTAATTGTGTCGTTTTAAAAGATTTATCATTCGATTTATATAAATATCGAGTTTACAAATGAGGTCCCGTGGTTTCTGAGTTTATTGAATAAGTTTTGAATGATAATATAGCCTTCTTGAGTATCCGTGCCTTAGTGCCATCCTCGTAAATTATAAACCCGAGATAAACATGCTAAAAGTGTCAACACAAAGGTTGGTGAGTTCATAGAGTTTATAGATAAAGCAGTTGAGTTCAATAGTTTGATTATTGTAATAAATACAAATATCGATGAAATAAGTAGTGGACTACGTTGTTATGCACCATAGTCATTTGTTTAGTAATCGAGTTGAACACAAGTTTCAAGGTTGGGCCATGTTGTTCCACCCATAAATTCGATGGTTGCGACATTTGTATCATTGCAACACGTTATATATTGCCTTAAGTCTCATGAACGCATAAACCTTAATACTACAGCGTCATAATAATGGCGTAAGTTACGTACATCATAGTAATGATGTGAGCAACAATGCCCTCGGTAGGAGTTTGCCATTCTCTAGTATTCTCAAATAAAGTGCATTTGGTTACCTATCAAGCTAACCAAATGGGCGTCAGCGCCAATAGATCTATTCACTATATTCGTGCTCACTCGCAAGTGATTAATGGTTCATGATATGAGGACTTTAGTGGCAACAATGTATAACTTAGGCAATAATAATTAGGATCATCACATGATAGTACGTGTGTTGGGGTTTGTAGCAAAGCGTATAAAGTGTGATTATGAACTCATAGTAGTATGTAAAAGCTTTAGAGTACTTGTGAAAGTAAAAATAGGTGATTGAGCATGTATCTCCCCAAAATAGTTTAAAACAAGTAAAGGTAGGGCCATGAACTCACAGTAATATGAAAAAGTTTAGAATACTTGTGAAAGTAAAAATAGGTAATTGAGCATGTATCTCCCCAAAGCATTAATAAACAAGTATAAAAGCAGGCTACGAACTCACCTCGATGTTACAGTGATACGGATGGAAAACAAATTAAGTAAAGTTGATAAAGCTGCTCCGACTCGTGACACGAGTTAGTATGTCATGTTTTAGTATTCGAATTTAAGTTTATGTGATAACGATGCTTTATCGATAGTTAGGTAACATGAAGTCTCTAAAAAAAATTAGCAATACTTATCTTTCTTATTTTTATGGCTCGGATGATGGATATTAAATTTTATCAAAACCCAAGTTGTTAAATATTTTATGTTTCCAAATGTTATAATTTACAATTTTAAATATTTACGATTTTACCCTTGCACTTTCAAAATGACACTTTAAACCCTCAACTAAGGGTTATTGACAAAATCAGCCCTTGTATAATTAACTTCACAGAAATTACCTTTTTAGTCCAAGAAAAACTTTATCTTACAAAAATTACAATTTTTATACTTGTAATTTTATAAGAAATATTCACTAGTTTTTGGCCTAAATGGATAAAAGTGCGGGTGAATAAAAGCGAGGCCTTAAAAGGTTTTTACTACGTTCTTGATCTCTTCAAGAGTTTGTCCGGTGATCTTTCTAATGGTTCAAACTAGAGGTCTTAAGCTCTTACGGTTTGGTCGCAATGATTCTCTAAAGTAGGGGGGTTAGGTGCCTTTTGGTTGGTTTTGGGCGATAACAGGGCCAAACGAGGACAGTTTTTACACGAGGCAAGCTAGTGTTTCTACAACGCATTTGAGCCTTTAAACACTTTGTTATAAGCTCTTATAAATAGTATAGGTCTCATATCCTAGTCATCTTTGGTTGGGGAGAAACAAGTCCGTGAACATGGCCATTTGGCCACGACGCGTTTTAAGGAAATTTCATTTTTGACTCGTTAACTTTTACGGTGTCACCTAGGGACGTTGTAATATGTTTATTAACTCTTTTTAAGTCATTATCCAACATTCTATAACTCCTACGACTCAAATTTTGTAAAATGCATGCAAGGTCTTTTTATGAAAAGTTCACGAGTCACCTACTTTGTGGTTGATTATAAAGGAGACTATAAGTGCTTTTAAAGACATTATTGGGGCATTAAAATCTTTGCAGCGAGCCCTTTAAAACGGTGTAAACCTCGTACTTTGCAACCCTTTAATTAGCAAGGTATTAACGACGGAAAAAGGGCTACTTAGGCTATTCTTGCCAAATTTCAGTTCTCGTTTTTAAACCATAAAACTTTATGTCTTTTGCATGCAACCTTGTGAAATGTTGTTTTACTCATTTCTAATATTTCTAAGATAGTTCATAATCAAATTTATCAAAAATCCCGAGTTTTCCCCACATACCTGTTATAAAATACTTTTGGTGTTTAGGACTTTTAGCCATAATGAAGGGCTTTTTTTAAGCATGGCGACTACGCTTTTCAACCGGGTTATGGGGCCGTTTTGTAGTATCCTAGGTGGTGTTTACAAAGGTACTTTGGTTGACCCTAATACCTTTGACATGATGTAAATAAATGGTGCAAGTAGAAATTTGACAATTTTGTAACATATATATAAGAGCTGTTGGGATTTTTAATAAATTATGACTTAGTTATGCATTTTCGGACCCGTGCCCTGAGTTTTTGAAGAAAACGTCGTTTCGAACAACTTTCGTGTTTTAACTTTTTCATGAAACGGACCGAAGCATACTCAAGTGCGTGCCGGCGCTTACATCCTGTAAAGTTTGAGATGATTTTGGTAACTTCATTTGGTCATAACTTTTGACTCGTGAACTCGTTTGAGTGATTCAAATTGCTACGTTTTCCTTATAAAATCCTTTTTAACGTTATGCACTTAACATTAAAAGTTATAACGAAATAGAATGAGTTTAAAAGACTTACATGCTTGGGATTTGACAAGAACCAAAATGAGACCAAATGGATTTCTAAGTTGAACAATACTTCTTCCTTCCTCCTAGGCTTTCCTATGCTCTTCCTTGGCCTTTATTAGGACTTCTAGATCAGTGAGTAACTGATTGTATGTTTGTGTGTGGTGTTTTCGAATGGTGTGAGCAAAAATGAAAGGAAGGGGCTTGCTATTTATAGAGGGGAAATGAGAGGATTCTAGAAAGAGACTAGGTCACCATGTTGAGTTGTAGGGGACAAGGTGAGGTATCCTTGTGTCAAATTGCAGCCAAGTGTAAGCATAGGGAGTATGTGATGGTGTGGTAAAATCTCATTCAAGTAAATTTTCTACATCTTTGACCATGGTAAAAATATCAAGGAGACATGCATATGTGGAAGATTAGGGCACCAAGTGAGTGTCTTGTGGCTAGGATATGAACATATAACACTTAGGAACTAATTTGGTTAGGTTTAGTTCATTTTGAACCAAGGTGTAACTAGGGGGTTCGAATGGCTTTAGGTGTAGTACTTAGGCTATAGTGTGTTGTACATGGAGTCTAGGTGAAGTAGTAACTTGGTTTTAGGGCTTAGGTGAAGTTAGTTTATGTATTTAAATTTAATCTTAGGTTAATGTAGCTTATGTATATTAAATAAGTATCCTTTATGCATAGGATACTTGTACCACAGGCATTAGAGAGTTGTACATTAGGTTTGAAAATTTAGGAAAGTCAATTTTAAGGGCTTGTGCAATATAAGTTTGTATCATGTGCTTTAAGGTAGGTACATTGAGGTTTATAATGTGATTTTATGTAAACATTAAGCTTTATGCATTAAGGACTTGTACCCATGCTTAAAAGACTTGTACTCTAGGTATAAAATGTTGTACTTTACTATTTATGAAAAATCGTAGTTATAATCAATTAGGGTTTCATGTAACCTCAAATAAATGGTTAACGTTTAACTTGAAAGTTTAATAATTGTACGTTAACGTAATAACGTAAAGTGGTAAATAAAAGTTGAAAACTTTTCTTAAAAAAAATTTGGACGTAGAAAATGGATAAGTATTCTTTCGTTAGAATATTATATTAGTTTAATACGAGGTGAAATTTACCGGTGGTTACACGTTGGATAGTTGTAGAGAATTGTCGCATTAGTCCTTGTACCTTCCCATGAAGATACATATCTTCAATGTGGTTTAGTGACAATCTCGGAAAATCGCTTCCGAAGTCATATTCCTCTTCGTCTTGTCGTTTAACCACAATCTTCTTAAGAATGTGTAGTCCACTTCGACGACGGGGTAACATGTTGAATAGCAATGATCCATTTATCTTTGAACACTTCCTTTTTCGACTTTGAACTGCGACTTTTGTAGAAGATTCTTAAATCGTTACGGCCAATGATGAATCCTATACAATGCATCGAGGTCATACTTCTCCACTTTGTCGACAAACATGTGTGTGGCGTCTTCCTTGATAGCTATCTTTGTTGGAGTATATTCTCACGGGAAGGGAGTGTGAGTGATGTAGCGTATTTCTTGGAGACATCGCTACCGTGTAGAAGAAACTCTAGGTGGTTGTTGAAGAAATAGCGGAATGGAATCTTGGGTTGATCCGTCGGCCAATTGTAGGTAGAGGTTTGGTCCGGTCGGTGTTGTATGGAGCTTTATGCAGTGCCGTGAAGTCGATGTTTGATTCGAGATTGAGCCAATCAATGTTGTTAGACATGGCTCGTGCAATGTTATCAAGATGATATTCGACTTCAATTGCACTTTCTGAGATGTCTTTAAGTAGTTGAAATGCATCATTCTTGATTCGCTTCAACTCTGTCTTAGTCATCTTCTTCACGTTGAACTTTTCCTGAATAAGCTTCACATGCTCCATTGTACGGCCATCTACCATTTCTTGACCTTCTGGTAAGGAGGGGGTGGCATCAACAAGTCTAGAAAACCAGTCATATTCTTCGGTTGTGTCTTCATCTAGCCATGAGAGAACATCGGCCTTCTTCTTCTTTTTCTTTGGATTTGATGATGATTCTGGTTTGTTTGTTGTGGGAGAAGAGGTGGGTTGTTGTTGGGGCTCAGGGATATCTTCATCGTCACCACCGGTGTATTGAAATGATCACGGTTTTCTCTGTTTGGGGTGGTAACTCGAGTCTGAGGTTTCTCGATGGGAGTAGAACGTGGAGGAGATCTTGTTCGGGTAGAGGTCCTTTGGGGTGGAGGTGGCATAGAGGAGGAGTCGCCAGCTTTCTTTGGACGTTTTGGTGCAGAATCCTTGTCCTTATCATTGTCATCTCTTGGTCGTTTAGGTTGACCTGCTGACTCTTTGCATGAAGATTTGAGTTGATATTCTAGAAGGGCCTCAAAAAGTTTAGCTTCATATGAAGCAAAGGTTGCAGGCCGTTTAGACATTTGTATCACCAATTTCGAGATCAACTCAGCTTCAGAGAGGTCAGGTGAGTTGGCCAGTGTATGTTTAACCAATGCGACGATATTTGGAGTAAGTTGTCTGGCGAACATATCCCTTGTTACTCCAGGAACAGTGTCGAGAAGGAACTTATGAGTATATTCCCTAATCGTCTTGTTCATCTCACCCTGTATGTCTCGATTGAGAAACTTCTGGATCTGTTCCCGTTCTCTCAACATCTGGTTTATCCCATTTTGAAGAAGGTTGACTCTGTCAGCGAGTTGATTGATTTTCTTGTTCCTTACTTGCTTGACAGCTTTAACAATCTTTGTCTTTGCACGGGATGCCCAAGTGTCGGTTGGCTTCTTAATGGATCTGGATGCAGATCTAGTGGTTGCTTTGGATGGTGGAGGTGATGAGTGAGAAGATGAGTCTGATGATGATGAGACATGAGGAGACTCAGGGTCCTTTGGTGGCTCGGAAGTTTGTTCCTTGATTCGTGCGGGACTATCAAGAATGTAATCATTTGCTTCCTTTTCGCTTGAGCCTTTTCTTACGCTTAACCCTAGCTTCTTCATCCGCTTAGCTTGAGCTTCCTTTTCGACTTTTTCTTTAGCCGCTGACCTCAACATCTTCATCGGTATTTTCTCATACTTCTCCATTTACGGTTCCTCAAAGTCATAGGTGATAGAATCCTCTAGTCTCTTGTTACGATTCGTGGTGGTGGTACGGTTCCCTTATCGGGTTGATTAACCGCATCGAAGCGGGTGTAATTAGTGCACCACCACTTGACCCTTCGAGACCCGAGTTTGTTGAAGGTTGAATTCTTTAGCGACATGTTGAAGTCCGAGGTTCTTAAGCTTCTTTCGTAGTCTCTCATATTCATCCGGTGGCTCTTCATCAGACTCTCTTCTTCCTGCTCTTGCTTTGGAGTTTTCCTTTATCGGACTTGGGACTTAGAGGTTTTCATTTGTTAGTGTATCATCTATAGCAGATTACGAGTAACTAACCTCTTCATCCGATTCAAGTGCCCTCCGAGTCCTCATCCATTAGTTTGGGTTACGGTTTAGGATTTGGAATAGCAACCGTTGATGGTACTTTCCTTTTCGGAGGATTTCTCTTTGGATACTTTAAGGGTCTTCGATTGCTTGTAACACTTCACCGACCGCCTCTCTGGTCTTTCTAACGGGTGTGCGAAGTCTTCACATCAATGAAACCTACTTTGCCTGCTTCAACCGCTACCAGATATCGTTTGTACGATTGAAGTCCTTTGATTTCATCAGAGAGAAGATAATCTGGCAACACTACACCCTGTTTCTTCGTGGTTGATTCTTTGAATCTTACCATGTTGAGTGTGGGTTCAAGTAGCGCGAGTGATGGTTGGGGTCTTTAAGTCTTTGGGGAATATCGGATTGGTTTCAAGAATCCTTTTGATAAGCAGCTTTTGTGTATCGACATAAGGGATCTTGGAGCGAGGCCTTCTCGTGAAAGTCATCATGTCGTCCCGGATCGAGTGCAAATTCGATGTGTTTCATGTTGACCATGCCCCAAAAGATTTGAAGTTCCATGAGCTTCGGATGCTTATAGCCACTGTCGCGTCAGGAAGCGGTTTAGCAATCATAATGTCTGATGTTCTCCATGGTTGAGGAATATTCTTGAGATCTCGAGAGTGTTTAGTGATAACTCCGGCTTCATCATAGCCGATGTCGACCATGAATTGGAGAACGACCTCTTCCGTAGGAGTAGCGAGAGAACTCAATAGGCTCGATAGTTGGAAGAAGAACAACAACCCTTAAATCTGCAGGTATGATGGTGACTTGTTTGTGGTTAAGCGTCACCGTCACAACACTTTGACCTTTGACCTTTTGTATCGTGTGCCAGAATTGGTGAACATAGATCTCGGCTCGATGGCGAGTTTGTGAGCATATTCTGGTAAGGATGAGTCTTCGAATATCTACCGCAATCGACAAGGCGACTCAAAACATGTGAAGTTGTCAAAATCAACTACGAGGTTGGGAAGATGTCTTCCATGGGAAGAGAGAACATTTGGTGCATCAACATTTTCCATTTGGACGTCCATATCGTGATCTGAAAGACATTTAGCCAAAAGAACCAACATATCGAAAGACATTATGTTAGTTAATAGTTGATTTTATTGTCCAATTATTGAATATGTTATGTTAATGAATGTTACGAGTCCAACGTCACTTGTTTGTCCAATAGTCCAAAGTAGTCATGAAACGTTTCGTGAGTTTGTTAATTTTGAATTTTCAAGTCCAAATTTTAACTTATTTTCACAACATATTAACCATTTAAGCTTATTAGTGACATTTTGGTTTCGTGACGTTATGATTTATTTTATTTACAAGTATGTACGCGTAACAACTCATAATTTTGGTTAAAAAATTTGCAAGCTTATGCGTAAGGATTGCGTGCAAGCTTATGCGTAGGATCTTGACTTACGCGTAAGAAATGTTACAGCGTGGGAAAAGAGAGCCTTAGGCATAGAGCTTACGCGTAAGCGAGATGGGAGCTTACGCGTAAGGTTTACTCGTAAGAGTGAACCTTATGCGTAAGACTTACTGTTTAGGCATATCCTTCACAGGATACGCGTAGTCCCCTCTGGAGAACCTTACGCGTAAAGGTTAAGCGTAAGACTTTTCTTACGAATAACACATTACGCGTAAAGTGATCCTTATGCGTAAGTATGCAATGGTTAACCTTGATTCTGAATTTTCACGTGTAATAACCTGAAACAAATAAGACATAACTCATCCATTAACATGTTTATTCAATCTCTTTCGGTCTAATATGAAATCACTATGATCCACATTTACGCGTAAGATTTTCTTACGCGTAGAACCAAAACCCTAAGTTTCAATTCCTACGAGTAAGTGATTTAGCCATAGATTGAGCACCAAACGATTTCTGGGATAACTTAGAGGGCTAGTGAGTTGTCTTAAACAAGTTATAACATCAAAACCTTCATGAGTCAAAATACCCAATTCGTATGAGCTTAAACCCTAATTCTTAATTTTCACAAAATTAATGTTATTGGGTATGTTTCGAGCATGGTTTTGGTCAATTAAACATGTAAACAACATTATAAGAACAACTAATTGTCCAGAAACACTCTTAAATGAAAACACCCAATTCCTACTTATAAACCCTAATTTGAAAAATGATTAATTGTTGTTTATGGGTGGATTTGATTGATAGAAATGATTATGACACATGATTTTGAACATTTTACCACCATTTTTATCATCACAAACACACAAGTGATGATTTTGTGTTCATACGCATATGCGTAGAACACAAAAATCATCCAAACACAAGATCCAGCCGTTGGATGTTAATGAAATTAAAAACCTATGTTTGTAAACATGTTAAGATCATAAAACCACTTACAAATCAGGAGTTTAAAGCACGGATTTGAGTATTGAATCTTATGCGTTGGATTGGTAGATGAAATAATAAATGTGGTGTATTAAATGATATGAAAAAATTAGGTGAAGGGTTTTGTTAAAAAGTAGTTTCAGCTTTTGACAACATTAGTCCCTCCACCTCAACCATTTTCATCCACATCCCATAAGTTCCACTTTGGTTACGTTATGAAGTATAGTTTTGGAAAGAAACTTGACGACTCCCCTCACTTTAGAAATAATGAAATTTTATAAGTTTGAGTTCGGGGGTGTCAAGAAACTGTAAATGTGACCACCATTATCAAAGAAACAATCGGGATAAGGTAACATGCAAGTACAAGGTTTTATGAAACCGAAAAATATTTACTCTCTCCCCCTCAACACTTGACTGAGAAAATACTGAATTTTGAAAGATTAAAGTGTTGACGGAAGATTTGTACTTTCCATGTGAGAAAAAAATTAGATAGGAGAATATTTTTGAATTTTATCAGATTTTTTTTTATTATTTTTTTTTGAAAACATTTAAACAAGAGGTTTTGGTGTTTGACTAGTTTTTAAGATTGTTTTAAAAGTTCGTCCGGTTCCTCCGAGTCAAACACCGCATACCAATCCGGTGGACCAACTCAATAAACCTAGCAGAGCCAAGGCTTTGGTGAGAAGATCCGCGATTGGTATTCAAGACCACAAAGTATAATTCAACGGTACCATTTTCCACATGCTCCTTGATGAAATGATATCAAGATCGATGTGCTTTGATTTTGAATGTTGAACGAGTTGCACGAGATCGCAATAGCACTTCGATTGTCGCATTACATCGGGATTCATCAAATACGTAACCATAGTCTTTGAGTTGTGTTCTCATCCAAATGACTTGAGCACAACACGCCAACATGGCTACATATTCGCTTGATTGAGGACGATGTACAATCCTCGCTTCTTCGATTGCCATGACACCGGTTTATCGCCAAGAAATTGTAAAGCTCTAAAGTACTTTTCGAGAATCTAAGCAACTGCGTGATCGGCGTCGAAAAAGCTATTAGTTCAAAACCGAATCCTTCGGATACCGAGTCCCAAATTAATGGTTCCCTTGATGTATCGGAGGATTCTTTTAGCCTCATAGAGGTGAGTTTTAGTTGGTCTTGACTGATAACGGGAGCAAAGATATACATCAAATACAATGTCAGGCCTACTGGTTGTTAGATACATGAGAGACCCAATAATACTTCGGTATTTGGTGGGGTCAACCAATTTCCCATGCAAATCAACATCCAATTTCTTGGTATGTGCCATTGGTGTAGCATAGGTATCACATGTTTGCATTCCATGTTTGTTTAAAATTTCAAGGGCATATTTGGACTGACTCAAGAAAATACCACGGGGTGATTGATGAACTTGTAATCAGAGAAAGAATGTAAGTTCACCCATCATGGACATTTCAAAATGTTTTTTCATAAGTTTTGAAAAAGCGTTTAAGTATTTTAGATGTTTTGACCCAAAAATGATGTCATCCACATAAATTTGAACGATTAAAATGTGTTCCCTGTAATATTGTATGAAAAGTGTTGGGTCGACCGAACCTTTAATGAAATTATTGGCAATGAGAAAGGATGATAACTTATCATACCACTCCCGAGGAGCTTGTTTGAGACCGTAGAGAGCCTTGTTCAGTTTGTAGACGTGATTAGGGAACTCTGGATCAACAAATCCTTCCGTCGACTAACATAGACCGCTTCCTTGGTTTACCATTCGAAAAGCGGTTTTAACATCCATCCGAAAGACCGTGATGTTCATGTGAGCCGCAAATACCGAGAAAAATCAAGACTGACCTCAAGTCGAGCAACCGGAGCGAATGATTCCTCAAATCAATCCCTCTTCTTGTCTATAACCCTTAGCCACCGACGTGACTTATTTCGATAACCGCATCTTCAAGATCTAACTTGTTTTTCCAAATCCATTTTAGACCAATAACATAGACCCTGTTGGTTTTGAACCAATTCCCATACTTCAAGACGTTTAAACCGATTAAGTTCTTCTTGCATGGATTCAATCCATTTGTCATAAGTCATTGCTTCTTTAATGTTTTGGGTTCGATTGGCAAGCGGTAAGTGCATAAATGCGTGTTCACCGTCATCTGAAGGCGTTGTCTAGTTACAACCGGTTGATTAGGGTTGCCAATTATGTTCACAAGAGGATGGTCTTTAGTCCAACGATGTGTGGAGGGTTGATGTTGATATACATTCTGCAGATTAGGAGGATTCAAATGACTTGTAGATGATTCCGCAACATCGAAGTAGCGATGCATTTGCAAAAGGGTTGAAGAACGATTTGGATCATAATCGCATGTGGGGTACATCATTGTTTCGAAGATCATCATTTGGTTGACGTCATTGGATGCGGTTTGTTCGATTGTTGTTGTAGAATCAACTGGTGGTGCTTCCTCAACGAGAGTGGTTGTAGCAGTGTATCGGTATTGGATTTTGATCGGGTTGAGCGTGGAAACATTTGATACACCGGAGCACGTTCATCAATATCATCACTAAACAGAGGAGCAAATAGATGTTCCATTTGACGTCGAGTTAGTTGTAGACTAGGTTCGGTGATGATGGGGTTTGAGGAAGTTTAAACGGTTATGACCGGGTTCCAAGTCGTTATGCTCGAAGCCATTTCAAGAAGCTCATCGAAATTTGCATGAATCGCTTCCATAATCTCCTTTACGACGATTCCGCATCCGTAACCTTTAGAGTTTTCAAAATATCCAACAAAGACTCCAATGTCAGCTTTGGCTTTGAGCTTACCAAAATCATCACGATCATTATTCGGATAACAAAGGGATCCAAATACATGAAAGTGTTTGAGATTTGGTTTATGGTTGTCGATAAGCTCATAAGGTGTTTTGTTGTGGCGTTTGGTAATCATTGAGCGATTCTGAGTGTAGCATGCAGTTGACACGGCTTCAGCCCACAAGTAATCTGGAAGTTTAGCATTGATTAACATCGTTCTTGCAGCTTCCACTAATGTACGGTTTCGTCTTTCAACAACTCCGTTTTGTTCCGGTGTTCGTGCAATGGATGTTTGATGCTCAATTCCCACTTTCTCATAATATGCACGAAGAGTTTGATTCACAAATTCAGTTCCTTTGTCTGCATTCGATTTGTCGACCGTGTTCGAGTCGAACTTGAATTTTCGTGAGAAAGGTGATGATCATCTGTGGAGCTTGATCTTTACTTCAAGAAAATAAACCCAAGTCCATCTTGAGTAGTCATCGACAATTACCAAGATGTAGTGTTTGCCATTAATCGTCTGTGACGCGCATCGGGCCACACAAATCCATGTGAAGAAGATGAAGCACATGTTGTGAGTGTGTTCCACCTTTGAAGGAAAGTGAGCACGAGTGCTTTTCCTTGTTCACAAGTCGAGCAAAGGTGATCTTTAGAATACCGAAATCTTGGGAGACCTTTAACAAGTTTGTATCGTGCAAGATTGGTTATGGTTTGAAAGTTTAAATGAGAGATGACGGTGCCATAGCCAAGATTTTGTAGATGTTGCCTTTGAAAGTAGCAGATGGGAGATGAAGCAATCATGTCTTGCATTGAGATTGTATAAAGACTTGAGTTACGGTGCCGGACATAAGATCGTTTCCTTGTAGATCACGAATGAAGCAAGTTTTCTCCCGAAAAGCAACTTCCAAATCTCCATCACAAAATTGACCAACCGAGAATAGATTGTGACCGAGACCTTCCACATAATAAACCCCGCTAATTTTGATGTTGCCATTGATGTAATCTCCGTAGCCCATGATAGATGCGAAGTGATCATTCCGAATCGACAGTGCCAATGAACTTTGCAACAAAGTTTGATAACATTTGAGATTGCTGTCATGTGTCGGGAACATCCGCTATCAACAATCCAGAGGATGATCAGATCACTGCATTACACATGCACGACACGGATGGAATAGAAGTAGATGTGGAACCCGAAGAGTTAGAGGGTTCGAGCGATGATAGTTGAAACACACATGTCTATGATTTTAGGTATCCATTGAAATCCTAGTGTATTATGTAACCATTTCTGCCATCTCCAACTAGTCTTAGCTTTGGTCTTAGTGAATGCACTAGGTGATAAGTTCTTCCTAGGAGGTGAAGTGGGTGCTACAGGTACATCAATGATGTTTGCAGAAACACTAGAAGGCGGTTTACCTAGCACAAACTTAGAAGCATTAGTGGGCCTAGAGGTATTTCATTTTCTAGTATTCCGCTGACGAGATAAGATAGCTTTAGCAACACATTTGCCATGAAAACCATAAAACATACTTTTACGACAACCAACACAAGAAGCTTCAAACTTAACATTTAAAGTACTTAAAGATTCACCATTCGTTACAACACTTTTTCCATTACATTTGTCAGACGCAATTTCTAAAGTGGGTGCAACCTGAGTTTTATTCAAAGTCCTAAGGTGTTCTTCTACTTCAGCATTCTTTATTGTTCTTTTCTTACGTCGCAACTTCCTATTCTTACTTGTATTGCTCTTAGGCTGTAAAGTGCGGGCGTTGGGAAAAGAGGCAACTATTCCTGTTTCAGTAGAGGGAAACACATTAGTTTCTTGTGGTTTGTCATTAGATGTTCTAGAGTCATTTTGAATCTTTTTAGGTGTAGTTACTACTGTGCTACTATTCCTATCTTGTTTACATTTCACCAACTCCGCTTTTAAGTCATGGATTTTGTGTAACAAATCTAGATTTTCAGAACGAGTGAGTCCATTTTGTCGTAAAACATCTTTGGTATATGCAAGATGATCGTCAATATCTTTTGACGCTTGAGCACGAGTCTTTTTGAGTAAATCAAATATGACACTATATTCCTTTTTAACTTTTGAAATTTCTTGTTCATATTTTGAAATTTGACACTTCAAAGACATGTTTTGATCATCCAGTTGCTCAAGTTTTGGATTAAAAGTTTTAGTGTGCAACTGGTTGAGTTTGTTTTGCAAAGCGAGTTCTCGATTCTGACAATCTTTTTGACACCATTGAAGAAGACGTTTTGCATTTGAAAGCTCGGTAAACAAACGTTCATTTTCAACTTTTAAAGAGTTGATTTGTGACACAGTATCAGTATTCTCAACTTTTTCAACGGAATCAACAGAATCAGCAGAGATATAATCAAATGCATATGCAACCGAATGTAATAACACAATATTATGGATATCAGCACAGATAACATCTTCCAAGAGTCGATCAACATCTTTTCTCAACAATTTCTTTTTACGTTTAGTATTTGAAATCGATGTTTCTGTTTGTTCGAAAACTCTTTTCATAAGTCCAAGTTCCTTGTGAAAATCCCTTTCCCAATATATTGCACAATTTTTCAAATTTTGGACATGTGGTAAAATTCTTTTCGAAAAATATCTCTTTGGGCTCTCGCTGAGGCGATTGAAAATGTTCAACTTTTATTTCGAATTGATTTCAATTTCACGTTCCAAAAGTTTGATGTCCGATAAGAATGTTTCAAAATATTTTATAACTTTACATTGTTCGCTAATGGTTTTATTTCACTAAGTGAAGGTAAAGGACCATTAATTTGTGCGATATTGGAAAGGGACCCTCGTAAGTAGGTGTGATAACCCAAGGTGTGTTAGAAAAATCTGTTGTGTGTGTGAAAGTAACGACTTTTGAATAGTTAAATGGTTTGTTATAAACAACATTTTCCAATTTTGACCGACTCGTCTTCTCGCATCTAATTCCTCTTGACGATTATATTCAACAACACTCATAATGGAATCATCAATTCTATGTTCTCATCAGTAAACTTGAGGATTTGGTTTGAATGCTCTATTTGAAAACTTAGGTTTGTAATCGCAAGATTCGGTCCATATCCATTTGGATTTGGTTTAAAAGTAAACTTTTGAATAGTTGTGATTGACTCACCATGTTTATAAACAACATTTGAAACTCTTTGATTTTGTTTTGTAAGTCGACAATTTCTTCAAGATAGTCATCTATTCATTTCATTGAATGCTTTTGTACTCAGAGAACTGTTTTTGACAAGTTAACAACTCAGACTTGGCTTTTTGAGTTTCCGAAGTGAGAGTGTTAAGTTGTTGTTTATGAGCATATTTCAGTTGTTCTATTTGAGACAACAGAGCATTCTTAGATGCAACTAGATCACGTATATGTTGTTCCAATGATTTTTCGTTTTGGTGAGATTTAGCAAAAGCGACTTCAAAACCTTTTTCACATTTTTCTTGTTTTGAAAATTGTTGAGTTGAAATTTTAAGCATTCATTATCCTTAGTCAACGATGCATTTTGTATTTTAGTTGCTTGATTGATGTTTTGCACAATTCCAATCGAGATTCTTGGTCTTTAAGTAAGGGCATGAGCACAAGATCTAGATGAGACGAAAGTTCAGCTTGTTCAACGTGAGTCTCAACATGATCATTGTTCAGATCCTCAAGTATAACCACAGAGTCAACTTGATTATCAAGAGTAACCATAAGGTCATCTTGATCGTCAAATATAACTACGGGATCTATTTGATTATCATCGGAATGAGATGTGGACGGCTCATGTTGAACATTTTGAGCCTCGTCGGATCAAGATGTTGGTGGAGATATCCGATCAGGTATAAGAATGTTAGGATCCGGTACCTGAGACAAGCCGTCAGTGTCATACACTGGGCCAGTGTCGCTCATGTAGAGTTCTTGCATGTTTGCCATTAACATCACAGCTGCATTAGCCTGCAAGTCCTCCATGTCATCATCAGAATCTGCATTTGCCATGAAGCTCTATTCCTTGTTGGTGAGAGTTCCACCAGCTTCATCCTTAAGAGCCAAGAGTAAAGCCTCTTTGTGATAAGCGCTGCCTCTTGTCCTCGGCTTTGGGCATGCATTAGCCAGATGACCCTTCTCATTACACTTATAGCAACGAAGACCATTAACCCCATTCTGAGCATTACCCTGTTCAACCACCTGAGCCCTTTGTTGTTGTGGAGCACCCATGTTATTCCTTCCCATTCGATTAAACCCTTGACCACCGCCCATCTGACGAACTTAACCACGATTTTGAACCTCAACTCTTCCATTGTTAACAACAGCCTGATTCCTTGTGTTAGATGAGGTGCGAATGCGATTTTTGGATTTGTTGGAGTATCGACCAAAGGCTCTAGCAATCATAACAAATCCTTGTTGCAATGCATCAAAAGCTTCAAAGATCCTCATTTGATTCACGTAAAGTGCTTGAGTATTGTTGTTGTTGTATGGAACCGCTTGATTTTCTTGTGGTATTCTTTGTTGTGAAGGATCATAAGGTGTTATCTTAGCGAGATGGTTGAGCGAAGAGGTTGTGGAGGATTTGTGAATACAGTTTGTAAAGTCGGAATTGAGGATAACAAGCTTGAGCCCACAAAGCTAATTGTTGATTATCCGGAAGTGAAGGTGAGACAGGAGTCCACGGATAACTCTTTCTTTGTCAACTTCTTTTTGGTGGGGCTTCAAATAGTCGTACAACAATCCGTATGTAGCATGATGAAGGTTCTTCGCAGCGGATGAAAATGACATACTTTTCCCAATCGGGACCAAGACTACTCGGGAACTTAGTATTGACCGCAATTCTTGGCATGATGATGTTATGTTTGTCCAAGTCATTGATGATATCTCGAGAATCGATGATGATATGACTCTAATGTCTCTCCGGTTCAATCATGAAGTGTTCATAAGCCAAGTAGATTTTGGATTCCATGTCTTCTTGATTGAGTTATGTGCCTTCCATGAGTAGATGAATAGGCTCCCACATTGCTTTAGCGATCTTTTGAGCATCAACACTTGAAGGATCGGATTGGGTAATCCCAAAAGGATGTATTGCATTGCCGTTCATCGGCTTCAAAGTGTAGAAGTTGATCAAGAGTGAGTTCATTAAGACCGGCAATGTTAGTGACATCACCTCTTGGTGGATTAGCATTTGGATCTCCGGATGCAGTGTGATGAGGCATCGAAATGGACCTTCCAGATGACCTTCTTTAAGAACTTTCCATGTGGCTTCTTTAGATCACGTAACCTAAAGAACCTTATTACCCATTGATCGTAGTTTCTAGGAGTGAGCATTGGAGGTCTATCAAGTGATCCAGCCTCATGAATGGATTGTTGGCTACTTAAAGCTTCACACATCTTTGCAAACCAAGACGGTTCCTTCATAGTATTCCTGGATGGATGTTGATTGTTAAAGTTTGTGTAAGGTTGTACTTGAAGACTAGGGGTGGTTGAATCATTTGTGGTTGAATTGCTCCTTGAGGAAATTGTTGTTGAAGTTGTTGTTGTTGTTGTTGTTGTAGTTGTTGATAAAATTGTTGTTGTTGATGGAGTTGTTGTTGTTGTTGTTGAGGATACACATGAGGGAAGTAGCTAGAGTATGGTGGTTGAGACATCTTGAAACTTGTGTTGAAAAATGGATCTTTGTAGTCGAATGAAACTTTGTTGATGAAGTATCCTTAGGCGTAGAAAACAGCTTAAGCGTAGAGAAACCTTATGCGTAAAAAACCAATCCTTACGCGTAAAGAGTGAACTTACGCGTAGTGATAGCTTAAGCGTAAGCTTGAGGAAAAACTTAGCTTATGCGTAAACAAGGGCTTAGAAGTAGAATTCTTATGCGTAAGGTTAGCTTAGGCGTAAGACAGTGCTTATGCGTAAGTTTATGCTTAGGCAGAAAGAAATTCTACGCGTAAGAACCTTGCTTAGGCGTAAAACTAGGGTTTTGCCCAAAAAAATCCTTTACACTTATACCAGTGTAAAAGATATCCAAAGTCGAAGTGTTTTCAGGCTTATCCAAGCAAGAAAACACTGAGTAAACCAATTTCACTGAAGATCAAACCAAGGAAATCTTACGCGTAACTTTAGGGTTTTGTTACGCGTAGAAATGGCTGAACTTTGTCAAAAATTTGTTTTCTCCCCAAAAGTGTTTCTAAACCAGATTTGTATGATGAAAAAGCTTCAATATCACTAAAATATCACTAAAGTATGAAACTTGATGATTCAAAACTCTTTTGTACCTTACGAGTAGAAAGCACTACCCGTATCAAATCAAGCTCAAAAACAAAGAAATACACGTAAAGTTTCAAACTTTTTTCTAAAAACTTAAACTTTATCACCAAATAACCTTAAAAGTACAAGAATCTTGAGTTTTAAAGTGAAAAAATTTGAGTTTTGAAGCGTTTGAATTTTTGAAGCCGAGACTTACGCGTAACACACTTAATACGTCAAAACAAAACGTTCACCCAACTATTTGGCGATTGATACCACTGTTAGTTCACCATGTTTATAACACAAGCATCAATATGAAGAAAAGAGGTAAGAAAGGATCGGATGAACACACACACACTTATGCGTATAATATGAGAGAAAGATTATGCATAGAATAAATGTGAAAGTGAACAACCAACCTTTAAATGAAGGTTTACAAGGTTATTTATAGGAGAGGGAGCTAGGGCAACACTCCTAGTCCCTTCCTTTCCTTATTAGGCTTGGGCCAAGGCTTATGGGCCTTCTACATAAGCCTTAGCATAATAACAAACATAAAGGCCTAATTAAGCTAACTATTACATATTAATTACAAACACTTGTAATCTAGTTTAGGAGTGATTCCAACAAACCTACATCTCAAACCAAGTACTACTTAGTTTCAAGATGGTACAAAGCCATGAATCTAACACTATCTAGCCACGACTACGAGCACTCCTAAATGATCTCCAAACATCATCCATCACTCTCCATAGTGACAAAATCCCCAAACGCTGAGAGTCGCAATCCTTCCTAAGATTCACGACCTCCTTCTCTAACCCTTCGACCTTGCGCTGAAGCGCTTGGTCTGCCTCTAGGGCTATCAAACACTCCGCGTTCCGGTCTCCTACCTGCTCATAAAGTCCCGTCAGACCCTCTCTCAAGGCCATCGACTTCTTCCCTATCTTAGTTAAATCTATCCTCAAATCCTCTACACCAGTCCTCGTCACTCCGTCTAATCGATCTGTCAACCTACTGAGACTAATATTCTGGGATATAATCCTCCTCCAGATCAGACCCGTCTCACCATACTCCTCGGGCTCAAGCAATCTCCGATGGTATCTCGGATCCTAACGGGCTACCTATCTCGTGAATGTGGAGGTGAATCAAAACCAAAAGGTCATCAAGGAGAATCGGGCTCTGCAAAGGAGAACACGGTCTTGAAGAATGTGCAGACTCAGAATGGAGGAATACCCCTTCCATGGGATATCCTCATCATCCTCCTCCGAGGATCCTCATCCTCATCCACATCTGCTCCTCAATCTCATGCTCCTCCTCGACCTCATGTTCCTCCTCGCCTCATCCATGAGGGAGAGTCCATGAGTCGAGTCTCTGTCATGAGTAAATCCGAGGTGGTGCAAGAGGGATCTAGTTCTTCTAAGACATGGTGATCTTTGGTGGTGATGACAGAAGAGAGTGGGGCGCTAAGCGGATAGGTGATGATGGTGGTCGCACGGACATGCGGGCGATACTATGAGCAAGCCTAGAGTCCGGGCTCGTGCTAAGACCGATGTAAAGTGAGTGCCTAGATGAGCTAGGGGCGATCCGATGATGATGATGAACTAGAGTGACGGGTAATCTCATAAGGATCACCCTGCGCAACCGTCGTGAGAGTCAATGCTGGGGAACTAGCAACAGCTAGGACCTCCTCAGACACATCAAAAGCTAGTGACGGCATAGTCTGTGACAATGGCATAGGGTAGGTATAAGTGTTCGAAAACAACTAGTTTTAATAAGCGCATCAACTCAACCAAAACATGTATCACATAATGAAAGTTTTAAAAGTAGAGGTACCGCATTACTTAAAATATGCCTTTAAATAAAACATGTAAGTTCAATTCTATCACATAAACCCATATCAAATCAATCGAGTTCAAAATCTCCAAATCATAACATATCGATAATTCAAATCAAATCCGTTATGTCTCGATAATCGCATCACATTTACCCAAAATCAATAATCATATCTCAAAACATATCATCTCATAAGTCAAATCGCAGTTTATACCATAATCAAATAAGAAGCTTGACAAGCGCGGCAAGCGTTGGTCGAGGATCAATTTTCTTAAAAGTGGTTATAGTTTAGGTTTATAAAATACCTAGTTCTCTATAACCTGGGCTCGATACCAATCAGTAACACCCCAAATCTCGTGCATGCAGAAGACTTAATCAAGTTTTCGGGTGTTACGACTTGGATTGGTATCTCACACAAGTATAGCAAACAAGATGGTCATTTTCATTCAAAACCAATCCCAAATTTAAATATTCAAAACATTAATCCAAAAGTATAAATATTAGGCCCAAAACATGATTTAATAAAATAGGTCCCCATAATTTATCGTAGTCGAACATGATCCTTGAACCATGCCTCCTTGCTAAGCTTCCACCGATCACGTATTCCAAACGTCATTCAAATACCGAGAATACATGCTAAAAGGTCACTACATTTGGTGAGTTCATAGGTTTAAATTCAACAAAATCATAGTGGACTGTAGGAGTTGATTTGCTATGCAAGACCTAAGATAGATAAACACCGTCACAAACCGATCCTACCCGGATCACCAACCATATCCGCATCCAGGATTACTCGGGCCCGCGACTTTAGTCCAAAGACTGTCGTGGCAACCTCTAGAACGATTTGCCAAACCCGGACTAGTTCGAGGTAGAGGTCTATTCTTAGCTAGGTAACGGTACCCTATTCTAAGGCAACAACTACCGCACATCTATCTAAACAGTCAAGCACATAAGCAAATCCAAATAGTTTTAAAAGTCCAAAAACAATAGCATGATTCTCACCCCAAATTAGTTAAAAACGTAGATAAAAGTAGGGCTATGAAACTCACCTCAAGCAAGCAACATACGAATAAACACTAGCAGAAGATAACAGGTAATCACGGCACAACAACTATCGACTCGACACAACCTATTAATGTAAACCCAATTTAATATATATTTCCGAAATTAACATTATCTATCCCAATGTATTCCATTTCGTTATTTCCAAAATGTCTCGTTTCACCATTTAATCCTAGTGTTTGGTATCCTCATGTGGGTGTATCGACTCAATATGATGCCATGAATGCACTCAAACAACTAATATGTGACTCAATGCAACACAATGAGACATCTAAGCGATAAGCTCCATAGTCCAATAAGTTTCGAATAAATAGTAGACCTTATCGAATTCGCCAACTCGATAAACTCTATTATTTATTCGTGTCGCTATTATCCCATAAATCGGTCGCATCCTAAAGAGTCATAAGGATAATTCACCCATTAATAAGGTTACCCAACGTACCTAGCGGGCTCTTATTAGATTCGTCAACCTAATAAGTCCGCTACCCACGTGGATCAACACTATTAATGTTAGGTTATCCGTAACCCATGCACACAACGTAAGTAAATAAATACTTGAAACTAGTATTAAATGCCCATAATTGGCATATATCGATAAACGTGTACTCGAAACATTAATTACTTATTTATTACAAAATATTTCCATTTTGAGTCGTTAGTTTCCATTTAAAATAGTAAATAACAAGATAAGTCTTATTATCGATATTTTTAGTATAAAAGTCCTTTTTATTAATTACATTTCATAGTCTATTAGCATTTTCATATAAATATATATTTCGTCAAATTCCAATATTAGCTTCATATCGTTATTCGTTTCGAGTCCACAAGCACGAGTCATGACTTCTCGGCTTTTAATCAATCAATAGTCCAAACTATACTAAAGTCCATGTTACGGCGTTGTCGGGGTCAACTATTGACTAAAAAGTCAAAGTAACACCGACGTTGCTCAAAGTTGACAATTTATATATATCAAGTCCAAATTAAAAGTCATAATAGCACAATTCAATCCCAAATCAACTCAAAACAATCTCGCCAACCAATCAACCAACCGTGATATGCCCGAAACCAATGTTATGACCCTAATGGTCATGACACGGTCCTGATTAAGACCACGTGAACCAAACAAGCTCTAGAAGCTTTTCGGCCCACGCGCCTCATCCAAACACCAACAATATCAACCCACAAGCTACCACCACGACCCGACCCGGACCCAAGGTCCATGTGGGTCACGACGCAACCCAGGGGCTCGTGACGTGCCCTAGGTGGCTCGTGACACCACTTCCATCCCAACCAAACACTACCAAATCAATACCACAACATCCAAATACAATCAATCAACCTACAATCATCAACCAAACATCAAACCCAACATCTATTCTAACCAAAACATGAAACTAGACCTAAAATGCAAAACCCAACAATATGATACACCACATGCTTCCAAAACACTAGCCACATGTTTATTTAAGTGTTAATTAGATTTAATCCCATGTTTAAACCAAAAGCCCTAAAAATTACAATATGGTCGAGCCATATTTATGCCATACGTGGCTTATTAAATCTTAAACAAGCTTTACCCATGTTCCATTTACCTTATTCAAGCCTGATCTACAATATTGAATGAAAACCCTAAAAGTACGAATCTTAATCTTAAGATTTGAAGGTGTTAATGAAGGTTTTAGTGAGAGTATTATATATTGATAGAAAGAGGGAAAGAAGATCTATAAGATAGTGGTGGAGGTGTAATTTCACTTGCCGGAAATTGGCCAGAAAGTGGCCAGAATAGGGGTGGCCAAGGGTGGTTCTAGGGTTATGGTTTATGTTAATTTGGGGGAGAGAGAGAGAAAGGGATGAGTAGGTGATTTTTAGAGAGAGAAAGTGAAGAGATAAAATGAGGAGGGGATGGGGTATATATATTTAGAGATAGGGACTCAAAAATAAATAAATATGAGAGGAGGGGCGACGGCCTAAGCAAAAGAGGAGGGGCTGTGGTTGCCATTTTTCGTAAAACATCCCGTTTACCCATTCCCGAGCTCATATATTGTCCCCCGAGTGTCCCACGACATTCATTCGACTTTCTAATATCGTTATTTATGTTTTTCCACAAGTTTTGACTATTTATTTGTCAATTTTTGAGTTACGGTCTAAAAGTTACAATATTTCTCGTTTTAGGCTTTTCTAGTGCCGAATCGAATAGTTCCTACCAAAAAGAGTTAAAACTCATACGATAACTCGTTTAATAATGAAATAAGCCATAAAAACCAATAGACGATATCAAATCAAGTCACGGTTGATAAAAATAGTGTTAAAGGCAAAACTCGGTTTAGTTTAACGTAACACGGTTACCTAAAATAGACTCCCTAAATTGCCAGTTGTTACATCTATAACGCTTTCAATGGCACTCCTTTCTATAAGCCATTCGTAATTTACTGCTAGAAATGTCCACAGTAATACTAAACGTGACTATACTACTAAATCTTACTTAAACTAGTATGTCACTCACCTAAACTCGGGTTAGGCATTCCTCTAGCCTGCCTTGATCACCTAATCATACAACATACATACATATACTATATTACTATTAGAAATCTTTAAATCATCTAATATATATGAACTATATCTTTTGACCACTAAGCTTGGTCTCTTTAATATCTTATACCAAACAACCCATTAACAACCAATAAAACCATCATTTATAATCATTTAATTAAATACTCACATCATAATCTCTACTAATTTCATCTTCTTAATATTCATCCATAGGATAATCATCTTTTATTCATAAAACATCTTTAACTAAGGCTAGGGTTATCACAATACTCAATTCACCTAAAATTCTCAAATTGATTTATAACAATAATCATGAAACGAATGAGTTCATGGACTTACCATGATGAACTTAGTCAAAAATCCTAAGTTTCCTTCCAAAAATCCTTCTAAAAACACGTACACAATACATGTAAGAATGAGAGGTTAAATCCTTGTCATTAGAACATATATGCCCTTACGGGTATTTCTGCCATTTTACACCATAATTCTTACATTTGCACCATTAGTCCCTATCTTTTATTCTGCTACATCGAAGGTCCTAATTCAGTTAACTTACGTTACATTTTATGTCCTTTTTCGTTAAATGTTAACTTTAATTATATTCTAAAATCAAATAAATACTATTAAATATTTGTAATTAAAACTTCAAAATATGGGTGTTACAAACTACCCGAGGATAAAATTTGTCGGTAACTTTGAAATTATAGTAAATTATGTCGTTAGTTTCGAAGGTCGTTTTGGAGCGGATAAAGTCTTAAGAATCGCAATTACACCAAACGTCCATAAGGTCTCGATTTTTCTTCGCATGGGATCCAAGACCCTAAAGCTCGTTAAAAATACCGTTACATGCAAGGGCTTTTACGTGTTAAAAATATGTTAATGGGGTCTTTGTCTAAGAAATGCTAAAACCAAAAGCTCTGCAGCCTAACGATTTTTTAACGAGTGTTAGGGTTTTTGGATTCTTAGCTAAGAAAAATCGAGACCTTGGGGACGTTTAGCGTAATTTCGCAGTACTTGTGATTGTATCCGTACTAAGACTTGACCTTGGGGACTAATGGTGTAATTTACTCTTGCAGTTATTAACAAAAATTTTATTTGCCTTTTTAGAAAAAAGCTAATGGAAATAAATATGCTTATGTTTATAAATGTAATGAGCAATATTGATATGAAGACCTAAAATATATGACTAAAAACATGCATAATCTGTCTATTATTTGACATATGTTTTTGTCATTTTCTTTGTTCAAACATTCACCTTTGATCTTGTCATATGTCCAAATCTTATTATTAGTCATACTTTTCGGCATAGTTATCACATATGAGAATTTATTCTATTTTAATTATTGTCACAAAATGTAACTCACGAATACTTATATTAAGTGTTAATACAGTTAAACATATTCCTGTCATACGGTGGGGATGTAACAAGGGCTCTTGTATTGGAAATTGCTCAAGTTATAATCGATAATTATACGGCTAGAAATACGTGAGCCCATGGAGTCACACACACGTGTACACCGATGGAATACTTTTAATAATGTAATTGATATATTTATAGAAAATGTATTAATTATATTAGTTTACATTCACGAAAATAGTTAACGGTCGTTAAACTGTTAGACGTTTTAATTAACTAATAGGCCAACAATAAAGATAATGGACTTGTTAATATTGTAAATGGCCCAAACCATATGGGAAACCCATATTGTTGTGGATTTGACCGGCCACAAGAAAGGGAGGGGGAAAAGAGGTCCAACTTATTCACCAAGTTATCCTAATCATATATAATGGATAGTGTAATTCATTATTTGGGATCTGTTAATACAAATATCGTTCAAAAACGTTATTTATATTTTATGATCTTTACCTTGTTTTGTTAACGATAAAAGTAAATTTTATTTTTGCAAAGCATAAAGCTTATCAAGATTGTTAGATATTATTACAAGCTTTTCTGTTAGGATTCAGTAAATCCATTTATTAAAGTGTCGGTCACCTCAAGTATATGTAATCGTTAAAAAGCTCGTAGTCATAGTTAGTTAATGTTAGTTAGTATTTAGTTTAGTAACACCGTGAAGGACGGACGGTCTTTACCCATTGTATGCATGATCCATGACCCGTAGGTGGCGTTTATGTAAGATACTATAAATACCTCTACCTCCCAAGGTAGAGGGTTGGAGCTCATAATAATACTTTTACTTTCTCTCACTAAGTTCCCAAACCTCTAAACTTTCTCTCTCTAAAACTCATATAGTGTACACCCCTTTATGATCATGGTTTGATGTGTTTGTGAAATCCAATATGTTACAAATAGTATCAGAGTGATAAGCATAGTATTCTCCTAGTAGAGGAGCCAAATCCCGAGTATTGTAATAGGGCTAAAGCTTTCCTTCTGATTGTATATGATGGTAATGAGATCCTTAAGCATAGGCAAACACCATCATGTATTGGAAGCACGGAAGAGGATAGAAAACTAGAGATGCCTCTAGGGAGAAAATGGATAAGAAGCTAAAAGATCCTGAGTGTAAAAAGCAAAACATAACTATCAAACCACATGAGTACACAAAAGAAAATTGGATCTCCCTGAACAGGTTTAAGCCTCAAACTCAATTAACCCCAGAACAAATTTTTGGAAGAAAGATATGGATAAGCAAAAAGCAAATGTACTTGTTGAAACAAACCTCCCTTAGGAAAGTGCTCATACTATTGTGTATCCTCCGAATACACCAATGCATTTAGTTCCTAGAACTATTTCCACTAATAGCAAGACCTTAATGAGCATGTATGTTGTCTATCAATTATTCGTTGATTTTGAGAAGACTGTAAGAAGAGAATCACACCTACTGGGGATAATCAAGGGAAAGGGTTTTGAGCAAACTAAAGAATGTTATTTAACCGAGGTCATGCCTTTCTTTAAACAATTAAAGGTCAATTTGAGAGTCTTCAAAAGGATAGACTCGGATATTAAAGAAATGGAAAAGGAATTTGATGCAATGATTGTTGAAGTCAATGATTATGAACGGAACTCAAATATAATGAAATTGAAAGGAAGAATTTGCATATCCTAAATGAGAACTTAGTATTAAGTTGTGTGGCTCAAGATAATGTTACTAAGCATTCTATTATCGCTTCTCAATTTCATGAATTATCTGTTGCTTTGAAAGTTTCCATGATCGTGTCATTGAGCTTGAAAATAAAACTCAAAACTAAATGAGAAAATTGACCGGGATGATCACGATAATTTGGTAAAACATCTTTTTAAGCTAGAAGTTGAACATTTTGATTTGCAACTAAAATATCAACATCTCAAAGAAAATGTCAAAACCTCAAACATCAAGACATCCATAAATGTTCCGAGTTTGATGCGGTTTTTAGATAAAAAACATGACGAATGATTCAAGCTCACTATAACACGATCGTAAAGTTGAAAGCCCAAATTTCACAATTAAAGGGTGTAAAGAACAATGTGTGGCTCCCAAATGCCTCCTCCTTTAGATTCTCGGTGTTCTCAAACTTTTCATCTTCAAAACTTGGTTAATGTTTTACAAAAGGAAAATGAGAGTTTTCTAGAAGAAAATGAAAAGTTAAACGACACTTTAAAGAGTTATATGATTCAATGAAAGTCACCGTGACAAGAACAACGAAAAATAACATCTTTACAAAAGGAAATTGAGAATCAAGAGTCGTAAAATGGAAAATGTCACTTGTCTTTAATGAGAATGTTGCATCAAAGTCATCTGCAGACTCTAAATATATTGTGATCATAAATACATTCCTCCTCATCTTAGAAATAACAAACTTGTGTTTCATAACTATTTTGCTCACCTTAAGGATAGTCTAGAATGTCTCCGTGATATTGTAGAAGAGGATTTCATAAATAAGCCACTTGATAGTGAAATTAGGTTTGCTTGCATTCGGGCCAAACGATCTCGGGAGTCGTTAGAATGTTTAAGAGCAACATGTCCTAAATCCTTATGTGAGAAAGATAAAGTCGTGATGCCTTGTTCTATGCCTAGTGCCAAGTATGCAACCCATTCTATGCCCGTGTTAAGAAAGTGAACTCTAAAGTGCCTTCAAGTAGTTCGATCCCCGCACTTCTAGTTCGAGAATGTAAAAGGTAGCCCAACCAACTAATGTTCCCATAATTCCCTCTACAGAGTAATCGGTGACATAAAAGCAAGCGAGTCAAAGCCTCCGGGCAATACAAAGCAAGATAGGACCTCGCAAGCTAAGAATGTGTAATGGAAGAGTAGAAGACCACCCTAGGAACATTAAGTTTGAGTTGAATAAAACGAATCGTGTTGATTCTAGTATTAGCTATAAGCGCATCGTAATTAATTCAATTTCGCTACTATCTCGCAAAACATGTAATGATGATCGCTTGGTTTCGTTATTAATCATGTATGTGGCGTGAATGATTTGATTAATTCTATTAAACACCCGCTAAAATCGTTAATGCCAACAATCATGTTAAGAAGGCTAAAAGCAATGGTGGAAGAAGGTTAGAAAACATTGGAAACCCACAGGAAGAAAATTTAGTAATGTAGGTTATCAGTGGATACCTAATGGCCGCAAGCTTAGTCTTAATGAGTTGTGCCCTAAACTATCTAAGTCAATGCCCATTAGAAAATGGATGCCCTCTTGGTAGAACTATTCCTTTAAGTGAACATACTTTGAATAGGTCAACACGGACACTAGCACCGCATCTATCCTCGATGATTCCATTGTTTCTACTCCGATGCGGGTGTTCCAATCATCATTATTAACCAAATGGAACCCATTCTTGCATGGGGATCCCAATTATCGATTATCCATTCTTGTCTGCGTGTTCAACTGCAGATCGCTCAAATCGCTCGTGGTACCGGACTCAGTCGCTCCAAGCATACGACCGAGATCGCCATGCTCGTGAACTTCGTGAGTAAATTCATCGGATCGTTAGATTCGGAACGACCATTTTGGTGCATATATGGGTTATGGAGACTATGTTGTTGGTGATAGTGTAATCTCCGTGTTATATTATGTAGAAGGTCTTGGTCATAATCATTTTTCGTTGGTCAATTATGTGATTCCGATCTAGAGGTGGCTTTTAGAAAACATACTTGTTTCGTTAGAGAACTTGATGGTGTGGAACTTTTAAGAGAGCACGGGTTCAAATCTATACACCATCTCTATCGAAGACATGATGAAGTCTTCTCCAATCGCTTGTTGTCAAAGGCTTCAAAAATAAAGTCATGGTTATGGCATCGTCGTCTCAATCACTTGAACTTGGCACCATTAATGATCTTTCCGTAAAGGACCTTGTAAGAGGCTTACCCAGCATTAAAATATGAAAAGATCATCTTTGTTTAGCATGCCAATTGGGAAAAGGTGAAATATTCCCACAAACCCAAACCCGCAAACTCGCTTATGGAAGTTCTTCATACCCTTCATATGGATTTTGCGGACCAATGAGAGTGCAAACGATAAATGGAAGAAATATATTTTAGTCGTTGTTGATGACTACTCGATTTACTTGGGTAAAGTTTTTGAGGACAAAGGATGAAACTCCATATGTCATCATCAAACTTATCAAGCGACTTCAGTTCGACTTAACAAGACCGTTAGAATTATTCGAAAAGACAATGGCACCGAGTTTGTTAACAAAGACCTAAGTCAATTTTATGAAACCATTGGAATCGTCATCAAAGAAGTGTTCCACGACGCCTCAATGAATGGTGTAGTTGAAAGACTAAATCGGACCCTTGTTGAAGCCGCAAGAACAATGCTAATTTATTCAAAGGTTCCAATGTTTCTTTGGGCTAAAGCCATTGCCACTTGCTACACCCAAAATCGTTCCTCATACACACATCTCATGGAAAAACTCCATACGAACTTGTCCATAAACGAAAACACGATCTCTCCTACCTGTGTGTGCTTGGTGCTATCCAACGAATGATGGTCAAGATTTAGGTAAATTAAGAGCTAAAGTGGACATTGGAGTTTTGTAGGTTATGCATCAAACAAGAAGGGTTACCGAATCTACAAAAAGAACTCGAGATATCATGGAAACTATTCACGCCACGCTCGATGAGTCGTCCGGCAAATGGCTCCAAGACAATCAAGTTCGGACCCGCATCACAACCTTCTTTAAGTAGTCCCATTAGTCCTTCTCTTGTACAAAATCTCTCCAAAGAACTCCTTATGTACCTCCTTCGAAGATGATTTGAAGAAATTGTTTGATCCAATGTTTGATGAACACTATGAGCCAATTGCTAATGATATGTCAAATCTATTAACAAAGGTCGCTCTATCCCACAACGAAGATAACCCTTCGTTTCTATGTCATTAAGTCAAGAAGCGCCGATGATCACTCTGTCTCATCATCAAATCCTCAATCATCGAGTGTACATCATGGAATTGTTTCTAGAACCTATGATGGAGATAATCCCTTTACTACTCCGAAGATGCTCCCTTTGAGAACATATTTGCTCCTCGAACCTCATCGTAACCATCTTCATCAAGAGAAAATGACTCTGCTACTTGGCCTCAACAACAACCACATGAACACCTTAGAAAATGGCACATGACCATCCATTGACAACATCATTGAAACCCATCTCGTCCAAGATCCACTCGTAAACAACTTGCAATCGATGCCTTATGGTGCTTTTTCAACTCCGCATCGTCTAAGATCGAACCAAAAGACTTTAAACCGCCATGAATGAAGACAGATGGTTCAATGCCATGAAAGAAGAAATTCATGAGTTTGATCGACTAGATGTATGGGAATTAGTACCGCTCCCGATCGTGCTAGGAAAATTATGGCCTCTATTATTAGGATTAGGCCTTGATTACGAAAATTCCTTGATTGTTTGCATGAAAATACCACGGGTTGAAATTTCCCGACTGGTTTCTATTGTAATTTCCTTGATGTTGGAAATTTTGATTCGATTCGAAAACCGTTGTTTGACTGAAATTACCTTGGTTTTGGAAACCTTGGTTTGGTCATTTTGATTCGATTACGGTTTTGATTGAAACCGGGAGGTCAGTGAGTAGTGGTTAGGGCGGTGGTTGGTCTATAGGAGCACGATATTGATTGCCTCCTTGATTAGACATCCCGCCCACAACATTGGCTTCAAAGGGTTACCATCGGTGGCCATACGATTATAATAAGCATGGGGCCACCACAGGTAACACTGACTTCCACTTTCTTAACTTCAGCAGAGGTGAAGTTTGTGGAAAAGAGACTTTCTTCGGTTGGAGAACCAAAGCTTGAATAGCTTCCGTGAGTTTATCAATCTTAGCATCGGTGCTAGATTGACTCACACGTGATGAAGAAGAAGAAGGACCAACACCGACTTGGGAAACAACCGCTTGCTTGCGTGCAAAGTCGGACTTTAGACTTGTTTTCGATAATCGCTAAAGCTTCTTTGACAGTTTTGCTTAGGAAATTTCCTCCGCGAGGAATTGAGAGAATCTTGATCAGATTGACTCACTCCATTGTAGAAAGTGTCGAGTTGCATCAACTCGAGAAACCGTGGTGAGGGCATTTGCTTGAAGCAATTCCTTGAAACGATCCCACGATTCATCGAAAGATTCATCAAACTTACGAGTGAACTTGATGATTTCGTTTTAAGACTCGTGGTCTTGGAAGGTGGATAGAATTCATTCACAAATTTCTTCACGGATCTTCCCATGTCTCAATAGATCGAGGGGTTGTTTTCAAGCCAACCGGGCTTGCCCCTCAAGAGAAAATGGGAGCGGAAGAAGTTTAACGACATCGGCAGGGACATTCTTATACTTGATGGTAGATGCAATCTTGTTAAACCATCGAATATGAGCATGAGGATCATCCCGCCAAAACCGAGAAGCGATTTGAGGTTACAAGATTCGATAACCCGGTCTTGAGTTCAAAATTTTCACCACGATGGTGGTACGACAATATCATCTCCATACCCGTCGATGGGTGCCGGAGAAGCTCACACATAGTATGTTCTTCCGCCATGATAACGGAAGTAGTGTGAGCATCCGGATCTCGATCCGATCGATGGAGCAGAAGTTCACGAACACGCCTTCTTGGAATCTTGACAAGCTCACGAAATGGGCTCACAGATCTAGAAGATGAAAAGATACACTGTAGTTACCTCTAAGGAACCTCGAGTTAAGGAGAGAAATGGAATTATGAAAATCTTTCGGATGAGAATGAGAATTATGAAGACGTTTTATAAAAATCGGGTGAGAAGAATCTTTATGGGTTTTCTCGGTTCAAACGTAGATATCACAACAAAATCAATTAACACAAAATCGAGGCAAAACAACAAATGAACTTAACCAATAATCACAAGATGAATGGCTTTTTGAAAAGGTACACCAATCACAAGGACACAAAGGCAAGTTTTAAATCTTTAGTTCGGGAACTTATTATGGTCGCACCCCTGCTAGGTAGTGCCTTCGCCTTGGTTTGCGGTGGTAATCTTTTAAGTTGTTTATTATTAAAGAAAAGCAGCGAATCTTTTTGTATTTTTTTTTATATTTGATACATATATAGAAACAAAAGGAAAATATTTTTGTGTTTTATACGTTTTGGATCTTTTGGGTTTTGGATTTTTATAAGAAAATATGGATATATATATATAGATGGATAGATATGGATGATATAAACAAATGAGTGAGTATTCAAACAACTAATCGCTAAACGGAAGATAGATCGACCTGACAAGCAACCGCGCCTGTAAAATTTGATGCGCTCTCGAGCGGTCAAGCTTTATCACACAAGCCCGCCACTTGTGAATGGCAGACCGTAACAAGCTTAAAACGGCTCAGAACGAACTCAATGAAGATCCGAGGAGTATAGTGTTTCCGGTCGTTATGTCCCAATGAGTTGTGCAATGGATTATCAAACGATAGTGATCGCGAGATTTGAACGGGAAAGGAGAATTTGGATTATTATAACTACAGGAAAAGCCAACAAATAACAATGGCTTAAATGCAAATTAAAGAAAGTTAAAAAGATAAAAACTATTAAATAAACGCTATCACTATATTTAAAATGATGAACGTGTTTTTATGTTTTTACAAAACTGAAATAAAAACTACGCGACGTACAAATAAAAACGTGAAACTTACACAATATTAACCCTAAAAATATGAAAATGATATTTTTACAATCCTAATGATAAAAGAAAAGTTTTAGAAAAAGAAAATTATTTTTATAACTAATTATCTAATTATTATTAATTAAAAACTATTTTTAACTAGTAAATATTAGCCTAAATTACAAGAAATTAGGAAATAAAGCTAGAAAAATAAAATTAAGACTTATAAAAATCTAAAATATCAAAATAGAATTTTCAAAACTATTTTTGTAATTTTCGATTATTTTTCTATTTTTATGAATTTTAAACTATTAAAAATTAATTAAATTACTAAAATTACAAAATAAACTATGAAAAATCTGAAAAATTACTTTTTTACTTTTTATATTTATCTAAACCTAAGAAAAATGAAAATTATTTTTTTGAACCTTTTCTGAATTTTTTGTATTAAAAGCTAATTAAAAATGCTTAAAAACTAAGTTAAATTAAGAAAAATAGCAAATCAACTTAGAAAAATCTGAAAATTTCAGGAAAACTCTAAAATGATGTACTGAATCTAGGAAAATTGGAAAAACAAGTGCTTATTTGCAAGAAATAGAAACTGATGTGGAAAGTGCTAAAAAATAAGCACTTCAAAAAGCCAAATGAAAACAACAAGCCACCAATTGATCACAGAAGATGTAATATGATAAAACTACTCTAATGCAACTTAAAACAACAGGCTATAACTTCAGAATCACAATGAACACAGATTTGATGATTGGAGCTATAAGCTAAAAACATATTTCAGGTAGCTACTTTGGAAGCAAGCACAAGCTACAATTTAAGCTAAAAATGAAAACTACAATTTGGAACTTAATGAAGACCTGGATGAGAGTGTATAAACCAAAAATTAGACTTTAACAAGCTCTTATGAGCCCTGTGCCAACTCTGCAATATCTGAGAAAAACTCAGCATCAACTGAGCCTGAGGAGCAGGCACTTATGGCCTAAAAGAGAAGCCTGTTTAGAGCTTTTAAATAAATTGCAAAATTCCACAAAAATGCTAATAAGTAAAAAGACCAGGTGAAGTTTCTAAAATGCCAAGGTTCACTGATATTGGCTCAAAGATGAGCTCATAAAAATTCCTTGTAGTTGGCTCAAAAACAGATTTTTGCAACTTTTGACTTTTGGAGAAACATGGACAGTTGACTATTATGAACTTTGGATTCAATTTAAGGACTGATGTTGATGAAATATGAATGAACAAGCACAATGCAAGCAGTATTTAACAATTCTAAACACAAAATAAGGATCTGCAATCCCAAAATTCTAACAGTGGGCAGTTAAGACAGATTTAGATAGGATTTGACTTTTGGTGCTTGCAGACACACAATATTGACAAAGATGAGTTCAATGAGACTAAACAAACATGAAACAACAAAAGATAACCACTGATTAGGCCTCTAATACGAAAAGTGCGTGAGCCCAAACACCCTCGATTCAATTGATTTGCAAACTAAAACTAACCTGCATAATCGAACCAAAGATATAATTATGATCAAACTAAACTAAAATAACTTAGATACTTTGTTTAAACAGTTTGAACCAATTTTAATTACAATAGAAGATTATGCAATGAAACTTGAGATTGACTTACAACTGTCCACAGCCACTATGGCTAGCCATTACTGAAACCAGGACCTCTAACCTATCTATATCAACCCACTAAACTACCCCATTTCCATGCCTGCATCACCATTTACCATTTCTGCAACATTCTTGCCCATTTTTTTGACTTTTATTGACCAAACTCCAAAAGTGAGTGAAACTGAAATGTGAGCTTATGGAAAGCTTAAACAAGCTTGATTGAGCATGCCTGAGCTTAAACACAAGTGACTAAGAGTGTTGACATAGGATTTTGAGAATGGAATTTCAACAGTGGATATATAATATGGAAATTGAACATGAACTAAAATTGATGCTTAAGTAAAGTTGAGATACACTGAAATGGTTAACTTGAATACACTGAAACTTTAGAATACAACTGCAAATCTATTTTAAACTAAGAAACCATGAAACGACATACATTTTATGAAAAATAAAACTAAGTCCTTCTCTTGTTGCTTCTCTTGGTCTTTTTATACACCCAAAGTACTTGTCTCTCTCCTCTGGACAAATCCCAGCATAAAAATTGACCATTGGATGTCTGCAATTGATCTTGGCCATTCAAAGCTTTTTGGCGCCAAAATTGGTTAAAGCCAGCTGGGGGTTGAGTGTTTGGTGCAAAGGTTGCATTAAATGCACCTTTGGCTTGTTGTGTTTGGAGGAGGGTGAAAATGATGATGGTGGAGTGTATCAGTGAAGTTGCAGGGGGGTGTGATGATGGTGAGTGGTGTCTCGTGAGGGAGAGAGGGAAATGGTGGTCAACTGTGGTTTGACTGGTATTATTAAAAAGGGGGGGTTCAAATGGCAGGGTCCAAAAAGAGTAGGCAGGGTCCAATTTGGCTTTTGACTTGGTCCAAAGTGTATAAAAGGGTTTAATAACATAGGGGCTAGTCTTGCCATTTCTGAAAATCAAAGGACCTAATCTGCCAAATTCTCAAAGTTGCTCCAAGGACTAAAATTGACAAGTGTTAATATTACAAGGACCAAAGTTGCCATTTTCACATTTTCCAAGGACCAATTTTGCCAATTTTCAAAGTTGGAGGACCAAACTTGTAATTTTCTCAAACTTTTTATATTTTTCACCAAAGGACTAAATTTGACAACTTATGATTTAAAAAGGACCTTTGGTGATTTTTCTTTGAAATTTTGACTCGTGGACTATTTTGACAATTTTTGAAACTTGGGGACTGAAGCGCCAATTATGCAAACTTTGCTCATTTTTCATCGATTTTGAACATTTTGCATCCGAAACATATAAATGCAATTTTGGAATATTTTCGAGATTTTGATGCATTTCGAGCATTTTAAACGTTTTGCAGCTCAGATTTGACTAAAATGATGAGTATTTACACACTCATCAACGTGCTATGATCATTGCTCTAAAATGGATCTTCAAAGTAAAACTCGATGAGCATGGTGATGTATTAAAGAACAAGGCTCGATTGGTTGCAAAAGGATACCGTCGAGTGGAGGTATTGACTTTGAAGAATCATTTGCTCTAGTTGCACGTATCGAGGCAATCGTAATCTTCACGCTAATCGCCGCAAGTAAGAATATGATAGTCTATCGATGGATGTAAAGACGGCTTTTCTTAACGGAGATCTTAAAGAAGTCGATATCGTCGCCCAACCTAAAGGTTTTGTGAATCCATAGCATCCTACACATGTCTATCGCTTGAAGAAGGCTCTTTACGGTTTGAAGCAAGCTCGAGGGCATGGTATGATACGCTATCAAAGTTTCTTCTATCTACCGGATTCAAAGAAAGGAGCAGTTGATCCGACATTGTTCACCGTAAAGTCGGAAAACATTTAATTCACGCTCAAATCTATGTTGATGATATTATTTTGCCTCGACCGACCCCAATGAATGTGACCATTTTTCTAAGGAGATGGGCTCCAAATTTCAAATGTCAATGATGGGACAAATGTCATTTTCTTGGGATTACAAATTTCACAAAGTCCGGAGGCATTTTTATCAATCAATCTAAATATGCAAATGAGATTTTAAAGAAATTTGGATTTGATTCTTGTGACCTGTTGATACTCCCATGATAGAGCGTACTAAAGCGGATGAGGACCACTCAGGGATCATGGTAGATCAAATGAAATATCGTAGTATGATAGGATCACGATGTACCTCATGACCAATAGACCGATATTCGTCATTTGTATGCATGTGTGCTAGATACCGTGCTAAGCCGACCAAAAGCACCTTGAAGCGGTTAAACGGGTCTTTCGGTATCTCCAAGGAACCATCAATATAGGACTTTGGTACCAAGGACACCGGTATGTCACTAACAAACCTATGCAGATGCCGACCATGCGGGATGTCAAGATACACGTCAAGCACGCCAGAGGTGCTCGGTTTTTGGTGATGGTCTTCAAAGAAACAAATGAGTACATCTATATCCTTCAAAGAAACAAATATCCTATGGATGAGATCCCAATTATCGACTATGGCTTTGAATTCAACAAAATCCTCTCAGATTGTGATAACAAAAGTGCAATTGCTCTCTCATGCAACAACGTTCAACATTCAAGAGCAAAGCATATCGACATCCGACATCATTTCATCGGGAGCAAGTGGAGAATGGTGTGGTGGAACTTTATTTTGTAAGGATCGAATACCGTTAGCGTACATCTTCACCAAAGCTCTTCCTAGAGAACGTTTGAGTTTATCCTCCACGACTTGGTCTAAAGAGTCTACAACCGGAACACTCAAACGTCTTCAAGAGGAAGACGAGGAGTAAAAGGTTTTCTTCATCCATCTCTTGTAAATATTTATTCAAAAATCAAAATACAAAATTATAAAACCAACAAAAAGCAAATAGAAAAATATAAAACTTTCAAAAATCCATAAAAATTTAAAAAACTCGAAAATTTTCAAAAAATATTGTCATTTTGTCATGTTTTTCTTGATTCGATAATATCTACGGTCTTTGTGCTATCATTCAAAGAGTGACACGGGTATTTAGATGTTGTTCGAATATACATAAATCGTTTTTTTTAAACTAAAAAAAATGAGAGAAAGTGAAACAAAAGCTTATAGTCATTTCAGTCTATAACCCGTTTTTATAGAAAGAACAGAGTCATGCTTTATCTTATTTTTCAAATCTCATGCTTTGATTCTAAAAACTAATGTTTGTCACTAAAAAGACAAATGTTTCCCTCACAAATATTTTTCCTTCTATAAATTCTTCTGAAAAAATATTTGTTATCTAAATGAAAACTAATAAAAATAACTCGGACTCAATTTTTGTAAATCATCTGAACTTGACATTTGTCAAAATCTCTATCTCTCAATCAACAACTTATGTCATTGATTGAGGGGGAGAATGATTTCATTTAAATCAAAAGGTTATTTGTCATACAATTGTTTCAGACCAAGGTTTATGTCATGTTTTCAAAAGATATTCAAGCATGTTTAATCTTTGGAGTTTAAAGTCTCAGATTTGATCCTTATCGGTTATATGTTTTCATAAGCAAGTCACAATTCTCCTCAAAAGCTTTCAAAATCAATTTAAATCTACAGAGATCACCAATCTCAAATGATTTGAAAATTGTGATCGGGGGAGAATTTGTGATTTAAATTGGATTTAAATCGATAATTCGATAAATGGTTTTATAAGTGTTTAGCAAGCTCTCCTCCATTCATGTGTCAAACGATTTCAAATTTTCCATGCACATGTTAAGGGGGAGCATCTATATCAAACCAAAAAGGATTGAAATGTGATTGATTTGTTCAAAAGTGCAGGTTTTCCCTAATATGTGCAAAACACTTCCAAATTTCGATGCACATATTGAGGGGGAGCAACTTTTTGAAAACCACATCCTTTCCCAAAAATATCCTTAACAAAGTATGAAAAATACTAATTTTGATCAGGAAAGTGATGTTGATATCCTTTAGAAAATGGTAATCAAAGAAGTGAATCCTTCATCTTGCCTCCATGTGTCAAAACTATTTCAAATATACGATGCACATGTTGGGGGGAGCTTTTTCTAAAATATCAAAAACAATTCAAGTACAAAATGCTTTGATAATATATCGCAAGTATCTGGATTAATTTTCAAATGGTTTTCAATTGGTTCCAATGGCGATGAACAATACCAAAAGACCGACCAAATTTACTTTATGTATGGTGATATAAGGATGGTTAGTTTAGGTATTCGTCCCACGATCCCGCCAGAGTCGGAGGGATCTACCCGAGACAATCCACTAGATAGTGTAGAAGTCCTTAGGTATGATGAAAAAAAGGAGAAAAGTGAGAAACGGGAAGAGTGCGGATCGAGGTTGAGCTAGTACTAGAATAAACCCAACAAGGTTCTAGTTATGAAGTCTCGGTAAGCATGAAGGGGTTGAAGAATGAAAAGAATTGAATGAGAAAATGGTGAAAAGAAATAGCCTCCATTTTTTCAACCTTAGGGCGTAAATCGGGTTCAATACATATGCTACCGGTGGTTACTAAGGTAACACGTGATGAAGACAAGACGTCATGGACCCAAAGGACGACCGCACTACAACTTCCCAAGCCACTCAAGTTCCTCTTAAAAGGACTTGTTTCATTCTCACGGGAACCTACATAATCTATCGACTTTCTATTAGAGTTTGTTGATATTGAAGAAGGAGACCTCTCCCTAGTCTCCAGATAGGAACCAAATATGCACTATTGAGTCTAGAACCACGAGATCATCTAATAAATCTCATTAGACACTGTTAATGAAGACTCTGTTTCACACAATGTGGAAAGAGAGAATATATGTTAAGAGTCCCACGATTATCCTTGTGGTATTGCGAACATCCGAGTGATATGCAAACATATTCACAATGAAGATGGAAAGCCTTCTAGAGCCAACATCAAACAAGCTCTTGGTAGGTGGCATGTGAGATCTATCCAATAGATCAACCATGTGACAACCGAACAGAAACAATGGGCGATTCATAATTATGAATCAATCTCGGTTCGAGTTATGGATTGACGGATACCTTTGAAAACCGATCGTTGTGCTTAAAATTATTTTTCTAGCACATCGATCGTGTATTAATATTTCAAAAATAAAAGGTGTTTATGATTGATAATTGATTTTTCTCAAAAACATTCGCTGTATTGCAAAAACACTTTATCGAGCAAGACACGATTGCTTTTCAAATCTATTTTCATCAATCGGTGAATCTCAAATTGATGGGGCACTCACTCCGTGTTGTCTTCTTTGAGACGCCCAGTTTGAGAACAACTAGAGCAATGCGAAACCCTATCAAGGAGATGCTTCGAATTATACCGATCACAGCAAGACTGATCGATCAACGGGAACCGTGGGCGTGTACTCAATTCAACGAAGTGATCAAAGACACTTTCGTGCGCTTTATTGCTAATCGTTGTATGCAGTACACCCAACGTTTGCCGATCGAATGGAGAGGTCAATCCATAGCCGCATGCTCACACAACACATTCATCTCTAAAAATCATGATAAAAGCATCAACAACTCGATATTTTCACTCCATGCTTCGCTACGCCGCAAATATCATGAATCAACTAAAGCTTCCGCTACTCGATGAGAATATTTCATGATCCGTAATGTGAGCATGTCGGTCCAAAAGTCACAACATCACATAATGTCAACACTACAAAGGAAAAGTCACAGATTTATGGTAGCTGATGATCTCAAAGATGGCTCAAAACTCATTATCACGTGGATCGCTTAAAGACCTCCACTGGATTAACCAAACATGCAAAACATGAAGAATCAATGACTACGAGCTCTGAGCAAAGAACTTTAACAAGAATCCAAGAACAATCTTAATGTTATATCTGTTTGTATTCAATGTAATTTGAGGTGACCTCCCTTATGGGAGATTGTTAGGATTTAATAAATCCATTTATTAAAGTGTCGGTCACCTCAAGTATATGTAATCATTAGAAAGCTCGTAGTCGTAGTTATTTAATGTTAGTTAGTATTTAGTTTAGTAACACCGTGAAAGACGGACGGGTCTTTACCCACTGTATGCCTGATCCACAGCTCGTAGGTGACGTTTATGTAAGATACTATAAATACCCTCTACCTCCCAAGGTAGAGGGTTGGAGCTCATAATAATACTTTTACTTTCTCTCACTAAGTTCCCAAACCTCTAAACTTTCTCTCTCTAAAACTCATATAGTGTACGCCCCTTTATGATCATGGTTTGATGTGTTTGTGAAATCCAATATGTTACATTTTCTTAAATAGTTTTCAACATTTAAGTATTAGCATTTTATCACTTTTTGATTAATTACATATCAATCCACATTTTTAGCTTTCTAAATTAAAATGTGTCTCAACATTTTAAATCAAACATGTTTAGTTACTTTAACAAAACATTACATAAGTATTTACTTATATATCATGTAAATTCTAAAAATGGAAAACTATATATTACATCCTGGCTTGCATCACCTTGGAAATCTTTAGAATATTTCATTGAATATTTTGTTTAGATATTCAAAATCAACATATCTTGCATAATCTTTGAGAGATTGGGAAGATCCTTGAAATATTTTTGTAAGACTTGTCGAACCAAAATTATAAAGGCGAAACCCTTTTTTGGTTTCGTCCGGTGCACTCACCCGATCATTTTGCCTATAAATAGCAAGCCAACCCAAGTTGTTTTCTCATCCCTCATAAGCATAAAACACATACATTCTCTCATTCTATTACATCTAACTCAGTTTCATTTCATTTTAGTGATCATCTTTTGTAGCAAAGAAGATCAAGGCATAATCAAGCTTCAACGAATAGTTGGAAGTCTTTTTTGTTTTGTTGTTGTGTGAATAATTATTATTCATACATCATTGTTGTACCAAACCATCTTAAACCTCTGAGTGTGATTGTTAGTATTTTAGTCCTTAAAATACATAGTATGTTGGGAGTGGTTGTACCCTTGTAAAAGAACTCGACATCTAGCTTTGTGTCGGAAATATTGTGTAAGCGACGTGTAAAGGTTTTCTCCGCCGGTTAAAGGAGCTTGTTGATTCGTAAAGATAACTCTCGATTTGGAGACTCGGGGAGTGGAGTAGCGCAAGAAAAAAGAGTCCTTGTAGACCGAACCACTATAAACAACCTTGTCGTTGTTTGATTGTTTTTTTTCCTTACTTACATTATTTATTGCTTGTATATTATTCATTCTTTACTTGCACATCATTTATCTATATTGATTGATCTCACAATAAGTTTTCAAAACAATTAAAATTTTTAACGGTAAAACTTATGGCTGAAACGAACCGGACGAACACGAACGGAGTCTTATTCATGTTCTTTCATTTAATTTTAGCCGGACAAATAAACAAAAATGAACGCTTAAACGGACGAAATTTCTTGTTCATGTTCGTTTATCAAGAAAATGAGTTGTTCATGTACGTTTATGTTCGTTCATTAAGACACTAAACGAACGCTAAACGAACATAAACGATCGAACATAGACAAACAATCATAGACTTTACTAGTATTAAATTATGCATCTAATATTGTTTTATAAGTGTCATTTTGTTTAAACAAACTCATTTAAAAATTATACAACTAAAATATTTGTTATACAAACATAAATTAATAAATGAACATAAACGAACGTTAACTAACGATAATCGGACGTTCACGAACATAAATAAACGGACGTGACTTTTGTTCATGTTCGCTCATTTAACTAAACGATCGTAAAATATTGTTTTGTTCGCTCATTTAATAAATAAACGAACATAAACGAAATTTTACCGAACTGCTCATGAAATGTTCATCGAACGCTCAGCTTGCTTACAACCCTATAAAACTATTCAACCCCTTCTAGTTCCACGCGATCTTTGCATAACCCGACAACAAGCAAAACCTTTCTCTCTCTCCATCATCTATACACGATCGGCCCTCCCTAATTCTTTAGGGTTCTTGGTCGCTTCCAACAAGCTAAACCGTGGGTTTCGTTGTTTGATCGTGGAAGTTAAGAACTAGCATTCGGTGTTACACCGTGACGTGTAGTGTGTACGAACATAGGGATGACTTATATTAGTGATTTAAGGGTTTCGTTAATTGAAGTGTCAAGAAATATCAAGGTTTGATCTTTATCCCGCTTGTTCATTGGAATCAAGAAACAAAAGGTTAGTATATGTTTTATATGTTAATCATTACACAGATCACATGGATCCACTAACAGGGACTTTTTTCGCTGCTTATTTATATGATTATAATTGTTATTAGAGCCTTTAAATCCCAACATCTTACTCACGCGTGGTCGATCTCCCATATTTTTCTCATTTCATGTGTAATGATGGTGAGTTGAGTTTAACGCGTGGTCGAGCAAAAAGAAAAAAACTGATGATGGTGATAACCAATAGAATTAAAACTTTGTTGCGCTGATTTGAAAGTAATGGTGACCACCATAGTTACACTGAGTCTTACAACCCGGTAATTTTTTTTTAAAAATGAATGACATAATATAACAAAACAACTTTAAAAACATTTATAAAGATTCACACCGAGGGATATTCTAAGCTACGACCTCTCAAACAAGTATAATTGACGGATCAAATAGATATTTTTAGAATGAAAACGACTTGTCACCTTAGAAAAATGTAGCCTAGCTAGTTGAAACAATGTGCTGAAAACAACACAAACACAAGTTTAGACTAACCTGGCCCTGTCTAACAAATAATATTTTAAGGAAAACTTATAAAATAGATAGAGTGAGATAATTATCAATGAATTAACTAAGCCAGCGAATGGGGCTGCTTAGTTGTTAATACATAAACATGTATCAACGTGATGTTTGCGTGACCTGGTGATCACGAAGCGTCGACATGGCTTGAAAAACAATCGTTAAACCACACACTGGATTCAACTGGTGTAATTTTATATAAACAGTCAATTGTTGTTAACCAATATTAAGGATACAGATAGATAGCTGCTTATGACATTAATCGGTTGGATCAATACTTGTAATTGATTCAACTTGTCGATCAGTTTGGAAATAAAATTTGAAAAGTACAATAACACACGAATCATACACCATATAAACATACATATTACATAAAGATTTTAATAACCCCCAAAATTTAGAGCCCCTTAAGCTTACTCCGGATTATCGGTTGCACATCTCGTATATCCTCGAATATTTACGGATCTAAACCTTGTCGCCAAAGTGCGACATTTAAGCCTGATCACTCCGAGCAAACTATGGATAAGTTTCTAAGATATTTTTCATTTTGCTTTCAAAAGTTTAGACTTGCTAGTAATCTGGCTAAACCTATTTATTAAAAATAACACGGTCAAGCTTAAGATATACTCGTATAAAGAGATCAACATGGCTTTTTAGGACTAGTTAGCATCTAAGTATCGTAGTATACTACACCACTTGAGCACTTTGATATGCTTCCTTAACTCTGGACCAGAGTTGGACATGCATGTGATCGATTGAATAAGATCGAGCTCGATCACATCACTCACCAAGCTTCCAATGATACCCTGAAGGAGAAGACGCTAAAAATAATAAAAGAAACCTTACCTATACTGTACGCTGATTTACCATAAATGGATGTTGTAACTGATCATGATCATACACGAGCATTCAGTTAACGGACCCACTCAATCGTGCGGCCTACCTGCATTGGAAGTTAACAAAAATATCTAGAGAAATGGAACTCTAGCTAGTAGTGTCGTCCTGGCAACTTCTTGTACTCCAGTAGGGAAGAAAGAAAAATAATAACTGTCACGTTTTATTTATTATTTTTTTATTTTTTGAACGGCAAGTGTCACGTTTTATTAATTCACCTTATCTTGGTATTTAGAAATTCAAAAAAAAATTGTGCAAGAGACCGGGAGGTCATCTGGTCATGATCTATTTAAAATTATACCATAAGTTTAACATCCTGAATAGTGACTTTCTTTTCAATGAATAGCATGAAGTACACACGTCTTTAGATATGTATAGTTAACAAGTCGATGATCACAAGAAACCTTATAGGTAAAGATAAGATAAAGAAATTAATTAACCTAATTCAATGAATGTTTTTTATGCAAACCATATTTGTCATGAATCATTTGACTTGTCCTTAATGTGATCGTATGTAGGCCCATCATGTCAACATAGAAGTATTAATCTTTAACTATATTTAACGTCAAAATCTCGAATCAATTATATGTATTTGTGTGTTTCCTATGGGTGCCACATTCGCGAGGGAAATGCCAAAGGTTACAAACCACTCATGGTTTTACATGGACAGTATATCTTTCATCACCCAACATTTTGCATAACTTGGCCTACTTTATGCATGTTTCATATATCAAAGTAAATCATGCACCACATCATTCGATTAATCGACACCACCAAAGTTTAATAAAAAGAAGTCGACTAGAATTGGATGTTTCGAATCTTAGTATAGAAAAGGTAAAGGCGTAACAAATGGAGTCATACGATCGGGTCCCCTTTTACAGTCATTTAGGGTGTGTTTAGTTAGAGAAAAAATTATCTTGTTTTCTATCTTTAGTTTTGTAAAAATTTGGAAGGGAAATTTATCTCCACAAAACACTTGAAAATAGAAAACACGCTTTAAGGTATGTTTGTGACACAAGATTATTGAGAGATTACGCTTATTTTTTCAAAAATGTTTATTTAAAAATAATCCTTGTTTTAAGAACATAACTTATAAAAGATTATAAGAAAAATAATCTTCCATAATCTACGAAAATAGTTCCACGTAATTATAAAAATAACTCTTTTATAATTTTTTCAAGAAAATGACCAAAGGTTGAAGACCAAGACCAAGGAAAGATCAAGACCAAAGAAATCTATTTTCGCCAAACATATATTTTGTATTTTATTTTCCTCATTGAAGGTTATAAACGAAACAACGAAACAACTAATATATATTTTGTAAGTTTTGTTGAGTTAGAAAAGCGATTTGTTAAAAAAATATTTTGTTAAAAACAATTATTTAAACGCGATATTTTTTTGCTTTCCACAAAACATTATGCAGAAACGAGGATGTTTCCTCCAACTAAACGCACACTTATTATTTAAAATGTATATCAGCACCCAATAACTCATTAGTATTTCTATTAATTTGTTTTACCTTTCATGCACCTTTTCGTCCAAAAGCAAATATTTTGCGCTATAGTAAAGATCGTGACATAAAGCTAGATCTCCCGTTTAAATAAACGTTCCACAACTTTACTTTGCAAAAGGAAAAAAAAAGAGAGATACCGATATGGACAATGGAAAGATCCACAGCCAAGAAACATAAGTAGCGTTTTATTGTAGATTTTTTATTTTATTTTTTTTATTATTATTTTTTCTTTTTAATTTTCTTTTTCATATATTCCTTGAGAAGGGATTCTTTATTTCTCTCTACAATATTTAGAATTTTTGAAACCCGTTTATATAAAGTTATATTTTTCTTTTTTAAAAAGATTACCCCGGATTTCGATGGTGGATGACAACTGCAAAGGTGGAGATGTTACCAACGATGATTATGTTTAGAATGAGATACTAGAATAATAGATTGAGATTTTATTTTTTATTTCTTTATTTATTTATTAGAGTGAAAACATGGAGAATGATAGATTGGGCTTTCATTTTTTTAGTTAAAAATTAGGAAACTGAAAATTTCATTTCTTTTGAAAATTGTTGAAAAAAAATGTGATTAAACGGTTTTATGTTTTTTCATTTTCCTAAGAAGATTTTTTTTTAAAACGATATTTTCCACCAACTAAACACACCATATATTGGTCGCAAACTAGCCTACGAAGGATATCCCTCATTTACCAGGTCAAATATCCACAACCCAAGTAGTAGAAATTGATCAATCTTTTATCGTTACCGAAATGACTTGATCGAGTCAGTTTTATCGGGCTCAGCTCAATCCCAATAAATTGGCTCGAAACATATATCGCTGCTGAGCTTTTAATAAGCACTGGCTCGAGCTTTTATGAAGCCTTAGTGTATATATCTTTTATATTAAATTTTTATAAGTAACTATGGGATAATTTGAATATTATTCTAATTATAAGGATTTACTTCATAAAGATTTATTAAATATACTCTTTAAGGACTTTTATATGATAAATAATGTTGTATTTATTTGTAATCGTGATATCTTAGACTAGTGTGGTTCTTACTGCTTTTATAATATGGAAGCGAATCTGTTTCTAGTTATGAATCGTGAATATTAATAGACAAAATATATACTACTATTAGATAATTTTAGCTTGTGTTTATACTTAGTTTATCGATTCAACATTACTTAATCTTTTTAGCATGTTTCGTTCTAATGTTAGACTTAATACGAGAATGTTATTGTTGGTTTTATACTTTTATTATCGTTAAATTAATTTAATTTGGTTATCAAATGTGGTTTTAGATTGTATTACTTTAAAAACATTTATATTGATGAGTTTGTTTATCAAATACTATATTTATGTATCATTCAGTTTTTCGGCATTTCCAAGCCTTTACCGAAACTTCACTCAGCCTATTGTTTTTGTTTAATGAAGTTCAATCTTGTCATTTCGGTACAAAACAGACTCGACACACCCCTAACTGGAAGTGAAAGACTGATTTAACATGCTTCACGGGGTCTTGTGGGTTGTCCGTGAAGTTCGGGCGTTTACCTGGTATATCACTAAGGTTGACTCATATGAGACTTCCCTCGGGTTGGATTTTAGTGTCAGTAATCTAGTACTTATTTGTATCGATTTGCAACGAGTAGATAACAGTATGTAACGAAGTAATATCTACGTTTTAAGTCACGAATATATGTACAGATCTTATTGGACTTGGTCTTTTTCGAAGATGCATTATTGACGATACGTAAATTTGATTGGCCAGAAAAATAAAATGAAGTTAGGAGATGGGCCAACCGTAACTGAGGACCACAGTAATTAGCAACCAAAACTCTATGAAATATAGGTTTTTTTGTCATTTCATGTATTTAATTTTTGCTCTAGCGAGGACCATAGGTGTAGCGAATAGTAGCCATCACGGAGACGACAAACCTAACCAAGTCGATTGTTTTGTTATCTGTTTGTTCAAAAATCGAAAGAATGGAGTTTCCTAAGTTTGTTCAAATATATGTGCATAAGAAAAATATAAATCACGAGACTTTCTGATCGTTTGCAGTTTCATGGGTATTCTTGTATATATCTGGTGACTCTAGAGATAAATTGTTACAATATATGTATATTTGGAGATGTTTCACCTGTTCATCCTTGAAAAGCAATAATAACTATAACAAGATGAACATTTGGAGTATTACTTCTATTTTTCTAAATGGCATGTTTAATTTGGGTGTGTTTGTTAAAAGTAGTTGTCACCAAGAAGAATGAAGTAGTAGTAGTGAACATGATTCCCGCGAAAGAAATATAACCTTCGCTCACCGCTTTTTAAAAACATTGGAAAACGAAACTTTCCTAAAAGTAGAAAGTTTCACCGCTCTTTTGACAAACGAACACTAAAAATCAAAAGCTCATGCTCACCACTCATCGCTCCAAAAAGCTCCGCGTCAAACATAGCCTTTGTGTGTATGTTTGTTCTGAGCTAGGAAAAAAAAGACTGCCCGACTCGAAAGTAGGTAAAAAAAAGTAAAAAACATAATCGAGCATTCGAGCGTAGAAAAATCACAGAGATCGTTGAATCCGAACTGGGCTTCTTAAGAATAGGTTTAATCAAGCTCAAAGGTGTAAAAGGTCAAATGTGTTGTTTTATTGGGTCACTTTCATGTGTTAAGGCCCAATATTTTTCAGTAGCCCAACTCAAAAGTATTTAACTATCTGTCTATCTATACAGTCTGAAATAGGAAAAAAGTAGGGGTGTTGATCGGTTTGGTTATCGGTTTATTCAGTTCGGTTAATTCGGTTTAAAAAAAAATTTAGGTTAACCTGAGAACCGAACCAAATTCAAATTCGGTTTTCGGTTCGGTTCGGTTGAATTCTAATTCGGTTCAGTTTTTGGGTTGACCCGAATTTCACTATTTTTTTAAAAATAATTAATAATTACATAAATATTTAGCAAAAATATATTTCAAGCATAAAAGTGTTTTATTATATTATGATAACCTTTAATAGTATTTATTTGTATATAAATATACATAAAATATATAAATATATAAAATATATATATTTATATGAATTGGTTTTTGGTTCGGTTTCGGTTCAAACTGCTAAACCCATAACCAACCCGAGAACCGAATTAGTAGTTCTGTTTGGTTCGGTTTTAGCAAATTCGGTTTGGTTGTTAGTTCGGTTCAGTTATTTTCGGTTCGGTTCGGTTTCGGTTTATTCGGTCTTTTCGGTTTTTTCGCTCACCCCTAGAAAAAAGCACGGCCTTTTGTATTTCTTTTTCATATTTTGAGCCTACTGTAAAAAATAATAATAAATAAAAAGATACACATAACTAACGGAAGCAAGACACAATTTAACCAGGTGCATTTACGAAAAGTTGTACAATACGAGGAACACAATTTTTTTGGACCATGTACATTTAGGAATAATCAAGGTTTTTAATAAAATTTAATACTACACCGCAAAATTCAATGGGTATCTCAAAACCCACGTTGGTTCCGTCCCTGCACATATAACTCATATGGCTAAACATGTGATAAACATGGTGACACAGTATATTTTTTCCTCGCCACAATTTATCCCGTTACCTTAACATGTGTTCCCGAAAAGTCTACACACAAAAATTAAACATGTGAATCAACAATAGATTAAACATGTGTACCAAGATTTATTTGTTTGAACATTCTATAGTTCTTATTGTGTATCTGTGTACCACTTGATAAATTCCTTTTAAAACTTTTCATGCTATATTTCACCAATGGTTATACATAGTGAATGTTTAACCATCGCTTACAAGATTGTTAAGATTGTCGTTTCGTTTATAATAACTATTCATGGCCTCCGCTCAAATACGTAATTATGCCACAACTATGCTTAACCATTCACAGAACTAAAACCAAAAAATAATAATCTTAACCAACGCCTCTTGCGTTGGTTGAACATTCCTACATAAAAATAAATGATATGCACTAAGTTTGGATAGTATTGTTTCTATCTCAATATTGAGTAGCAAATACGGTTGGTATAAGCTCTACTTAAAGTTAAAGAATTGCATAAAACATATAAAAATATTGGAGGGTGTCGAATAAAAATAGTAGTGAAAAGCAAGAAATCGTGGAGCCAGATGATCATTATGGAATGTACGAGTACCATCCGTGCTCAGACCCATGATCCGATGCCAGTATTTACCTGCACCATGTTTCTTCGAAATTACATATATACCCTCCAGAACACTAGAATTTGTAACTTTATTACGAGTAGTTAGAATTTGAGTACACTTATTTAGTGGTTTTTTAATGAAAAAATTGTATTGATGGTAGTTTATTTGAAATTGTGATTAACAAATGTTCATATTCCTTTTGATTAATGCTACTAATTTTTTTTACATAAAGGTACATAACCAATACAAGTAAAATTTTGTACCGGGAACATTTTCGATCCCGACATAGAATGATTTTGCATACAGTTTGAATCGGCAAGAGATTTTTATTTGGACCAAAATAAAAAAAATTGCATTTCTAATCTTACAGATATAATATATATAGTGGCAAGAAGATGTGTATAGTATCACGGATGGAACTAGAGCTTAAAGTTAGCGAGTGCACAATTTTTTTTAACTATACTATAAGAATTAACAAAATTGTATGATTTTCAATATTAAAATGATCAAGTGCAGTGAAAAATAAGTCTACTTTTAACCTGTTGATGAACTAACTAAGATAGAACTGAAACACAATGCTTTGAGACCGGACGCATTTTAAAAACATCAGTGTTTTTTATGAAATTAGCACCACTAAGCAAAATTGTGGAAGGAGCTGTATAACACCACAGGACCCTCCTAGTTCCGTCTCTATATAAACTATGTATCACACAAGTCATCGACTGGTAGGTTTTTAACATATATTTTCTTACTTGAGAAAAAAAAAATGTCTCAAATTAATATACCACAACTTTGTCTCATATGTTTTAAGAAAGTTATGAATTACATCTCTATCTCGATGGTCTTTACACAACTTTATCATCGTGTTCATAAAATGTCTCTTTTTGATATTAAAACACCTTTGTTTTCATGGGGGCAAAACGGTAATTGAACACACTACTAGTACATGTATCATGGCCAGTAACAAAGCGTTCAAGCAGCAATTCTCTGTACGTAGCAGACAAACACCCCCGTAGCATGTGCTAACGACACGCAGTCATTTCCAGTCGTTCGATCTTAATCCAACGGTTCATATTCTTGTACGAGAAATTGGCAACTAAAGGGGTTTTTGGACCACCTGAGCTACGAGGAAACACACACTCGACAAATAGGACACAACAGCCAGCTGTGGGTTAACAGATTTCGTACTACCGGCAATAGCCAGTTGCCGTGTTACATGGTCCCTAGAAGATACCTTAACTATGTATCATGATTCGACACGTGTGCATGATTTTGTTGTGAGAAATTTGATACTCTAGTTTATCTCACTTATCTGTTAAGTTTATGCCTAATAGCATATTTATCCCCTGGTTATTGATTGATACTAAAAAAGTCAAACATAAACCCACATGGATATGATTTTCACTATAATAATTGTAGTTTTATTCTTTTCTATCTCAAAATTATTGTCAGTAAACAAAAATTATATAGTTTAATAAAAGTAAAACGAATATAATTTTTAACACTTAAATAAAATATCCTCCTATTAAATTTTTTTTTATTACTTAAAATAAAAAATAAACAATTTATTTGAGAGATCCAAAAAGAATATGGATTATGATTTTGAGGAGATTGAGATTATTTTAAACGTAAAGAAAGAAAAGTTTTCTTTAATAGTAAGAAAGAAAGCTCAATATAACTAAAATTTACCATGTATCCAATCAACTAATAATAGTCATTCATTTTTATTATGATAAACTTTTACCCTTTTAAAAAATTAAATATCTCGCAAACCGTTAATCGTTCTGCGATAAAAATTATCTACAATCGTGGCGAGAATTAAATTATCTTTCATGATACGCACTACTATATATTTTTAACAACTTTTTTTTTTCAAAATTTGGTCAACAAAAATCATATATGATTTGTGAAAATCATATATGATTCGATTTTACGAATCACATATGATTTTGAGAATCATATATGATTGTAAAATCATATATGATTCAGAAAATCGAATCATACATGATTTTTAAAATCATATATGATTTTTCTGACGAATTTTGAAAAAAATGTTTGTCGAAAGATATAACAACGCATATCTATAGAAAGATAATTTAATTCTCGATTATGATGGTGTATTTTTGTACCTTGAAAATTACTGATTCATGAAGATATGTTGTTTTAAAAAAATGTAGAATATGATTTAAATAAAAATAGATACATATGATTGGTCCATTGATTCTATGACAAATATGAGTTCTACATGGATCTCAACTCAATAGTAAGATGCCCACAAAAAGCTACCGCGACAAATAATTTCCGCAAGATTGACTACTGTTGACAGTCGTTGACCGCCGTTGATCGACCGATCTACATAAATCGAAAAAATTAGTGACTTAGTAACGCCTAAACGATGATTAATCGGTGTTATAAGTTTTTTTGCAACACTGATTTTAGGTAGTACGTTTGTGGTCAACGATATGTCACACTTTTACAAAATTGTAATGTGTGTTTGCTATTCTATATTTTAACTTTGGCTACGTTAAATATATAAATAATATAGAGTTTGGGTTTTGCATAGGACACTTGTAAAGGTTGTAGTTAAAAAGAAAATGATTTAAGGTTGCGATATTAATATGAGTTATTTTGATTGGTTGACAATTCTATAAAAATAAAGATAATTTGAAAAAAACATGAATAGACAATTAACACTTAATTGTAATAGAATAAATTATTTTTCCAAACAATTGCAATAATATATACTCTTATAGATGTCATCATCAAGACCTTACGAAACCTTAATGCTTTTACCTAGTTATTGTTGATATTAAGATAGACTATATGATTTTTGAATATCAACAACAATTTCCAATCCTCATGTATTGTTAGGGTGTAAGGTAAGGGTGAGCATTCCGACCGAACGGACCGGACCGACTGAAGGATCGACCGGACCGGTCCGGACGGAGACCGGACCGACCACATCTATCCGATCCGCGGTCTTGGCATTCGGTCTGATCGGTCCCGGTCCGGTCCGGACCAAACCAAGAAGGATTTAGGCTAATTTGGTGGACTCACGGAAGGACCGACCGATGGTCGGGTGAGAGACCGGACCGACCACATTCGGTCCGGCCTTGCCTAGGGTTTATGCCGGTCGTTTTCGGTCCGGTCCGGTCTTGGCGGTCCGTCCGGTTTTGAGACCATGCACAGCCCTAGTGTAAGGTGTGCATTGCGGGAACAATGAAAAAATAGTGATACATCAACATGAAATTAAAAAAACACTGCACTTATTATGTGGCAAAATGTTATTTTTATTTTTTATTTGTCGAACTTAATTCCTGAAGATGGAGGAGAGAGAAAACTCATTTTGGATAAAGATATTGTATCTCATTGGTTATTGTGAGTGTGTATGTGTGTATGATGGTTCAGTTCGAGAAATAACACACCTAAATCAATCGAATTGACAGTTCAGTTCGTTTTAGTTTGACTCGGTTTGGTTCTCAGCTAATATTGTCTTCAAAATCGGTCTTCAGTTCTGTTCAATATAGGTCGATTTGGTTCGGTTTTGACCCGGTGCTCAGACCTACTCCACACTTATGAATAGGCCCGAGCAAAATCGACCAATAACTGAAGCGAACCGAAAAACCAAGTCAAGTCGGTCTAACTGAAAAGCAAAATCGACCGATACTCGGTTTGGTTTTTGGTTTTATGTAATTATGGTTTTTGGTTCGGTTCAGGCCAGAACCGAGAAAAACAAACCTAAACCCTCTAAACCGATCTGAACGGTTCAGTTTTGTTTCGCATTGACTCATTTCACTTCGATTCAATTCATGGTTCATGTTTTCTTCAAAATCAGTTTTCAGTTCAGTTCGATTTTGATCAATTCGGTTTTGAGCCGATGTTCGCCCCTACTTATGAATATGTATCGTCGAATTTCATAACGATTACTATGCTTTTTTGTCTTTTTTTATTTTTGCCAACAAGACATGACTTTTTAGTAGTGAACAAAACACAAACATCATTTCTACAAGGACCAAAATGTAACAACTTTAATGTATATATACCCCCACAAACCCAACCATCCATTTCACTGTTCTCATCTTCACAAACAAACAAAAAATGGATCTTCACTTCCAATCACTCCTCACCGGAAAACACCCCACCCACCACCACCACCACACCCCCGCCACCTCCGACGAATCCTCCACCACTCCACCACCACCACACCATCACCACCTTCTCAAAAAACCAAAACTAGAACATTCAACAAACTACACCTCTTACCTTAACCACATCAACCCATACCATCATCCTATGATCATGTTTCATCAGTTACCAGACCTCACATCATTTGAAAACCTTAACTACCCACCTTCCCTACCTCCATTTCTATCTCAGCCTCGTAAAACACCAACTCCCTCATCGCGCGAAAAACAGCAACAAAAACGCCGCACACTAAGCGAAAAAACACGCGCGTTGCAAAAGATACTCCCTTGGGACAAAAAAATGGACATGGGCACATTGCTAGAGGAGACTTATAAATATATTAAGTTTCTTCAGGCACAAGTTAAGGTTTTGGAGTTGATGCCTGTTGATTCATCTACTACTGGTTCGAATTTTGGTAGTAATGAAGATGATAATGTTAGTGTTGCTAATGTTGGTTATGGTACTTATGGTTATGGTTATTATGGTAATGTTTATGGTGGTTTGGAGAGATTAAATAGGCAACAGTTGTTGGAAGTTATTGTGAATTCGCCTGCGGCTCAAGCGATTTTGTGTTCAAGAGGTTGTTGTGTTTATTCGACTGAACAGTTGGTTATGTTTAAGGATCTTGCTGAGAAGAATTATGCTTCAATGTACTATTGATGGTAAGTTTTTGTTTAACAAGTGGTTATTAATTATTTATTTATGTTATAAGTTTTTGATTGGTTTGATTTGTGGTTAATTTTTTTTACTTTTTGTTACAGGTTGGGAATATTGCTTATGCTAAAAGCTAAAGATGAGATGAGGGTAGTTTAGTAATTTTGGAGATTGGTAGTTTTTTTGGTATGGGTAAAAAAGGATGTACTGGTAGGAATTAACAGAGTAATAGAGTAGCAGAGTAACAGTTTTTAATGATTAGGTTGGGCTTTTTGTGTGATCCCAATGATGAAGTGACACTTTTGATGTTGATATTAGTTTAAGAATGAAATGGAAACATGTTTTGTTGGTGTTCAGTGAGTTTTGTTTTTGTTACACTGATTTTTAATTAGCAACTGTGATTTAAAAACTTACTGATATAATGACTAAATAATTAGAGCTATATGGTATCCATGTTGTGATGTTTGTTTAAAAAGATATAATCTTATCCAGAAGAAAACAAAATTGTAATGTTGCATCCATTTATCATGTTTTGTGGGTACCAAAAAAAGCTCCTGAAACAACCATGGTTTTGGTCTTTTGGAAGACAGGGCATGTTTGGTGCATATGTTGTTACAATATTGGACAAAATACAGAAGGTTCTAGAATGTTTTCAAACCAACTCTTAAAAACTAAAATCTAAAAAATACAATTATTTAAGTTTATGCATACAGCAACTGTAGTGGTAAATGAAAGTATAGACCTTAAAATTGACATCAACTAGGTCGCAAGTCTTGTTAGTAGGACGCTTTGCGAGTGGGGAGCATAGGCGCATGTGCAACAGCTAACCGATGTTTTTGGTGATGGGCTTGGGGTGACATAAAACCATATTCTGACATTGCATATTCTCCCAATCAAACATAATTTTCTTGAAAGAAACCGTCATTCGTCGAATTAAAAGACCTAAACTAGGATCATACAATAGCAACTCATGGGGGAGGAACCTAGACGTAGCAAAAGGTACACGGGTAGATGGTGGTTGGTTGAGCGGATGTTATTGGATCATCAAATAAGCAATTCAAACATTTTCACAGCAAAAATATTTGCCAAAAGACCAACTTTGGACTTAAAGATAATACAAATTGTGATAGTGTGAGTTGCAACTCAAAATTCCTTTTAACAAAAAACTTGTAGATTTCATTATAAGCAAGCCAATACTCAAGCTTGTATGAACCAAAAGGAGCCTTGAGAGGTCCAATACTCGTACTCACATAACTATAAGAGGTCTCTACGGTTCGAACTATGGCTCGTGTCTTGGGTGCGCGTGCTCCAAGCTCAAGCCTAAGCTGTGACACAGAGCAATCCTCGAACCACGCCTGAGCTTGCTTTTATATTCCAAATCTAAAGGTGAGCAAAGAGACCAATAATAAGAGAAGCAAACAGTGTTTGGTGAATTTAAGAGCCTAGACAGAAAGGAACAGACATGCAGCCGTTGCTTAAAGAACGAAGAACTAAAATTTAGAAAACGATTTAAAAAAATATAACGTGATCATACAATCAAAGCCAACTCTATGTGGGATGTACAAAGCAGAATCCTCAATTCAGTTCCCATAAAGTATTTGAGGCATGCAAGTGAATACTTGCAGCTCAATTTAATGTGATGCGTGATAAATAACCCATGGATAATATCATAATCACTCATATTCTATCATAATATCTCACCGTCATGAGCCCCAGAACATAGGTCAAGAAACCACTATTAAACATGGGGAAAGAAGCTGTCGATCATATTAATAACACACAACCAAGTAAAGATCCATAAGTTTAGGTTAAATAAGTAACTACAGGCACAAAAGTGATTAACTAGAGTTACCATAATGTTTAACAAAAGTAGATAGCATCATAAACATACATTTTTAACCATAAAACTACCCACAGGCTAATATAGATAATCAATACATGGATACTGTATTATGCATCTATTATCCATGTATACTAACTATGCACACGTAGGATTTTCAGGTCCATATACAGACAAGATGTTACCTATAAAACTCAAAGCAGCAATTTGAAAACCACAAGTGAGCAAACATGCATCAAAAAGGTCCCACAAACATTCTAGCACAATTTTTGTTCGGTAGTTAAGATAACATAGTAGGTGATCAACAAAAGACAAACGGTATCATGATATAATACTCATTAACAATAATATTTTTCTTTGGCCTTAGATATAATAGGTCCATAAAAACTGCATGTTATGTAATATGTATGACAAAAAGATACTTTACATGCTATGTGCCAATCTAAAAGGCAACCTAGCAAAGGATTCACGAATTATGTACCAATAGTCCAATATAAAAGGCAACCTAGCAAGAATTATCACATGCCACAAGTGGTGATCTACATACAGTAGAAGATATCATAAATTCACAACTGAGCAAAGGTGAATCAATGTAATTCCCAAAGGTAATTCTAGGCACCCAAGTGGCCAAGTGAGCACTTATAAACAAAAAAAATGTTATGGTGATCAACATACAGTAGAAGATATCGTAAATTCACATCTTTAACCATAAGCTACATCAATTAACAAAGACATGGTATACAGGTCAAACAAGGTGTGCCTAAAGTGTGGCTATCTAAACAAGCAAGTGAAGATTTAGCAATCTAATAACCAAAAATAGCTATAGGAGCAAAGGAAATATCTATTTAGTATTTACAAAAATTAAAATCACAACTTAACATCTATCTATAACAACGTAGCCCCTTTACTGCCCAAAATGAAAAGACTAAGAAATCACATGTCATACAGGGAAACTGAGCAAAGATGAATCAAGGTCATTTCTAAAAAGTAAATCTACGCGCACATGAGCTATCAGAAGTAGTTAAAATAATATGGGTGATCAACAATGTACAGATATTATTCATGAACATGAACCCTTAATTCTGTGTGCTCTTCAATCACTGAATGTATCCCAAGTAGCAACATAATCAGCTCAACAAAGCAAGTTGCATTATTGGAGATTCCGAAGTGATTCTAAGTGTCAATAATAACTAAATTTGGTTACAGTTCCGAGTGATCAAAAATCAATAGATAATATCTAAAATAAAACATCTTCAAACACATAAGATGCAAAGAAGACATAAGAAAACGTTATGCTAAAACATTAAAACACACATTCTAGGCAATAATATAGCTTAAAAAAATAACTTTAGACTCAAAAACTAAAAATAGTATCCTAGATTGAACACCCATAAAAACACCACATGTTATAAAGGGCAAAAAAAACTACAGTACATACCATATACCAATCTAAAAGGCAAACTAGTATTCATGATTGTAGTTTTCAAATGTAATCATAGGCACACCAACGGCCAAATTCAATTAAAGGATGAGTAGTCAACAAATCCCAATTCTTGGTATTATATGATGTGAAAATGAGAGCTAAGTTGAACATATTTGACCTCAATGCTACCATCCTGATGCATCCTGAGTATCAAACCAATCTACACAACTGAGCAAAGGTGCATCAATGTAGTTCCCAGAAAGATACCGTAAACTCACATTTTTTACCATAGTTCAATATGTTCTTCCTTCCGCAACATATAAACTGGATCAGTCAACAACGACATGGTATACAGGGTAAAGAATCTATGCATAAAATGTAGCTATCCAAGCAAGCAAGTGACTCATCAATCTAATATCCAAAACTAATTATAGGAACAAATGATCAATTGTAGTTGAAGATGATGCTGTAGTTGACCAACAACAGATATAAATCATAACTTAACATCTATCAGTTGTAGTTGAAGATCTAGCTTATACAGGGAAAAGATCCAGAGATCACATGTAATACATGGAAACTGAGCAAACACGAATCAATGTCATTTCTGATTTCTGAACAGTAATTATAAGCGCACATAATCACTCTAATGTAGTTAAATATAATGGTGAGGGTGATCAACAAAAGGACAGATATTATACACGAACATATTCAACCCTAAAGTCTATGTTTTTCAACCACAGAACATCAAATACGACCAATCAAGTACAGATGTGGTAAAAACGCAATGCATCCTAAGTAGCAACATAATCAGCTCAATGAAGCAGCTGCATTAATGCAGTTTCCATAGTAAGTGTCAGCAATAACCGATTTTGGTTCGAAATGAACTCAGGGTAATCAACAATTAGTAGATGGTATCAAATTATAACATCTTTAAACCCATAAGACGCAAAAAGATATAAATATATGATAAGCTAAATCATTAAAACAGAGTTTTCAGTCAACGATATAGCTTCTAAAAGTAACTTTAGACTCAATTTAAGATAAACACACCGTCATGGGTGATCAACAAAACATAAAAAGCAACATAATCTGAACATCTTAACCGCATAAAGCTAAACCACTAAACCAAAAGCTTCACAAAAGGTAACTCAATTACCTACCGCCATCACCCCTCCGCATTTTCCACTTCACTAAGCAACGCAATTCTCTTCCTCCGCAACAACGTCTCATTCTCAAAAAGCACTTTCCACTTCTCATCCATTTGTTTCGCCTTACCCTCCCCAATCAAACTCAAATTCTCCTTAACCAACTCAACCACACCCGCAGGAAACTTCAACGACGACGAAACTTCCGAAACCAGCCCAGCATTCCAATACGGATACAACGTCTCAAAATCCTTCTCCTCGACCACCACCTCCATCTCATCCTCCTCCACATCCATCTCCTTCACCGGCCTAACCCTCGCTTTCGGCTTCGCCCTCTTCCCATCCTCACACCCCTCATCACCCCATATCCTCTTGGAAACCTCAAACACCTTCCCATCATGCGCCTTGGCAAAACCGGGCTCCCCTTTCTCCACATTCACCCGAAACTTCTTCTTCAGCCTCCTAATTTTCTCATACAGCTGGCTCTTAGTCGCGTTACCGGGCAACGAGTCCATCATAAACTTATAAAAATCATCCAAGTCGGATAAAGGCGAACACCCTTTATCCGAAAAATACTCAATGTACCCTTCCAACAGCATAATCTCATCATCATCAGTCCAAACTCTCTTGTTAACCATTTTCTTATCATCTTCGAAAAGGGCTGTCTTAATTTTCTTAGTGGGTGGGATTTTCTTGGAGGGTTTGATTGCGAAATCGGAGGCGGAAGGCGAAACGATGTCGGAATTGTCCAAGGATGATGAGGGGGGTGTTAAGGTTAAGGTTTTAGGCTTTGTGAATGTTGGGGATTGTGTTTCTTCATCAGATTCTGACTCATCTTCTTCTTCCTCTTCATCTGATGACTCATTAGGGTTTTGGGCATCAGGGTTTTCTTCTTCTTCTTCTTCATCTGATTCTGATGATGGTTGACTGAAATTGAGTTGTTGTTGTTGTTGGGGTGGTTGTTGGTCATCTTCTGATTCTTCTTCTGATGAGTCATCATCATCATCAGATGAAGAAGCTGAAGGAGGGTTGTCTAGAGGTGCAGATCGTTTTTTGGAAGACATTTGATTTGATTGATTGATTGAGATTTTGAATTAGGGTTTTATTTGGGGCTTCCGGCCTCCGGTACAAAGTAATAGAGACAGAGAAAGACCACCTTTCTATCCGGGCGGGTTATTCGGGGCGGTGTAAACGAGTCGAATTCGTCAGGTCTCGACTCGATAATATTATGTTCGGTTCGAGTTTGATTCGATAGCTCGGCGAGTATTTAGGAGGAAAGCTCAAGCTTGATTTGAGAATGTTTGAATTCAGCTGGAGCACGACTCGGAAAAACTAGATTAATTTATAATCATGTGTTTTTAAACCAACTAAAATTGAAATTTGTATTCAGCTCGAGCTCGATTCAAAAAGCTCGACTCATAAATAGTTTTTTTTATAGATTAACCTTAAAATAAACATACTCTTATAAAAGACATATATATCACATAAAAGCTCGAAAAGCTCAATAATAACTTGAGTTGAGCTTATCAAACCTCGAGCTTGGTTAACAATTTCGAGCTCACTTTTTGGCTCGAGATAAGGCTCGATAAAGCTTCGCTCGAACGATCTTGAGTTACTTGACAAAAGATCGACTCGTTTAGATCTCTATTCGGGACTGCGCGTCTTTGACCCATATGTATTCATGTACGAGCGATATTTGTGTCCGTTTTTCGTAGGAATGGCAAGCAGCGGGTTTTGAAGCGCGGTCATCCTATCCCAATCCGATTGCAAAAGTCATCCTCAAACCCGTCCCGATCCTCATTGGGGTCTTATCAGGCGCCGTTGAGCGATATGCCTCTCAAACTCGCCCCCATACCCCATTGGGGATCTTATCAGGTTGTCTTCTTTGGGCGCGACACTACACCAAACTCGTGTTTTCCCCCATTTATTATTTTTTTACACTATAACAATATAATCTTATGCAATAACTTGAAAAATCGATAGGCCATTATTAAAAATTAAGCATTAGCCTTACTAAGTTTTCAACAACAATATTAAACACGAAAAATGCTAATCTACTCACGCGCGCAAATCAATTCTTTAGAATATCATGACACAAAACAAACTTCCATGATCACAATTTTCAATCTTACAAATACTTAAGATTCAAGAATTATATTTTTATTAGGTAAGTACCAACATAATACTATATGTATAATTGTATATAGATATATTTGTATGTATATATATGTTTCGGGGCGGGGCGGGCCAGGGATGTTGAGGCCCGTCCCTACTCCGAACTGAATAAAGATTCCCGTTAAGGTCCCAAAACCCGCCCCATAACCAGATAAGCATGCCCTGCCCCGTCCCGAAATGTTCTAAGCTCGCTTTTCCGTCGGGTTCGAGTTTTGCCATCGATAGTTCCGGTCTCTTTCTTTTCTTTTGCCACCTCAAATGTGTATATAATTAGGTTTGATTGTTAGACCATTACGTTATTTGGCGGTGTTTAAGAGTTTTGACTCCTTTTCTTAAGTATTTAAGGGATTTGACTTTAAACACATCATAATTGTGTCATGGTGTGGGTCGAGTTGATGGGTTAGGGTATTTTTACAACACGACTTGCTTACTTAACCATGTTGAAAATCCCAACTAAAACTGAACTTGTTTATACTCGTGTAATACGGACATGGCTTGCTTGTCTGTAAATTTAGAGGATTGACTATTTCAAAAATAGGTTTTTCGGGCAAAAAGGTTATTTACAGTTGAGTTGAACTTATATTCAGTTTTTCATACCAATCTTAAACACGTTGTAAATAATAAGCAAATTTGGCATGTAAACTTAAAGATGGCACATTTATTACGAGTTAAATAAGTTAACCTTTTGTTAAACATATTAAGCAAGCGAACCTTTACCATTACTACCCATTCAAAACCAAGACAAACGCAATTATATCGTGTCCACATTACTCATAATTCTATCTACTAATAACATAAAACTTTTATCTCAATTTTTGAGATTTATTCAGACTTGTCATAGCTAGTTTAACCACGAAAATTATATTCCGCGTTGATTATGCAAATAATATTGATATCTTTTCTTAATATCAATTACCAAACAAGTTACTGTTCATTTCATATTTAGGGGCAGTTTGGATTGAGGTTTTTGGGCCAAGGGGTTGGGATTTGGGATTATATATTCCGTTTGGTTGAAATAATCGGATTTGGATACGGGTGTCATGGCAAATAATAGGGGTTGCAGAAATCCCACCAACTTATGTGCAGATAAAACATTAACCTGGTTTTTGTGGGCCTAATATTCTTATCGTCCGCAACTTTTATTTTTTTACTTCTTTTATTATTTTTAAATAAATATTTTATTTTACACTTTACTCCAATTCACAAAACAACAAAACTTTAAAATATATATATATATATATATATATATATATATATATATATATATATATATATATATATATATATATTATATAACGAGGCGTTCGCCATTAACGCCACCTCAATCCACGTCAACGCCACATAATCATTTTTCATGCCACCTAAGCATTATATGTCCACCTAAGCAATTTAATAATCCAACTATTAATCCAACTAACATTATTGGTCCAACTAAGCAATTGATTGTTAATTTTCCAAATTTTATTATTTTTTTTTTGTAATTTTGAATTTTTAAAGATTTTTGAAAATTGCAATTAATTTTAATTTTCAATTTTATTATTTTTTTGTAATTTTGAATTTTTTAAAGATTTTGAAAATTGTTTATAAAAAGGTTCCTTGCAAGGATTGAACCTTGGTTGTTTTGATAAATAACATGTGTTTACAACTTGGGCAACAAGTTATTTTGATAATTATGTTGCATATTATAATCTATAAATGCAACCAATTATGTAGGAGAATCCTACAACTTAGGTAACCCTAAACAAAACATATACATAAAAATATACGGTTCATTATATTTTTTTCTCAAAAACCCTAATATCCAATTTTTTTCTGCATTCTCTTCTAATGTTTACTGCTTTTTGTGTTTCCTTCATCACATGAATGGCCCCACAGTTATGATGAACTTTTGTGATAGACCTGTAAGAATACTCTCTTTTTGGCTTTGTACGCTTTACATAATATTTGTGTTTTCATCTTTATTACTTGATCTTATGGTTATTTTCAAAATTACGGATAATGCAACCAAAGTTATCTGAATCGGTCTTTTTCAACAACTCAAGCGAGGTTGGAGCAGTGCCCATACATTATAGTAACAATGCAAATGAGGCATCTCGTATGAGGTTATTTAAATTATTTGCTTCAAGATTGTGGTTATATGATACCTTATTTTTATACATTATTATGATTCGGTATTGAGATTACATGTGACTCTTTTGAATACGAATATGTGTTGCAAGTATGATGAATCAAGGACCAAAGATCAATGAATCGGAAGATTCGCCTATAAAAGATATTAGTCCTATGGTCGATAGCATGGTGGTAATGACAAGATGTATCTCAATATGCCATTCCGTAAACTAAATGAATAGCATGATACATATAGCTTAATGTGTGTTGCGAGGATGAGGAGGTAAACATTACGTAATTTGATAGGTGAAAAACTTGATGGATCTTGTGAAAACTACATTCGACATTACATGCATTTTATAATTGTATATAGTCGGTGTTTGCAGCACGCTCAACCAATTATTGTTTTTATTGAACAACATCGGCGGATCTGAGCACTGAACTCAGTGACTATGAATGTATCGGTGCAAGTTCATGTCATCGGCGAGGTCTATATCTTGGTAGGCGAGCGATACGCTTTCGGTATCAAAACATCTTTAATATTTCGAGAGATCAGTATACTCTTACGTTGCCATTTTTGAAGTTATGAGGTTCTCCAATCTCAACTTAATCCAAACACATTCATTATTGTATCTTGGATGTATTAGTGGATGAGGTTCTCCACTAGAGGTGAGTAGCGAGTATATATATTAGAACTGTATTACCATGACAAAAAGAAAAGTGAAAAAGATTTTAAAAAATAATTACGAATGACTTACTCTTGGCATAGAGTGCCAAATACTGCAAATATATATCTTTTTTACGATACTTATGGTCGTATATATTCATAGTAGGTTTTGTAATTCCAATATTGGCAGCAAGATTGGTGAAGTTGATTGAAGTATAGTCGAAGGTTTAGCTCCTTCACTCAATTGGGTACTGCTCTCTTAGTCCTTATTGCATACTCTTCTTTTTTCCCACTACTCTGTTAGATATATTAAAGATTTGGTACTAATTTTAGTTTAATGGATTGTGTATCATTTATAGCTCCATAGTAACAGATTTAGCAAAATTTAAACATTGTTAGTGAGAAGGACCAAAATCATTTGAAGTTAGGAAGTGTTTTGATTGCACATTGTTTTGGGTTGTGCTTATAGCATTATAACACTTTAAACGCCAAGATGTCGTTAGTCTCCGTGGATGTTAAACCATCCTCTCTTAACTCGGTTAGTTTCTCTCAAAACCTAATCAACGATAAAAACTCTCATTTGAACATATTTTTGGAATGACATTTTTGGTTATGCAGGTTTAGGAGGAAGTAGGAGGAGCTTGAGGCGTGCTTTTGGCAGGAGGAACAGTGCTTAGGTAAGGACACCAACTGTTCGATGAAGTGCATGCGTTAAATAAAGAGTGAACGTGCTAATTAGAGCTTTACTGAGTGAATTGTGTTTTTGTGATCTATAGCATAAAAGCTGGAGTTTTGGGTAACATTGCTTCCTGATCTATCACTTAAATTATATTAGATGATGCATTTACTTTATGTGGTTCCATCTCAACTACAAATGCTAGTTAAAATAGTTCTGACTTGCTTATATGCCTAAAATATAATTAGTCTTACATTAATTTGTAATCATCTCGAAAAGCTTTATACATCACAAACGTGTATGATTCGGTTGGGGCTCTTATTATTAAGCAGTTAGAGCGCATGCATCATACACGTAGTGAGGAGCGTCTTCTTGATCCAACCTTGTATAGTACATATTTATAGATGGCGAGTACCACTAATGGTCGTATATAAAAGGGGTGAATTAGAGATGAAATTGCAGTTCACTCATATCATTAGGACAAAGACAATTGGGTAGAAATCAGAAGTTAAACTAAAAGAGATAAAATTATAATTTGGTACATGGCTGCCTTGGCATACTGAGGAGATAACAGTATATAAAAAGTAGAAAGTATACATACTTATAGTATATTCAAAAACATGGTCTACTCTGTCGTCATATTTATTTAAGATGTTTGAACTTGTGTTCAGTATCTGATATTCAATTCTCCATAACACTTTTAAAACGCATGTCCAAACACCCCTTACAAGTCATTAATTGTTCAATTACTTCAATTTCGATATGGTAGTATATGCTTATAGGAAAATAGTTAATAACTAATGTTTTATCCATTTTGGATATGCATTCCATTTTGGACATACATTTCCATTTGTGGGTTCCATTAATGCAGCGTGATCATGGGACACATAAAACAAAGAAAGATGATGTTTGTGAGCAATAAATGAAACCCGGTATCTTTTTGTTTCATTCCTTTCCCTTTTTGAGCTTATTTGTTTGTTGCGGTATTTAAATGTCGCTGGCAGAACAGATAAAAAAAGGATCGGTTAAAGTAGGAGAAGTAATCAAATTTTTGTGCCAAGACCTTAGCCAACATTGCAAGCAGACAAGGTAATTTGAATCTATTTCGACGGTCCCATTAAGACGGTATGACCAAAAGGGCTTTTCTAATGTCTAATGTTTGGGTGCAACAATCAATATAAGTCGAGCAATGATGAAGTTGATGGAGAACTTTGAGAACCCATGAGGCCATGATCATGGAACCATAACCCAATCAGCATGAGGATGGCAAAGCCAAAGCACACTTATTAATATTAATTACTAAATGTTAGGAGTTGAAAATGATCATAAAAATCAAATACATTTGAAAATAGTATTATCAGACATCCTGACTTGACTTTTGGTTTGAATAGAAATACTACTTATAGGATTCCTCCTTTACAATGAGATATCAAAGCATCACCACGGTAAAAGTAGAAGGCTATTGCATAAATTTAACCATGTATTTACTTGTCCTTTTCATATCTTGCACTGACTTTCTTTTGGCGTAACTAGAGCAGAGGTGCGGAAACACGGTGCATTGAGAAGGAGCGAAGAGCACTCAATTTAAAATGGGTTAGTGGATGATTACGGCATACTCTCTTGGAGTAGTCATATAAGCTCACATGGGCTGCGCTTATGGAAAGGTGTCTGTGCGACAAATAACTATTCATGTTATAAGCCTCAAACTTAACGGATATTGGTCGACGAACTTCTTTGTGGTAGGCGGTTTAGGGGGTCAAATCAACTCTTCACTGCTCGAGATAAAACACTTGAACCATTTGGACCTCAGTTTTAATAACTTCACCCGTATTCCAGAATTCATTGGTTCCCTCAAAAACCTTCGCTACCTCAACCTTTCCTACATCGAATATGAAGCATCCAAAGTCCCCCCTCATTTGGGTAATCTTACATTCTTACAAACTCTTGATCTTTCAGCTTCTTACATTATTCTGAAAGATACAGAGTCGCTCACTAAACTTTCTTCGCTCAAATACCTAGACATGAGTAATATAGACCTCAGTGTGTCTGATAATCTCTTAAAGAATATCATCACCCGACTTCTTTTCCTTTTGAGTTGATTGTGTCTAAAGCAAGTTTCCATTTGAAACATGTGACTTGAGCTTTCTATTGCTAATATTCTATTAATCACTAAATTTCTTGGTTTGAGGTTGCTTAAAATTCTTTGTATTTAAATAATTTGTTGAACTCATAAGTTCTTAATGTACATTCATCTTCTAAATATTGTCTATTGGTTTTTACTTTTTTCCTGCTATTGTAACAGAATGGCCCATACTTCTGTACTCATTAAACCTGAGGTGCCATTGTAATTTAAGAAGGGGACTATTTGTGACACGGATCGTGGCTTGAAGACAGTGAAAGGGTAAATGATAATGAAGCTCGGTAAGCTCAACTCATAAAACCAAATTTGGTGCAGGCGAGATAGAATGCTTATTTGTTGTTTAAAGTCCATGTTATCAATTTTAATTAGCAATCCCAAACGTTCCATTAATATATAAGTGTGTCGATTTTGTATGATGTCAATTACTTTCTTTCACCTCAATGCTGAATTTTAACAGTGTTTGAATAAACACCGGGTGTTAAAGTTACAGGTTGGTATTTTACTTCTTATTGGTGTCGCTGGGAAATCTTCATAGTAACCTACTTCTTTTGTCAGTACTTGAATGGTAACTCTGAGTGCAGTTGTTGCTTATGGTTAATGTGCTAAACATACATAAAAACCTTTTTCTTTATGTCTTTATTCATCTGGGAAATGCAGGCTTCAATTGATAAAATCCGGTTACTGATAAGTATGGAGGGTGCATTCCGTAGTTGATAAGTATTGACCCATTGCAGCTCATCGTACAAACTCGGAACAAGCAGGTATTTTGTTTGTTACAATTGATCATGAATGCAGGCCACACTTACTTAAAATCACGACATCAATGTTTTCATGAAAGCAATAGCAATGGCTTTTAAATGACGTGGTGACTTAGTTCATAGTTTATGACGTGGTGACTTGCTTCATATAATTATATTTCTTTTAATTGCTATGAATTGATTAAGATTATTTAGAAGGTTGTTTACTTTAGAATGACTTTAAAATACTTTCAACCCGTTTAATGCACACCCATTTTAACGAAAGAAACAATCATTTAACGCGTTTGATATACAATACATCTCTACATCAACCCATTTGTAAGTGTGTGTTATTGTATACTTCAGAGACCAAGTGCAAAGGAACTTCTGAGACATCACTTTATTACGAATGCTAAGAAGAAACCGAGACTCTTGGAGAGAATCAGGTACTCATAACGGGATTTATTTAGGATGTAACTGATCTCAAAGGGGTTTTATCAGTCCACCAACTATTTTAGCGCTGAGACATGTTAGCACGTTCTTAGGGTCTGTTCTTAGACACACATGCAAAGTTGATGTTAGAAACTCGCTTAATACAGAACTATTAAATGATGTCCATAGATAGCTAGGTGTGTAGAATTGATATAATGGATAACATATAAACTACTCCGGCTCACATATATATTCCAACACATATTGAACTGTCAAGATAGTATATTATTACGATATATTAGAATAAACATCCTATACTTTTTGATGTATAGGTCATTTTATTACTTCATTTCATTATGTGGGATAGGATTTTGACAACCATTCAAACCAAAAACTGTAAAATATGTATAAATTTTCACTGTGGTTAATCAAACAATATACTAAATTTATACCTGCCATTCCTATATCATATGGCAATTGACTGTTTTAAAAACAGTTGCATTCTTTTTTCAGCTTGTGCAGCAAAAGACTTAGCCATGTCTATTGCTTCAGTTACATGACTTATGCATACAAATAATATAAGAAAATACTTAATATCAACAAACTGAATAATATAAAATATGGAATCCATCTGATCTGATCATCCAATCATCAGTGCTAAAGTTTTTTTTTTTTTTTACCAACAAACAGAATTAACCTAGACTAAACTTGGTTCACACATAGCACTATAGAAAATATCATGATCTATAACATTCTCATATCGATAAGGTCAATACAGAATCCGGGTTTTGCACAAGATAACCAATATACTTTTTCATACCATTAATGTAGTGCGCTTCTATTGGTTAATGGGAAGACGTGTTCTATCAACACGCTTTCATTGGACAAAGACATTTCTTTCTTACGCACATTGCTCTCAACATTCAGTAAGTATATACTTCCTCCTAGAGTCACAATACCAACTCCATAACCGACACATACATATTTGTATGCCTAATCTGTAAAAAAGATGTATATTTGAAATTTAGTTTTGATCTAAATGATTAATACTATTTAATCACATGGTTATATAGATCAAGAACCCAAGTCTTAGCATGTTAATATAACCTGCACCCATAAAAATTACAGGATTAATGTATATAGTTAAGTGATCATAGAAACACTACCTTTCAATAAAGTCCTACATACATAGTTAATGTGGCGAGATGGGCGGGTTATGGGTAAGAATGGGTTCGGGTTTGAAGCAGGTAATCTTGCTAGAAATGGGCGGGGTTGGGTTCTTGGTTCACTTCTTTAATCTTGCTAGAAATGGTGCTGATTGGGTGGTGATAAAAGTTCGGTGAAAGCGGTTCAATTATTTAGTAATGCTAGAAATAGCCGTGGTTAGGATGACTTGACAAAACTTTTTAAAATATACTACCTCTGCACAATATACTACCTCTTGATACTGATAGTGCAAATCAGGCTATTATGAGATTACCCGAGGTTTGTATTTGGAACTTCTGTCTAATCGTATGTTTATGCACATTCTTTAAATCATTAATTAACTTTATTTAAAGTAGAGCAAACAGCAAAATTCATCCATGTGGTTTGTTGAACTTGGCAGTAATCATCCCTTGTGCAAATGTCATCCTGTAAGAGCAAATTTCTAGCATATTACATCCCTCATAGGGGTAAAATAGTAGTTTTTTTGTTGGAGGCATGAGACTCATTATAAAAGAGTCCTCAGATTGCACAAGCAAGTGTCATGGATTCATGTCTATTTTAATGTTCATCGGGTGATAAATAAGTTTATTGACAGAGTCAAGGAAGGTAGAAGAACAATGCTGGAAACCAAGGAACTTGGTGTTTCAATTCTTCAAGATCTACACTAGCAACGTAAATTACTCCTCCATGCAAATAAACCGGTATGATTCTATTTCTTCACTTTGGTACTCTATTTTTAAATCGCGTAGTTATTGTTATAAAATAAATTCATTCTATGTTATTCATCTATTGTAAAGTTTGAGTTATGTTGTAGTATATAACAACGGGCAGGTTGTATAACGGGTCAAACAACACAAAATTTTGTACGAGTCAAGCGGGTCAGTAGGAAATAGGTATGATTTTGATTATTTATATGTTTATTTGTTTGTATAAGAATATGGTGTTGTTAAAAATATTTGTGTATTAATTTGTAGGTATATATCTTCAATTATATTGACTTTTTGTTTTTTATATCGATTGCAGTTATTTGTCACAGTGATACACGTACAAATAAGGATCCCTTCTATACAACAGTAATTGATAATATTCTAGCAAAATGTTTGGTACCTATGACCGATGTCCAGTCAAATCCAACAGCGGTAAGAAGAAGTTTGGCTTTCCACCAGCAAGAGCAACAAGGGTGTATGAGTTCTAAGCTAACTAAAGATCATGTTTCGTGTGTTTAACATCTAACATATTTTCTTTGTAGCAAATGTATCAACATATTTTATCTTTGCAAAAGCATGTGACGCCTTAGTAATTGTATCATTCATGTACGTATAAGTAATGCTGCTCTTAGTAGTAAAAAAATCTTCAGCCGAAGATATACTTAATAGCTTAGCTTATACTCACTTTATACGATTGCTTTGTAATGGCGATTCTTGATGAAAGAAAAAGACAACGGTGAAGTGGTACCTGTGGAAATACCAGTAAAACACATTCAACAACTCATGGTAAGTGAGTTTCATATTTCTTATACAATTGGTATGTTAAAGGATTTTTTTAAATCATAATCTAGCATATTGAGCTTTCTACATGGTGTTTTTCTTGCAGATTTTCAAGTACAACCAGGTAAGTTGTTGCTCTTCTTCTTTTTGCTCTGATCAACACTTAATATATCGTTATTCGCTAACATTCCAATATTGAGAATGACCTCAACATACTGAAAAGTGAAATCAAAAATCGCATAGTTACTGTTATAAAATCAATTCATTCTATGTTATTCATCTATTGTAAAGTTTGAGTTATGTTGTAGTATATAACAGCACAAAATTTTGTACGAGTCAAACAACACAAAATTTTGTACGAGTCAAGCGGGTCAGGTTGGACTGACCCCAAACCTTTTTCAACAAATGTGGAACTTTTTATAAACAGTTACTGGGTCAAATAATATACTTTATATGAGTAAAATGACGTGAAAGGTTTTGTGCTTATACATATACTTCATCTTTCTTTGTTCCACCTACAATTAAAATAGTACTTTTTTTCTAATGTTTACAACATAATGAAATATGTATATGTAGGTATGCGAAAGTTGAGAGTCAAACCACAAGGTTGAGTTGAAGAAAAAAACCAACGAGGATCGAGGATTAATCTGTGACCACTAGACCAATACGAAATAGCCTTAATCCCTAACACCCTTCCAACGCAGAAGCATGTTTTTATCAGGTCTACATATAGTTGTATCACACATATGTTTTCAGCCTTACAGTATAAAAAATTCGGACGTTAAAATTATGTAACTTATCTTTTTTTCTTTTTGAAAAGACAATATGAATGTCTACAATTTCCGATTACACAAGTACCTAATGCAAAAAATTTTTGGCGAGCACAAATTGCAGAATCAAGCATTAGCAGCCAAACTTTTTGGTATGCAAATGTGAGCGATCTTATAAATTTTTATAATTACTCCGTAGTTAGCTTTTAGCTTCCTTATGATCGATTTTACTATTGCTTAGGCTTTTAACTTTGAAAATAAGTAATCTTACTTTTTATATTTATTAAATACTCCGTAATTAGATTAGGCTTTTGGCCTACCCACAATCCTCCTAATTTTCTTCATGCATATCTGACGTTATACATCGTAAAGGCATTGATTGCAGTAATAGTAATGATAATAATTAGAATGTGGTGGTTGAAGATTGATATTGCATACTCAAACCATTTGTACATTAGTGCTTATCGTGAATGTTATAACCTGGGTCTAATTCAAGGGTTAGCAATAACAACTTGTCCTGATTCTTTATGAATACATGTACGCTTCAATATACGAATGATGTTTCCTATCTCTCTTGAATAGAAATTATTGTGTTAAATGGTCACTTTGAATTGAGTAGTAATGATTCTTAATGAATCATTGACATTGCTATCCATGCAATATCATATATGATGTGGCAGTGAATAGCCATGATGCTGCACTAAAGTTGCAATAACACTGACGGTAACTGTATACATGTATCAAATAATATTGAAGGAAAGTTACATGTGGTTTGTAACAACCAATTGTTGATCTACCCCATGAATGTCGTTTCCATTGGTCGATAATACCAATGCATGTACCTTATTGTAGTTGCTACTAATATCCAATCATGCGTGCTTCAATTTCGGTTCATCATTCATAAGATAAGAAAGCGGTATACATGTAAATTCCATACTCAACCATCTACATGATTCCTCTTGGTCTAAGTGGTGCCTGAGGTAATTCTCATTGGCCCATATATAGAGGTATAGATTGAAGCCTTTCCGGGCGCCTCAATCACCAATCTTGACTTTGATGACAAATTATATCCACGTCAAAAGCGATCTAAAAAGCGGTCTAAGAGATTCGAGACAATATGTCACGAATCTTCTTGCTCTCAAGCCCAGCATCAAAGTCGAAAGTTCCCTTATTTGCACTCCTTATTTACAATTACCTCCTTTTCTTTATAGCAAATTATGTCGATGATAATTATAAGTCGTGCAGCTCGTTGGATGAACTGAGCAGCTATATATATATATATATATATATATATATATATATATATATATATATATATATATATATATATATATATATATATATATATATATATATATATATATTCTCTTAGTTTTATAATATATTTTTAACTACTATACCTACATCAAATTCAAATTTAATGGTAAATTTAGTTTATAAATAGGGTTGGAGTCGGATTTGAATTGGTTTATATGCGCCATCTTTACTATTTGGTTGCTAAACGCACATACCAAACATTAAAACTTGTCATCCATCCTAAACATGTGTCCAAAAAATGGCTAACAAATAAATTTAAGGGCCCGTTTAGTTTGATGGTTTAGGATGGATTTAGCGGGACCTGGACACTAAACTCATGTTTGGTATATTTGCCGTGACTTTTCGTAAAGTACTCATCCCCAAATAGTAGAAGAGAGAGAATTCCGGTCCAACCACTATGCTTTTGTGATACCACATTTTTTTTTTTTTTTTAAGATTTTTTACATTCATTTATGTCCTCATATTTACATACTGGTGGGCTATTCTATTATTTTTAATATTTAAACAAAATTTTATAAACTATATATATTTTCTTTTTCCGACATTAAATCCAAATCCTAAACTCACCTATAAACCAAATGGGCTCTAAATTCAAGTTCAAATCCGAATAGTAAAACCATCTACCAACCAAACAGGCCTTTATAGTTTGTTACCTTCATCTTTGCACAATTTTTTCTTTTGTGTTTAAAGTTACATAGCTTTTTATAATTTTTTTTCTTTTGCATTTGAACTTGCACAAAGTAAACTTTGCACACGACTGATTTATTCCCGTTACATCGCGCCGGCAGTAAAAACCTTGTTGATATTAATATCGAACAGTTAGATTATGATCTTTATTATTAGTTACTATAATTATTACTTTCGTTTTCTAGTCTACTTATGGAGCTTCATACCCAAGTTGTATTAACCATATAAATATAAAACTTATGTAACTTTGTTTAATGGATCTTGTTTTAGTATGTGTCAGTTTAGGATGGCAATGGGGCAGGTGCGGGGCGGGGTGGTCATTCTCATTCCTAAACTTAATCACTAAAGTCCTCCTCGAACATGCCTCGATCCTCATCGGTTCGTCATGTTGGGGCGCGATGCTCCCCCAAACTCACCAAGTAATAGTCGGGAATCTTATCTGGATGTCATATTATTAAGTTTCAACAATACATAAATAATGATAAATTAAACCGTCACAAATTCTAACTTAAAAATATTTACGATTTTATCACAATTTTGCAATCTTACAAAGATTAAAAATAATAATAATAATAATAAAAAATAAATAAAAAATATATATATTTGAGAATGATTGTTTTTATTACGTAAAATATTGACATAGACTATATGAATATAGATATATATGATTATATGTATGTGCATATATATTATTCGGGTGGGGCGGGGTGCAGGGATGTTATTCATTTCTCGCCGGCCGATTAAAATTCCCATTAAAGTTCTAAACCCTCCATGTAACCCGATAAGCATGCCCCGCCCCGCTTTAATTAGTTCGACTTTCAGATTTCCTTGTCGGGTTCGGATTCTTTTGCCATCCCTATCCCAATGTCCATTGAGCAGATGTTAAGGTGCAAATTATACACATAAACACTTATGAGTTATGATGTACATAGTTAAATAAAGCTAAATTAATATTACTTCTAAACTAACTACATAAAGTTTTCTTCTCTAACAAATGACATTAAAGAATCAATAGAGGTGTAATAATCGAATAATCAACTTTTATAGTACATTGATCAAAACTTATGCTATTTGAGACATGCTCTACACCTGATCTAAGCTCAAATAACTTGTTTCCTAATCGTCAATGACTGTGGGGCGATAGTTCATCTTGAGCATCCTCTAAAGACTGTAGACTTGTTTCATCAGAATCAGGTGACAGTGGCTCTTGTTGTATCCCAATTTGACTCTGCCTTGTTTCGTCAATGTCTGAATGCCAATCATCTACATCTGAATCATTCATCTCCTCGTCTTTATCATTAGTATACGATGACCGTTGGCTTGCTTCTTCGGAAGGAGGTTGGTGTGGTGTATGCAGTTCCTCCTTTGGACTTGTAACATAAGCATCTGATGACCGTCGGCTCGCTACTTCAGAAGGAGGTTGGTGTGGTGTATGCAGTTCTTCCTTTGGACTTGTCTCAGAAATATCTGAATGCCAATCATCTGCATCTGAATTATCCATCCGCTCACTTTCAGGATCTGGTATATACTGTCGGTTTGTTACTTCATAAGCACGTGGTACCGGCGTATAAAATCCATCGTTTGGACTATGCCTTGATTCCTCATAATATGGGCTCAAACCATTAACATTAATATTATTCATATGCATATTCTTGACAGCTGGGATCAGTAATTCATTGTCAGCATTCGGTAAGGACTGTGTGGGCATATAAAAAGTCTCGTTTTGACTCTCTCTTATTTCCCGATCATTTGAACTCAAACCATTTACATGTAAATCATTCATCTGCTCAGCATTTGCAGGTGGGGTCAGTAGTTCGTCATCTGAATCATTCCCATGCTCATCTTTGACAGACGGGGTCAGTAGTTCATTATCAGCATCAGGTAATGACTGTTGGGGCATATAATATGCATCGTTTTGAATCTGTCTTATTTCCTCGTCATCTGAACTAAAACGATTTACATCTAAATCACTAATCTGTTTGTCAATGAAGGTCGGGATCGGTAGTTCGTTTTCCGCATCTGAAAAGGATTGTTGGTGCATATAATATGCCGGGTTTTGACTTTGTCTTATTTGCTCATCTTCTGGATCCAAACTATTTACACCCAAATCATTCATCTGCACATCATTGGCAGCTGGGGTCAGTTGTTCACTGTCAGTATCCGATGAGGACTGTCTGTCCATATAATAAGCATCATTTTGACTCTCTCGTATATCCTGATCATGTGAACTCAAACCATTTCCACCCACATCATGCATCTGCACATCATTGGCAGCTGGGGTCAGTAGTTCGCTGTCAGTATCCGACGAGGACTGTCTGTCCATATAATAAGCATCATATTGACTCTCTCTTATATCCTGATCATGTGAACTCAAACCATTTCCACCCACATCATGCATCTGCACATCATTGGCAGCTGGGGTCAGTAATTCACTGTCACTATCCGATGAGGACTGTCTGCGCATATAATAAGCATCATTTTGACTCTGTCTTATTTCCTGATCATTTGAATTCAAGCCATTTGCATCTGAATCATTCACCTGCTCGTCTTTGACAGCTGGGAGAAGTTCATTGTCAGCGTTTGGTAAGGACTGTCTTGGCATATAAAAAGCCTCGTTTTGACTCTTAGTAATTTCCTCATCATCTGAACTAAAACCAGTTGCATCTAAATCGTTCATCTGTTCATGTTTGACAGATGGGATAAATAGTTTGTTGTCAGCATTCGGTAAGGACTGCTTTGGTGTAGAATACGCCTCTTTTTGACTCTTTTTTATTTCCTCGTCATCTGACCTCAAGCCATTTACATCTAAACCATTCATCCGCTCGTCATTGACAGTTGGGGTCAGTAGTTCAATGTCAGCATCTGACGAGGACTGTCTGCCCATATTAGATTCCTCGTTTTGACTCTTTCTTATTTCCTCATCATCGGAACTCCAATCATCTGCATCATAATCATCGATCTTGCTTTTCGTAGCATTTAACGAAGACTGTTTTATATTTGCCTCGATCGTTTTCCTTCGATTCCTCATCATCTGAACTCCAATCATCTGAATCCGAATCATCCATCTGCTGAGTGTTAATAGCCAAAAGCTCTAACTTAGGAAAAAGCGGGTGACGAGCTTCGTCTTCAGAAGCAGGTGGTGTTGGCACTTTCTGACTCTGATCTTCATCATTGTATATGGTATCAAGTATCATTCTAACTGCATCTTTCATGATCATTATCTTATCTCTAGTACTCTGCCAATACTTTTTGTGCTTTAGCAGAACCATGAGGTGATGGTGTATGGTGATTTTTGCCAATGTTTTTCTCACTTCATTACACGTCTCATCTAATAATTTTAAGAAATCCCGAATGATAGCAAACAATCTCAGCCCTTCATCTTTACCCGATTTACCATGAAAATAATCACCGTGCTCCTTACCAACGTCATTATCCGTTTCTCTTCTTCAATCATTAAAATAATATCAGCTTCTGCATGCTGTAAGAACCTTGTGAGTGCCTCATTGAACTCAGTGGCTCCTTCTGCTGTTTTCATATCTTCGGTCATAAAATCTTTTGTTTTCTTTAACATATTTCCCAATTTAGAAACTGCTGATGTAAGCATTTCACCGTCAACAAGTGCTGCTTTTTTCACATCGTTAAGTTCTTCACTTAGCTTTGAAACAACACCCATACCGAGTTGTTGGAGATATTCTGGTGTTTCCTCGTTTGGTTCAAGGCCTCGGTTTTTAGCTACTTTGATTCCTTCATATCTGATGATTTCTTGAACCACAAAGGATAAGAGTGTGGTTTTCCATCTGTCCTTTGACATCAGAAAGTTTCAAAAGGGTGTCGAGCTTGAACGCCTGGGCTCCGCCTCGAAATGTACCATCATTCATTCGGTTACCGGTTTTGAGAACTGCTTCTAGAAGCCTTAAGAAGAGTCTACTGCTTCTAAGTTTATTGCAAGCTACCTGTGATTCAACAAATAGCCATGTCTTAAATTGAAAACAAAATCATTTTAAATAGACAGAGAGGTAGAGATGCCTTAAACACGGCCAAAATGCATATGTAGTACCTCTAAAGTGGCAAATGATTCTTTAGCCATATTGTAATCCTCATGAGCGGAACTCATAAACAGCAAAGCTTCAAGGCGTTTGAATGCATGTGGGATCTCAACCAAGTTTTTAAGAAAAGCGTTCTGATGGCCCGAGTTGGTTTATGTCACCATTATATAACCTCAGCTTTAGTTCTTCATCTTGGGTGGTGCCATTTTCAACAAAGTTGCAATGAGCTCAGCAGGAAGCTCGGTGCCTGATCACACATTCATTTCAAAATAAATAAAGAGTTAAGTTGAGCTACAGAAAAAGCAACAAACTTTGTATCACCTTTTTAACCGCATCACAGACTTGTTCAGTTGTCACGTTCAATGCTTTTAGAAGAATCGCTAAATTCTGAGATTTTTAACCTCAATAAGCTGAGCGAACTTGGTTGGTGATTGTATGTTTACATCAATCTTTGCGTTCTTTCTTATTTTGAGCAGCCACGTAGCCAAATAGACCTACCATCATCTCCTCATCATATCTGTCCATTAATAATACTTGTGAGCATATATAAAACAAAATGCGTAAAAGTAACAGTAGCTTGATATAAAATCTTACTGAAATGATCCATCTTTAAGATGGTGCCAGACCATTGAACGGCCTTGAACAGCGTTCACTTTGTCCCAGAAAAACGGCTTTAGCTTTGTTCTTGCAGTATCAGAATCACCTGTTTCTTTGTTTTCCTCCTTATCAGTCGTATGTTTTGGACTACCAGAAGCAGATGTTTTTTTCGTATTACTTGCATTTGCTGGAGGGGGACGACCAGGATTTGGTGGTGGCGCTGGTGGTGCTTTTGAAGGCCGTGGCGGTGGTGGAGGTGCTGGAGCTGGAGGTGGTATTGGATAATTTGGTGGCGGTGATGGTGGCTGAGGAGGGGATGATCGTGGTGGTGATGATGGAATAGAAATTTTTCCTGGTGGCGGTGGTAAAAATGCATCACTGTCATTGAACAAATGCTTGGTGTTGGAAGACCTCGTTGATACTCTCATTGATCTTTGTAAAGAAGCTGAAAAGGAATAAAAAGGTTATGTAAAATGAAAATATCAAGATGCATGATGAAAAAATTTAAATTAGCCAAAAACGTATCACCTAATTTTCCTTTATATCCCTTTGAGCGTAAGTTGACAAACAATTCATCATCTTCCTCTTCTTCTTGTTCTTGTTTTTGCTCCTGTTCCTGTTCTTCTTGTGGCTGTTTTTGTTTTTGTTGTTGCTGTTGTTGTCCATTAACTGGTTTAAGCGCATCACGCCCAACACAAAAGTACAAGAACAACGCAAAAAGGCCCAATGTTACCACCACAGTAGTCAATACAACAACTATCAATAACGTTGGTCCGTCAGCATTAAGAATTGATCCAATGTCAGCAAGTTTACGAGAGTGCCTTTGGTAAGAATACTCCAAGCCTTCAGGTGACGAAAGTAGGACCCGAATAGGAGGGCGCTTTGCCGTCCCATGATTGTGTTCTGATGATGATGTTGGATGCGGGCATGCTTTCCTTTGTAGATGCTCATGACATTTTCTGAGAAACGTCGTTTGGTGATCATCACCGTTATATGACTCTTCTTTTATGCAATCATGAGATGTTGGTCTTTTGGACTTTAAGCTAAGAATATTGAAATCGTTGATAGATATTGAATATTGTTGAAACTCTTTTAGATAGTATAGCGTTGGCTGCACCAGCAACATTTCATTAGATCTACCATGGATATTGAATTCACGTTGAGTTGATAATATAACGAATAACCAAAAGCTACATAAAAACTATTTAACGTTTACATATCAGGTAATGCTCGAGTCCTTCCAAGGACCTCCATTTATTTAGATGATATGATCAATTTTAAACAAATGGGGCATAAACAGACACATTATAATTTATAAGAATATAATATGATGAATGAGGAATCATACTGCATTTTCGTCGATAAAAAGAGATCTCAAATCTGCTCCATTGCCATATAAAGTTTCTTTACGAATCAAAGGATTCTCGTCCAAAAGATCAACCAAAACTACACACAAAAGAGCTACAAAAGCACCTATAAAACCAAGCCTTTTCGCGTTGCAAATGGTCGCGTTCCATAACATGTCCTTTCTCATTTGAATCAAAGTTTTGTTTACACAAAATTACACCTAATAAAACATGGACTAAAGCCTCTAATTTTATCCCCTAAACAACCTCAATTCCCTTTGCTTCTGCAATATATAAAGATTCAAAACCTCACTAAATTCCCAACAAAAATGTGGAATATTTTCTTTTACAAATTTAGCCTCCAATCAAACCCAAAATCCCTTGTGCTCTTATATAACAAAAATACTTAAAATTTCACAAAATTTCAAATCTTTTTGTGATTCTTTAAACAAAACTCACAATTTCTTTTTTCCGATAAATACGAAAAGGTTTTTCTGCAAATTGAGAATCAGAAATAAAATTCCGAAGAAACCCACAAATCTTTTTGCCTTAAAAATGGTTAGAAACAATTTTTAGACAAAAAGAAAAGGAATTTCTAGCCCATTTCCGACCCTCAAATGCAGAAAAACAAAATGTATAATCTTGTTATGGGAATTGGCTTGAGTTGATTGAGAAGCTTAATTAAAATAAAAAGTTATACAAAAAAGTTGGGGAAAAAGTGAAGATTATGAAAGGAAGAAAATTTTGGCTGTTAGGGGAAATTTGTTGATAAATTGGCTAAGTTTGATTTTGTATTTTAGGAACAAGAATCATAAGAAAGGAGGGAAAATTGGAGCCAAACAATTACTATATGGTTACCAACGGTCACACTTTATTTTATGTTATGTATTTTTAATAAAACTATAACGTTGGTTTTAAATTTGTGACATATTGATATGTTCATTTTTTATATATGACTGTTTAAGTTGAGACATGTAGCATGTATGGGGATGTAGCTCAGATGGTAGAGCGCTCGCTTAGCATGCGAGAGGTACGGGGATCGATACCCCGCATCTCCATTCCTTTTTTACTTTTATTCAATTTTTTACCAGCACATGTGTCAAGTAAAGAAGATAAAAATGTTACCTTTGCATTTTATGGATCTTTTCAATTTGGAAGATAAATTCCTGTAGGTGGATTTTAAAAAGTATGCATGCATGCATCCAACCCCTTTGATGAAGTAAATGAGTCATATCAATGATTTCTAGCACGTAGGCCCCTAAACATACATAAAGTTAACTTTCATATTGTGATGATTGCATGGTCAAGGTTTTAGGCAAAATGAATTGCAGTTGATCGCATGGCTTATGAAAGTTAATGTAGCTGTTTGGGTAAGCTCTTAATTTGAAATAGCATATTGCCTTCCTTGATTAAAACACGACAAGTCTTTGACTGAAAGGTAAAAATATTGTACGTATGCTTCTTCTACTATTTTTGTACACTTCGGCTTTTATTTTTATTTGTTTTTGACGTGTCGGCCCTTGTCCCGATCTCTTAAAAGTAAATCTTCTAATCTGACGGTCAAGCGAAAGGTGCGATGTGGTCGTCCGTCCAAGAAGAACCTGACAGCAGCGATCTTTTGGCGTTTAAGCGCGGATCTGCTTTATCCATACCGTGGATGTCGGACATGACCGGGGGCGATGTCGAGGCGATGTCACTCGACATCGTAAGCGGCCCATAATCTGACAGGACCGCGGGCCAGGGCGGTGGCGTCGGGTAGTATATATCTGCATCGATGTTGGGAATAATGTATCATTTACACACGCATACATTTATCTATATCGCTTCGGTAAAGCACATCACACTCTTCTGGCGAGTCGGGTCACGGGATAATACGGGCGAGACTAACGTCGTTCATCTTAGCGGTGTCTGGAAGACTTATTCTAAAATTTGAAAGATAAGCGCAACAACCATAAAAATTACTTCGACATTGGCGCCATCAAGTGGGACCGCATTCAATCTACTAGAGCTATGGGATGGCGGGTTCGGCGCCGCGAAAACGGGAGGAAGTTCCGCGCCATTGACGAGGGAGGCGGTTAGAAGAGTGCGTGGTACTCTTGAAGTCGATGATAAAACTATAATAAGCGGGAGGACCTTTGTTGAGCCGCTACGATTGGACTTTGAAGGCGAAGCGACTCTTGATGGGGCGAGCCAGCGAATAAGAAGAAGGAAATAGTTCACGGGAACAAAGTGAAGGGCGAAGACACAGCGAAACCTTTCAAAGAAGTCTCGAAATCTCTGATTCGGTAGGCGAATCATCGAGTTTTCGCTCGGAACACAGATGCCCGCCCGCATCAAGGTCATCTGCGGGTCCACGGATCCCAAGACCATCTCAGCGAGGTTTCACAGGAGCCGCGGGACATGGAGAGTGGCGATGCCCGTGTGGTGCGCATGTTCCAACAAGCGTTGGGCCGGAAGGCGAGGATGGTTCGATGGGCTGCTGGCAAGGGGGCGTGAGCGAATAGGCGACTTTCGAGGATCGATTCGAGGCTCGTTTCTCCTTGCGCAAGGCTTGTGTCAAGGACCTACGAAGATCGCCAAAATAGTAAGAAAATTTGAATCGCTCCGGAGTTCAAAGAAAGGTGGACCGGCTGAGGCGGGGTTCATATAGGGGCTCAGGAGATCATGAGGATCTCCTCGTTCATGAGCGGATGCAAATGCCACAGTGGCCAAGCAGTTCGCCCGTCGATCCACAAGGCTGTGGAGGAGATGATGATTAGGGTCGGCGACTTTGTAAGATCGGAGGAAGCTTTGCGGCCGAATTACCTCGAGGGAACAACATGATACAACCGGAAGAGCCTCGTTGGGCCGCCGAAAGGGCGAAAGAGGCGTCGAGAGGTCACTATGGAGAGATAGGAAGAGCGAAGGGCGACATACATACTCGGGAAGAGATCGGGAAGTTCGCACCTTGGCGGCAATTGACTCTTATCGCCCATCGCGGTGACCGCATAACGAAGCGACCCCGCTAACCTTAGATTCAACATAAAACCACGAAAGAAATCTTAGCCATGAGCACGGTGCGTCTACTCCTCCAAGCGATGTGATCCCCAGCGAGGAGAATCAAGATAAATCTGTGATTATCATGGTGAGAAAGGCGCTACGAATGGCGCTATCGACTCAAGGCAGTTAGAGATAGCGTTAGAGTCGGGAAAGTTGAATCACACAGTCAAGGATCTCGGGCGAGAAGGAAGGAGAAGCCCCGAGGAATGGCGGGGGCTAAGGACAAAATCATCAACATGATCGAACACGGCGGCGAGCGAAGAGAGAAGTCGCGGAACAAGAGGAAAGGTGGATGAATGTACCTATAACATTCCCTCCTCTCACAGCGGAGGCGTGTCGGATGATCTCTCGTAGTTGAAGCCGCGATGGAAGGGTACTTGGTAAGGAGAGTCTTTGTAGATGAAGGAGCCTCGGTGGAGGTAATGTTGAAACCTTTGCTTCAACAATCGCCTCGTGAGATAAGGACTCGAATAAACGAGGCAGACAGATCTGCTAGGGTTTGTCGGACGGTGACTCGTCCGTTGGGGAAAATCGAGTTAGATGTGTCATTCGAGATGAGGGTTGTCGGGAAGGTCGGGATGAAGTTCGCGGTTATTCGAGCACCGTCACCGTATAATGTTATCTTAGGAAGGACGGATTGATGATCTGCGAGCCATACCTCTACGGTCCATTCCATGATGAGTTCAACTCCTCGAGGTGCCGCGTTGGTCGCTCGTTCGGTCATCATTTGAATGTAGGAGGCTGGAAAGGTTCGAGACTATCGTTCGAGCAAGATAGGGAAGAAACAAACACGGGAGAGGTGGGTTTAGGAGATGGCGATCGGCCGGACTTCCCGAACAAGCGATGGCGATAGGAGGTGCACTATCCATGGAGGGCAAGCGGCGCCTCGAAGAGGTTACAAAGGAACATCGACATATTCGCATGAAGATCCTGCGAGCGAACCCATTTGGAAAGATCACGGGGAAAGATGTCGCGAAGTTCGTGTGGGATAACATAGTATGCCGCTTGGTCTCCCGTCGTCGTCGTCGCGAGACAATGCTAAGCAATTCGTGACAACCCGCTTGGTGGTGCGAAAAACTCAACATCAGCGATTAATACGGTAGTGGCCCATCCGAGCCAGCGGATGAGTAGAAAGAACTAACAAGAGCTTGATGGAGGAATCAAAACAAGGTTGGGCGTGCAAAGCGGATGGGTGGGCGAGCTGCCGAATGTCCTTTAGGCGCACAGGACTTCCATCAAGACTAATGTGGAGACACCCTTGACCTCACTTATGGGCGAAGCGGTCATCTGCGTGAAATAGGCATGCCGGCGTCTGAGTAAAGGCGGATAAGAAGGGATGGAAGAGGAAGATTCCCATCGAGCAGCGAGAACAAAGCGAAGAAGATATCCGTCTCAACCTTGACTTGCTACAAGAGCGGAGAAGAAGCGGTGTGATGGAGCCCGATACAAAGCGAAATTGGAAAAGTACTACAGCCGGGAGCCTGGTGGTTTCTTTCAAGCGGGGGAATTCGTGTGTCGAAAAAAGCAAAAGCGAACCGAAGATCAAGGCAAATTGGGACCCAGTGGGAAGGTCCTATCGGATCAAGAGGCGAATCTCAGCAGCTCGTACAAATTGGAAACTTTGGATGAAGTGGAAGTGCCCCAGAAGTGGCACGCCATGAATCTGAAGAAATGTTTTCTTTAAAAAAAAATATGCATTGTAAGCCTACGGGCATGAACTACTTTATTTTCACTATAAGTAATGATAATATTCCCCTACCTATGACGGAGGAGGAAAATTTTCTGCGACCATATCTCATGCGTAAGGGGCGGACCGGCGGAGATTAGCTACCTCCGCAGCGTGTCCAAAACCCCAATTAAAATTAATTTACCCCATGAGTGCAGCGACACTAGGAAGGCCACGCACCATTCGGTGGCGTTGCATACCCCGAATAATGCTAAGACATTAAGGGATGAGCCGAGGCATATGTGCCCCAATGACGCAGATACCGGGCGTGGCGCCGAGGATGAGCCACGGTATATTTACCACGGTAGCAGTGCCCGAAAAATGATAAGTCATTAGGGAAGGCGCGACACATTTGCTCGCGGGCATAATTTAATGCAAAGCGTCAAGACTAGGGGTGAAAGCAGCAGGCGAGCTCGAGCTCGGCTAGTTTATATATAAAAGCTCGAGCTTGAGCTCGAGCTCGTTCAACCTCGCATTTGAGCTCGAGGCTCGGCTCGTGAAATTTTCACAAGCTCGAGCTCGGCTCGTTTCTAGCTCGACTCGTTAACCTGAGGCTCGAGCTCGTTAACACGGTTATATGTATAGAAAATATATATCGTATATATTTCTAAGGCTCGTTTAGGCTCGCGAGCCTAAGCGAGCCTTTGTATAAACTCGGGCTCGAGCTCGATTGTTAAATGAGCCCGAACTTAGGCTCGGGCTGGGCTCGAGCTCGTTTGGCTTCGGCTCGTTCGAGCTTTTCACGATCCGATCTCGAGCTTTTCACGGCGGCTCGGCTCGTTTCACCCCTAGTCGAGGCGCTAACAAAAACACGGCGTACACAAGCATATACATACCAAAAATGAGGGTCCGATATACGGATGACCCCGTCTGAGCATAGATAATAAAAGAAAAAACATTGTTCGACGGTGTACAACCGCAAAAGTACCCAGATTACATACTATGACAAACTAAATTGTTCAAATACATCGGTTCTAAGGCACGCGGGCCGATAATGGCGACCGCCCGACGCTAAGAACCCGGAGGTGCGGCCCGAGGGTAGCTCAGGTCCCTCGGGAAGAATATTCATCAAGTCGCGGCGGTGATAAGGCGCTTGATCTTTTCTATATATGGATAGCGGGTGAACATCTCGTCATATGCCTTGGAAAAACCCTTCACGACCTCCATGTCGAAGTCGTCTTCGATCGACAGCGATCCTTTCAACCTCTTCGTCGGTCCGTTCTTCTGCGACCCGTCCGACCACCCAAAATCGATCGCGACATTGAAAAGCGGCCCCAACTCTGTTGATACTCGCACTGCCACCTTAACCTCTGAACCACCGTGAGAGCGACTCCTTAACATAGTTGAGCGTACTATCTCTTCATGACCGACTTTGATGGCAATTTCCTGCGTTCTTTCTCGAATCCGCGGCATCCTGCCAGGCTCCTCCATTTACGAAACCTTGCTCCAGTTCCTCCAGCGACTTAATCCTTCGATGCGCTCCGAATCCTTAACCTTTAGCAACCTGACCTCGGTTTCCAAGCTCTCCGAACTTCTTGAATCCCCTCGCTTACGATCATGAGCAGTGAACCTCCCGAAGAACTCGGTGATCGCGGCTAATTTCGTTAATAACAACTTGGGAATGAAGACTAGCTCGTGTCTCGGAAATAGCGGCTCGATGCGAGCAAGCAGAATGGGCTCGATGCGGTTCCGCATCTCGGCTACTCGACCGCTCAAACGCCTAAAAACCTGCGCCAGCGGCAAGAGACCCGTGAGTTAACTCGAACCAACCCACACAAAGCCGCTCATCGGTTTGGTCCTCTGTTCGGTAGCGGAGATAGGGAGGAGCAAGATTTATCATCATGTCCCTACTGAGAGAGGCATCATTCAAGGTCGTATCGACCGTGAGCCCGGCCGGGGATAAAGGCTCCCGGAACCCCTTAGTCCGAAGAGACCTCTGTGAACACAAAACAAACAATCAAAAAAAAAAAAAAAGCGAAGGACACGGATACCTCTTGTGTAATCTTCGGTATATGGTCCCGCTCGGTGTTGGGTCGCCTCCTCCGCATGCAACCCCGAACCCCCAGTCCCAGCTTCTGCGAAGAACGAAGTCAGGAACAACTCAATAATAGCAGTAGCAACATGTAATAACAAAGATAATACCTTGGACGACGGCAGCAGGAGTAGGTTCCTTAGCCGAATGAGCCCCCTCCTGAAGAGACCCCCCTCCCTGATTACCTCCGTCTCTTTGCAGGACATCACTCACAATGTCCTCGGGCCTCACGGTACTCACGGGAGAAGCCGAATGAGCATCACGGGAATCTCTGGACTAGACAACACCTCGATAGAAGGAGACTCATTCCGTCTCCTTTTCCACAATGACGAGGGCCCCAGCCGGCCTCGCTCCACACCTTCCTCTTTTCTCCTTGGCTTTTAAAACCCCGCATCGGCTTTCTCCTGATCCTCACGACCACCTGCTCGCCTCATGAATGGGTTGGTCGGTTCTCAAAGGTTGCGTCGCGTCTTGGGGTATTTCCTCCCCTTGACCGACCTCGCCCGCTTTCCCGGCGGGATCCCTGCTCCGAGCCTCGGGGCGAAGATCTTTGGGACATAGTTATGACTACAAAAAAAAAGGAGAGGTCGCATAAAAAAGAAAGGAGAGGAAGAAAAAAAAAAAAAAAAAAAAAAAAAAAGCAAAACAAACTTAGGCGGTTGCATTACCATTCTTATCAATATCCTTGAACTCCGCACGGGACTCGAATGCTTCCAATCTTTGTCAAATGACCTCATCTGAAGGCCGGAGTGCACGGCGGACTCCACCACCCGCCGCGCAACCTCAGAACATCGGCCTCCTCAAAACCACTTGCGGGAAGAGGGTCCGATCGTTTGAGTCCGGATGTCTCAAGGCATTGCATCCGGAGCGCCTCCGATCAATCAAGAAAAACAATCCTTCAATTCTTTAGACTAGAACATGTTTCCTTAAAAATGCGGGACGGGCCTCCCCGGTTCTTGTTGAAAGGAAAACCAATGCCCTAACTTATTTAAAGTATAGAAGACCGAAACAAATGCACGCTAGGCTCGATTTCGAACTCGAACAATAAATCTCAAACATGACCAATCATTCGGTCAGATGGCACCGGTTGTGAAATGTGAACTTGGAAGTCGAATCACCCTCGAGAGAAAAGTAGAAAGGGAACCGGACAGGAAAGCATAAATCTTGTTCGTAAGGCCGATGGCATCGGGAGGAAGGTTATTCATGGTAAACTCTGCGAGGCGAGGCGAGGATGTGGGTCGATCGGTGTCAGTAATCAGCGATGATCTGCTCGAGCTCCCCACCGGAGGCAGGCGAGAGCATACATGCATATCATCCTTAGGGGCAGCGTCGCTGAGGGGTCCCGCGGAGCTAGAAGCCATGAGATATTGACAAGATGCAACGGAATCAACGAAGGAATAGTGGGATAAAACTCACCTGAACTTGCCGAAGGTTTGTGTCAAGCGGAGAACGAAAGAGTTGAAGGTAAAAAGTAAAAATTACAAATGAAGAAAAAACACCTTATATAGGCGGAGAAAGTGGACACGAAGCGTCCCATCGTGTCGAGCGGCGGACGAATACGAGCAAATCAGCGGATACCATACGCGCCGCGTGGCGATCCCAGCGGTATATATTAATTTAACTTTCGTTTTCACCCATGGGCTCGGGCGGGGCCCTAACGAGGCCCGTGAAGCGAGAACTTCGCCCAGTCGCTCCGAATGAAGCTAATCGACAACCATATTAAGTATCGCGTCAACATCAATCAAGTAACATGATCTCGGGGGACATAACGACGTGTCGGCCGCTGGTCCGTACTCTTAAGAAGGGCTGATACTCTTAGAAGGGCGATACTCTAATGCAGCGATCAGGCGAAAAGATGCGATGACAAGTCATCCGTCAGAAGAACCTGGCGACAGACGATCTTTTGGCGTTTAGCGCGGATACACTTTGTACCATACCGTGGATGTCGGACATGTCCCAGGGGCGATGTCGGGGACGATGTCGACTCGACATCGCCAAGCGGCCCATAAATCAACAGGACCAGGGGCCAGAACGGTGGCATCGGGTAGTATATATCTGTCTGATGTTGGGAATAAGGTATCATTTACACACATACATTTATCTATCGCTTTCGGTAAAGCAGCATCACTTCTTCTACGGGGTCGGGTCGCGGGATATCTGGGGCGAGGATAACGTCGTTAAATCTTGCGGTGTCTGAAAGACTTATTACAAGGGTGAAGATAAGCTATAACAATTCAAAAAAATTACTTCGACAGTTTTGTATTAAAATGGTAAAAGGAAGCATACATAAAATATTTTAGCTTTCGGACAAAGACTTTTTCAGAAAAATATTAAAAGGCGCAAGAGTAACTACTACATGTGTACAAAATGATTCAGTCCGATTAAATTTTCGTTTTAGATAGTCACGGGAGGTAATAAGTAACCGATGTCGATTCCACAACCCACAAACCACAAAAAACTAAATTGGCTTTCACGTGCCCGACAAATTGCCAGCACACTTTTCCATATCCAAACCAACATCCTTCTACTACTTATACCTCACGCATCAAAACTTGTAGAGCTTACTAAACTCACCATCATCACACACATTACTATTACTTTTTGGTTAAATTGTTAATTTCAATAATAATTGTCAAATGTGATCCTCTAAAGTTGAGAAGATAAACTTGACTCAAGTTGGATGATTGTGATATATTAAAACTGAGTCGAGTTATCGCCGAACAAGAGGATCGTCAATATCACTAATTCTGCATTTTTGTTTCTTGGGCGTTTGGTGTGTGTCTGACAAGGTTAAGCATGCGTTTTCGCGTTAAGGGTGCTTTAATCACACCACACAACACGTTAAGGGTGCGTTAAAGCTGGCACGTTAACTCTTAACGCTGCGTTAAGGAACCAAATCGAATAAAAAAAATCACTTCAACCCCCCAAACGTCTATATGGCTGTTGGGTTTTTATAAAAAAAATCACTTTACCCCCTTCAGGTAAAAAATGGCTAGTTTTCCTAAAAAAATATAAATAAATAAATAAATAAAAACTATTTTCATTTGGCTATAAATACAATTAACGATTTTTTCACACTTCCACAATCAATCCAATATATCATATACTTCCATTTGTTAAAAAAAAGCGGGAAACAACAACGATTATTCTTTCTTGAATCTCCTCGATGGATGGAATAACTCAAAGCGGTTTCATCTTCAAACTGAGGAACGCGGGTTCATCGTCGCCAACATCTCTTTTCTTAACTCGCTCGGCATCGAGCCAAGAACTTTACCTACAACATCAAAGATTTCTATATTAGGAACAAAGCCAACAAAACACACTAATAACCAATTTCCAAAATCTACAATTCTCACAACATTCACAAACCAAAACACATGAGGTTCCCGAAACACCTACGTCTCCTCCAAAGCCCAAAAGTCGTGGTAAACGAAGGCAAAAAATACAAAGACCCCAAACACCTACGTCTCCTCGTCCATACATGTTGGCAACCAAGTGAGGAAAAATTACTTGTCATATGTTATGTAGCCGCTACGGAGGATCCGCTTGTCGGGCGTGCACAAGCTCGCGATACGTTTTGGCAACGGGTAAAAAATGAGTTCAATAGACTTAATTTTCAAAAACGAAATAAGGATATGATATAAGGCAAATGGGAAACGTTGAACCGTGATAGCACAAAGTTCAACGCGAATTACAAACGTTCGAAACGAGAAGAGAAAAGTGGGGAAGTGAGATGGATATCCTCAAACGGGCAAAACAAATGTATCGTGACGAGCACAAAACTGCGCCGTTAAACAACGAGGAGGCTTGGGAGGTTTTGCGTGGTCATAAGAAATGGGACCTTGGGATCCGCGATTTAACGAAGCGATGTCCCAAGCGAATAAGCGAGGCTTTGTTTGGTCATGATGAACAACCAGCGTCCGTAGGTAGCGTGCTTGAAGAAAACTAAATCCAGAGCACGACAAGTAATGGGGGCGAGCAGGAGGAACGAGCTCGTTAAGCCAATTCACGAGACTATGACAGCGATTATCGTATAAAGCGGAAGCCGTCAGCGGCATATTGGACGGCCGAGTAAAGATGAAGCGATATGAAAGTTGGAAGAGATGAAATCGATGATTACATCGACGGCAGGATCCAAGCGTTGGCTTGGATCAATGAAGAAAAGACCAATTATCAAAAATATAACTTACGGCCTTGTCGCTAGATTTAATTGTATTTCGTCGTTTCGCTTTATGTTGTAGTTTCTTTTGTGTTGCGGTTTTTTTTTCGTATTTTTTTCGTTGTATGGTTTTTTAATTTCGTATTGTAATATGTTTAACTATTAATGTTATGTTTTTTTAATAAATGAAGTATTAGTTTTAGTTTAAGGGTTGAATTTATAAATATTTGAGTTAAAGTGAGTTAAGGTTAAGTTATGATAAAATGTGTTTTTTTTAGTTAAGATGAAAATGTTAAAGCTGATGTGACGCTGACATGAAACTGAATTAAGGTTTAACCCGAGTTACCACACTTATTATGTTTAGCAAAACTGCAAAACCATTACTTTTTTTAATGAAAGTTTTTTTCACATAAGTGTAGCACCTATTTAACATTTACATCTCAAATGTTTGGAGTGCAACTTCAACCCACTCTTAGTTGATACTACTTGACTACAACTACATGAATCATAAACCAAAAACACAAGAAGAAAGCAAGTAAGAATGTGTTACATAGGTAAAGCAACAAAGATATTCATATTCATAGTATCAGTCATTGCTATCACTGGTCTTGTTGTCGGATTCGGTTTTATCCGTCACAACACTCATCCTAAATCTCACCAATGCTCCTCCGGCGACGACTGCTATTTTTCCGGTTACACTCCACCACAACCACCGCCAGCTCAGCTTCCGTTTCCGTCATTACCTAATCCATCTAATCCTTCCGATCAAACCACCTCCCCACCCTCACCACCACAGCCGCCGGAAACTGCACAGTCTCCGCCAGCACCTCCGTCGGAAAATTCACAGCCACCACCGCCGCCGTTGGAAAGTTCAGTGTCTCCACCAGCACCGCCATCGGAAACTTCACTGCCACCACCTCCGCCACCTGATAGTTCGTTGCTTCCGCCGCCGCCGTCGCCGTCTCCGGCTATTAGTGATCAATCTCCTCCGCCGCCGGATTCTGTAGTGACGGCGGCGCCTCCGAGTCCTCCGGTACAGGTGTCTCCAGGTCCAACGAATTCATCATAATCGATTACCACAAAAACATCAATTCTCAATACTGTCAGAGCGATATACGAGGATGTAAAATGTAGACAGATCGTACCCTACGCCAAGTTTCAACTTAATTGATTGCTATCATTTTTAGTTTCTTAACAAAGAATTATTCATTTATTTTTTGTTACTCCGTATCTCAGAAATATTTGATGTGAATTATGAATATTTGTTTTATTTTTTTTAACTGATTCAAGCTGAAAGATTGTTGAATTTAATTTATTGTTTCACTTGGACTGTATAAGTTTCTACTTTGGAATTATCGCCGTTGTTTTTGCTGATGATAATTAAATTACTGTGTCTTGAATTCAATGCAAATAAAGTACCCAAAAGAAATTTAATGATTATACTGCATGATGGCCGATATAATAAAGGTGAATGAGCAGTAATATTTTTAACAGTACTAGAAAAACAAGTGTTACTTTATGTAGTTTTGTTTAGGTTCAACACTTGTACTAGGCATTTCACAAAAGTTGCTCATCTTTTTCTGGAAGAAAATATTATATAAGATAAATAAAGTGTTTGGTTATTCATACGTCTCCAAAATTATATTGTTACCCCTCATATTTGTTAACTAACTTAAAATTTTCGTGTGTGACAACGGAATTTTCTTTTGTTGAACATAAAAATATTTGATTTTATAATGATTTTTTTTAAAAGGAATAAATCGAAAAATCTCAACTTTGTAGGTGTTGACCGACCCTTCATAAAAAATTAGCTTAAGCAATGTTTAGTTGTTTTAAGTGAGCTGAAACGATGATTTTGGTCCATGCTAACAAGGCTGGAGCGACAACGTTGTTGTCGAAGAAGCGAACTTGAGTGTTTTATAAATTTTACATTACAAATTTTGTTGCTGAGAGCAAACTACATAAAACTCGTATTATTTTTAAAAACAAAGGGGGAAATTCACACGCCCATGTTGTCACCGCCAATCTATACTAATGATGTTTATTAGGGAGTAATTAATTTTGAAGTTGCATTTACAGTTGCAAATTGCATTTTGATATCAAAGTGAAAAATCAAATTTGCATTTGGGGTCTAAGTTTTATAGATAAGAAAAAAAAAAAAAAAAAAAACCCAAAAAGCTACTAATCCGTAAATTATACGGTGTTTCACGATGAGCTTTTCTTTGAGCTAATAGTTTTTTTTAGCATCGATCAAAAGTAGAAAACATCCAATCGTGGCCTCCATTAAGAAATTTGTTTGTTGTGGTAGGGTCACAAAATAATTTACCCATGCGTCAATCAAGTGCTAAAAAAATAGTAACTCGTTTTATTAAGAGCACGTAAAATATTTTCCACACAGACCATGTATTTATACAACAAAATTTACAAATACATGATATTTAAACAGACTTACAAAAGTTACAAATACATGATATCTAAACAGACTTACAATAATTATTAGATTCAATGTTTAACTTTAATATGTTGATCATCTTTACTACATAAAAAGAAAAAAAAATGTCAAACTTGAATTGTTGAATTATTGAAAAAGTGTTGAATGATCAATGAAATTTGAAATGCCATATGTATTGATATGTTAAATGAAATGTTGAATGTTTAAAAAGGTTAAGCATGGTAAACCACACTCTCATACCATATATAGTTTCAATTTGAAATGTTTAACAAAAAACCATGCGTATTGAATGGATTGTTCATGTTTCAAAAGGAAAGCATGACTTTTCTTACAATAATACAGTACTGTCATACAAGAATGGGTTGTTTATGTTTAAGAAGGAAACGATTCATAAAGAACATTAATGCTAGGCGGGAAAACTCAAATCGTGGACGTTCAAAATTCTGAAATTATATATGGCAATGAAAAGGTGTTCACGCCCTAATGATGCTTTGGTTCTTGCCTATACAAATAACCGAATGTATAAACAAACCCAATGTACTAAAGTCGTGGAGAAGAAATGGAAATGACAAATCAAAATAATGTTGATGATGATTTTGAGGTTGGTTCTAATATTTTTTTTTGAACGGCAACTTTTATTGAAGGAAAAAGCGAAGGTGAAAATTCTGAAGAAATTAAATAAAGGGTGTTCTAACCAACTAACTTACTAAGCGAGCTACTACATCTAGCATGACACCAGAATAAGCACGAAAGCAATATCGTGAAAATAATATCCTTGGAGGGATTTTGGCCGCAAAAAAGACCATTTCGAAACTCCAAATACTCCACCAAGCGATATAGAACACACCTTCCACGCATGAGCTTAATTTTGGATCCGAGCGAATATCTTTGATCCAATAAAGCCACTCCTCATAAGAAGAAATATCGTCAATTCGGACCCACCAGCGACAAACCAATCGAAGAACATCGGTGTCATGATTACCGATTTAAGTCGTTTTCAAATTTTACTATTCATTCAGGAGAAAATTTATATTTCATTAACGTATATTTTTCTTATTAAATAAGCGCTATTATACGATCGTTTATTTTGAACAATTGATCCGACACCACAAAACTTATCACGATATATTTTTATACTCAATTTAAGACCATAAAAATAATATTATTAACTACAGATGTTTTGAATTCATTTTGTATATAAATATTTCTGACGGTTTTCGTAAATTCAACTCGATAATTATTTATTCACTCAATTCTTGCGAAATGTATTTTTAAAATTTTTATAAACGATATATTTTATTTTGTTAGTTAAAATCGATTTACTTAGCTAACTCTATACATAATAAATAAATATCTAATAAAAATCTTCCAAAGTTATCAAAACCAAATTGGATACTTCACTTTCATTTATTTTATTCAAAAAAATATGTTCTCTTTCTTTTCTTGGAGATGCACGACCAATACATCAAACATGAAGGAATCACCATTTTATTTCTTCCAAGATCAAGTACTATTATGATCCTATTAGTGTTCTAGTTAAGGTTTAGGATTAAACCTTGAAGATTAACTAAGTTTTCTATCATCTATCCTCATAATCACTTCAAGTAAGTTACTAATAATTTTTCATACTCTTACTTGATGTATTTTTATGTTTCTTATAGAAAACATGCATGAATTCCATGATCCATACCACTTTTTATTGTTTTAAGTGTTAAAATATATATTCATCATCCTATAAATTATCCTTGAAACATATCATGTTTGATGATGTATAGGAACCATGACACCCTAAGAAGGTGTATGGTAGGTTTAGAATAGCTTGACGTTGATTTGAATTGGTTAGAATAGGTTTTCTTGAGAAAAACTCATTTCGACAACTATAATTAAGGGTCTGTTGGTTTTGTTAAATCTGGAATTTTAGTCGAGTTGATAAAAATTATTGGGCTAGATATTTAGAAAATACACTTTAAAGCAGCGTGGCGCTTGAAGCGGATTAAAGCGGGCTATAACGAAGAAGTTATGAATTTTTCAAGTTGACGAAAACTAATTGTTTGAGAAAAATTCAGCATGCTGTCTCGACTTTTACGAGTCAAAAATGAGTCTTAAGCGTTATAAATTGTGTCGACTTATCAAAATATATTAGTATACTTTGATACGATTCGAGGACATATAAAGCGTGAAAAGCAGTTTATAACGATTAAATTATACACGTTTACACAAAGTTGCCGTAACTTATTATATAAGAAAAACTAGTATATTTCTATTAGACAAGTATTACGGCCACTAAGGACCACGTTGAGGGTCGTTTTAACATTGATGTAGTACTTTTATAACATGATGTCTTCTAGTAAAAGTAAGTTCGCCAAGTATATTTTCCAAAATGTCCAGGCCGTTTGTCTAGCGGAGTTGTAATGAATTTATTACGGTTGCTTAAACTTTGCGAAAACCATTCTTTAAACTATACTTTGGACTAAAGTACCATACTAACCTATATTTTTCTTTGTGATCGAGACCTCTAGGAATGAAACTTAAACACTAAAACTTTGAGATTATGATCTGAGCTTCCCAAAACCGTTGAGTTTGTTTCCTAACGCTCGGCGTGCACCATTCTGACTAGCTTTTCAAGGCCGTTTAGTCGCTTTCATGAAATTGTCAAATGACATTATTTTACAACGAAAGTTATAATTTCATAATAAATCATTAAGCGACTATCGTGGGATGTTGATTCAACGTATATACTTGTAAAGTATTTTATAACATGACGAGATGTCATAAACATATATTCGACGATAAACTTTATTTTCCAAAATGTACAAGTGGTATGGATATCATATGAGTTTGCATGCACGACATTGTTTCATGACTTATATTAGAGCATATCATTCATTATAGGTCGCGGTTAGAGGCATTGCGTCTCATTTACGTGCATCCACTTTGTCATCATAACATTGCACGGGTGAGTTCGTAGCCCCACTTTTACTCGTTTAATTGTTTTATAAACTCTTGGAGATACATGCTCGACTACTTGCTTTTACTTCACATTTATATGAACTTAAATATCTTTTGTTCCACTCTATGTGCGCGTAAGAAGATTATGCCCGAACTAAATTGATCACTATGTTATGAACGCTATTAGTTGAAACACTTTCCTTGATTTTGAACCCTTCGACATGTATATTTGAGCTCTTTTAAATTAATTTGGATCCTTTAACATATAAGTGAACACTGTGGACTTGATATGACCCTTTTGACATATAGTTAAACTCTTTTAACTTGTACAAGGACCCTTTTGATATATTTTGTGGAAAACTAGAAGGGGGGGTTGAATAGTTTTACCAATTAAAACTTCCTTTTAAACTATTTAGATCGACTTATGTCAATCTATTTGGTTGTGTGTGTTGGATGTTGATAAACAAGCATATAAAGATATGTAATGAAAAGATAAGAGTAAGAAGCACAAAACCACAACGCGAGTATTTATAGTGGTTCGGCCACAAGGACACCTTCCTTGCCTACTCCACTCCCCGAGTCACCTACTCGAGAGTTTGTAATCACTACACCAATCTCGTTATGGCGGAGAAGCCTTCATGCGTCGCTTAATCTTTTCCGGTACAAAGCTAAATACCGAGTTCTTTCACACCAAGGCGAACCACACCTAACACAACGTCCTTACCCTTTATCTGGTGCTAGGCTAACCACCGGTTCTTTCACACCTTAGGTGAACTACACCTTCACAACGTCGCCTACCCTTTATTGGGTACTAGGCTAAGTACCTAGTTCCATTGCAATGGAGGAACTACTACCACACTACACCAATGACTAATCCCAAAGGAGATCTACTCCTTTACAACATCATCAAGGACATCAATATCCTTGGATCTAATGCTAGTCTATCTAGTACATCAAAACACACCATATCAAATGTACATCTAAGGCACCTTTCACTAATGCCTTTGATTAGATCTACAAGACACCTTTCACTAATGTCTTTGATTAGATCTACAAGACACCTTTCACTAATGTCTTGTGTCTTCACTTCTAAGCACCTTTCACTAATGCTTCTTGTCTTGACTTCTAAGCACCTACCACAGGTGCTTATCCTATAGACGATAGATACCCTTCACTAATATCTTCGTCTTGACACTTGAGACATCTTTCACTAATGTCTTTAACACTATGCTTCTTTGAAGAAAGAAAGGGATCATCAACAAGAGGACTTCAATAGCCTTGATGATGAGGAAGCTTGGCAACTCATGGACTTGAGCTTGCTCGACTTCAAGGTGGTGATCTTCCCTTTAAGAGGAACCTAAAGATCACACAAAAAACAAAACTACAAACATAGATCTCTTGGATCTAAGGTTAGTGAGATTTAACTCGGGGAGAAAGTATGTTGAAGAGGGTGAGATATAATGAAGAAATGGCTCACTATTTATAGAGGAAAAACCTCATTTCCCGGATCCCACGGATCCCTTCCACTAGGGATCCGGCTAGCACAAAGCTAGGGATCCGTGGTCATCCTCTTTGCCCATGGGTATTTTTGGTTATGGGTCATGGGTCATGGGTTATGGGTTGATCCATGGTTTTCTTTCTAGATACAATGTACTTGGTTAAGTGGTATATATAAAACCATGGGTTATGGGTCTAAACCATTTGCTAGTATTTAACCTTTTGTATATACTTGTATTTACCCAATTTAGCATACTTAGTTTTTACCCATTTGGTATACTTAGTTTAAGTATATGTTTAACCCAATATGTAAACACTAGTTGTTGTACATATGTATCTAAGTCATAAAATCACTTATACTAGTTTTAGTGTTTTATGTGAAAGCGTAAGTGTGTTATAAAACTATTAGTTCAAACCATTTACGTGTTTTATTTGTTTCCTTAAAATGATCTTACTTTTGTTATCGACAAAACATTAGAAGATCGTAAAATATAAATAAAGCGTTTTTACGACTTATTTGTATTAACAATCTCCCCTTTTGTAGATGACAAAACATAAGATTATTTTAAGGAAAAGCTAAAATTAAGTAAAGTTTGAATTTGTAGTTTTACTTTCTTCTCCCCTTTTGTCGAAACAAAAGTGTTTGAAAAAGCAACACATCGTTTTAAGAAAAAAACATGTGAAGGGAAAAAAATAAAAAATAGAAAGCAAGTAGCAGGAAAGGATCTCGTCGTTACTCCCCTTGTGAGTCCACCCCTAAGTAAGGCGTCAAGAAACTAATTCTAATCTAGTTCATTTGCGACTAACTTATGCAAAGGATTACGTCTATGTGACGGTGTGCTCCCCCTAGATGATTGCAATATTTGCAACAGGAAGTCATGAAATTTAAATCAAATGTTGCAAGTAATTTTGCAACGTATTGTTTTGATACCAAGCTCCTCTAGCTTTAGGATGTCAAATACTTTATGTGTTAATTGAATAGCGCAAAACAAGGGTTAGAAAACAAGTATAATTCACAATTTCCGGCAAATGTGATAAAGAAAAAACATTCGACTTCACGGATCCCGGTTTCCTTCAGTAGGGATCCGTCTGAAACTATCTTGAGGATCCGTCTGGTGATGACTAAAATCAGCAAAGGTGATATAACAAGTAATGTTATCACATAAATGAGATATGAATACATATTCTCAGAAAAATAACACGTAGCATGTAATTTCATTTAATAAAACAAGAGTTATGATAAACATGACTCAAAAATAAGAAAATAGACAATACATAACTAGGAATTTCTTAGACCAACTAACGCTTGAAGCTTAGACACCACTATAATCTTCTAGCTCAAGTTATGTTTAGGTTTAATCTCGTCGAAACGTTCGAGGAGATGATAGAACATGAAACGTTGGTCTTCCGTACTTCATGTATCAAACTTTCAACATGTTGACAATGATAGCAATCTTTGTCATGGCTAGGTAGTGGTGGTGGATGAAATGAAGTGGCTTGATTCAAAGGATCAATTGAAGTGGTTTGAGGAGCCTCGAATGATGGAGGGATTGGTGGAGGTCCATTTACGAATGGTTCGATCAAGAATGATGATGGTGGTAAAGATGTGTCAACTTCCATAAGGTCGGGTGGTTGACTTTGATGATTTCTTATAATCCAAATGGGATTATATGATGGAAAGCAGCGAAAAGGAAGCGGAGCAAGTGTTGACTCAACACCTTGATTTTGAATCATTGTTCCTCTAATGAGGAGAATGTTGTCGTGAGCGGATGAGAGCGGCCTAGGTGGCAAGTCCTCTAAATTGTAGAGGTGAGGTGATGATTGTGGGGATGTAAAGAGATAGCTCTAGGAATTAATGGTGATGGTTTAGTGGAGATGATATTGTTTGGCCTAGGAGGTATGGTGGTGTTTGACATTGGTAGTTTTGTGGGTACTATCCTTTTAGGAATTGGTTTGATTGGAAGAGGAGGATCCTATCATTTGTTGGCTTGACCGGAGATGATTCGGTTGAAGATATTTCGTATAACACGGGCCTTTTCGTGGGTGGTTCTTTGGTGGAAAAGTTGCTACTTGGGGTTTTCCTCATGATGGGATGATTTCAAGAGGTTGTAAAAGCTGAAAGTTAGGATGAGAGTGATGACAATGGAGGTCCTAACAAGGTGGTTTATAAACCAAGAGATTTGGAAAGTGCATTTAAGCTCTAAGCCACTAAGATTCATTGGAATGTGATGATTAACATGCACAAGAGTCAACTACAGAGGTTGTGCTATTCTAGGAACTCATTTAAGATGAGATGGAGTGTTTGAGTTGAAATGATTTGTTTTAGTAAGATTTGTCATAGGCGTCATCCGGATCCCACGGTTCCCTTCTTAGAGGATCCGTCTAGGCTAGTTCTAGGGATCCGCGTTCGTGATTTATGAAAGAGTGGAAATGATGTTTCTAAGATCCTAGACCTACATCACCTTGAGTGTTTCAGTTCTCCTAAGTGTTTTAAATGAAGGGGTGCTTAAGTGTTTGAAGGCAATGAGTGGTGTAGCTAATGATTGTTATTTATGGAAGGATTTGGAACTTTCAACAAGTACCAATGGATGATCAAGGATGACATTAAAGATGTCAATTGAAGTTAAAAGAAACTAAATGATCCTAGAGATCAGGTTGTGTCTTAGGATTATGTTTTGAAAAATATCCTAGTGGTTATGAGATGGGAAAAACTAGGATTTGATCAACTTTGATCAATTTTGAGGTGAGATTGATTAATGATCAATATTGTCATAATCGAAGGATTTCTAACCTAGTTGTGAGAGATCATATAAGACGAATAAAGTGTGAGTTTTGGGAGCGGAAGAGTGATGGATTGAAATGGTAGATCTAACAAAGCCTTAGAATGTGATCTATGTGAGTTGGAAAGAGTAGGAAAGTTCAACCTATCTTGATAGAGTCTTAATCAAATTTAAGACACTATGTTTATCTTAGTGTGAGGTGTTCTAAGGGATGTGTTTGACATATAATGCTTGTAATTGCATTTTATGTTTTGCCGGATCCCACGGTTCCCTAGAAGTAGGGATCCGTTTAGTACAACATTTGGGATCCGTCTATCTGCTAGACAGAACCTTTACTAAAGGTATGCAATGATCTTTGACAATGCATTATATTCCAAGTTTTTGTTTAAGTGAGTTCTAAAACTAGGAAATCAAATGTAAGATGTTTTATTTCATGGAAGAGATAGGATTACAGAGTAGAATTGATCCTATTTGACTATTCTAGGTTCCTTGAGTGTCTTCACTAGGAGGATCATTATGTGATTGATGGGTATTGGTGGAATCATGAATGAAGAAAGTCTTCATGAGAGATATGTTTAGCGGTTCCATCATCTTGTTCACAAGCACGCACAACGGACTTTGAAATTGAGGATGGAAGTGCATAACATTATGATAGGCGTGTCAAGAACATTCCATAAGGGATGAGTTTATTCTTGGAGCCTTGAAGATTTGCAATTCGCCTTTGCTAAGAAGTAGGCGAGATTGTATGGTTGTTGTGTTAGCAAACAATACAACATGTGAGCACAACAAGCGGGAAGAATATCTCGATTTCCTAAGACTCCAAACATTTTCACGTAGAATGAGAGCAACAAGCTTATACTCTTCTCGGATATCCGTGTATGGATAATGTTTGGATTGGAGTAATATGGTCGAGGTTTGCATATCATGCGCGTTAAATCTTCGGAGAGGGTATGTGTGAACAATATGGACTATTTTCTTCACGAAAGTTGAAGAGAGAATCAAGAGACCAATCTTGATGAAGGCGCATTGTCCATGGTTTGGAATTTGAGGATGTGAGCAAGATGCCCAAGGCTTAAAGTGAATTTTGTTTTTGATATAAAACCAAAGAGATAGAGAAGCGATCCTCGTTACGAGCGAGTTCGACTTGATGGCTCGGAAGAATTCCATTATGAACCTTGGACATATCTTACCGTTGATTTCAAGAAGACATTCTAGTCCTATGGATCGGAAGGAGGTATTGATACCTTCTTGAATTGTAGAAGGTGTCTGTCGTCCTTCATGGAAGTAGCGGTTTTGAGATTATTGAACCCACGGACATGATTGCGGTGTGTTGGGCTCAAGGAAATGTTCGGGGTGTAGACGCTAGTGAGTGAAAAATCAAACTCGTATTCATGCGTCATAGTTGAACCTATAGAAGTGATGGGTTAATAAGGAAGGCGTTTTATGGTCAACCTATAATAATCTAACGTTTTACTAGATATTCTATGAACAATTAGTATTTAGATAACTCATGGTTTTGAAACCCTAGTGGATTATTACTTTTAGAAAGATAGTGGTTTTAATCTTGCATGAAAAGCTGCTTTTCGATGGGACGGATCCCGGTTCCTTTTCAAAAGGGATCCGGCTAGTGTAACTTCGGGATCCGTGGATGCAGTAATGTGAACCAATTTTAATAAAAACATAGGTTTTACGGTTGTTGCACCATGAAGTATGTTTTATCCTACAATTTCTTTTAGCATGCATACATGGCATCTAATGTATCACGAAAGAATATAACACATATAGATCAAAAGAAATAAAACACACATAATAACACAAACATCCTAGATAAAATAGATTATCAATAATATTGCATTTCAATGCTAAGGATGATACAAAGGATTGGGTAAATGACCCCAATATAGATTAACAACACAAACTAAATGTCTCCGTATGTGAACTTCATCATAGGGAACACAAGTGCGATGAGTGTTAGGCGATGAGCACGAGTGCGATGTAAACCATGTTGATGACGGATCTTCTTGGTTTAGGAAGAGATGGAATGAGGAGGAAGATGAAGTTTTTGAATGAGAGGGAATTTTTGAAATTGGAAAATTTGAAAAAGAGAGGATTGAAAAAGTGGGCGTCGAGTGGGTTTATTAATAGGAAAGGAGGAATTTTTGAAATTCGTGTTTTGTTTTATTATTGGATTTAAGAAGAAATAAAACAAAAGTTATATATACGAGAAATAAAACACATATGTGAGAAAAAGGCTTCCTAATGAAGCTACATGTAAATCATGTGTAAACACAAAATCTACTCAAATAAATTCTAACAAATAACACTTATTTACTAAACTAATATCATTTAGATATAAGTGGAAAGTCATACCGAGTGCACTTAGGAATGTCTTTACAAATGACAAATGTCGATTAGACAATTCCCGCTCGCTGCGTTTAAGATACCTTCTTAAGGAAGGTATTCTTGTTACCAGCGTTTCCTAAATCTTGGTGGGTATGAGCTTTGACTAATCAATATCACAAAGAAGATTAGTGCAATTAAATAAAAATATATAAAAAAATATGTTGTTATCAACTCAACATCCAAACATATAGTTTTGAAAACATGGTGTTTGTTTTATGAAAACCTTCTTTGTAGTTTTCAATTAACTATGGATCGTATCAAGTTTTTAAAGTACAATATACTTCAAGAAACTTGGTAACGAAGCTCTGATACCAATTGTGGAAAACTAGAAGGGGGGTTGAATAGTTTTACCAATTAAAACTTCCTTTTAAACTATTTAGATCGACTTATGTCAATCTATTTGGTTGTGTGTGTTGGATGTTGATAAACAAGCATATAAAGATATGTAATGAAAAGATAAGAGTAAGAAGCACAAAACCACAACACGAGTATTTATAGTGGTTCGGCTACAAGGACACCTTCCTTGCCCTACTCCACTACCCGAGTCACCTACTCGAGAGTTTGTAATCACTACACCAATCTCCTTATGGCGGAGAAGCCTTCACAACGTCGCTTAATCTTTTTCCGGTGCAAAGCTAAATACCGAGGTTCTTTCACACCAAGGCGAACCACACCTAACACAACGTCGCCTACCCTTTATACGGTGCTAGGCTAACCACCGAGTTCTTTCACACCTTAGGTGAACTACACCTTCACACCGTCGCCTACCCTTTATTGGGTACTAGGCTAAGTACCTAGTTCCATTGCAATGGAGGAACTACTACCACACTACACCAACGACTAATCCCAAAGGAGATCTACTCCTTTACAACATCATCAAGGACATCAATATCCTTGGATCTAATGCTAGTCTATCTAGTACATCGAAACACACCATATCGAATGTACATCTAAGGCACCTTTCACTAATGCCTTTGATTAGATCTACAAGACACCTTTCACTAATGTCTTTGAATAGATCTACAAGACACCTTTCACTAATGTCTTGTGTCTTCACTTCTAAGAACCTTTCACTAATGCTTCTTGTCTTGACTTCTAAGCACCTACCACATGTGCTTATCCTATAGACGATAGATACCCTTCACTAATATCTTCGTCTTGACACTTGAGACATCTTTCACTAATGTCTTTAACACTATGCTTCTTTGAAGAAAGAAAGGGATCATCAACAAGAGGACTTCAATAGCCTTGATGATGAGGAAGCTTGGCAACTCATGGACTTGAGCTTGCTCGACTTCAAAGGTGGTGATCTTCCTTTAAGAGGAACCTAAAAGATCACACAAAAACAAAACTACAAACATAGATCTCTTGGATATAAGGTTGGTGAGATTTAACTCGGGGAGAAAGTATGTTGAAGAGGGTGAGATATAATGAAGAAATGGCTCACTATTTATAGAGGAAAAACCTCTGTTTCCCCGGATCCCACGGATCCCTTCCACTAGGGATCCGCTAGCACAAAGCTAGGGATCCGTGGTCGCTCCTCTTTGCCCATGGGTATTTTTGGTTATGGGTCATGGGTCATGGGTTATGGGTTGATCCATGGTTTTCTTTCTAGATACAATGTACTTGGTTAAGTGGTATGTATAAAACCATGGGTTATGGGTCAAAACCATTTGCTAGTATTTAACCTTTTGTATATACTTGTATTTACCCAATTTAGCATACACTTAGTTTTTACCCATTTTGGTATACTTAGTTTAAGTATATGTTTAACCCAATATGTAAACACTAGTTGTTGTACATATGTATCTAAGTCATAAAATCACTTATACTAGTTTTAGTGTTTTATGTGAAAGCGTAAGTGTGTTATAAAACTATTAGTTCAAACCATTTACGTGTTTTATTTGTTTCCTTAAATGATCTTACTTTTGTTATCGACAAAACATTGAAGATCGTAAAATATAAACAAAGCGTTTTACTGGCTTATTTGTATTAACATATTTTAAACTTGTTTGACGTGATTTTGAGCGCTTGATTATCTTGAACCTTTTGATATTATTCGAGCTCTTTGGTATTACGAACTTTTGAACTCGACTTAAATCTTTGAACTTAATTACGAACTTTTGAGCGGAACTCCCGAACTTAAATACAAACTTATGACTTGTTTGAACTTATTGAACCGTACGGGTTATGACCTTGACCTAAAGTCTCCCATGTTCGAGCATCACTATAAAGTCTCCCATGTTCGAGCATCACTATAAAGTCTCCCTTGTTCGGAGCAACCTAAAGCCTCCCGGTCCGGGCAGGCGTCTCACTATGTTACTGGGCGTTCTCAAAATTCTCGCCTTATTGGTGGAGTGTGCAAAGTCTCCTATGTGAGCGGAGCAATACTAATTCTCGCCTTATCGGTGGGTGTGCAAATTCTCCCATGTTCGGAGTGTTCTTAATTGTATATAATAGTTGTATGATGTACCGTTAGTACATTCGCATTGTTAGTCTCATATTAGTAGGTAGTATGGATAGCCTTATTAGAGGTCGGCCAACCTCTCGTCCACTATGTTACGGGACGCATATTATTTATTCTAGGGGCTTTGCACGCATACATTATTATATCGTGGTACTATATGGTGAATTATTGTGGTAACTTATAATCGACTATTAGACACACTATATTTTGTGCAATGGGTTGTGAACACACGGGTTGCAAGTTTTGTATGGGCGAACTTGGGCGGGTGGATTTACAATGCCTTTGCTTTGAGAACTCATTTGACTTGTGTGCTTGAGCATAAACTAGACATGTTTTGGCGGTGGGTTGTGAACACACAGGTTGCAAGTTTTGTATGGGCGGAACTTGGGCCGAGTGGATTACAATGCCTTTGCTTTGTGGACTATTCTAAATGACCAAAAACTTTGCTTTAGTTGCATGGCGTTCTTTAAAAGCTTTACTTGTTAAACAAACTCTATGAACTCACTCAACCATTGTGTTGACACTTTTAGCATGTTTTATCTCGGTATCTAAGGCATTCACTTCATGGCATGCATGTGGACTTATCATAGAGTCAGCGGTGTCGGCAGCGTCTCACCTATATTTTATGCACTTAACTATCGTTTGATTGTAACAAACTCGTTTTGATATATTGGAAATCTTTTGGGACCTAATGTTTGTAAACTCGATTATTTTACTTAATCAAGCGATATTTTCAAAGCGACACTTTAGGTCATTCGATATAAGCAGTAACTTTGATGCTATGCGGTCATCCCCAAGAATTCCATTCATTTGCAAAACATGTAATTTGGGGGTGTGACAATCAGCAGCCAAGCTACAAGTAAAAAACAAATGCGAAGAATCTTCCGGAGAATCCTTACAAATCGGACAAGAAGAATTAGGAATATAAACATCTCTTTTGAGCAGGTTCACGCGGGTAGGCAGCCGATCTATACTCAACTTCCAAGCAAACACGTTGACTTTGATCGGAATAAACTTGCACCACCGAGTAGCGTTGTGATCTTTAGGAAGAAAGATCTCGTCCAACAGGGTCCTAGCATCTTTAACACGAAACATCCCATCGCCACTCAAGGACCAAACCCATCTATCATCGACCGAGGACAAAACGGATGAACCAACCAAATTCTGGAGCTGAACGAGTTGTTGCTCTTCACTCCCACCTCTGGCAGAACGACGTTCTAATCTTTCATTTGAGGTTGGTTCTAATATTCCATTTTTTTTATTTTTTATTATTATTTTTTATGTATATATATATATATATATATATATATATATATATATATATACTTCATTTCAATATATATATATATATATAACCAGCTTCATCTTCCGAACCCTGTTCCACATCCTAATCTTTTTTTCAACCTTTGCATGCTGAAATTAAAAAAAGTCAAGGTACCCATGCATGCATTTGAAATGTTTATTATTAAATAGTCATGCGTAATGTTGAAATGAAAAAAGTATATAACGAAATGCCATGGCCTTAAACTACTAGATTGAATGCTATTGCAGGAAACTATTAAAGTATTACTAGGAAAGTATTGTTATACGAAATTCTATGACTGACTTCTTCAATATTCAAAGGTGGGAAGTTTAATTTTTATATGAAGTTCAAACTTATGAAAATATATACGGCAAGGGTTTTCCCATTGCCTATATAAATAACCACAATGTAAACATTCATTTCATAATTGATCATACTGATATATACTTTTGTTACAGGTAAAAAGAAAGGAAGAAAGGAAGAAATGGAAATGAACAATAAAAAAATGTTGATGATGATCTTGAGGTTGGTTTCTCTTATATAATGTGTCGAGTATCTATATGTACATACTCATATACTTTTGTTCTAAAATATCCTTTTATTGTTTTTTTACAGCTTATATCATACGTTTAATTATATAACCTCTTGCTTGGTTTTCTTGTTTACTTGTTTTACAGTTGGAGTTTTGATGGTCCATGCGCAGCAAAGATGCAGCGAGGTGTTGAACCCGAATTCTTGTGACTTTCATGATTGTGACAGGGATTGCCAAGAGTCTCCTGGTGCTGCAGGGACTTAATGAATTTTTTTGCGCGATATTGTATGGAATTATATATTTACTTTTGTGTTTGTATTTTCAATTGCTCTTCATGATATATCTAAGGATACATCGATCTGATTTGAATGTTACACATTTTTTAGTTGAATATATTTCTGAAGTCAATGTGTATGATGTATTGATCCCTTTCTAATAACTTTAATGAATTTTTTGCACGATATATTGTATGGAATTATGTGTTTACGAGTCTATATTATTATATAGTAATTAAGTGTTACAATTTTTGTTATTTTATCACTTGGTGATAGATTATAATTCTACTGGCAAATCGCATAAAAAGGTAATCATCTTATTTCAATTTCAATTAAAGGTATTATTCTTTTTTTCTTCTCAATTTAAGGTACCCGACTTTTTTTTGTTGTTGCCGATTTAGGTTTTTTTCTAACTTCCGTTAATAATTTCGTTAGTAAATTACATGTTTGGTCCTTGGGTTTGTATAGGCATTTCATGTTTGGTCTATTTTCGTCCGTTTTCATACGCTTGCATCGTTTTCGTCCGCTTTATACGTTTTCGCCCGTTTTACGTTTTCGTCCGTTTTGCGTTTTCGTCCGTTTTACGTTTTCGTTCGTTTTGCGTTCCGTCTGTTTTGCACGTTTACATGCTTTTACGTTTTCGTCCGTTTACACGTTTAAAATCATTTTACGTTTTCATCCGTTTTGCACGTTTCTTGGTTTTACGTTTTCCTCGGTTTTGCACGTTTGGTCCGTTTCGCGTTCCGTCCATTTTACGTTTCGTCTTTTTGCACGCCGTCTGTTTTACAAGTTTAAATCGCTTTTTACGTTTCGTCCGTTTTGCACGTTTCGTTTGTTTTACGTTTCGCATGTTTTGCGTTTACATGCGGTTTTACATTTTTTATACATTTTCAACATTTTTGTTTTATCGTTTAGTCCGTTTTGCCGTTCTGTTGTTTTGCACATTCGGTTCGTTTTGCGTTTTCGTTCATTTTTACACGTTTTCGTCCATTTTACATGTTTTTGCACATTTTCGTTTGTTTTTACACGTTTTCATCTTTTTTCGACATTTTGTCCGTTTTTACACGTTTCCATCCTTTTTTCATGTTTTCGTCTGTAAAAACATGGAAAAAGTATAAAAACATGCAAAAACGGAAGAAAACGGACGAAAACGTATGAAAACATATGATATCATGTAAAAACAGACAAAAACGTGCAAAAGCGATTTAAAATGTAAAACGGACGAAAACGCAAAACGGACCAAACGTGCAAAACGGACAAAACGTCTAAAACGAAAGAAAACGTGAAAACGGCGTGTAAAACAAGCGAAACGTAAAACGAGAAAACGTAAAATGGACGAAACGTAAAAACGTAAACGCGATGCAAAACGCAAAACGATGTGCGTGTAAAACGGACAAAAACGTATGAAAGCGTATGAAAACGGACGAAAATATACCAAACATGAAATACCTATACAAACCCAAGGACCAAACATGTAATTTACTAACGAAATAGTTAACGGAAGTTAGAAAAAAACCTAAATCGGCCAAAAAAGAAGTCGGGTACCTTAAATTGAGAAAAAAAAAGAATAGTACCTTTAATTGAAATTGGACATAAGATGAGTACATTTTTATGCGATTTGCCCTAATTCTACTATACATCAATATACAACTGATAAGGTTTTAAAATGTACCTTTTTGAGGGGTCGTTTAAGCCCTTATTTGATCACTTTTATATCCGTTATTACTTAATATCGTTCCTTTTCACTTTTTAGGTATCTTGAAGGAAAAATCTTTGGAATGACACTTATTCGGACGAAAAGGCGCGAATATCTGAAGAAAATGGCCAAAGTCAAGAATCTAGACACTCAGTGCTTTGGGCCGAAGGGACGGCGTCGAGCATAACTTCTGCGGCGCGTCGCGACACATCTTGAGACGACTCGAGAGCGAAATTGCTAATTTACAAGTTACGGCATCAAGTTTAAAAGAGTAGGCGTCATGACTCGGATGGCCTAGATTTGGATCCCGACGGCGCCGAAGATGAAGCAAGCGGCGTCACAACCATAAGGTGGCCGTCACAAGTCGCAACATGCGTGGAATAAGCGATCTGTTTTGGCCATAAATTTTGCATACGAACTCGGATTTAGGTGATTCAAAAGCCACGCGACCGAGCGAGAAAATATACAGTTTGGTGAAAAATGGTGTGGCGCCGTCACTCTTTAGGTGTGACGCCATCACTCTTTCTCGACGTAAAATCGCCTATAAATATAACATTATAACTTCATTTTTGTAAGCCCTAAACCCTAAGTCCGATTCGGGGTTTAGGTAGGTGTTTTCCAAACAAATTAAAGGGTTCCAAACACTCTATAAACATCGTGTAATGGTTTGTTTGTTAATCCAATCAATGGTATGTCTTGATTATCATAATTGTTGCTTGCTCTTCATTAATTATTCACCTAGTGTTTGCTTATGGGTGTGACAATTTCAATGAGTCTAATTGGTTTAGTTTATAATTCTTGCATCCCTCTGTCTCTTGTTTGATTGGTTGTCTCTTATCTTAATTGTAATTGGCTTAGGAGTGCGACTAGGCTATCGTTGTGTTTAATACTTGATAAATCTTGGATAGTTTATGAATGACTTATTGGATTTCATTTACTAAACCCAAAGATAACCTCAAAGTTAGTTTATGAATGACTTAGTGGATTTCGTTTACTACACTTAAAGGTGACTTCAAAAGTTAGGAATGCACACCTTACGACCTTAGAAAACACAACGCGTTAAGAATAAGGGCGTGACAATTCAACCATCAATAGGGCGTGACAATTCGGTGGGTAGAATTGGATAGCTAGCAAGGAGTAATACATCATAAGTAGATCGCTTCACGTTCTGGTAGACCCATAATTTAGTTAGTATCTTTTGGGATAGTTGACTAGCAACTAATTCCACCCTACCCTTCACAACCGAGATTCATAAAATATAAAAATACAAAAATAATCATCCTCACCTTTAGACTTAAATCGACATACACTTGACCTAACGACCTATTCCCCAGAGAACGATATCAATACCGTGGCTTACCCTAATACTACACTACAACGATTAGGTTCTTTCGCTTGGGGTGTTGAATGTTAATACAAATAAGCCGTAAAACGTTTATTTATATTTTACGATCTTCTAATGTTTTGTCGATAACAAACGTAAAATCATTTTAACGAAACTAATAAAATACGTAAATGGTTTGAACTAATAGTTTTCTAACAACTTACGCTTTCACATAAAACACTAAAACAAGTATAAGTGACTTTATGATTTAGATATACATATGTACAACAACTAGTGTTTACATATTGGGCTAACATATACTTAACTAAGTATATACTAAAATGGGTAAAAACAAGTATATACTAAAATGGGTAAAAACAAGTATATACTAAATAGATAAAAACTAGCAAATGGTTTTGACCCATAACCCATGGTTTTATACATACCACTTAACCAAGTACATTGTATCCTTAAGATACATTGTATCTAGAATAAAACCATGGATCAACCCATAACCCATGACCCATGACCCATAACTAAAAATACCCATGGGCAAAGAGGAGCGGACCACGGATCCCTAGCTTTGTGCTAGCGGATCCCAGTGGAAGGATCCGTGGGATCGGAAAATAGGATTTTTCCTCTATAAATAGTGAGCCATTTCTTCATTATATACCTCACCCCTTTCCAATACACTTTCTCCCCGAGTTAAATCTCACTAACCTTAGATCCAAGAGATCTATGTTTGTAGTTTTGTTTTGTGTGATCTTCTAGGTTCCTCTTAAAGGCAAGATCACCACCTTTGAAGTCGAGCAAGCTCAAGTCCATGAGTTGCCATGCTTCCTCATCATCAAGGCTATTGAAGTCCTCTTGTTGATGATCTCTTTCTTTCTTCAAAGAAGTGTAGTGTTGAAGACATTAGTGAAAGATGTCTCAAGTGTCAAGACGAAGATATTAGTGAAGGGTATCTATCGTCTATAGGATAAGCACTTGTGGAAGGTGCTTAGAAGTCAAGACTTGAAGCATTAGTGAAAGGTGCTTAGAAGTCAAGACAAAGAAGCATTAGTGAAAGAGTAGAAAGACACAAGACATTAGTGAAAGGTGTCTTGTAGATCTAGTCAAAGGCATTAGTGAAAGGTGCCTTAGATGTACATTCGATATGGTGTGTTTCGATGTACTAGATAGACTAGCATTAGATCCAAGGACATTGATGTCCTTGATGATGTTGTAAAGGAGTAGATCTCCTTTGGGATTAGTCGTTGGTGTAGTGTGGTAGTAGTTCCTCCATTGCAATGGAACTAGGTACTTAGCCTAGTACCTAATAAAGGGTAATAAAGGGTGGCGAACTAGGTTGTGATAGGAGTAGTTCTCCTAAGGTGTGAAAGAACTCGGTGGTTAGCCTAGCACCGTATAAAGGGTAGGCGACGTTGTGTTAGGTGTGGTTCGCCTTGGTGTGAAAGAACTCGGTATTTAGCTTTGTACCGGAAAAAGGTTAAGCGGCGTTGTGAAGGCTTCTCCGCCATAAGGAGATTGGTGTAGTGTTTACAAACTCTCGAGTAGGTGACTCGGGAGTGGAGTAGGGCAAGGAAGGTGTCCTTGTAGCCGAACCACTATAAATACTCGCGTTGTGGTTTTGTGCTTTTACTCTTATCTTTTCATTACATATCTTTATATGCTAGTTTATCAACATCCAACACACACAACCAAATAGATTGACATAAGTCGATCTAAATAGTTTAAAAGGAAGTTTTAATTGGTAAAACTATTCAACCCCCTTCTAGTTTTCCACAATTGGCATCGAGCTTCGTTACCAAGTTTCTTGAAGTATATTGTACTTTAAAAACTTGATACGATCCATAGTTAATTGAAAACTACAAAGAAAGTTTTCATAAAACAAACACCATGTTTTTCAAAACTATTTGTTTGGATGTTGATTTGATAACAACATTTTTATTTTCTTTTCCATTTAATTGCACTAATCTTCCTTGTCATGTTGATTAGTCAAAGCTCATACCCACCAAGCTTTAGGAGTCGCTTGGTAACAAGAATACCTTCCTTAAGAAGGTATCTTAAACGCAAAGGAGCGGGAATCGTCTAAGTGACATTTGTTGTGTCATTTGTAAAGACATTCCTAAGTGCATTCGAGGTATGACTTTCCACTTATATTTAAATGATATTAGTTTAATAAATAAGTGTTATTTGTTAGACATTTATTTGAGTAGATTTCGTGTTTACACATGTTTTACATGTAGCTTCATTAGGAAGCTTTTTCTCACATACGTGTCACTCCTTCGTCTAAAAATCATGGTTTATAAAACTTGTGTTTTGTCTTACTTAATCCAAAAATCATATCTTCTAATAATAAAACAAAACACAAATCTCAAAAATCCTCCTTCCCCATAAATACTCCCACCGTCGACCCTTCTATCAAACCATCACTTTTTCAAATCTTCCAATTTCAAAAATTCCCTCTCACTTAAAAACTTCATCTTCCTCCTTATTCCATCTCAACCGAAACCAAGAAGATCCGTCATCAACATGGTTTACATCGCACTCGTGCTCATCGCCTTAACACTCATCGCACTTGTGTTCCCTATGATGAAGTTCACATATGGAGACATTTACTTTGTGTTGTTAATCTACATTGGGATCATATACCCAATCCTTTGTATCATCCTTAGTATTGAAATGCAATATTATTAATAATCTAGTTTATCTAGGTTATCTTTGTTATTATGTGTTTTTCATTTCGTTTGATTTATATGTTTTGTTTTCTTTCATGATACATTAGAAGTCATGTATGCATGCTAAAAGAAAATGTAGGTTAAAACATATTTCGTGGTATAAAAGCGTAAAACCTATGTTTTTATCAAATCATTTCATTACTACTGATCCACGGATCCGGAAGATATACTAGCGGATCCCTTTTGTAAAGGAACCGTGGGATCCGCCCCATCGAAAAACAGTTTTCATGCAAGATTAAAACCACTATCTTTCTAAAAGTAATAATCCACTAGAATTTCAAAACCATGAGTTAGCTAAATGCTAAAACCATTGTTAATAAAAATCTAGTAAAACGTTAGATTATTATAGGTTGACCATAAACATCACCTCTTATTAACCCATCACTTCTATAGGTTCAACTATGACGCATGAATATGAGTTTGATTTTTCACTCACTAGCGTCTACACTCCTAACATCTCTCTTGAGCCCAACACACCTGGCAATCACGTCCGTGGGTTCAATAATCTCGAAACCCGTCACTTCCATGAAGGACGTATTGTAGACACCTCTCTACAATTCGAAGAAGGTATCAATACCTCCTTCCGAACCATAGGATTGGAATGTCTTCTCGAAATTAACGAGAAAATATGTCCAAGGTTTGTATTGGAATTCTTCCGTCAAGTCGAACTCGTTCGTAACGAGGATCGCTCTCATCTCTTTGGTTTTATATCAAAACCAAAAGTTCACTCTAACCCTTGGGCATTTTGCTCACATCCTCCGGATTCCAAATCATGGACAATGTGCCTTCACCAAGATTGGTCTCTTGATTCTCTCTTCAACTTTCGTGAAGAAAATAGTCCATATTGTTCACACATACCTCTCCGGAAGATTTAAATCGCATAATATGCAAACCTCGACCATATTACTCCAATCCAAACATTATCCATACACGGATATCCGAGAAGAGTACAAGCCTCTTGCTCTCATTCTACGTGAAAATGTTTGGAGTCTTAGGGAAATCGAGATATTCTTCCCGCTTGTTGTGCTCACATGTTGTCTTGTTTGCTAACACAACAACCATACAATCTCGCCTACTTCTTCGCAAGGCGAATTGCAAATCTTCAAAGCTCAAGAACAAACTCATTCCATATGGAATGTTCTTGACGCCTCTACCATAATGTTATGCACTACCATCCTCAATTTCAAAGTCCGTTATGCGTGCTTGTGAACAAGATGATGGAACCGTTGAACATTTCCCTCATGAAGACGTTCTTCATTCCTGAATCCGCCAACACTCATCAACCATTTGATGATCCATCTAGCGAAAACACTCAAGGAACTTAGTAGTATTTCAAATAGGATCAATCCTTTTCTATTCGTGCTTTATCAATGTAATCCTATTTCCTTCATGAAATAAAACATCTTACATTTGATATCTTAAGTATTAGAATTCTTTTAGACTATCCTTGAGATATAATGCATTGTCAAGATCATTGCATACCTTTAGTAAAGGTTCTGCCTGAGCGGATGGACGGATCCCAAATGTTGTACTAGACGGATCCCTATCTTTAGGGAACCGTGGGATCCGCAAACAGAAAATGCAATTGCAAGCATTATATTTCAAACATATCCTTAGAACATCTCACTAAGCTAAACATAGTGTCTTAAGGCAGATTAAGTCCTTATCAAGATAGGTTGATCTTTCCTACTCATTCCAACTCACATAGATCACACTCTAAGATGTTCATAGATCTATCACTTTGTTTTAGTCCATCACTCTTCCGCTCTCAAAACTCACACTTCATTTTTTTTATCCCTCACATCTAGTCTTAGAAATCTTTCGATTATGGCTAAGTTGATCATAAATCATCCTCACCACAAAATTGATCAAAGTTGATCAAATCCTAGTTTTCCCATCTCAAAACCTTTAGGATATTTTCCAAAACACAATCCTAAGTCACAACCTGATCTCTAGGATCATTTAGCTTCAAATTGACACTCTCATCTTTAGTGTCATCCTTGCTCATTCATTGGTACTCATGAAAGTTCCAAATCCTTCCATAAAAGACAATCATTAGCTACATCACTCACCACCTTCAAGTACTTAAGCACCTCTTCATTTAAGACACTTAGGAAGACTGAAACACTCAAGATGATATAGGTCTTAGATCTTAGAAACATCATTTCCACTCTTTCATAGCTGCTGAGAGCCGGATCCCTAGGATTAGCCTAGACGGATCCTCCGAGTAGGGAACCGTGGGATCCGGATGATGTTTAGGTCAAATCTTGCTAAAACAATCATTTCAACTCATCTTCCTAACTCAAACACTCCATCTCATCTTAAATGAGTTCCTAGATCAGTCCAACCTCAAGTTGACTCTTGTGCATGTCAATCATCACATTCCAATGAATCCTAGTGGCTTAAGGCTTAAATGCACTTGCCAAATCTCTTAGTTTATAAACCACCTTGTTAGGACCTCCATAGTCATCACTCTCATCCTAACTTTCAGCTCTTGCAACCTCTTGAAATCATCTCATCATGAGGAAAACCCCAACTAGTAACTTATCCACCAAAGAACCACCCATGAAAAAGGCTCGTGTTATACACGAAATCTCCTCAACCGAATCATCTCCCGTCAAGCTCACAAATGATAGAATTCTTCATCATCCAATCAAACCAATCCCCAAAAGGATACTACACACAAAACTACCAATGCCAAACACCACCATACCTCCTAGGCCAAACAATATTATCTCCACTAAACCATCACCATTGGTTCCTAGAGCTATTTCATTTACATCCCACTATCATCACCACACCTCTACAATTTAGAGGACTTGCCTCCTAGGCCGTCTCATCCGCTTCACGACAACATTCTCCTCATTAGGAGGAATAATGGTTCAAAATCAAGGTGTTGAGTCAACACTTGCTCCGCTTCCTTTTCGCCATCTCCATCATATAATCCTATTTGGATTATGAGAAATCATCAAAGTCAACCACCCGACCATATGGAAGTTGACACTTCTTTACCACCACCATCATTCTTGGTCGAGGCATTCTCAAATGCACCTCCACCAATCCCTCCATCGTTTGAAGCTCCGCAAGCCGCTTCACTTGATCCTTCGCATCAAGCCATTTCATTTCCTCCACCACCACTACCTAGCCATGACAAAGATTGCTATCATTGTCAACATGTTGAAAGTTTGATACATGAAGTACGAGAAGACCAACGTTTCATGTTCTATCATCTCCTCGAACGTTTCGACGAGATCAAACCTAAACAAAACTTGAGCTAGAAGATTTTAGTGGTGTCCTAGCATCAAGCGTTAGATAGTCTAGAAATTCCTAGTCATGTATTGTCTATTTTCTTATTTTTAGAGTCATGTATATCATAACTCTTGTTTTATTAAATGGAATTACATGCTACTTGTTAATTTTCTGAGCATATGTATTCATATCTCATTTATGTGATAACATTACTTGTTATATCACCTTTGCTGATTTTAGTCATCAGCCAGACGGATCCCTCATAATTGCCTAGCCGGATCCCTACTAGGAGGGAACCGTGGGATCCGTGAAGACAGAAAGTTTTTCTTTCTACTAACTTGGACCACATTTGCAGGAAATTGTGAATTATACTTGTATTCTGACCTTTGTTTTGTAGTTATTCAATTTACACATGAAGACTTTGACATCCCAAAGCTAGGGGAGCTTTACGTCAAAGCAATACATTGCAAATTACTTGCAATCTTAGATTTATATTTCATGACTTCCCGTTGCATAATTGCAATCATCTAGGGGGAGCACACCCGTCACATAGACGTAATCTTTTGCAAAAGTTAGTTGCAAAGGAACTAGATTAGAATTACTTTCTTGACGCCCTTACTTAGGGATGGACTCGTCAAGGGGGAGTAACGACGAGATCCTTTCCCGTTACTTGCTTTTTATTTCCTTATTTCTTTTCTATTTTTCACACATTTTTCTTAAAAACCAAGTGTTGCTTTCCTTCAAAGCTCTTTTTGTTTCGACAAAAAGGGGGAGAAGAAAGTAAAAACTACAAATTCAAACTTTTACGAATTTTAGCTTTTACTTAAAATAATTTTATGTTTTGTCATCAACAAAAAGGGGGAGATTGTTAATACAAATAAGCCGTAAAAACGTTTATTTATATTTTACGATCTTCTAATGTTTTGTCGATAACAAACGTAAAATCATTTTAACGAAACTAATAAAATACGTAAATGGTTTGAACTAATAGTTTTCTAACAACTTACGCTTTCACATAAAACACTAAAACAAGTATAAGTGACTTTATGATTTAGATATACATATGTACAACAACTAGTGTTTACATATTGGGCTAACATATACTTAACTAAGTATATACTAAAATGGGTAAAAACAAGTATATACTAAAATGGGTAAAAACAAGTATATACTAAATAGATAAAAACTAGCAAATGGTTTTGACCCATAACCCATGGTTTTATACATACCACTTAACCAAGTACATTGTATCCTTAAGATACATTGTATCTAGAATAAAAACCATGGATCAACCCATAACCCATGACCCATGACCCATAACTAAAAATACCCATGGGCAAAGAGGAGCGGACCACGGATCCCTAGCTTTGTGCTAGCCGGATCCCAAGTGGAAGGGATCCGTGGGATCCGGGGAAACAGTAGGATTTTTCCTCTATAAATAGTGAGCCATTTCTTCATTATACCTCACCTCTTTCCAATACACTTTCTCCCCTGAGTTAAATCTCACTAACCTTAGATCCAAGAGATCTATGTTTGTAGTTTTGTTTTTGTGTGATCTTCTAGGTTCCTCTTAAAGGCAAGATCACCACCTTTGAAGTCGAGCAAGCTCAAGTCCATGAGTTGCCATGCTTCCTCATCATCAAGGCTATTGAAGTCCTCTTGTTGATGATCTCTTTCTTTCTTCAAAGAAGTGTAGTGTTGAAGACATTAGTGAAAGATGTCTCAAGTGTCAAGACGAAGATATTAGTGAAGGGTATCTATCGTCTATAGGATAAGCACTTGTGGAAGGTGCTTAGAAGTCAAGACTTGAAGCATTAGTGAAAGGTGCTTAGAAGTCAAGACAAAGAAGCATTAGTGAAAAGTAAAGACACAAGACATTAGTGAAAGGTGTCTTGTAGATCTAGTCAAAGGCATTAGTGAAAGGTGCCTTAGATGTACATTCGATATGGTGTGTTTCGATGTACTAGATAGACTAGCATTAGATCCAAGGACATTGATGTCCTTGATGATGTTGTAAAGGAGTAGATCTCCTTTGGGATTAGTCGTTGGTGTAGTGTGGTAGTAGTTCCTCCATTGCAATGGAACTAGGTACTTAGCCTAGTACCTAATAAAGGGTAGGCGACGTTGTGATAGGAGTAGTTCTCCTAAGGTGTGAAAGAACTCGGTGGTTAGCCTAGCACCGTATAAAGGGTAGGCGACGTTGTGTTAGGTGTGGTTCGCCTTGGTGTGAAAGAACTCGGTATTTAGCTTTGTACCGGAAAAAGGTTAAGCGACGTTGTGAAGGCTTCTCCGCCATAAGGAGATTGGTGTAGTGTTTACAAACTCTCGAGTAGGTGACTCGGGAGTGGAGTAGGCAAGGAAGGTGTCCTTGTAGGCGAACCACTATAAATACTCGCGTTGTGGTTTTGTGCTTTTACTCTTATCTTTTCATTACATATCTTTATATGCTAGTTTATCAACATCCAACACACACAACCAAATAGATTGACATAAGTCGATCTAAATAGTTTAAAAGGAAGTTTTAATTGGTAAAACTATTCAACCCCCTTCTAGTTTTCCACACAGGCCCTTAGGAAAACCGACCAAATATGTGAAAATATTATGGTAAGCAACCAAGCATTAAACCATAAGTTGGATCAATTACTAAGTTTGGTTTCATCACGACCTAAGGAAATAGCACATGATAAGCATATAGATGATGTAGATGTGATTGAGGATAAGGTGAAAAGTCTAGACCCACAAGGTATCCCACAAGTCCCACCATCATTTAAGGCATACACACATACGTGACTTACCCAAGTAGTAGAAGAGACTTTAGGAATCCCGATGGAGGTAGAACATTTGAACCAAACGCAACTAGAGAATATAGGTTTGAATACTTGTAGTCTTAGTTTTACTCATAGTTCGGGGATTTCCTAGTGTTGATGAACCGAAACCTCAATCTTTACATCTAGTAGACAAAAGAGGAACCGACCCACCCATCAACCAATTTAGTCCAGGAAGTTTTAGGATGAAGGAAGCCATTCACACACCCCATTCACCTCGCGTGGAAAATTGCCACCCTAAGGGTGTGCATCGCTACTATCACCCGCACTTAAACTTAAGTGTAGGGAAAACCTCCCTTTATCTCGTTAAATAAGGGTAGAGTCGGGGCTCGTGACTCGAACAAAACAAGTGCTTCTTGGGAGGCAACCCATGTGTATTTGTTTTCATTTTTATTTGTGTCGTGTATCTTTTATTGATTGTTTGTTCTCATGTTTAAATTTGTAAAATGCTTTATTTTTCTTTAACCTCGTCTTAATTACATATAAAGGTATTTTACATAAGGGATAAGTGTAGGGAGGATTACACACGTTTTCAAAAGAAACGTAAACATGAGAATTACAATTAATTAAAAGATATACATGTGTGTTTGTTTGAGTCAAATGCTTGTATCGAGTCATAATGGATGTTATTGCAGGAAAGTTTTCCAGTTTTAAAGGTAAAATTTTCCGAAATTTTTCGAAAACCGCACCGGTTTACGTCATGATAACCGAGGCGTCGTGGTCGCAACTGAGGCGTCGGTCGACTGACGGCGTCGAGGAGTAGAAACCGATTACTACTTTTTCGTTTTCGTACTACTTATAAAATTTTGGAATTTTCGGTCTTAATTTTCTACAAAGCGCAAACATCCATTCCACAAGCATTATATCTTATTTAAGTCTAGAATTACATCTTATTGTGATTTTTATTTGTTCGGTTTGATGCGTTGGGTTGTTTGTTTTCTTCAAGTGTGCGGGTTTAATTTATCAAGAAGAAGATACATAAGATCGGAAGGAGCTCTTCACGCAAACATTCTTCTTGAAGAAAGATGTAACCACTACTTCACACGGATCCTACCGAGCTAATCGTGGAGTACTAGTTTCTTTCGTTTTAATTACCTTCCATTATCATAACTTTGATACTTTAGAACTTGGGGACAATGTTCAGTTTAAGTGTAGGGAGGAGAAATAAAACGGAAACTTTGAAACTATGTTTATCCTTGATTATTTGCTTTGTCCAATTGCATTTGTGTAATAAACCATGAGAAATATCGGTTAGGGTAATTTTGGCACCAAATTTAAAAATTTTCATGACATATAGGAGTGGGTCATTAGTCTTAATAAAGCGTCTCATGGATAGGAAGTTATATGACTAGCACAAAAACCTTTACCACTTAAATTCCACCCAAAATGTGAGGATCACCCTTAGATTAGTAGGAATTAAAGCATTCATCTTTAATGCTTAGAGTGTGAACCGGTAGTATAATAGATTCTAGAACTTGTTTTGTGATGCATCCCGAGATCGCTAGTAAGACTACACTTGTGTAGTTAGGAATAACTAAATGATAAGAGGCATTAGGATAACCCTTGTTTGATAACCGTAATTTAATTACTTCTTCCACATCGGTTGAGTAATTCCTCCACACCTTCGTTGTACTCGTCTTTAGTACACAATACCCCTAGTTAACCCCTCGAGCCTATCCTTTTCGCGGTTCTCGTGATGTTTCGGTTTTGAATACCAATGAAGAGCATTGTTTACACCCCACCCCCAAATGTACACCCAAATCGCCTTTAGCCTACCTTGTATGCACTCACTTTTAGTGCATTATTGTTATCACACTTAACCCTTAGTTCAATTATCTAGTTTCTTGCATAAGTTGCTAAGTCGAGTCATATCCTTTGTACACACTTTTGGGACGATTGAGACTCAAGGGAAAAGTTAAATTTTATGAGATGACGGGAAGGGAACGTTAAATTCAAATTCCCTTTATTTGCATAATAATGTACTCCAAGTGTTTTGATCTTTTCAATTCGGGTCATATTTAGTGTTAGAGTAATAAAAAATCAAGTGTAGGGATGTGCCTATAAATCCCTATCATTTTGATGTTATCGAGAGGATGGTAGAGTAAAAGTGTATGGAAAAAAAATCGAAAAAAAAATAGAAAAAGAGAAAAAGAAAAAAATAGAGTGTTGAAAAAAAAATACGGGCTACCATCCTACATCTATCTTTAAATTTATGTTTGTTTGTTTCAGTTTATCTAGAGTCTAGAGTGTCGAGTCTTGGCTTAGCAACGCCATTCTTCGCATGCTTGTAACATTAAGATTTTTGACTTGCCACCACTAAATAGCCTATCCCACCAAACCCTTTGTTTCCCTACCGCAAACCTATCATTACAACCCTTTAAAAGACCTCTTGGATAGTCTTTCCTAGGTGCTTACGCCAAAGCGATGGAGGTTTGATCTATTCTCAAGCTTTTGGTAATCTATGTACTAGGACCGGTTAATGAGTGTTTATCTTCCATTTCCAACTTGTTATATTTCATATACACCGAGAGATGTGAGTATCCAAACACCCCATGTGAGGTGCTAGTATGTAATTTCCGAGCTTGTTATGACTTTATGGGCTTATATGTGTTGTGAATCATTCTAAACTAATGCTTCATGACCCCTAACTTATAAATTAATTGGCTAAAAGCACATTTGCTTGAGGACAAGCAAATACCAAGTGTAGGGATATTTGATAAGGTTTAAAATGTACCTTTTGAAGGGTCGTTTAAGCCCTTATTTGATCACTTTTGTATCCATTATTACTTAATATCGTTCCTTTTCACTTTTTAGGTATCTTGAAGGTAAAATGCTGGAATGACACTTATTCGAACGAAAAGGCGTGAATATACAAAGAAAATGGCCAAAGTCAAGAATCGAGACACTCAGGCTGCTGGATATGAAGGGGACGGCGTCAGGCACAACTTGCGACACCGTCGCGACACATCTTGAGACGACTCAGTAGCGAAATTGCTAATTTACAAGTGACGGCATCAGGTTTAAAAGAGTAAGGCGTCGCAATTCAGACGGCCTAGATTTGGATCCCGACGGCGTCGGAAGATGAAGCCGACGGCGTCACAACCATAAGGTGGCCGCCCACAAGTCGCAATATCTTGCCAAGTAGGCGATCTGTTTTGGCCATAACTTTTGCATACGAACTCGGATTTAGGTGATTCAAAAGCCCACGCGACCGGAACGAGAAAATCTACAGTTTGGTGAATAAATGGTCGTGACGCCATCACTCTTTAGGTGTGACGCCGTCACTCTTTGCCGACAGAAAATCTGCCTATAAATATAACATTATAACTTCATTTTTTGTAAGCCCTAAACCCTAAGTCCGATTCCAAGGTTTAGGTAGGTGTTTTTCCAGCAACTTAAAGGGTTCCAAACACTCTATAAACATCATGTAATGGTTTGTTTGTTAATCCAATCCTATAGTATGTCTTTAATTATCATAATTGTTGCTTGCTCTTCATTAATTATGTTTGGCTAATTCACCTAGTGTTTGCTTATGATTGTATGAAACTTGTATATAATTAATTAGATCTTATTGATTTCTTAATGATGCTTGTGTCTATCTTCATCATTAGGGGTGTGACAATTTCAATGAGTCTAATTGGTTTAGTTTATAATTCTTGCATCCTACTGTCTCTTGTTTGATTGGTTGTCTCTTATCTTAATTGTAATTGGCTTAGGAGTGCGACTAGGCTCTCATTGTGTTTAATACTTGATAAATCTTGGATAGTTTATGAATGACTTAGTGGATTTCGTTTACTAAACCTAAAGATAACCTCAAAGTTAGTTTATGAATGACTTAGTGGATTTCGTTTACTACACTTAAAGGTGACTTCAAAGAGTTAGGGAATGCACACCTTACGACCTTAGAAAACACAACGCGTTAAGAATAAGGACGTGACAATTCAACCATCAATAGGACGTGACAATTCAGTAGGTAGAATTGAATAGCTAGCAAGGAGTAATACATCATAAGTAGATACGCTTCACGTTCCTGGTAGACCCATAATTTAGTTAGTATCTTTTGGGATAGTTGACTAGCAACTAATTCCACCCTACTCTTCACAACCGAGATTCATAAAATATAAAAATACAAAAATAATCATCCCTCACCTTTAGACTTAAATCGACATACACTTCAGCCTAAATACACTATTCTCCTAGAGAACGATATCAATACCCGTGGCTTACCCTAATACTACACTACAACGATTAGGTTCACTGCTTAGGGTGTTGAAAAACTTGCTCGACGAAAAAGAAGTTCCTTTGACCTCGAACGACGCGTGTAACGCTATCAACAACTCTTGATGACACTCAATATTGCATGTTTAAATTCAAATTTTGATTTGGAAATACTTCAAAAGCACATAAGTAATAGGGTCCATCACATGAAAAAAAAAACAAAAGAGCAATAACTCGATAAGCAATTAGTGGAACTATATAAAAGCGGTGTTCATTCTTAATAAATGACTTTCCAATGCGCATCCATTTCAATTTTGTTCGAAAGCCCATATTGATTATTGACTTGAACAAATAATGGCGGGATTAATCCTTGATATGCAATCTTTTTACACGACGAGTAACATGCATTGTTTCACAAAAGATGTAGATTGGCGGGAACACCACGAACACTAGCCATTGTCCACCACACAAGGAATAGTTCAAAGAACTCTTACGGTCTAGTGGGGCACCAACTGAAGTGAGCACGAGCAAAGACTCGGACCCCAGAGCTCTTATTCCACAAAGTCTCTCGGTGTACCCATAAGTTTTGTGGAGGTGGGTACCTATCTCAAGCAAATGCCAAGGATGAGACTTGAACCCGGGTCAATTGACTCAAACACAAGTGCTCCAACCATTGCACAAATGCCGGTGGTAGTAACATGCATTGTTACTTAGTATCTTATAATTGATGTAATGTTTTCTTTTTCAGTATTACTAAATATTTTTATATGTCGTTTGATACATCTTAAGAATTTTTTCTAGAGTTGAATTATCATATGTTACAATCGTTTGTAATTTCATTTTAATCTTCACATTCTATTTTAAACGTTATACGAAACACTTACCACAATATCGCAAATTGTTAATTGTCTGCCGCTAGGAGCCGCTATCGCTAAGCGTGAGAACTCGCCTTATTTATGATGTCGCTTAATGATTTTGTTGAAACTTCGTTTTGAAAGATGTTAACTTCAAATAAATTTCTTAAGGTGAATTCATGAGTTTAATAAACCACTCTGTTGAAGTATTTTTTTGTGGATTGCTGCAGTTATCTTTCAGCCTTAGAGATAAGCCTTCTAGATACCTGCTAAGATGAACAACGCGTTAGTCTCGCCCCGGGTGTTATCCCAGGACCCGACTCCGGCGTAAGAATGAGTATGTGTTTTACCGAAAGGTATAGTATAAAATGTATGTGTGTAAAAATGATACCTTATTCCCACCATTTGATGCGATTTATACTACTCGATGTCACTATCGGTCCCCAGGTCCGTCGTACTTCATGGGACCGTTGATGTTGTCGAGGCGATCATTGCCCACGACCTTTGTCCACTGGCGTCGTGTCGACATCCGTGAGAATGAGACAAAGCGTATCCGGGCTAGATGCCAAAGTCTTTGTCGGTCAACAAGCGATCGCCGGACGGGTGGTTTGTCGATGTGCCGCCGGTATAGCCTTGGGCTGCTCCGGTAGAATATTGGACCATTTCGGTAGTGTTGGACTCTTCGGATAGAGTGTTGGGCATTTCGGTCATTAGACCGAAGGGCATATCGTCGTCGCACTCCAACAATTGGCAAAATCCATGAGAAAAGAGCCCAACATCAATAGAAATAAATGAAAAGGGAAAGGCAAGGATACCTCTATTTCACTTCAAAGTCCAAGGCAAAAATGTAACTCCAAAGTCCGGTGAAAATAAAACATATATCGACTATACACAAATGGTACCGCAAACATCAAGCCCGATGAGTTCTCAACAATCAATAAAGGTAAAGAAGCATAGCTTTAGTTTTCATTAGACTAATTATGCATCAATAGTTTTATACACACTTTGACTTAAAAGATATACATTTTGACTTAAATTAGCTTTGAAAATATAAAATATATTGCTATTAGGGGTAGCAATGGTATCGGTGTGGGGTTCGTTATGCCTCATATCGATCGGTAACACTAATGCCACCAAATCGGTGTGGTGTGGGTATAGATGAAATCGGTATATTTCCTAAATTGGTGTGGGAGAGGAGCACGTGTGTGTGTGAGGAAGACAAAAGGGAAGAGGCAAATAAAAATAAAATTAGATGAGGTATGAGTTAGGCATGGTTGACACTAAAAACTATGGTTAGGTATGAGATATGTATGAGATGAGATGGAAAGATATTATTGGTGGGTGATTAGGTATGGTGGCATGACTGCCACCCCCCTTGTATACCAAAAAATTTATAAACATTGATAATTGTGCTAATTTTATTTCTTCGTAATTTGCGACAAAAATATGTAATAAAGTAAGGGGGTGGCAACCATGCCTAACAAGATTTTTCATGCTTAATCACCCATCAATAATATCCTTTCATCTCATCTCATACCTAACAATAGATTTTTAGTGGCAACCATGCCTAACCCATACCTCATCTATTTTTTTTTTATAATTATATTAAACAATTTAATAAAAACATAATATTTTATTAATACTTAAAAGAAAATTACATCAACTAAATCGCATTAATAAAAACAACGAACTAAAACATATATCTAAAAATCGCAAGTCCATCCATATTTCGCCGCAAGCTCACGTGTTTTGTCAAGAGTGAACTTTAGTCCATCCATAGAATTGGGTTTGTTTATTTATAGAGGGGGAGTAATTTTTTTTTTAATTTTTTTTAATGCCCAACGTCTACCACAACTTCATGCCCAATGTCTATTTTTTAAATGTGCAACGGATACATTTTGTCCATGCCAAATCGGTGAAGTATACCGATTTACCATACATCACCCCGATACCGATCCATGCCGATTTATTGGCAATGCTGAGCCCGATCGGTATGATTCATGCCTAATTGATGCCAAGAGGCGTTGCCACCCCCTAAGACTCTTAAATGGGAGGTGATAGACTTAGCTACATGATACACCAAAACTATATTCACGTCTGTTTCTTTCTGTCTATTACTTTACTTATAACAATATTTACTAACTTTTTTCTACGTCATATTTATCTACATTTAATTCGTTTCTACTTTTGATTTTATAGACTTTTATTTCATAATCTCTCTTAACACGAAATAATATAACATAAAATTCGTTTTGTGTTGCTAGAAATAAAATGTGATTTTTCATTTTATTTTATTTTATTTTTATCATGATTTTCGATCTTTTGACCGATTAATCCACAAAATTTGAACCCATCTCATATGACCTATAAGTGTGTATGGTTCAAGTCAAAGTGTGTATTAATCAAGTGCATATATATATATATATATATATATATATATATATATATATATATATATATATATATATATATATATGGCTTATAGACCAATCAAGAAATTAAGTGTGTGGGTAAAGTAAGAAAAAACAACGAAGGTAAAAATTTTGATTTTTTTTTAATGGAATAATATATATTAAGTCAAGATATAATAAAGAAATATGGATGTAACTATTAATCTAATAAACATTCATGCACGCCGCCGACAATCTTCATGGATTTGGAAATCAAATGTATGTATTGAACGCGAATTAAGTGATAAGCCAATGAATATTTGTCGAGCACCTAATAAGTGTAAGTAAAAAGTGTTTGCGATTGATAATAAATGTAAATAAAAGCATAAAAGATATCATATGTATATTGGTACGTACCTCTTGAAACTTGGTCAAAGACCTTGAAGAACTTCATGTAAACTACATTTGTAGTAGTTTTTTGATAGATTACCATCGACTTCATCTATTAGAATATCTTGGAGAGAGAATGGCCTTCATCTATGAGATGGCTTCGGTTTCTTAATGAGCTCCTTCATATACAAAATTGACTAAAGTACTAACCGCATGAATGCCCCATATTTGGTGTAGCATTATTGCATAAGTAACAACTTTTTGTGATTTCCTTTGGTGGGAGCAAGAATTGCCTTTTCTTGTAAGTACGCGGATCATATACCCTAGGAATTTCCTTCTTCCATACCAAAGCGAGCATTTTTGGGATTGACTTCATGTTTATCTTTCGGAGGTTATTAAGCGTTTATTATGTGCGCGACATTCCTCGCTCTTCCTTGCTTTTGATGACCATGTCATCGCGTATGCCTCAAGGTTCCTTCCTATCTGCGGTGAAAGGCGGAGTCTATCATTCTCGGTAGGTGGCTCACGCATTTTCGGGCGAGCGACATCTTGGTGTACAGTTCGTCCCCGCTAGGGTGAAACTGCTTTCTCCTCATCTTCCTGGCCATTTACACGATGGTATCCTTTGTAAGCATCCAAGAAACATTTGTACTTATACCCCATGACCGACTCGATCTTCCAATCGATCTCGGCAAGGGGGTAGTAGTCCTGGGCAAGCGGAGTTGATGTTCTTGAAGTCGATGCACATTCGCCAGCTTCCATCGCACTTCTTTACTAGGACCGGGTTGGATATCGGGTATTTCACTGGTCTGACAATGCCAGCTTTGACCCATTCTTCCACCTCCTTAGTGACCGCTTGACTTCGATCTGCCGCTAACATTCGGCGTTTCTGGCACACTGGATCCACTGAGGGATTGGCATTCAGCGTGTGCTCGACGATCCCCCTAGGGACTCCCGTCATGTCTGCCGGCTCCCATGCGAATATGTCAAGGTTTCTTTGCAGCACTCTCTAAGACGTCTTTTGCACTCGGAGGACAGGGTACCTCCTATCATCACTGGCTGCTCAGGGAAAGCTGGATTGATCGTCGCTTCCTCCGTCAGACCCACTTCATTGGTCTTTATCTCTACCTCACTCCGCACAGGAGGATTGGCCTGTAATCTTTCTAACCTTCTACATTCCGAGATGATGACAGAACGGGTGACAAGTGTGGCAATTCCCTAAGGGGTTGGGAAGTTCATCATAGAGTGAACTGTGGAAGGTATGGCTCGCAGGATCTTCAATCCGGTCCTTCCAAAGATCACGTTATACGGCGATGGCTCCCGAATAACCGTGAAATTCATTCGACCTTCTGTCTGACCCTTCATCTTGAACGAAACATCCAACTCAATCTTTCCAAGTAGTGCAGTCACTTGTCCCGTGAACAAGTAAATGCTGTTTGTATGCCTTTCAACCGAGATCTTATCTCGGAGGCAAATTGTTGAAGCGATGTTCGAACATTACTTCCACCGAAGCTCCTTCATCTACAAAAACCCTCCTTACTAGATATTCCTCCATCGTGGCTTCGATTATGAGAGGATCGTCCGACACATCTACTTCGGGAAGAGGGGGAAAGTGATGGGCACATTCATCCATCTTTCTTCTTGCTCTGATGACTTTCTCTTCTTTCGTTCGGGCCACGTTCGGATCATGTTGATGACCTTATCCTTGGCTCCCGGTTCATTCTTGGGGGGCTCTCTCCTTCCCTTATGTCTGAGGTCCTTGACCAAATGATTCAACTTCCCCGACTCCAAGGCCAGCTCTAACTGTTTTCTGAGCTGGTAAGAGTCATTCGTGTAATGCCCTTTCTCTCCATGATAATCGCAGTACCTATCCTGGTTCTCCTTGCGGGGTGGATCTCGCATCGGCTTTGGAGGAGGTAAGCGCAACTGGTGCTCTGTGGCTAAAATTTCCTTTGGGGGCTTTGTGAGTGATTCTAAAGTTAAACGAGGGTTGTTTCGGTTCAGATGATCACTGCGGTGAGGCAAGTAAGGTATCGTCCTGTCACTGTGGCGATGAGAGCTTCCCCGATCCTTTCCTGAATATCCGTACCTTCCTTCATTCTTCTTATCCCCTCCGTAATGACTTCTGCCAACCCTTTCATCCTTTCGGAAGGATCCCGTTGAGGCTCTTCTGGTCGTATCATAATGCTCTCCCCTGGGCAATTCGGTTCTTGCAAAGGCCTCCTCCGACCGTACAAAGTCATCTACCCTAACCATCATCTCATCCACGGTCTTAGGGATCGTATCAGCAAACCGCTTGGCCAGTTCGGGACACTAGCATCCATTCATGAACGAGGAGCTCCTCATGATCTCCGGAGCTCCTTGTATGAATCCCGTCTCGGTGGTCCACCTTTCTTTGAACTCGGGTAACGTCTCATTAGTCTTCCTAGCTATCTTGGCAATTTTAGTAGGGTCCTTGACACATGCCTTGTGTAGGGAGAAGCGAGTTTCAAACTGGTCCTTAAAAGCTGCCCATTCATCTATGCTCCCCGGAGGGAGTCCGTCGAACCATCTCCTGGCCTTTCCGTCCAAAGTCAGTTGGAACATGCGGCACCAAACTGGCATCGGCCATTCTCCATGTCCTGCAGCTCCGATGAACCTGTTGAGATGATCTTGCGGATCCGTCGATCCATCATACAGCTTGATGTGAGTGGGCATCTTGTGCTCCGGGGCGGAGAACTCGATGATTCGCCTGCTGAAGGGAGATTTTGAGACTTGCTAGATCTTCATCTTTTACTTTACTCCCGGTTACTATCTCTTTCTTCTTGTCGGCCGGCTCGCCCTTTTCAAGGACCATTTCGTCCTCGAAATCCAACCGTATTGGCTCTACGGTGTCCCTTCGGCTATTGTATTCTTTTATCATAGACTTGGCGCATTTACATACCCTTCAAGCGCTCTCTCGTCATTGGGGTGGAACTTCCTTCTCCCGGAAGTTATCGGAGGTGTCGAACCCGTCATCCCTCTGACTCTAGTAGATTGAATCGGGTCCCACGGATGGCGCCAATGTTAAAGTATTTTTGTGGGTTCTTTGCGGTTATCTTTCGACCTTAGAGATAAGCCTTCTAGATACACTAAGATGAACAACGCGTTAGTCTACGCCGGGTGTTATCCTAGGACCCGACTCGCGTAAGAATGAGTATGTGTTTTACCGAAAGGTATAGTATAAAATGTATGTGTGTAAAAATGATACCTTATTCCCATTCTTGTATGCGTATTTATACTACACGATGTCACTATCTCGGTCCACAGGTGCATCGTGACTTCATGGGACCGTTGATGTTCTTAGAGTCGTCATCGTCACGACCTTTGTCACTGGCGTCGTGTCGACATCCGGAGAATGAGACAAAGCGTATCCGGGCTAGATGCCAAAAGGTGTCGGTCGGTAGCGTCCTTCTGACGGGTGGTTTGTTGATGTGCCATTCGGTATAGCCTTGGGCTGCTCGGAGAATATTGGACCATTTCGGTAGTGTTGGACACTTCGGATAGAGTGTTGGGCATTTCGGTCATTAGACCGAAGGGGCATATACGTCGTCCTGTCCCTCCAGTATCATGTTATTTGTTTATGACAAGTGACGTGATACTTAATTTTAATTTGTCCGTTGGGTTCATTCGGATTGTTGGGCATGCTCTGGTTTTATGGGCTTCGTTATGGACAATGGGCCCAAGCCCATTGGGTAAATGAGGTTAAAATAATATATACCGTGTTTTGTGGGATTGTGCCACGTGGCGGAGGGTGTCCGTTGACGGTTCAGATTTGTCCCTTTCTCACACGACGCGACGTTTTGCGTCCCCACTTCTCTTGCCTATATAATCCCTTTTACTCCATTTGTTAATTTTACTTTACTCTTCTCTTTTTTACTGTTTGCTTTCGAGTATTCCGGCGAAACTCAGGTGCGTCGCTTTTCTTTTAGTTCTTTTCTGTTTGCGTTGCCTCTTCATTATCCTATGGCTTCCGGTTCAGAGCATCCGGCTTCTGGTTCTGAACATCCGGCTTCCGACCTTGTCCCCAAATCGGACATGCATATATATTCCTCCGTGCTTTCCGAAGGGGAGTTGGAAGGTCTCATTAGTGAGTATGGGATTCCTATGGACCTACACCCTCGTTTACCTCAGATGGATTTTACCATGGATAATCTATAGAAGGATGCTATTGGATTGTATGAGGTATCTTACATTTTCGGGAGTTAGAGTTCCGTTTTCTACCTTTCTTCTGAGGGTGATAAAGTACTTCAAGGTTCACATATCACAACTTGTGCCCATCGGGCTGAATAGGCTTGTTATGTTTGAAATATATTGCCGAAGTCTTGAGATTGAGCCTACCGTGAACCTGTTTCGAGTTTTTTATAAGTTGAACAAGCAGGGGCACTGGTTCTCATTTGCTAGCCGGACCGGAGGGAACTCTCCGGGACGTATATTTAAGGAAACGTGCTCGAGCTTGAAAAATTAGAAAGAAAACTTTTTCGATAGACCGGAGAGCTATCCTCGATGCTATGCCTTGGAGGCATCCGGACTCTAGTGTTTCGGACGATGCTCCATCGGGGTTATTCAAATCTTGACGTTGCAAAGTTATGTGAGGGGTAGTGGGCCGAGGCACTGTTCACTCGGGGTCTTTGTCTGAAGTCGGGTTGTGAAGGTGCGGAAGCATTCGGCTTTCGTCAGGAGTTTAAGGATATCGAGAAGAATGGTAACGCATTTTTTTTTATATATATGTATCCGTTTATGATTTTCTCTTACTTTGTGCAGCTCTTACCATGTCTCGTTATTTGCGCCTAAGGTCTGATCAAGGGTCAAGATTGGGGAAGGGTCGTGCTCTTGGTGAGGGAGAGGAGATACCCCAGCATGTGACCCCCCCTTTGGAGGTGGGAACGCAGGTCCCGGAGCCCAGCCAGGTGCAGCGGATTGTGGAAAAGGCCGATCTGGCGGTCCTAAAGGCCAAAGAGAAAAAAAGAAAGCAGCAGGAGAAGAGAGTGACCGGAGCGTCATCTTTGTTAAAGAGGAGGAGACCTAATGTTAGGAATTAGAAAATTCCTTAGTGAAGAGTCGGTCACCCCAAATGTTATCTAGCTTAAGTTAGCTCGTAGACTTGTCGTTATTTACGTTATTAAGTTGTTTATTAGTTAGTTTGTAGTGTAGTTTAGTTTAGAGCAACACCGTGGAGGAAGGACGGGTCTTTACCCACTGTATCCCTGATCTACAGGCCGATTGGAGGTCATATTTCATGTAACTATAAATACCCTTCCATCCATGGAAGGGTGGTGCTCTCATTCAATCTAATATTCCATACTTTGTGTAAACCTCTAGCAAGAACACCTCTCTCTCTACTAACTCTCTAACTATGGCAAACATGTATTTTGATCATCCAAGACCACCGAATCATCAACACAATAAATATTCGATCCTACAATTGGTACGAGCCAAGGTTATGTGTTTTGATGATTTGTTTGGTTTTGTACTCGTTGGTGTATGTGGTTTGCTCGTTTCTATGTGGCGGTTTGATATGTGTTGATATACTTTCAAGGTTGATATGGTTGTATGTTGGTTGACATGGTCTTGTTTAAATCAAACTTGGTTAAAACTATTTTTCAAGCATTCTTTCATATGTCTTGGTCCTAACTTTTATGGTCAAAATGCTTGTGTCTTTGCTTTCTATGATTTAAGTGTTAACCGGTTTGTGAGACAAGCTTTTAATAGAGAATTGTGTGTGTCCTATGTTGTTTTATTGTCAAAAGTGGGTTATTCTTGGTCTTTCAAGCCGCAGTATATGTTGTTCATGGTAGAGACTTGGTCGAGTTCTTCATATCGAGTTGGTCCTTGTCAGATTCGGTGTAAGGTCAAATAGTCAATAGCGAGTTATGTAGAGATATGGCTAGCGACTTGTCCATGTCTTCTTACTAGCGAGTTGAGTATGTAATACTATGTAGCGACTTGTTATTTAACAAGTAGCAATTTATGTAATAGTTAGCGACTTAACTCCATGCTAGCGACACGATTTCGATGCTAGCGACTTGGTGAAAAATGGTAGCGACTTGACTTTGGCTAGCAACTTATATTTATAAGTTAGCGATTTGGGTGTTTAAAAGGAGGTAGCGAGTTGTTGACTCGGTCAGCGAGTTGGAACTTAAGTGGTAGCGACTATGACTCAACAAGGCTAGCGACTTGCTTATGGAAAACCTAGCGACTTACACAGAATGGAAGAAGAAGTAGACCATGACAACTTGACCACGACTTTATACCTAATACCAACATTACCGACATCAGGCTATTATACCATACCCTCATCTGTCTATAACCTTAATCCATCTCCAAGAAAGTTTCAACCTTTACTCATAACAAGAATCATTAACATCAATTAAAGTCGATCTCAGTATTGTTCTAACATTTTCAGAAATCTTTTAAAGATTTTTATTGTTCGAACATCACCATCATAGATCCTTTTGAAGACTAAGCTTCATTTGTATCCGAACAATCAAGAAAGATCAAAAGCTTAAACCTTTATCTTTTCTTCATTCGTTTAGGACATCATAGACTCACTAAATGACTCAAACAACTTATATGAAAATCAGATAAAATGAATGATCTCAGTTTTGTTATTATTCGTGGTACTCAATGAATTATCTAACCCTTGAAAGGTCAATCTCACGAAATAATAAACATTCTTCATCGATCTAATTACTGTTTGAAGCTTAAGACTTCTATTCATATCCGAATATAAAGAAAGACTTATAACAATCTTGCTATAGTCTTTTCTTTGATTCGTTCACTGTCCAAAACTCAAATCAATAACAAAAACGAAAACAACATCTCACATACTAAAACCTACCTTGGTCGATATCTCGTTGCCACCTCTAAGTGCATCAAAACCATCCTGTGGCATTTGTGCAAAAGCTCGAGCCAACCACATGGCGAGCTAGAAGTTCCTTTATTTATTCGGTTGGTTTTGGAGTTTGGAGTCAAGAGGATTTATTTGGATGATCTAAGTAGCGAGACTTTGGATGGGGAAGGAGATAATTATTTGTGGATGTACGAAATGTGTTTTGAGGTTGAAGAATATTTGAGGCGGATTTTTATGATGATTTTAGGGTTTGATGGATATGTATGTGAGAAAAGGCGTGGAATATGTGTGAAGTATTAGGGTTGTTATGTGAGTTTAATGGCCTTTTATTCTAACGAATTTTTAGGTTTTGAGTGCTTTAGCAATGGATCGATTGGTGTAATGGGCAACAGTTTTAACGGTGTGATTATTGATGGGATTAAATTGGTGTAACTTACATGTAATGGGCTTCAGCAGCTTTTAAACAAGCTTCATTGGTGTAATGGGCTTCATACTTTGAATATTGGACTAAGCTTGTTTACTCACATTAATGGGATTACATGTAAGTTACTCAACTGAGCCGTGTGTGCTGGACTGGATGGGATTTAATTTCATGAATCGGGGTAAACTTATGATGCATGGGCTTTGGATAGATCATATATGGGCTATTATATAATATTGAATGTGAATGTGTGATATGAGATGATTTGGATCGGGTCTAAACTCTTATGAGATTTGGATGTTATGAGTTTTGATGACGAGATCCGATGATATGATTTGGTATGATGATGATTGATGTTGTGGTTTGAGGGTTGATACTTTGGTTTATGCATTTTCACAAAGAATATTTTGTCTCAGCTTGAATTTCAATTGGAACAAAGTTGAGTACGGGGTTGTTTGGACGGTATTTCTTATTTGGTTTTGAAGTGAGGTTTTCTGGGCGCGTTTACTTATTTCGTCTTCTTTCTTTCTACCATTCCGCGAAGATGACTTGTTTGGGCTTTTAAAGAGTGTGATAAAGACTTGGCTATTTAGTTACTTTTGTGATTCTTTCTCGAGCCAAATTGTTACTATCACTTGATTGTCTCACTCGATGAGAGGATACGTCAAGAGGTTTTGTACTTTGGGTACACCGTTTCTTCTTCTCAAGGATTAGTACAAGTTTAAGTAACAAATCTGGAAAATTCTACTTCATGATCAAGTTTGGCATATCGGGTTTACTTCTCCATGTGGTCATTACTATAGCCGACAGATTGCGTGATTGATGTGTTTTCCAAAGTGTTGATTGGATGGTTGATGATGTTGATGATGTTGGATAATGAACCGTTGATGAACCGTTGCATGTTCCCCTAAAACTGATATTCACCGAAATCAAAGTTGTCATAACACATTCAAGCTGACATTGTTTACGGTTTTGTCTTGATTTTGTAAAATCCCGCGAAAGAATCTATTTCTCGGTTTAAATCATAGACTTGTAAAATCCGTGATAATGGAAACATCACGGTAATAGTAAAGTGCATTTCGGATCTATCTTACGGTTTATTCTTGGTTTTGTAAAATCCATAAAAGAAACTATTTTCGGGTTTAAACCATAGAGTTGTAAAATCCGTATTGATGGAACCATCACGGAGAAAAGGAAAGTGTAGTTCGGGATCTCTTCTGATGCTGGTGTTACGGGCTCTGTTTCGAAGAAGGGATAAAAGGGTGTACTTCATGAATTGGATGTATGATTGGATATCGTCATGGCAGTTTGGTTATTACATGGTTTTATGGAATTATGTGCTTTTAACCATGGTCGGGATGAAACCATTATCAAAGTTCATTTAAATATCAAAGAAGGCTAGATTTGAGCAGTTCAGAAGATGTGACAACAGAGTTAATTCAGTATTATTTATTTGAGGTTGAAGTGAATTATCACGGGCGAGTGTACTTAGTATCTGAAGGTATCGGGGATGGATGGATGAAGATTCTTCAAGATCCTTGTCCGAGCTTATTATCAAAAATGAAGACTTGGAAATCTAGTTATTGTTGGGTGACTTTTACCTCTTCTTTTACCACTTGGGGGAATTGGGCTCTTATCACCTCAAAATAACTATCACTTAAAGGAGTTACGTTGTAGTGCTCAGTGTCACATTCAATTGTGGATTCTCAAGAGGTAATGTACGTCTATTACTTGATGGTTAGTTGGTTGAAGAGTATAGAGTACTTAGAGATTCAAAGGGGCATGAATTTTCGGCACCGCTCTTTGTTACATATGTGCAAGTTTAAGTCACGAGTTCGGGTTAGTTTACTTCAAGGTCAAATTCATCATATTGGGTTATCTCCATCAGCTGTCACGACAAAAAGCCTAATGTATGATAATGGGGTTGATTACATGTTTTGCTAAGAGAGATGAAAAAGAGAGATGATGACGTCATGCTCACATCGAGAGCCTCGTACTCCAAAGAAAAGAAATGTATGCGTTTGATGCGCATTATCTTGAAGAAGAGAAATCTTCTTATGACGTATGAACACAACAGTTCATGCCTCGTTCCTCAAAGAAAAGAAAGGTGTGCGTGTCGATGCGCTTTATCTTCGAAGAAGAGAAATCTTCTCATTAATGACCATTCTCATCAACATGCTTCATGCTTTTTCCAAGCACTTTCATTTATCAAGTGAACCGGACTCATCGTTGATTGTTTTCGATTCCACTTTCTCAACTATAATGACGATGGCGACATCATGTGCTGATTTTGCGGGGGAGAAGTGTGAATGGACTACATTGGATAATGTTCCTTGTTTAATCAAGAATGGCATCTCCGTATGCAATTCTTGAGGGGAGAAAAGTGTGAATTTTTGCATTGTTGATTGATATTAGAGAATACAAATGGTCATACGGCTCTAAACTCATGTAAGAACCGAGCTTCTTCTTATCGGGTCATCTTTACATGGAGTTTCTTCGAAGAAGCCATTGGTTTACATCTTCACTTGGATTGATGAGTTTATCGACAAAGTGCTTCCGGTTAATGCTTCACGTATACATCAACATGATGATTCCGAACAATCTATCTGTTCTTGTTTGATGTGATTGGTAGTTTGGTGTTACCATCTTGTGTGTTCGTTGCGGCTTGATTGCTGATTTCCTTGATGAATATCTTTCTGTTCTTGTTTGATTGGGAGGGATTATAGTTAAGGGATTTGCAAGATGTAAGTTAATTGGGATGCTTTTGGTGATTCTTTTGGTGTGAGTTGAAGATGTTAACTATCTATTCCCCAATTGGACAATCTTGAAGAAGGTCGAGTCTATCATTCTACATTTTACGCTACATGTTAGAAGACTAAAGGCGAGTTGCATTTAACGATCTAAAGACTTCTTCTTAATGGGCATCTATCAAACAGATTTTGGTTTAGGGAGAGCACTAATTGGGGAGATTTAAATGCCGATTCAATCCCAATTAGACTTGCTCATATTCTTTAGCAGGACTCCTCGAGGCGTTGTTATTGACTATTTCACGTATTGGACATTTGACACAAGTTGATTACTTGAGTTAATCATTTATCACTTATTTGAGATTGAAGTTGACTTTCACAAAGGCGTGTTCTTATTTGATAACTTGCTCGGGCTTAAGAATTTGAGTTGAAGACTTGGTTTATCTAGTTACCGGCAATGAAGGTGGATGGTTGAAGACCGTTAACTATCACTATTAGGAGTTACTTTGTTTTACTCGATGTCACACGATATGACGGTGTGGATAATCGCAAGAGGTGTTAATGTCTCATACTTTGTTTGGGTAGTGAGTACTTAGAGATTTGCTTGAAGCATAAATTCTCGACAACCGTTCTTCCATCATTGGGTGCAAGATTAAGATACAAATGTGGGAAGTTGACTTGATTTCAAGTAGGGTATATCGGTTTTCTTCTTGATGGTCACTTCAAATTGTCTACATAAGGGTTGATAAAATAGTCGAGAGAGAGTCTTGACAAGTTGATTCTCACAAGAGTTCAAGAGTTCTTCTCAAATTTCTAGTATACGGGCTTATTATGTGTTCTTGATTACGAATCATCAAAACCGAAACGGGAAGGAGACTCACATCTAAACACAAAGCGAGTAAACTTGATGAACTTAATTCTTCTAAGTGATTGAAGATATCCGGGAAGAAAAATGTTATTACGCGAGAGAAACTCAAGGTTTGACTCATGGCGAGTAAACTTGATGAACTTAACTCTTCTAAGTGATTGAAGATATCCCGGAAGACATTCGTCATGACCGCAGAGAATCTCAAGGTTTTACTCATCGAGGCTTTTGGTGTTATTATTCCAACTACGAGGAAGTGATGTAATAGAAAGTTTACGAAGATAAAGAGGTACACAAGTGTGTGATGATAGAGATTGTGTACATTGGGATGCTCATTTGTCTCACTTGAGGGCTTAATATGTGATTGAGAGATATAATCACTTATTAGGAGTGGACATCCAGAGATTGTCATCCGAGAGATAATTAGTGATTTGGCATGCTTCTTCAATGTTATCGGTTGTTCTCTCTTTGGGCATTGGGGTACCGGTTCTTGAGCTTCATGCACTTTCTTCGGAGGAGAGAAAAGTATACATCGGGGTTATTCTTTAGCTATTGGACTTAATCTACTTCAATGGTATAAGTTTCTTTGTCTTGGGTTTGTGTGTTCGGGTTCGTGAGCTTTAGTCAAGAGGCGACCTGCATCAATTCAACTACGTGGGGAAGTGGTCTCTTGACACCTTTTTGGAATGGATTGCTTGAGACTTGATGGTTATGAAATTTGAGAAGATTATTTTATACGTGGGATGATACGTTGTTGTTCTTGTTGATGATATAACCTCGAGCGAAGAATCACGGTGATTATTCTTGAAAGGAGCAAATGGATTTATGATAATGGTGTGCTTCTATGCACCGGATAAGGCAAGCTTGAAATAGAGCTTCGAATCTGCTTTCAACTAAAGGATTTTCGGTTTGGGGGAAGTCGCCAAAGTATCACTTCGAGATGGTTCAATTTCTTTCTTTGATTCAAGAGCCACGAAGCTTTGGTGGTGAATGTTTAAGAGTTGATGACTTCTATCTTCTACGACGTCACGCTTCGATATCCTTATCTCGGTACTCGTATCATCATCTTCTTTACTATATCATCTTCTCTATCTTTGTATATATTTGAGGAAAAGCAAAATACAAAATATAAAACAAGCAAAACCAAATACAAAATAGAAAACCACAAAAGAAAATAGAAAATATAAAACCTTCAAAACCATAAAAATCGAGAAAATTTCAAAAATACCAAAAATATGTTTTCTCAAGACATGTCTTACGGTATCGATAACATCTACGGTCTTAGAAATGTCATTCAATAATGGCACGGGTCTTTAGATGAAGTTCGAGCAGGAGGTGTAAATATTTCTTTCTTAACATGTCACAAACTATGGCTTGCAGTTACTTCAGACTGTAACCCGTGCTAAAACTATGGCTTGCTATTATTTCAGATAGCAACCCGTTCTTCATGGAAGGAAAGTGCCACGCTAAAACCTATTTTTCAAATATTTCGTGCACTTATCCTAAAACAAAACAAGGAAAGTATGTCGAAGGATCTTTGTTCCTACACAAATGTTTTTCCGTCTAAAATTCTTGAGAAAAATATTTGGTGTTTTCAAAAATGGTGGTAAATGAGTTGCTTTAACAACAATCGGTTCGAGTTTTATTAATTGCAAACTCAATCAATGACTTGACACTTTTAAACTTTTCACAAATTGAGTCATTGATTGAGGGGATAATGTTTTCAAATCTATATCTTCTAACGGGCTTTCTTAATTATCCTAATATGCTTAATTAAAATGATGTTAACCTATGTTGAAGGACTAGGTGAATAGGATATGATTGCTAGGTTTAGATGATTAGAGTTTGAGAAACACATTATACCCATACCTTACATGATCGATTGATATGTTGGATTGACTTTTATTAGTCGATTCTTTGTTTGGGTGTTGTCGACCACCATATAGTTGTATGTGTGTTCACTAACATATGCGGTATATTGGTATATAAGAATGTTCCCGATCCGGATCCCACAAATGAACATGATTGGATGCCGCAAGGAAAGGGTAACGATATCTTGGGTTGACAAATGAAAAGCGAAGCTTAATTGGACTTCTATGGAGAGTTGGCATAAATGCAGCGTAAGAGGTCTCTCACCGCATCGCCAGATGGTTTTCTTCTAAGTGATTGAAGAAGCGGAGCTTAATTTGACCTCGGTTGGCATTCAAAATGCAACATAAGAAGAAGTCTCACGCATATGCTGACGGTTTTCTTCAAAGCCCTACACAACAACAACGAAGCTTCTCAACCACCTAACGTATCTTTGTGCGGGATAATCGTGATGATACCATTTTCTAAAACTTTGAAAATATTGTTTTTGAAAATGGAAAAATATTGTTTTGAAAATATATTGGACTAAATTTTGAAAATCACCGGACTTCTTTTTATCAAAATCTAAGTCACTCAATTATCGACTTGGTCATCGATTGAGGGGAGAGTGATTTAAAATAAAATATTTTCAATCAATATTGCTTCATAAAAGTCCGATTGTACAATATAAGTGGTGATCTAAAGATTTAATGTTATGTCATGGTATGATTTTTTCTTTAGAATTAAGGTCTTTCAAATGAAATTTTTCTCATTCTTGTTTGATTGTAAAATTGTTTTATTTTACTAAAAGATCTCTTAAAAACTATCATACGACACTAACAATCTTTAATGTCTTAAAATGGTCCTTATCATCATCTTTCAAAATTGAATCTTGCCACGTCTTTCCCAAATTTTTCTAAATGATTTAATCAGTTGGGATCACAAATCTCAAATGGTTTGATATTTCGATCGGGGTAGAGATCGTGATTTAAATCTCAAATCTGTTTTAAATGGAATTGGTTTTAGTCCTTTAAAGGCACTCCCGCCTCCATGTGCCAAACGATTTCAATATACATAATGCACATGTTGAGGAGGAGGATTTATCCAAAACCGGATGAGTATTTAAACAAGGCCACATTTTCTCCCATGTTTTCTAAACCTAATTAAATCACTTGGGATCCAAAATCTCAAAGGGTTTGATATTTTTGATCGGGGAGAATTTGTGTTTTAATAATGAAATTTGATAAAAGGTGATCGTTTTGATTTAATTGTGCACGTTGCTCGCTCATATGTGCTAAACGCTTTCGAATATTGAAGCACATATTGAGGGGAGCAAATAAACTATCGAGGTGCGTAAGCTTTTAAAGTGATTTAGAAAGTACCTTGATTGAGTTTTTAAATGGTTTCTTAATGGCTTTTGTGATCGTAAATGTGCTTCAAAAGAACTCTTGCCTCTACGTGATAAAATGATTTCACTTATCCCACGCACATATTGAGGGAGAATTTTACCATGAAAATCAAATGGCTTTTCAATTGTATGAAAATTGTGATCAAAGAAAATATTTCAAAGTCCTCTTGCCTCCATGTGCCAAACAATTTCTAAATCACACGCACATGTTGAGGGAGGTTTTCTAAATGATCAAAACTATTAAGGTACAAAATGCTTTGATCTCGTATCACAAGTACCTTGATTGTTTTTCAAATGATTTTCAATTGGTTTCATGAAGGAAAGAACAATACCAAAAGACCGACCAATTTACTTTATGCATGGAGTTATAAGGATGGTTAGGTTAGGTATTTGTTCTACCGATCGCTTGAACCGGAGGGATCTACCGAGGACAATCCACTAGATAGTGTAGAGTCCTTAGGTATATTGAAAAAAGGAGAAAAGTGAGGAATGGGAAGAGTGCTGATGAGGCGTGCTAATCTTGGAATAAACCCAACAAGGTTCTAGTTATGAAGTCTCGGTAAGCTTGAAGGGGTTGAAGAATGAAAAGAAATGAATGATAAAAGGGTGAAAAGAAATAGCCCTCCATCAATTCAACCTTAGGCGTAAACCGGGTTCAATTCATATACTCTTGGTGGTTACTAAGGTAACTGCGGTATTGAAGACAAGACATCATGGACCCGTTGATGCATCGCACTAAACTTCCCAAACCACTCAAGTTCCTCTTAAAATGGCTTGTTTCATTCTCACGGGGAACCGACATAATCTATCGACTTTCTCTTAGAGATGGTTGATATTGAAGTAGGAGACCCTCTCCCTAGTCTCCGGCACAGGAACCAAATATGCACGATTGAGTCTAGAGCCAAGAGATCATCCACAATATCTCGTTATGACACAAAATTAATGATGACTTGCTGTTTCACACAATGTGGAAAGTAAGAACATATTGAGAGTCCTACACATTATCCTTGTGGTTTTGCCAGAACATCTGAGTGGTATGTAAAAGTATTCACGATGAAGACGGAAATCCTTCTAGAGCCAACATCAAACAAGCTCTTGGTGGGTGACATGTGAGATCTTTTCAAAAGATCAAACTTGTGACAACGGATAGAACGATGGGGCGATTCACCGTGAATCAACCTTGGTCGAGGAATGGAATTGACGAATAATTTTGGAAAAACCGTTCGATGTGCAAACCTTCTTTTCTCTAGCACGTCGAATGTGTACTTATGTTTTCAAATTCAAAAAGTATCTACGATTGAAAAATACTTTTAGAAAAATCGTTCGATGTGCGAATCTCTTCTTTTCGCTAGCACGTCGAATGTGTACTCATTCTTTAATACAAAAGTATTTTGTTTGAAAATTGATCTTTCTCACAAAACCTTCGTCAGATTGCAAAACTCTTTCTTCAAGCAATACGCGATTGTTTTTCAAATCTTTTTCATCAATCGGTGAATCTCAATTATTGGTTCACTCGCTCCGTGTTGTCTTCTTTGAGGCGTTCGGTTTGAGAACGACTAGAACACATTGCGAAACCCCATCAAGGAGATTCTTGAATTATACCGATCACGAGCGGTACTTGTCTCGATCAGCGAGGAACCGTGGGCGTGTACCTTAATTCGACGAAAGTGGTCAAAGACACTTTCATGTGTTTTATTGCTAAGCTGTTGTTTGCGGTACACTTGGACGGTTGTAGGCGATCGTAATTGAGGAGTCAATCAAAGCCGCATGCTCACTACATCCACACTTAATTGAAGAAATCATGACCGGTGCATATCTACGTAACACGGCTCGATATTTCTATACTATGCTTACGCTTCTGTTCACAAATATCATGAGTCAAGATAGCTTCCGCTACTCGATGAAAGATGTCATGATTCAAAAGTGTGAGCATGTCGGTCCAAAAGTCACAACTTCACATGATGGCAACACAATAAAGGGTGATCCGAGATTTATTGTGGTGATGATCTCAAAGAAAGCTCGAAGATCATCAAGATGTGGATCGATTCAAAGACCTCCACCAAAGTACAAAACTATGCGGACTTTGAAGAATCGCTACAAAAGCACAAAGATTTGGAAATGAAGAATTCAAGTCACGAGCTCAAGAACAAAGTCAAGAATAGAATGCTAGGATTGAAATGTAAAACATGGGGTGACCTCCCTTAGGGGAGATTGTTAGGAATTAGAAAATTCCTTAGTGAAGAGTCGGTCACCCCAAATGTTATCTAGCTTAAGTTAGCTCGTAGACTTGTCGTTATTTACGTTATTAAGTTGTTTATTAGTTAGTTTGTAGTGTAGTTTAGTTTAGAGCAACACCGTGGAGGAAGGACGGGTCTTTACCCATCGTATCCACGATCCACAGCCGATTGGAGGTCGATTTCATGTAACTATAAATACCCCTTCCATCCATGGAAGGGTGGTGCTCATTCAATCTAATATTCCATACTTTGTGTAAACCTCTAGCAAGAACACCTCTCTCTACTAACTCTCTAACTATGGCAAACATGTATTTTGATCATCCAAGACCACCCGAATCATCAACACAATAAATATACGATCCTACACCTAACACGCCTTCCATTGATCTGTCGTCAAGTCCGAACAACTCTCAGCGGACTCGCTCGGTGTCGCCTTTAAATACTTTGAGACCTGAAGGTGTTGTGAATGCGGGGGGCGAAAGGTGGTGATCGGTGGTGGTGGTGATCGGAGGTTGGTGGCGGGGTGATCGAGAGACCACTTCTGTGGAGGCTCCCCCCGTTGTTTCTACGACCATTCCCCATCCCTCCGGTCAAGGTATGTTTCTTAAACTTGGGATGTATCCTTCTTCTTTTTCTTTTTTTTTTCTTTTTCTTACAAGTGTTTTTCCTTTGCAGAAGCTCAGAAGGTCGGGACGAGCGCGACGGGGCGAATGTTCAAGGTGCCACTCGGGCCGGCACTTTTGTTGGAGGTACTTTACGGTTGGTTTGCTATCCCGGTGTTCTTTCTTTCTTGTTTTTGCAAGTCTGACTCCTCGTTTTCCAGGTGGGTTTGGTCAAATGGGTTCCGGGGAGCCGTTCATTCTGGTGAGTCCGCGGTCAACACTAGTTTGAATGATGCTGTTCAGTGTCGGGATATGATGAGCAATCTCGCCCCTCCTTTCATTTTGGCAGAACAGGAGGATTTGACTGATGACCGAGCCTTGTTTAGAGGGTGGTTAGAGTTGTGTCATGGGTCTATGGCTGTTGCAGATGTGTTCAAGAGGTTCAAACGCTTGAATCATCATTATGCAGAGCTCTACCAAGCCCATTCCACCTGTTGCAGCGTCGACTCTCAGCTTTCCGAGGCTCAAAGTAGTCTCCGGTTTCAAATGGAGGTTAATCAGAAACTTGTTCAAGACAACCAAGCCCTCCAAGCATCCCATCATGACTGTGGACGGAAGGAGGAGGAAATGGGTTCCCGTCTGGCCTCTTTAGAGAGGGAGCTAAATGAGTTAAAGACTAAAGATGAGGAGAGAGAGAGGAAGGTGAGATTGTTGGAAGAGGCCTTGAAGAAGAAGGCGGAGGAGTTGGATGAGTCCGAGAAGGAAGTTGCGTCCTTAAGGGCTGATGTTGAGAGGTTTGCCGTAAGCGCGGGTCACGAGGAGATCCTGAGGTTTAACTATGTGAAGGAACCGATTCCGGCGGTCATCCAGCGCTTACATGGGAGTGATGAATATCAGCAAGCTTGGGTGGGTGTTTTTAATGCCGCCATAGACTCTGGTTATTTGGATGGTCTCAGGGAAGGAGGTCGGCGGGACGAGGAGGAGGTCGGTTGAGGGTTTGGCGCATCTGATGAGATGTTCGAGAGGTCCTTCCCCTATGTTGAGAATATCAAGCGCTCCTATCACCTTCCTCTTGCGGATTTGATGAATATACTCCCTGGAGGATCTGGATCTACTCCCGGCGCAGGCACTTCTGGTGGATCCTAGCTTTTAGCTTGCTTTGTAAACTTTTGAATGTTAAGACAATGTTATGTTTGCGTTATGGTGGGCCTGCGTGCCTTTGGGTCATGTAATTAAACAATTTGCCTTTGTATTTTCCTAATGGTTGTGACTGGCAATATTATTTAGGTCACTCGTACGCCCGGACGGCCACTTTTGATTATCTATCTGTGTATGCTTGTGTATGCATTTTGTATTTTTGCTAGTGACTTGGCACTTTCGGCGTTAAATTGTGTCCGTAAGTAAATGTACTCCGGCCTTCTCTAGTGACTTAGTATCTTTGGGGTAATGTTTTCGCCTGGTGGTAAATCTACCTGGTGGCTCATCCCTGGCGTCATCACGCTTCCGGGGTATCTGCGTGCCGTTTGGGCACATATGCTTCGGCTCGTCCCTTAATGTCTTGGCATTATTCGGGGGTATGCAGTCGCCTACCGAATGGTATATGGCCTTCCCTAGTGTCGTTGCACTTACAGGGGTAAATTAATTTTGATTAATGGGTTTTCGAATGCACGGTCGGAGGCAGCTAATCCCCGCCGGTTCGCACCCTTTCCCTTTGCATGAGATGTAATCATGGAAAATTTTCCTCCTCCGTCATAGGTAGGGGAATATATCATTGCTTACTGAAAATGAACATAAAATAGTTCGTGCCCGTAGGCTTACATTTCCCTTGTGAATGCTTTTAAAGAAAACACTTTTTCAAATTCATGGCGTGCCACTTCCGGGGCACTTCTTCCTCATCCATGGTCTCTAGCTTGTCTGAGCCGTTGAGATTTGCTTCCTTTACCCGATAGGGGCCTTCCCATTTGGGTCCTAACTTGCCCTAATCTTCAGCTCTGCTAGCTTCGTTCTTCCGGTATACGAACTCTCCTGGTTTGAAGGACACCAACCGTGCTTTCCGGTTGTAGTACTTTTCCAACTTTGTTTTGTACCTAGCTTCCATCACAGCCGCTTCTTCCCTCCATACCTGTAGTAGGTCGAGGTTGAGGCGAATTTCCTCTTCATTCTGCTCTTCTATCCGACGGGGGTCTTCTTCCTCGAGACCTTCTCTTATCCTCCTTACCCTGTATGTCGGCGACCTATTTCTGCCGGTATGACTGCTTCACTTCCATAGGTAAGGCTGAAGGGTGTTTCTCCGTTGCTCGTCTTGATGGACGTCCGATGTGCCCAGAGGACGTTCGGTAGCTCATCCACCCATCCTGCCTTTGCCCGTCCCAACCTTGTTTTGATTCCCTCCATCAAGCTCTTGTTTGCCCTTTCGACTAGTCCGTTTGCCTGTGGATGGGCTACAGCTGTGCTGATTTGCTTGATGTTGAGTTTCTCACACCACTTTTTGAAGGGGTTGTCTATGAACTGTTTTGCGTTGTCCGTGACAATGACGGCTCGAAGACCGAAACGACACACTATGTTATCCCACACAAACCTTGTAACATCTTTGCCGGTGATCTTGGCTAGTGGCTTAGCTTCCGTCCACTTGGTGAAATAGTCGATGGCGACCAGAATGAATCTCACCTTTCCTGCCGCTGGGGGTAGGGGCCCTACTATGTCTATTCCCCATTGGTAGAAGGGCCAATGAGCCATGATAGGAGTCAGCTTGGTTTTTGGGAGTTGTGGTACTGGAGAATGTATCTGGCAGGAATCACATTTGAGTACTTCGTTCCTGGCATCTCGGTGCATGGAGCGCCAGTAGTAGCCTTGCCGCATGGCCTTTGCTACGAGGGAGCGCGGACCCGAATGCATCCCACACGCCCCCATGTGTATCTCTCTTATCACATAGTTTGCTTGCAGAGGGCCTACGCACCTCATCATGAGTACCAGATAGGCTTTCTTGTAAAGCACTCCGTCTTCAATAACATACTGGCTGATCTTCATTCTCAGAGTGCGAGCTTCGTTAGGGTCATCTGGCCAGACTCCTTCCTCAAGGCACCGGATGATAGGGGTCATCCAGTTGTCCCCTTCTTCTTCCATAATGTTGTTAACCTCCTTCCCCTCCGTCGATCTCTCTCTTAACACCTCTACCAGCACCTCCTTTGTCAAGTGGTCAAAGGCGACGGTGGCCAACTTGCTAAGAACATCTGCCTTTTGGTTCTGCCCTCGAGGAATATTCCGAATGGTGAAGTTTTCAAAGCTTGCTATGTATTCTTTTGCCTTTGCCAGGTATTTGACCATGCTCTCATGACTTGCCACGTATTCTCCGTTTATCTGATTGGCAACCAACTTGGAATCTACTCGGACTTCGAGATTACTAACGTGCATGCTTCCTGCCATTCGCAAGCCTGCTAGTAACGCTTCATACTCAGCTTCGTTGTTGGTGCTTTCAAAATCTAGGCGGATTGCATAGGTGAATTTCATTCCTTCGGGACTAATCAGTACAAGGCCCGCTCCGGAGCCCTTGTTATTGGACGCTCCGTCCATGTACAAAATCCATTTCCCTTCCTCTTTCTTCTTTACTGCCGGTTGCTCGAAATATTTGCCCTTGCTATCTCCGATGGGAGCTTCTGATAGGAAGTCTGCCAACACCTGGCCTTTAATTGCATTCCGGGGCTCGTAGCTGATATTGTAAGCACCTAGCTCCACCGAGTATTTGGCCAATTTCCGGATGCCTCGGCTTGTTGAGGATTTGCTTCATGGGTTGGTCTGTGATCACCTTTATGGGTGTGCCTCGAAGTATCTCCGGAGTCTCCTTGACATGTGTAATAAACATAGAGCCAACTTTTCTATCGGGGAATAGTTTATTTCTGCCTCGTTAAGTGTGCGACTTACATACCGGACTGGCAGCTGTTTTCCCTTTCTTTCGGTTAGTAAGACCGCACTCACTGCTTCCTCGGAGGCCGCAAGGTACACATATAGTGTTTCCTTCGGCACTGGTGTTGTCAGCGAAGGGAGATCCGTTATTACCTTCTTCATCTCTGGAATGCTTCTTTCGCTTCTTCCGTCCACCGATACTCCTCCTTGTTCTCCTTGGTAATGTTCTTCAATGTTTCAAAGAAGGGTAGGGACCGTTCAGCTGAACGGGACAAGAAACGGTTAAGTGCTGCCAGTTTGCCGCAGAGGCTCTGCATTTCTTTCAAGGTCCTAGGCGACTGCATGTCCATGATTGCCTTGGTCTTCTTCGAGTTTGCCCGGATTCCTTCCGAAGTCACCATATACCCTAGGAATTTCCCTTCTTCCATACCAAACGAGCATTTTTTGGGATTCAACTTCATGTTTATCTTTCGGAGGTTATCAAACGTCTCGGCTATGTCTGCCAGCATTCCTCGCTCTTCCTTGCTTTTGATGACCATGTCATCCACGTATGCCTCAAGGTTCCTTCCTATCTGCGACTGAAAGGCGGAGTCTATCATTCTCTAGTAGGTGGCTCCTGCATTTTTCAGGCCGAACGGCATCTTGGTGTAACAGTACGTCCCCTGCTCGGTGTAGAACGCTGTTTTCTCCTCATCTTCCCTGGCCATTTGCACCTGATGGTATCCTTTGTAAGCATCCAAGAAACATTTATACTTATACCCCATGACCGACTCGATCTTCCATTCGATCTCCGGCAAGGGGTAGTAGTCCTTGGGGCAAGCGGAGTTGATGTTCTTGAAGTCGATGCACATTCGCCAGCTTCCATCGCACTTTTTTACTAGGACCGGGTTGGATATCGGGTATTTCACTGGTCTGACAATGCCAGCTTTGACCCATTCTTCCACCTCCTTAGTGACCGCTTGACTTCGATCTGCCGCTAACATTCGGCGTTTCGCACTGCTGGATCCGCGAGGATTGGCATTCGGCGTGTGCTCGACGATCCCCTAGGACTCCGTCATGTCCGCGGCTCCCATGCGAATATGTCAAGGTTTCTTTGCGCAACTCTCTAAGGCGTCTTTTGCACTCGGAGGACAGGGTACCTCCTATCATCACTGCCTGCTCAGGGAAAGCTGGATTGATCGTCGCTTCCTCCGTCAGACCCACTTCATTGGTCTTTATCTCTACCTCACTCCGCACAGGAGGATTGGCCTGTAATCTTTCTAACCTTCTACATTCCGAGATGATGACTGAACGGGTGACAAGTGTGGCAATTCCCTGAGGGGTTGGGAACTTCATCATAGAGTGAACTGTGGAAGGTATGGCTCGCAGGATCTTCAATCCGGTCCTTCCTAAGATCACGTTATACGGCAATGGCGCCCGAATAACCGTGAACTTCATTCTGACCTTCCTGTACAGCCCTACATCTCCGAACGAAACATCCAACTCAATCTTTCCAAGTGGTGCAGTCACTGTCCGCGAACCCAAGTAAATATGTTTGTTTTGCTTCAACCGAGATCTTATCTCCGGAGGCAAATTGTTGAAGCGGTGTTGAACATTACTTCCCACAAGCTCCTTCATCTACAAAACCCTCCTTACTAGATATCCTCCATCGTGGCTTCGATTATGAGATGATCATCGACACATCTCCTTCGGGAAGAGGGGAAAGTGATGGGCACATTCATCCATCTTTCTTCTTGCTCTGATGACTTTCTCTTCTTTCGTTCGGGCCACGTTCAATCATGTTGATGACCTTATCCTTGGCTCCCGATTCATTCTTGGGGGGCTCTATCCTTCCATTCTGTCTGAGGTCCTTGACCAAATGATTCAACTTCCCCGACTCCAAGGCCAGCTCTAACTGTTTTCTGAGCTGGTAACAGTCATTCGTGTAATGCCCTTTCTCTCCATGATAATCGCAGTACTTATCCTGGTTCTCCTTGCGGGGTGGATCTCGCATCGGCTTTGGAGGAGGTAAGCGCAGCTGGTGCTCTGTGGCTAAAATTTCCTTTGGGGGCTTTGTGAGTGATTCTAAAGTTAAACGAGGGTTGTTTCGGTTCAGATGATCACTGCGGTGAGGCAAGTAAGGTGCCGTCCTGTCACTGTGGCGATGAGAGCTTCCCCGATCCTTTCCTGAATATCCGTACCTTCCTTCATTCTTCCTATCCCGTCCGTAATGACTTCTGCCAACCCTTTCATCCTTTCGGAAGGATCCGGTTGAGGCTCTTCTGGTCGTATCATAATGCTCTCCCCTGGGCAGTTCGGTGCTTGCAAAGGCCTCCTCCGACCGTACAAAGTCATCTACCCTAACCATCATCTCATCCACGATCTTAGGGATCGTATCAGCAAACCGCTTGGCCAGTTCGGGACATTTTCATCCATTCATGAACGAGGAGATCCTCATGATCTCCGGAGCTCCTTGTATGAATCCCGTCTCGGTGGTCCACCTTTCTTTGAACTCGGGTAACGTCTCATTAGCCTTCCTAGCTATCTTGGCAATTTCAGTAGGGTCCTTGACACATGCCTTGTGTAGGGAGAAGCGAGTTTCAAACTGGTCCCTAAAAGCTGCCCATTCATCTATGCTCCCCGGAGGGAGTCCGTCGAACCATCCCCTGGCCTTTCCGTCCAAAGTCTGTTGTAACATGCGGCACCAAACTGGCATCGGCCATTCTCCATGTCCTGCAGCTCCGGTGAACCTGTTGAGATGATCTTGAGGATCCGTCGATCCATCATACAGCTTGATGTGAGTGGGCATCTTGTGCTCCGGGGCGGAGAACTCGATGATTCGCCTGCTGAAGGGAGATTTTGAGACTTTCTTGAAGGGCTTTGCTAGATCTTCATCTTTTACTTTACTCCCGGTTACTATCTCCTTCTTCTTGTCGGCCGGCTCGCCCTTGTCAAGGACCATTTCGTCCTCGAAATCCAACCGTATTGGCTCTACGGTGTCCCTTCGGCTATTGTGTTCTTTTATCATAGACTTGAGCGCATATACATACCCTTCCAACTGCTCTCTCGTCATTGGGGTGAAACTTCCTTCTCCTCCTCGGAAGTTATCGGAGGTGTCGAACCCGTCATCCTACAACTCTAGTAGATTGAATGCGGGTCCCACGGATGGCGCCAATGTCGAAGTATTTTTTTGTTGGTTGCTGCAGTTATCTTTCAGCCTTAGAGATAAGCCTTCTAGATACCTGCTAAGATGAACAACGCGTTAGTCTCGCCCCGGGTGTTATCCCGGGACCCGACTCGTGAAGAATGAGTATGTGTTTATCGAAAGGTATAGTATAAAATGAATGTGTGTAAAAATGATACCTTATTCCAATTCTTCATGCGTATTTATACTACGATGTCACTATCGGTCCTTAGGTCTGCGTACTTCATGGGACCGTTGATGTTGTCGAGGCGAGCATCGCCACGACATCGCCCTCAAGGGCGCCGTGTCGACATCCGGAGAATGAGACAAAGCGTATCCAGGCTAGATGCCAAAGGTACTGTCAGGTCAGCGCGTCCTTCGGACGGGTGGTTTGTCGATGTGCCCTTCGGTATAGCCTTGGGCTGCTCCGGTAGAATATTGGACCATTTCGGTAGTGTTGGACTCTTCGGATAGAGTGTTGGGCATTTCGGTCATTAGACCGAAGGGGCATATACGTCGTCACACTCCAACAATTGGCAAAATCCATGAGAAAAGAGCCCAACATCAATAGAAATAAATGAAAAGGAAAGGCGAGGATACCTCTATTTCACTTCAAGTCCAAGGCAAAAATGTAACTCCAAAGTCCGGTGAAAATAAAACATATATCCGACCATACACAAATGGTACCGCAAACATCAAGCCCGATGAGTTCTCAACAATCAATAAAGGTAAAGAAGCATAGCTTTAGTTTTCATTAGACTAATTATGCATCAATAGTTTTATACACACTTTGACTTAAAAATATATACATTTTGACTTAAATTACCTTTGAAAATATAAAAATATATTGCTATTAGGGGACTGGCAATGGTATCGGTGTGGGGTTCAGTATGCCTCATATCGATCGGTAACACTAATGCCACCAAATCGGTGTGGTGTGGGTATAGATGAAATCGGTATATTTCCCCAAATTGGTGTGGGAGAGGGAGCATGTGTGTGTGTGAGGAAGACAAAAGGGAAGAGGCAAATAAAAATAAAATTAGATGAGGTATGAGTTAGGCATGGTTGACACTAAAAAACTATGGTTAGGTATGAGATAGGTATGAGATGAGATGGAAAGATATTATTGGTGGGTGATTAGGTATGGATTAGGTATGGTGGCATGACTGCCACCCCCCTTATATACCAAAAAATTTATAAACATTGATAATTGTGCTAATTTTATTTCTTCGTAATTTGCGACAAAAATATGTAATAAAGTAAGGGGGTAGCAACCATGTCTAACAAGATTTTTCATGCTTAATCACCCATCAATAATATCCTTCAATCTCATCTCATACCTATCTCATACCTAACAATAGATTTTTAGTGACAACCATGCCTAACCCATACCTCATCTATTTTTTTTTAATAATTATATTAAACAATTTAATAAAAACATAATATTTTATTAATACTTAAAAGAAAATTACATCAACTAAATCGCATTAATAAAAACAACGAACTAAAACATATATCTAAAAATCGCAAGTCCATCCATATTTCGCCACAAGCTCACGTGTTTTGTCAAGAGTGAACTTTAGTCCATCCATAGAATTGGGTTTGTTTATTTATAGAGGGGGAGTAATTTTTTTTTTAATGCCCAATATCTACCACAACTTAATGCCCAATGTATATTTTTTAAATGTGCAACGGATACATCTTGTCCATGCCAAATCGGTGAAGTATACCGATTTACCATACATCACCCCGATACCGATCCATGCCGATTTAGTGGCAATGCTGAGCCCGATCGGTATGGTTCATGCCTAATTGATGCCGAGAGGCATTGCCACCCTCCTAAGACTCTTAAATGGGAGGTGATAGACTTAGCTACATGATACACCAAAACTATATTCACGTCTGTTTCTTTCTGTCTATTACTTTATTTATAACTATATTTACTAACTTTTTTCTACGTCATATTTATCTACATTTAATTCGTTTCTACTTTTTGATTTTATAGACTTTTATTTCATAATCTCTCTTAACACGAAATAATATAACATAAAATTCGTTTTGTGTTGCTAGAAATAAAATTTGATTTTTTTCATTTTTATTTTATTTTATTTTTATCATGATTTTCGATCTTTTGACGATTAATCCACAAAAGTTTGAACCCATCTCATATGACCTATAAGTGTGTATGATTCAAGTCAAAAGTGTGTATTAATCAAGTGACGCATATATATATATATATATATATATATATATATATATATATATATATATATATATATATATATATATATATATATATATATATCTTGGCTTATAGACCCGTCAAGAAATTAAGTGTGTGGGTAAAGTAAGAAAAAACAACGAAGGTAAAATTTTGAATTTTTTTTAATGGAATAATATATATTAAGTCAAGATATAATAAAGAAATATGGATGTAACTATTAATCTAATAAACATTCATGCACGCCGCCGACAATCTTCATGGATTTGGAAATCAAATGTATGTATTGAGCGCGAATTAAGTGATAAGCCAATGAACATTTGTCGAGCACCTAATAAGTGTAAGTAAAAAGTGTTTGCTATTGATAATAAATGTAAATAAAAGCATAAAAGATATCATATGTATATTGGTACGTACCTCTTGAAACTTGGTCAAAGACCTTGATGAACTTCTGCGTAAACTACATTTGTAGTAGTTTTTTGATAGATTACCATCAGCTTCATCTATTAGAATATCTTCGGAGAAAGAATGGCCTTCATCTATGATATGGCTTCAGTTTCTTAATGAGCTCCTTCATATACTAAATTAACTAAAGTACTAACTGCATGAATGCCCCATATTTGACTGTAGCATTATTGCATAAGTAACAACTTTTTTGTGATTTCACTGGTGGGAGCAAGAATTGCCTTTTCTTGTAAGTACGCCAGATCATATACCCTAGGAATTTCCTTCTTCCATACCAAACGAGCATTTTTTGGGATTCAGCTTCATGTTTATCTTTCGGAGGTTATCAAACGTCTCGGCTATGTCTGCCAGCATTCCTCGCTCTTCCTTGCTTTTGATGACCATGTCATCCACGTATGCCTCAAGGTTCCTTCATATCTGCGACTGAAAGGCGGAGTCTATCATTCTCTGGTAGGTGGCTCCTGCATTTTTCAGGCCGAACGACATCCTGGTGTAACAGTACGTCCCCTGCTCGGTGTAGAACGTTGTTTTCTCCTCATCTTCCCTGGCCATTTGCACCTGATGGTATCCTTTGTAAGCATCCAAGAAACATTAGTACTAAATGGGTTTGTTTCATTTACTTAATTAGACTTCAAGGAAAATCATTATTACCAAATAACCTATTAAGAGGTATTTAGGAATAGGTACCTCTTATAGTGGTTAAAAAATGCTCATTTCAGCCTATAATTTTTTATTTCAAACCTATCCGAAATAATTTGTTTCGACAATGGACGGTGTTATGAGTTTAAGACAATCAAAACTTGAACTGTAACAGTCAATATATCAAACATTATTACCAAATCTATTAAGAGGTATTTAGGAATAGGTACCGTTTATAGTTGTTCAAAAATGCTCATTTCAGCCTATCCAAAATAATTTGTTTCGACAATGGATGGTGTTATGAGTTTAAGACAATTAAAACTTGAACTGTAACAATCAATATAGCAAACATTCAAACGTTCGAGTCAATAGCATGACCAGAAAACTTGAAAAGGCAAAATCATTTCAAGAATATTTCATCAATATAGAAACATTTAAAAGTTCATTAGTGGTACAAACATGACAATTTGTCTAGAAAAATGGTATAACGTAAAAATAAAATAAATATGGCAAAGCTTTTGTATCCATTACATAATCCTTCACTCAAGTTCTCAATGAATGAATTTAAGTAATCGTTTGTTTTTTCAGAGCTTTAACCTCTTCATCTCATGAAACCATACGCAAAAGAAGAGGTGTATTTAAACTCTTCATCTGTGTAACAAGGCGTTTGTTTTTGTATTATTAAGATTTTTCATTTTTTTTTTTCTTTTTCTTTTTCTTTTCACTAGTATTTTTGTGCTATTGAAGTAACATTTTTTTTCCTTTTCTTTTCACTAGTTTTTGTGTTATTTAGTGCAAAACAAGAATCGCTTAAGATACGATATTAAAAACAATACATAATGGTTCAAAATATACCAATATCGCCCGTTTTTTGTGCTAAAACCATTTTGTCATATGAGTCAAATGGATCATTGGTTTCTTACGTTTTAGTTTTTTTTTACGTCTTGACCGCTTTTTACATTTTCTTCGCTTTTTACGTCTCGTCTGCTTTTTAAGTTTTCGACCCTTTTTAAGTTTTGTTTGTTTTATCGTGATTTGTCCGCTTTTTACGTTTTATTTGGTTTTTTACGTTTTGTCCGCTTTTTACGTTTTAAATACTTTTTTACGTTTTCATCTCTTTTACGCTTTTGTCTGCATTTTTACGCTTTCATCTGTTTTAACGTTTTCCACCATTTTTTACATTTTAAATGCATTTATTTACTTTTTTTACGTTTTGTCTATTTTTTAACGTTTTCCTCCATTTTCTATGTTTTCATCTGTTTTTAACGTCTTCGTCCGTCTTTTTATATTCTAGTCCATTTTCTTACATTTTCGTCCGGTTTTCTACGTTTTCGTCGTTTTTTTTACGTTTTCATATATTTTTTTTACGTTTTCGTTTGTTTTTTTACGTTTTCGTATGTTTTTACTTTTTCTCCCGTTTTTTACGTTTTAGTCCGTTTTCTTACGTTTTCGTTTTTTTTTTTACGTTTTCATCCGTTTTTATCTTTTTTTTACGTTTTCGTCTGTTTTTTAAGTTTTCGATCGTTTTTTACATTTTCGTCTTTTTTACGTTTTCGACCATTTTTTTACGTTTTCGTCTGTTTTTTAATGTTTTCGTCAGTTTTTCTTACATTTTCTTACGTTTGGTTAGGTAAGATAAAATAACGTACAAAAAACTTATAAAATAATATGAAAACGGATGAAAACGTAAAATAAACAGACGAAAATATAAAAAATAGACCAAAACGTAAAAACGAACAAAAGCGTAAAAAACCGGATAAAAACATAATAAATGGACGAAAATGTACAAAAGCGGTAGAAAACGTAAGAAAACGGACGAAAACATAAAAAATAGACGAAAACGTAAAAATCGCCGGAAACGTAAAAAAGGAGCGAAAACGAACGTAAAAAAACCCGAAAGCATAAAATGGACGAAACGTAAAAAAAAGTAAAACGGACGAAACGTAAAAAGCGGTGAAACGGACGAAACAGACAAAAACGTGAAAACGGACGAAACGTAAGAAAAGCGGACGAAACGTAAAATCGCGAAACGTAAAATGTACGAAAACCTAAAAATGGCGAAAACGTAAAAAAGGCGAAAACATAAAAAGCGGACGAAACGTAAAAGAGAGACGAAACGTAAAGAGATGTAAGATATTGAGAAAGAGATGTAGGGGTTGTGAAAGAAGAGGTAAGAAGTGAAAAATAATGTCTGAAATTTAGAAGAGGAAAGAAGTGAAAAGAAGCACTTATGTCTGCAAAAAAACAAACATAAATCTCTGCCCTCCTGCGGACAAAAAAAATGAAAAGAAGAAAAAAGTGATGGGAAAAAACAAACGACACCGTCATCAAATGAATAGTATTAAGTGTGCCATAACTTCAATCATCCTTGCCTCAGTGTAAAGCAAATCTTCCGTTATTGTCATGGTGAGCCCTCAAATCCCCATAACCTTCACCAGGTTACTAAAATCAAAACAGACACCACGTTACCGTTCCAAGTGCAACTTCAACCTTAATGTTCTCTAGAACCTGCAATGTCAAAGTTTTTCAAGTTAAAAGAAATGCCAAAGCACTCGTATGCAAGTCTCTCCTAAATAAAAGCAACCTCTAGAATTCAGATCTTATATAAACTAAAACCCATTTCACAATGCTTATATTCTTGTAGAACTTTAGGCCTTTCATTCTAACTCCTTTTTAAAACTCATTTATATGCATGACCCAAACCAAACAACGCCATTGATGTCCATAAACTAACGCCACATATGTACAATTTGTATCTTCCCAGTTTTCTCTAAAATATCATTCTGTAATGATTTTCAAGAATATAAGAAGCAGACGAATTACCGATTCAATCTCCTTATGCATTGTAGATTACAGAATCATACCACATTACCACTAAGCCTGAAACATATATCCAAATGAGGGCCTGTTTGGTTCATTATGTTTCTAGGTTTTTGTAGGTTTTGTATTTATAATCCAGTGGTAAAACGTGTTTGGTTGAGATTAAAAAGGAAGATATTGTATTTATAATGCTGAGAAATGATGGTTTATAAAACTAGTGGGTGGGTGATGTTTTAAAAAACCTGTGGGCCACGTGAGTTATGTTTCCTTGAAAACTACAAATATACCCCTTAGAACAAAAACCTAATCCCACATTCCTACTTTTCTTTATAGTTGCCCTGCTCATATGAGCCTCAAATCTAAAAATAGTTTATGCATCTTAATTGCTTCAAGACGTTATCTCAAATCGATCTACATTATTTGATACATTTTTATTTGATTCAATTATACCAACTCTTCATTCGAATTTTCTATTTTGGTTTATGATATAATTGCATATTTCATGTTTGGTTTGTATTATATGATATAATATTGTTCTATTTGTGCAATAGAATCAGTCTCAATTGCAATATTTGATTTTTCAATTTGGCCATATATTTCATTTGACTATAGATGATGTTGTTCATAAGAAATCCACGTTTGGAAGTTTATGTATGTTGATGTGCATATACCATCATATAAGCGATTACAAAGTTTGAGAAACAAAAGAAGTGTTGATTGTATGCATCAGTGACATTGTTGTAGTGGAATTTGGATGTTTTGGGTTTGTTGATGAGGTAACCAAGATTGTATCCTGTGTTGTTTATTTTTTTATAAGGGTAGTGAAGTCTTTTGCTACTAATTTTAGTCGTATAAAATCTGCCAACCAAACATATAGTTGGAGTTTAAATTTATGTATTTCACTCCTATATGATTTTTAAAACCACATAAAATTAAATCCCATGATTTCAAATTTGTGAACCAAACACCCCTAAATAAATTCAATATAATGAATCGGTATAAAAAAAACTTTTAACAAAGTACACTCACAACAAAGTATAAAATGACATTACTTTTTTGTTGAGTCATTATTTTGGTCCACAAGCAAGGGTGGAGCTTAGTGAGGACCGGGAAGGGTCCCGACCCCCTAGGCCCAACGTTAATGTATTTAAATGCGTTTTCATGAGTTAAAAAAATTTTGTTTTCATCTCGGCCCTCCCATTTAATGTATTTCCCGAAAAAAATTTATTTTAGCCCTCCCACAAAAAATATTCTAGCTCCGCCCTTGTCCACAAGTAACTTATATAGTAAATACTAAAACGGGTAAAAAATGCTCCATTGTAGATATCCATGGTTGCCATGGTTTTGCTTGTTCATCGCGTTTACAGGTAAAAAAAATGGTCAAAACGGGTAAGAAAAATGAGCAACAAATTTACAGGTCAAATGGGTTGTAAGTTTACTCACAAGATCATGGTGTATCAAAGCACCACAAAAGGTATCACCTCTTCAACATCACCTCATAATTTGATCCTAAGGCTTGCAACTTCAAAATATACAAAGGTGAAAATAGCAATGCCTTGTAAATACTGCATGACAGTTGGGTATCCATCATTAAGATCAACAACAGCAATTCTCTTGAAAATGTTTTGTATGAAACAGAGAAGTTCATGCCTGTCTCTAACATTATGCTTCGACTGCAAAATAGCATTATTGCATTAGAAATAAGGAAAATGTAACTAAATAATTAATAACCAAGTTTGATACTATTAAGTCATTCAAAATTCTTTTCAACTTCATTTCTAATAGTTCAAATATTATGCTTCATTTCTAAAGTACCAAATTAATAAAAATTCCAATTAAAAAGAAGTATTGCCTTTGCTGGAGGAGTTTTATAGATCACTGGCTTGACTATTGATGGTATATGCATCCAAAATATTTGAGGTTGCTCATATTCTTGTGCCTTCTCTAATAATGTTTACCATTGCATCTGAGTATCTGACCATTCATCTGATCCTTATCATCACATAACATCAGATGTCATAAATTAATAATTTAGCAACATGTACATTTTGTACATGAATAAACTGATACCAATAGCAGTGACTACTACACGCTTTGGCTAAGCTTATTGCAAGAAGCTTAATGTGTTTAGAAAACACATCTTGAAAGGCTTTTCCCAGCTGTTAACACTTCATCATATATCCGCTTGAACAACTTCCAACCGTACATCGATTCTTGTATGCCAAAAATAATTTAAATTTGTAGTTATATATGTTAGAAATGACATCAATCAACCCGAGGCACATCCGCTAATCTGCAAGATTTAGAAAAAGACACGGAAATTTAAAACCCATATAAAATGTGTTAATACAAATATCGTTTAAAAACATTATTTATATTTTACGATCTTTTGTATATTTTGTTGTTAACAATAATAAATTTCATTTTAGCAAAAGTCTAAATCTACTCAAGACTTTTTGCATATAACTACAAGCTTTTCTTTAAACACAAAATGTTTTCAACATTTGTTAACAAAATGGTAGTTTGCCATTTTGGTTATTAAACAAAGAGACACATTACACTTCTAGTCTTTTACAAGCAAATTAGTATTTACACAAGTTTGCTAACATATACATTACAATATTTATTTACATAAACATATAAAACTAAAAATGAAATATGTATATTACATCATATGTTGCATCATCATAACAACCCTTAGAAGATTTCTTGGATATATTGTTTACATTTTCACTCAACATATAAAATGAAATCTTGGTTAGATATGTTAAGATCTTGGTAAGATATGCTAAATATTTATTAAGATTTTTTGTTAGACCCACGAAACCAAAAAATAACATGGATGAACCATGTTTTTGGTTCCGTGTGATCCGTGGGTTGCTGAGACATTTGGCTATAAATAGCAAGCCAAACCAAGTTGTTTTCTCATCCCTTCTAAGCACAAAGCACATATATTCTCTCATTCTCTTTCATCTAACTCATTCTCATTTCATTTTTAGTGATCATCTTTTGTAGCAAAGAAGATCAATGCATTCCAAGCTTCAACGAATTGTTGCAAGTCTTGTTTGTTTATTATTGTAGCAAAGAACATCATTGTTTGTACTAAATCATCATAAACTTCTGAGTGTGAGTTGTTAGTATTTTAGTCCTTAAAATACTTAGGGTGTTGGGAGTGGTTGTGAAAAGAACTCGACATCTAGCTTTGTGTCGGAAATATTGTGTAAGCGACGTGTAAAGGTTTTATCCGCTAGTTAAAGGAGCTTGTTGATTATTGGAGATAACTCTCGAGTTGGACACTCGGGGAGTGGAGTAGGGCAAGGAAAAAGAGTCCTTGTAGACCAAACCACTATAAACAACCGTGTTGTGGTTTGATCGTTTCTTCCTTTACTTGCATATTATTTATTCTTGTTTATCTATATTGTTTGAATTCACCCATTGTTATTCAAAGCAAAATAATTTTAAAACGGTAAAACTATTCAACCCCCATTCTAGTTTTACACAATTGGTACCAGAGCTTCGTTGCTCAAGATTTTTCTAAAATATATTGATAACGCTACACGCGTCGTTCGGGGTCAAAGGAACTTCCTTTTCTTGAGCAAGTTTTATAACACCCTAGGCGGTGAACCTAATCGTTGTAGTGTAGTAATTAGGGTAAGCCACGGGTATTGATATCGTTCTCTGGGGAATAGGAATGCTAGTAGGAGTTACTACGCTAAGGTTAAGGTTGAAGAAGATTATTTTTATCTTTTATATTTTATGAAAAATGGAAAGGTACGAATCTCGGGTATTGGATTTGGGGGTTGGTATTTCACCGATTACTCTACTATTATCTAATTATCTAAACTAAGGTTGTGGGAGTCAATATCTAATTAATGTGTGCTCGTATGATAGTTTAAAGATGTGTTTACTTAGTTTGTATTACTCCTTAATTATCTCCTATTGATGGTTGAGTGTCACGTCTTATTCCTAGTTGCGTTGTGTTTATAAAGTTGTAGGGTATGCGTTTCTCCCTAACTCTTTGAACTTACCAAAGGGTCTTGTCTACAAATCCACTTAGAGATTATAGACTCCTACTCTAAGGCGCTCTTCGGATGGTTTAGCCTACAATCACTCAGGTAATCATACTCTAAGGTTCACAAAGATGAATCAAGCATTAAGTACACAACGAATGACCTATCGCATTACTAGATCATTAATCAACTAAGATAAGAAACAACCAATCAATATTCAATAATTAAGTTTCATACTTCCTAAGCAAACACACAAATAAATTAGCCGGACATGGAGAACATGCAAGCATACACACAAATAATCAAAGACATAATTGAATTAATGAAGCAAAGACTTATCTTGGTGTAAGATAGGGTTAAAACCCTAAAATCTTGTACAAGACACCTTAGGTTCGGTTTTAGGTTTTACTCCAAAGACTCTCTCCACAAAGACCGAAAAATTCGGATTCTATATATAAGATTACAATTGCGACGGCGTCACCTTATGTTTAGTGGACGCCGTGTCGCCGCCATTAGGGTTTCGTCTTGGCCACGTTAACCTTGCGACGGCGTCACCTTATGTCCGTGACGCCGTCCTCTTGACCGGCGTCGTGCGGATCGCATCTAGGCCGCCCGAGTAGCGACGGCCTACTCTTTCACAACTAGACGCCGTCTCTTGAAAACACGAGTTTTGAGTTCGACCGTCACAATATTTCGGGACGGCGCCGCAAATAGCACCCGACTGTCGCTTTATACTTTCAAGAAGCGTGAGTGTCGATTTCGACTTTGGCCATTTTCTTCATATATTCGTGCCTTTCGTCCAAATAAGTGCCATTCCAAGATTTTGCCTTCACGAGACCTAAAAAGTGAAAATGAACGATATTAAGCAATAACGGATACAAAAGTGATCAAATAAGGACTTAAACGACCCTCAAAATGGTACCTTTTAAAACCTTATCAAGTATCCCTACACTTGTTATTTGCTTGTCCTCAAGCAAATGTGCTTTTAGCCAATTAATTTATAAGTTAGGGGTCATGAAGCATTAATTCAAAAGCGGTCCACAACACATATAAGTTCCAAAAGTCATAACAAGCACGGAATTACATACTAGCACCTCACATGGGGTGTTTGGATACTCACATCTCTCGGTGTATATGGAATATAACAAATTGGAAATGGAAGATAAACACTCATTAACCGGTCCTAGTACATAGATTACCATAGGCTTGAGAATAGATCAAACCTCCATCGCTTACGTAAGCACCTAGGAAAGACTATCAAAGAGGTCTTTTAAAGGGTTGTAACGTTAGGCTTACGGTAGGAAATAAGGGTTTGGTGGGATAGGCTATTTAGTGGTGGTAAGTCAAAAATCTTTATATTAAGCTGCATATGAAGAATGGCGTTGCTAAGCCAAGACTCGACACTCTAAACTCTAGATAACCTGAAATAAACAAACATAAATTTAAAGATAGATGTAGGATGGTAGCCCGTATGTATTTTTATTATTATTATTATTATTATTTTTACACTCTATATTTTTTTTCTTTTTTTTTTTTTTTTTTTTTTTTTTTTTTTTTTCATACACTTTTACTCTACCATCCTCTACGGTAACATCAAAATACTAGGATTTACAGGCATATCCCTACACTTGAGTTTTTATTACTCTAACACTAATTTGACCCGATTTGAAAAGATCAAAACACTTGGGGTACATTATTACGCAAACAAAGGGAATTTGAATTTAACGTTCCTTCCGTCATTTCATAAACTTTAACTTTTCCCATGAATCCCAATCATCCCAAAGCTGTATACAAAGGATATGACTCGACTTAGCAACTTATGCAAGCAACTAGATAATTGAACTAAGGGTTTAAGGTGATAACAAATAATTGCACTAAAAGTGAGTGCATAAGGGGTAGGCTAAAGGCGATTTGGGTGTATACTTGGGGTGGGGTGTAAACAATGTTTTCATTGATATTCGGAAAAACCGAAATATCACGAGAACCGCGAAAAGGATAGGCTCGAGGGTTAACTAGGGTATCGTGTACTAAAGATGAGTACAACGCAAAGGGTGTGGGAATTACTCAACCGATGTGGAAGAAGTAATTATATTACAGTATCAAACAAGGGTATATCCTAATGCCTCTTATCATTTAGTTATTCCTAACTACACAAGTGTAGCCTCACTTGCGATCTCGGAATGCATCACAAAACAAGTTCTAGAATCTATTATACTACGGTTCACACTCTAAGCATTAAAGATGAATGCTTTAATTCCTACTAATCTAAGGGCGATCCTCACATTTTGGGTGGAATTTGGGTGGTAAAGGGTTTTTGTGCTAGTCATGCAACTTCCTATCCCTGAGACGCTTTTGTTAAGACTAATGGCCCACTCCTATATATTATGAAAAATTTTAAATTTGGTGCCAAAATTACCCTAACCGACATTTTCTCATGGTTTATTACACAATCACAATTGGACAAAGCAAATAGTCAAGGATAAGCATAGTTTCAAAGTCCCGCTTTATTTTCCTCCCTACACTTAAAGCGAACATTGTCCCCAATGTTCCCAAAGTATCAAAGTTATGATAATGGAAGGTAATTAAAACGAAAGAAACTAATACTCCTCGATTAGCTCGGTAGGATCAGGTGTAAAGTGGTGGTTAAATTCTTTTCAAGAAGAATTATTGCGTGAAAAGCTCCTTCCAATCTTATGTAACTTCTTCTCGACAAACTAAACCTCGCACACTTGAAGAAAACAAACGAAACCTTCGTAAAATCGGCGGTAATAATATATATAAGACTCGATTTAAACTAGGATATAATGCTTGTGGAATGGATGTTTACTGAATTTCTAAGAAAATTAAGACTGGAAAATTCCAAAATTTATAAGTAGCTCGAAAACGAGAAAAAGTAATCGATGTTTTACTCCTTCGACACCGTCGGGTTGCAATCTGACGCGTCAGTTATCTCGACAAAAAGCGGTCTGCGATTTTCGAAAAAATTCGGAAAATTTACATCTTTAGAATCGGAAAAATTTCTGCAAAACATTCATTATGACTCGATACAAGCATTTGACTCGAACAAACAAACAAAAATATCTTTTAATTAATTGTTATTCTCATGTTTACGTTTCTTTTGAAAACGTGTGTAATCCTCCCTACACTTATCCCTTATGTAAAATACCTTCATATGTAATTAAGACGAAGTTAAAAACAAAATAAAGCATTTTTACAAATTTAAACATGAGGATAAACAATTAATAAAAGATATATGACACTAACAAGCAAACAATTAAGCATGGGTTGCCTCCCACGAAGCGCTTTTCTTTATTTAAGAGTCTTGTAGCTAGACTCGTAGTCGTGCTCCTACGTTTCCTCACGCATTCTCAATGAGAATTCTATCATGTTGACAAAATCTTCATCGACTCTATACCTAGGCCCTAAAGTCAAGCAATCCTTATAGTAATGCCTCCTTCTTTCCCAAATGAATTTATAACCTTTTTCAACATCTTCCTTACTTTTGTCCTCAAAAGCTTTGATGTTGTCTCGATCATAAATGGACAAGTGGCCATACTCAGTTGTTTTCCAAGGCATCCTATAGGTGATCTCATCGGTCCCTTCCTTGAACCTAACCGTTCCATCATACTTGTTATGGCTCATTCTAGATGTTTCAACAAACGGTTTCCCTAGCACTACTTGGGATAAACTATAGTCAATGACGCATCCTACATCTTCTAGGACCATAAAATCAACTAGGTAGGTGAAATTTCCTATAAAGACATGCACGCCCTGACTCTTCCCACAAAGTTGCAAACTCCTCCCGGATACTTATGGTCTCTCCTAATATTGAGTCGCTCATTCATAATGTCATTGTAGAGGCAGATGACATTACATTGATAGGGATTCCGTATCTATGTAAGCGTGGTCAACACTCCTATATCCGATCATACAAGGGATTTTTAGGTTCCGTGATTTCTCTCCTAATCTTTGGGCATATCCTAATGATGTGTGATCGTGGATTATTGATTATGTATTGATGGTACGCGACCTCTTCCTTAGTGGGGTAAAGATTGAAGTAAGCACTATTTTCCACATCCACGTTGTTGTTTATTATGCCATTTTCCAATTATCGCTAATCATTGAACCAACTATAGCAATACGACTACTTTCTCAACGACTTCCCTAATTGTACTATCGAATATTTTCGCAAACACAAGGTCGGTGTTTTACTCACATATAAACCCGGCGGTTGTGTTGGTTATTAGGTTGGGTTTGAGTGACATTGAAATTTTTTCGTTGGGTTATTAAGTGGAGGTTGGTTATCATTCTCCATGATGAAGAGTGATGGGGTTACGAACAAAGGTTACGAAGAAGGGGATAGACTAAGAAAAATCTAAAAATAAGAAAAAGTTTACTTGATAGGAATCAAGCAAAGAAACCTAAACGAGGTGGACTACTAACTAGCTATTCTATTCCCAGCAGCGCTAAAAACTTGATAACGCTACACGCGTCGTTCGGGTCAAAGGAACTTCCTTTTCTTCGAGCAAGTTTTATAACACCCTAGGCAAAGTGAACCTAATCGTTGTAGTGTAGTAATTAGGGTAAGCCACGGGTATTGATATCGTTCTCTAGGGGAATAGGAATGCTAGTAGGAGTTACTACGCTAAGGTTAAGGTTGAAGAAGATTATTTTTATCTTTTATATTTTATGAAAAATGGAAAGGTACGAATCTCGGGTATTGGATTTGGGGGGGTTGGTATTTCTACCGATTACTCTACTATTATCTAATTATCTAAACTAAGGTTGTGGGAGTCAATATCTAATTAATGTGTGCTCGTATGATAGTTTAAAGATGTGTTTATTTAGTTTGTATTACTCCTTAATTATCTCCTATTGATGGTTGAGTGTCACGTCTTATTCCTAGTTGCGTTGTGTTTATAAAGTTGTAGGGTATGCGTTTCTCCCTAACTCTTTGAACTTACCAAAGGGTCTTGTCTACAAATCCACTTAGAGATTATAGACTCCTACTCTAAGGCGCTCTTCGGATGGTTTAGCCTACAATCACTCGGTAATCATACTCTAAGGTTCACAAAGATGAATCAAGCATTAGTACACAACGAATGACCTATCGCATTACTAGATCATTAATCAACTAAGATAAGAAACAACCAATCAATATTCAATAATTAAGTTTCATACTTCCTAAGCAAACACACAAATAAATTAGCGGACATGGAGAACATGCAAGCATACACACAAATAATCAAAGACATAATTGAATTAATGAAGCAAAGACTTATCTTGGTGTAAGATAGGGTTAAAAACCCTAAAATACTGTACAAGACACCTTAGGTTCGGTTTTAGGTTTTACCCAAAGACTCTCTCCACAAAGACCGAAAAATTCGGATTCTATATATAAGATTACAATTGCGACGGCGCACCTTATGTTTAGTGACGTCGCCGTGTCGCCGCCTCATTAGGGTTTCGTCTTGGCCACGTTAACCTTGCGACGGCGTCACCTTATGTCCGTGACGCCGTCCTCTTCGACTCGACGTCGTGCGGATCGCATCTAGGCCGCCCGAGTGGCGACGCCTACTCTTTCACAACTAGACGCCGTCTCTTGAAAACACGAGTTTTGAGTTCGACCGTCACAATAATTACGGGACGGCGTCGCAAATAGCACCGACGCCGTCGCTTTATACTTTCAAGAATCGTGAGTGTCGATTTCGACTTTGGCCATTTTCTTCATATATTCGCCTTTTCTGTCCAAATAAGTGCCATTCCAGCATTTTGCCTTCACGAGACCTAAAAAGTGAAAAGGAACGATATTAAGCAATAACGGATACAAAAGTGATCAAATAATGACTTAAACGACCCCTCAAAATGGTACCTTTTAAAACCTTATCATATATTGTATTTTATAAACTTGAAACGATCAATGGATTCTGAAAACTTTAAAGAAGGGCAATCTATGAAAAGACCACCACTCTTTGAACCCAATGGATTTATCTATTGGAAAAATCGCTTTGAAACATACGTGAAATCAAAAGATATAGATCTTTGGTTTGTAATCATTAATGGTGACTATGATCCCACAACAAAAGATCTTTCCAACGATGAACAAAAGAAACTAATTGGTAAAAACAATGAAGCAAAAATGATGCTTTATAATGCTTTGTCTAAAAAGGAATATGAAAGAATTTTTATGTGTGAAAGCGCTAAAGATATTTGGGAATCTTTAATAATAACACATCAAGGGAATTCACAAGTCAAAGATAACAAAATTGATCTTCTTGTTCAACAATATGAACAATTTGTTATTCCTGAAGATGAAACCATTGATTGTGGCTTTGCTCGATTTAACACTATTATTACTTCTCTTAAAGCACTTGATGAATCTTTTCGTAGCAAGAACTTTGTCAGAAAATTTCTTAGAGCACTCCATCTAAAATGGAGAGCAAAAGTGACGGCCATTGAAGAATCAAAAGATCTCAATAATGTCACTTGATGAGCTAATTGGAAATCTCAAAGTCCATGAAATGGTGATGGAGAAAGATTCGGAAATCATCAAAAGCAAAAGGGAAAAAGTCAAATCCGTTGCTTTAAAAGCAAGAGTGAAATCAAGTGATGATGAAGAATCTTGCTCGGATAGTGAAGATGAGGAATATGCCATGACCGTAAGAGATTTCAAGAAATTCTTTAGAAGAAGAGGGAAGTTTGTGAAGCAACCCCGAGATGACAAAAAGTCATTCCGGAAGAACCGTGACGATAAGAAAAGAAAGTGTTTTAGATGTGGAGATACAAACCATCTAATAGGAGATTGTCCCAAGCCACCAAAAAGCAAAAATCAAAGAGCTTTTGTAAGTGGTGCTTGGAGTGGAAGTGAAAACGATGACGAAGAGCCAAGAAAGGAGGAAATCGCTCTCATGGCTCAAGAATCAAATGAGGTACATTCCGACTCATCTTACTCTTCCATTGATGACGATACATTAAAAAAACAATACAACCTTTTATGCGAACTAAGTTTAAAAATTATAACCAAAAACAAGTTTTTAAAAACTAAAAAGAAGTTTTTAGAAAATGAAGTCTATGAATTAAAAGAAAAGACAAAACGCTTAGAAAAGAGCAAAGCTAATGACAATGTGTGTAAATCATGTCAAGAGCTTGGAATCGAAATAGAAAAGTACTCACACAAGAAACGCTTATCAAACATAACTCTAAGTTCAAAAATTTTGATAGAAATATTTCATGTGCGGATGAAATAATGAGAATACAAAAAATACCACGAAATAAAAATGGATTAGGATTTAATGATGTATTAATTACAAGTAGTCAAACCAAAAAGGCCGAAAATGACAAACAAATTGTTTCATTCAACTCAGAACACCACGGATCAGACGGAACCAATAATTTGGTTACGTCCATAGAACCCATTGGTTCCATGGTATCTGCAGAAACACAGAATGTTTGCAGAACGGCTCGTAATGAATTTGTTAAAGTTACAAAGAAATCCGTAGATACTGTTAGACAAAAACCTGCTGTTACAACATGAGTAAGACTTGCTAAAAACGAGTTTAGATCAAAAACCATTCAACAAAGGCCTAAAACACCTATTTCCAAACGCCCCTTTCCTAAAAGCAACTATAACTCACAACCTAACTATCAACATACCGGTTGGAATCAAAACTTCCCTAGACCATATAAAACTTCAAATTACATGCCATGGAACCCATATCCATCATATCATTTCTATACATAAACCAAGCAAACGGTATGTTTAACCCAAACGGACCCATGAGATTTTGGGGACCAAATGCTTGAGTTGTATGTTTCATAGGTATGCTTGAAAGTCGGCCTAAAAGAAACCAGATGAATGGATAGTTCATGATTAAAAGACAATCAATTAGGCAGTACATATCAAGACCCTTGACCATGAGTGTTTTATGACAAATTCGAGACATAAAACCGGGTCAAATTGACATGTGAGCACAAACAAAATCCACAAAACCTTTCATAAATTTTTCCCACACGAAAGTTTCAAATCATTTTTATACCACACAAAATCAAAGCAAAAACGTGTTTAATCTATTTTATACTACGCGAGTTGTCAAAAACATTACTAGCCGCGTTTTTATTCCACGAAAGACTAAGCAAAACGATTTAAAAAAATAAACAAAAATAACAAGGTCGCTAGTGTCGAATCACCATGAAATCGAAAGAGAAAAGGAGATGATGTGATGAGAGGAAAGGAACAAGGTGACGGTGGCGGTGATGATGGCTGTAAAACCACGAGCAAATCCAATCCCCCGACTAAACCACTATCAGAAGCACACTAGTAACATACCCAATGACCACGAGTCACGATTCATCAACCCGATCTAAACAAAACTACGATTACACCCGATTCTTGATCTCCATGGCCGCTGGAAGAGGTGGCGCTGCCGGATAGTGACGGCGGCAAACGGTGAAGGCGACGCCGGAGAGTTGGGCTGCTGATAGAGAGGGTGTAGTGATAGATTTAGGGTTTCCAAAGTGATTAGTAAGCCTAGAGTTTTTCTTTTTGTAGTGACCACATGGATCCATTATGCCAATCTTTAAATATAAGGGGGCGCGGGTAAAATGTACTGCAAGGACCAAAACTGTAATTTTGGTAAACTTTTGTAAAATTTAGACTCGAAGCTCATTTGGACTAGTAAACGCATTATAAAAATTATGAAACTTACGCCATTGCGTTCAGAATAATTTTTCCGATAAAAACGAGTGCTCACAAGTGCACTAAATTTTCCTGACCCATTACCATGTGTCAACCAATCTCACAAGTGCATTAAATTTTCCAACATTTTCTCTCTTTTACTTTTAAGTTGCTTATGTAAAAATACATATAAATGCAACAAAACTCAATCATCAGCAACATAAGATTATAACAGAAAAATTTATAACCAGCTTTGTTAAGTGATCTTAAATTCATTTCTAATCAATAATTATTAGATTGAATGTTTAACTTTAACATGTTGATCATATTTATGATGTCGCTTAATGATTTTGTTGAAACTTCGTTTTGAAACATATTAACTTCAAATAAATTTCTTAAGGTACATTCATGAGTTTAATAAACCACTCTAACAATTGGCAAAATCCATGAGAAAAGAGCCCAACAATCAATAGAAATAATTGAAAAGGGAAAGGCGAGGATACCTCTATTTCACTTCGAAGTCCAAGGCAAAAAATGTAACTCCAAAGTCCAGTGAAAATAAAACATATATGATATATCCGACCATACACAAATGGTACCTGCAAACATCAAGCCCGATGAGTCCTCAACAATCAATAAAGGTAAAGAAGCATAGCTTTAGTTGTCATTAGACTACATGGGAATATATATAACGACATGATGTTACTCAGATGTAAAGTAAAAGCCAATTAAAAATTTATTTTAAACAAAGGTCAAGTTGGAGCACCAAAATCTATATTTTGAATGACCAAACCTGAAAATACCATAATTAGCACCAAAAGAGGCTTTCTAAGTCTGATTATCAAACATACATACTAAAATGTTAATTTTACCTTAGAAACTCCTATAGAGGATAAGTAACAACTAACAATTAATGACAGCGGTCATGAAATGCAAAGCAAAATTCTTGTAGCTAACTCATTCTCCATTTACATTTTGTTGAGTTTGTGATATATAAAATACAATAAAACATAAAGACATCAAGAGTACACAGCGGAAGACTTAAGATCATAACAAATAAATTAATTAACTGAAAGTATGCGTAACATACCTCTTGCGAATATCAAATCCCTCGAGCAAAGCAAAACAACCCTCGAGCAAAGCAAACCAAAGAAGTACTTATTGGTGTAAGAATAATGTCTTACAACCACGTTCTTGTACACACGAATTAACCAACGAATCAAGCAATTGCTAGATCTAACTCGTTTAAGAAAAACGAAACCAAACTCCCTTACTTGGGGTGTTCGGCCGAATAATGGACTAGAGAGAGGAGAGGAGAGATCTAGGGTTAATTCAATGCACAAGTGTATGAAACCCTAGAACCTACCCCTCCTTATATACTAGTAGGTAAACTTAGGGAACAAGTTAGGGGATTAGGCCTAGAATAGCCCCTATGGCCGGCCATGATGGAAAGCCCAAAGCCCAACCCATAACGTTTCCAAGTTTTCCATTTCTAGTCCTTCTTTTCCATTTAACGGTCGTTAGTCATTTTTCCGTTAAATACTTAACGATCGTTAACGGACTTAATGTGTAATAATTAATCGTAAACATAAACATTAATTATTAACTTTAATTCTCATTCGCTAATGTGTGCAATCCGTGGTCACGAGTTCGAATCGGACATTCACATGTTTGTAAATATATACATTTCCAAGCCCACTGGATATGTTTACAAAGCGTGAAATGACATTGGTTAGCGTCTAGCAACACGCCAATGCCCGGTACAACTCGTGTATGGTTTTCTGGAGAAAAACCAAGTTTGATGATTCATCATCATATTCATCCTTTATTTCTAATACCATGTTAATAAGAATATGGATCTTACTCATTTCTTAATTAACTATTCATTTATCGCTTTATATGATTGAGTAAGATTACCAATTCTTGAGAATGTAAGACCTTGGGTATGGCCATACAAACATCTTAACAATCCTACGAGGGCCCGAGAGTAATATACTTCAAAATGAATTTGAAGGAAACAAATCCCATTTTGACTACAAGCGTGATTCATAAATTTCGCAACACGAAAACAACCCTTATAACTACCGCCACGTAGGCGTTAGATTGCTTCACAAAATGCACTACATCCATGACATATCTCTTGTATCTCAAGTCGAGGATAAATATCCATGATATACTTAATGACAAAGATCCATAAAGTATCATCATGTGGGTGGGATAAGTCCTATATTCAATTCATTGAATATCATCGAAATTAGTCATGCTACGCATCAATATACTTTCAAGTATATTCTAACTAATACTCAGATTTGTCTTAATTCAATATCATTCCCATGTTATTGATTGACAACGGACTATTTAGAATACTTAAGTTATTCAAGGATTTAAACAAGCAAATATAGGACAACATCATAATAAATGAATAATAAACATAACAAAATACTTTATTTCATTTCAATAATAATGTTTACAATATCCTTTATCTAAAATACTTAGTCACGGATGGGCATGAAACTACTAGCTAAGCGAAGTCCAAACTTATCGACAAATGATTAAGTTTTTCACCGTGTAAGGCCTTAGATTAACGGATCCGCTAGGTTATCATCGTGTGAACTTTGAGCAACTCAATTTCACCTATCTCGACTTGCTCTCGAACATAGTGATATTGTCTAGGATAGTGTCTCGGTGCCCTTCATGACTCTGGGTTCATGGGCAAAAGTAATTGCAATTGAATTGTCACAATATACTTTAATAGGATTTTCAATCGACGGCATAACACCAAGCCCGAAACAAATTTCCTTATCCAAACAGCTTCCATGGCACCTCGGCACCGCTATGTACTCACTTTCTCAGAGCGAGACATCGCAAGTGTTGTCATTTCTTACTCTTCCAATCCACAGCACCTCCATTGATGACAAAATGTAACCCGTTTGAGACTTCGTATCATCTTTGTCACACTTCCGGGATGCATCGCATAGAACTCGTAATGCAGATTCGCTTGGATTTCCTCCATACACTATGAACATATCTCTTGTAGCCCTAAGGTACTTGAGAATATGCTTAACAAAGATCCGATGAATTTCACCCGATTTCGTTGATACCGATAGTCAAGTTTGAGCAAACGCCACATCGGGCCTTGTGCATCGTCGCGTACATGATAGATCCCACGGTGAAGCATAAGGAACTTTCTTCATACGCGCCACCTCTGCAGTGTTGAAGCACAACCTTGGTCGCTCAAACCATGATTCACTTGCATTGGCAAAATCCTTCTTGGAATTTTGCATATTGAATCTCTTCAATATTTTGTCAATGTAAGCACTTTGGCTTAAACCAATTAGCCGCCTTGATCTATCCCGGTAGATCTTGATTCGAGTATATATGTCGCTTCCCCTAAGTCTTTCATCGAAAACATTTACCAAGATAGGCTTTCACCTCATTCGGACTTGGTATATGATTTCCATGATTAATATGTCATCGACATACGAGAATAAGGAAAGTAACACGACTCCCACTAGCTTTGTGATATACACATGGCTCATCAAGATTCGAGTAAATCCAAAACTTTTGATTTCCCCATCGAATCTTTTATTCCATTGCCTTGATGCTTGCTTGGTCCATAAATGGACCTCTTAAGCTTGCATACACGGTTAGGAAATAATGGATTCACAAACCCTTCCTTTGTGCCATATAGATGTCTTCATCTAGGCGGCCATTCGTAAAAGCGCTTTGACATCCATTTGCCAAATCTCATAGTCATAGTGTGCGCTATAGCTATGAGAATCCTAATAGCTCTTATGTCCGCTACAGAGAGAATGTCTCCTCGTAGTCAATGCCATAGGTTTGAGTAAAACCTTTAGCTACTAGACGAGCCTTGTAGGTGTGTACATTGCCATCCATGTCGGTTTTCTTTTGAAGATCCACTTACTCCCAACGACTTTAGCCTTGGGAGGAAGGTCAACTTCAATCCGACATCATTATCTTTCATGGATTGCATTTCCCCATTCATAGCAATCGCCATTTATCCTTTCGTGATCACCATGGCGACCTTATAGTTAGCGTGTTCATTAAGATCCCCAACCATATTTTCCTCTACCTCTACGTTAAGACATAGGCGGTCGGTGCACGTATAGTCCTTTCGAGACCTACGAATGGGAACAACTTCGGAGGAGCACCTAAGCTTTCGTGTTCTTCTTGAAGTTGGCTAGTGGTTTCGAGAAGGTGTTGTATCTTCTTGATCATATTCGGATCATATACTCTCCCACCGAGTTCTTGAGATATGAGATTCCTTTCAAGGAAATCTCCATACCTAGCCACGATGACTTTGTTCTCATTGGGTAGTAAAAGTAGTAACCATAGTTTCCTTAGGGTATCCTACAAAGATACACTTAATGATCCGCTTGGAGCTTATCGGTGTGTCACGCTTAACAAACGCTTCACATCCCCGGACCTTTAAGTAAGAAAAGTTGGGAGCTTTTTCCGTCCATATTTCATATGGAGTTTAACAACCTTCTTCGTTGGAACCATATTCAAAATGCGAATAGCAGTTTCAAGGGCATAATCCCAAAAGTAAAAGGTAGAGTCGTAAGTTCAAACATTGATCGTACCATGTCAAGTAAGGTACGATTTCTCCTTTCAGATACACCATTTTGTTGTGGAGTATAAGGAGATGTGAGTCTGGATAATTCCACACTCAGCTAAGTAATCTTTGAACTCTTGACTTATATACTCACCACCTCTATCGGATCGAAGAGTTTTAATCTTCTTTCAAGTTGTAATTCTACTTCACTTTTGAAAACCTTAAATGTTTCAAAGACTTCATGTTTATGTTTAAGTAAATAAACATAACCATAACGACCGAAATCATCCGTAAAGGTTAAAAGTAGACAAAGACCACGTTTTGACACATGTCTAAGTGGACGACACACATCGGTGTGTATCAATCCAAGTAGATCGAAGCCCTTTCCACTTGTGGTGAAAAAGGTTTCCTTGTCATCTTCCGACAATGCAAGACTCGCATTTGTCAAATGATTCATCATTGACCGTTTGTAAAGCCCATCGTGTTGCGACTTTTCCATGCGTTTCTTGCCAATATGGGCAAGGCGACAATGCCAAAGATAAGAAGAGTCACGTTCGACTTGCTCTTCTTATTGCTAATGCTATACAACAATTATTTTCATTGGATATACAACCATCCATATCAATTTCAAACACACCAAGCATAGGAATTGCATTAAAGTAAAAACATTATTTAAAGCGAAATTCCATAAGCGGTAAAAGTGTGCACAAAACCAATATCTTTTAACAAAGAAATCGAAATGACACCCCTAACAATGGAGGTGCATAATGACAATTATTTATTTCTAAAATTAAGCCCAAGGCAACACTAAATCAAAAGTCCCTATGGCTTCGACAATTGCACGCTTTCCATTTCCAACGCACAAGTATCTCTCTCCACAGGTGACTTCTTCGCCCTCTAAGTCCTGCGATGTATTACGGATGTAGTACCACATCACGTATCATATATCCAGAATTTAACTTATGAGGAAAAGAAAATAATTCAAACATAAAAATACACGATGAGCTAGGCACCATCTTATTTTTATTTCAAGGCACTCATTCGAGATAAACCGGGCAGTTCCGCTTCCGGTGACCGGTGAGTTGCGATGGTGGCAAGACAAATCCTTCTTAGGATTCTCCTTTTCTTTCCGGGGTTCTTCTTAGGAGTGGTGGGATGACAACTTGTTTCCCTTTCCTTTTCCTTTCCCTTTCTTATCTCGCTTGCATGCTTAGGCTTATTCACCCTACCACCTCAGATAGCGAGCACATCGGTGTAGGAGCCTTCTTTGGCAATCTCTTCTTGTAGTCTACAAGCATTGCATGTAACTCATTCTTTGTCTTCCCGTGCAATGCATGTTAAAATTGCAGACAAAATCACCAAATTGTTCACGATTAAGGAATGATTGATGAGTCAAACACATACATCGTTCGAGTAACCACGGTAGAGCTTCTCAATTGGTCCAAGTGATGTTTCATCTCAAGGGCGTGGTTGGAGACAGTTGCCAACCTCCCGCTGCGGTGTGAACCTTTCAATTAGTTCATACGGTTCACCGCCGGTGGCTTCTCAAACATCGTTTGAGTTCATCTAGCATGCTCATAGGCGGATAGTGCTCAAATTGTTTTTGCAATTGAGCGGACATCCCAAAGCATTAGACACGCCACATCATTATGCTTCTCATATTCAACACGATATGCCTCTTGTTCAAGAGCGATGGCAGTGTCGAGAGGAGCATTAGAGGTGTAGTCAAAATTTCAACCCTTTGGCAACACGAAGGATGATCCTAAGTGAGCGATGCCAATCATTGAAATTAGGGCGGTCGACTTGTCCCTTCCAATCATATCTTTGAAAGCGGCACTCGATGAAGCTCATAGTGTTATCAGTTGAGCCATCTACGTAAAAAGTTCAAAAACCATAATTAGTATTTGATAATTTTCCTTTTCAATAAACAATTAAATACCCAAGGTTCATATTCATATAACCAATTAATATTTATTGAAAACTAGGATCCAAATTGTCATAATCTCATCACATCAGTTGATCGTTAGTGATGAACCTTATCTGAAATGGTAGAGCATTTGCTCAATTGCCAATTTCAATTGCAATTCCTAGATTTATGGGATTTACATTTAGCCAATATCAATCGCCATGTAAACATGTTTTATCCCATCTTATGCCTTGAGTTGCCGAGTTCTCCGCCTAACTCAATTAAGTTGTCCAACTTAAGAAACTGCAAAATCGTCCATGCCCGTTCTCACGACACGTGGACATTTTACCCTTTGATTAAGATCTAAGTCACGTTCTCACGCAAATAGAAAGTAATCTTAGGTGTTTCCGTTTCGTTGGATGGCATATAACTTAAATTTAAAGGGTAATAGTTTTGATGTTAAATCAAATATGTACAAAAATGTCATGCATTCATCTTTGTAGCATAGTTTTTATTAAAACATTTATATCTTGTTTTAATGTATAAGCTTTTCATCATCAAACTTTAATTGAGGTATTGGGTTCACCAATCAAGGAATTAGTGTTAATTATCATCCATTATACCGTACTTTTGCATAAGTGTAAACACTTAGTGTTTCGGATAATTACCACCTAAGTGGCGCATGGAATCAACACGAATTCGCCCCTTAAGATGAGCTTGCACATTTAATGACTTACTAAGTAGCTCCACTCGAACTTACGAGGCGAGAGGACCGGTGCACGCGCTAAAGCACAACCTTAGACATCCATTCAGTGTGTGCATGCGCACTTCTTTAAACCCCTTTTATTAGTTCATTCTCATGGGTGAGCCGTTTAGTCATTTGTACCAAAGTCATCAATCAATTAAGCGATTATGATTACTATTCTTAAAATACATGTTTCACCATTGTTTAGGTCGGTTTATTTTCTTGTAAAATACCCTTGTTACATAACAAACAAGCAAGTATTTGAAAAATAAACAAATAAACAATGAATGCATAACAAATAAAAGTCATGCATATCAAATAGCCACATGCAAACGGTTTTGATAAATCCTATTAATAACCAATTTTATATCTTTTAATATGCATATATTTAATTAAGACTTCCACCCGTTTTCATCTATGTATAAGGTGAACCACATGCATCGATTCATCGATTGCGTAAGTCAAAACTAAATATATACCACATAGCACATAATTGATTAAATTAATAATTATTGAGGTCTTCCCCAATTTAAGATCTATCATTATTTAATGTATATCACTTAAAACATGAAAGACATACAATAAAAGCGATCCATGATAAAACATGCATATAATTATCATGGATATAAATTACACTTAACAATTAATGCAATTAAGCGAGTTACGCATATACACATAAAGTTGCATGCATCTTGGGTTTCTAATCCAATTAAAATAATAGTTTACAAAACCCTAATTAGGGCACCAAAAACGCCCCCTCAAAATTAGGGTTTAGGTTTTGCAAACCCTAGATCTAAGCATACAAATAATAACACATTCATGTTTATTTTAATTATGTGTTTGATAATTAATTACTTGTTATACAAGACTCGTGATGCCATTGTTGAGTTTATGATATATAAAATACAATAAAACATAAAGACATCAAGAGTACATGGAAGACTTAAGATCATAACAAATAAATTAATTAAGCGAAAGTATGCGTAACGCACTCTCTTGCGAATATCAAATCCTCGAGCAAAGCAAAACAACCCTCGAGCAAAGCAAACCAAAGAAGTACTTATTGGTGTAAGAATAATGTCTTACAACCACGTTCTTCAGACACACGAATTAACCAACGAATCAAGCGATTGCTAGATCTAACACAAGTCCTCGTTTAGAAAACGAAACCAAACTCCCTTACTTGGGGTGTTCGGCGAATAATGGACTAGAGAGAGAGGAGAGATGTAGGGTTAATTCGATGCAGTGTGTATGAAAACCTGTAACCACCCCTCCTATATACTAGTAGGTAAACTTAGTGAACAAAGCAGGGATTAGGCCTAGAATAGCCCTATGGCGGCCATGATGGAAAGCCCAAAGCCCAACCCATGACTTTTCCAAGTTTTCCATTTCTAGTCATTCTCTTTTCTATTTAACGGTCGTTAGTCATTTTTCCGTTAAATACTTAACGATCGTTAACGGACTTAATGTGTAATAATTAATCGTAAACATAAACATTAATTATTAACTTTAATTCTCATTCATTAACGTATTAATCCCGTGGTCACGAGTTGAATCCGGACATTCACATGTTTGTAAATATATACATTTCAACACATTTTACCTAACCTCATTGGAGGGAGATTAAACATAGCTTGTACCAATAATCCAACTGTTTCATTCACTCTTGTAATTATTTATAAGCAGTAAAGCAGATGATATTGATTTCTTACATAAACTGTACAATACAACACACTGTTTTGCATATTTAGTAATTTCCTGACATACATGTAGCCAAAATTAATATAAACAAACATAGGATTCTGCTATAAAGAGGTGCTCTGTGTTGCTTGATTTTATCTTGCTATAGTTTACTTCATTACTTAGAGTTGGAAGCAATAAGATGTTCACTGACATAGATCATGCAAACTTAAACAACTTGTTTTTTCTGACATTCTCCGATACCTCTTCCATTAAAATGTTTTCAACATTTCGTCATCAAGAAAATATTACAAAATTTCTTTTTACATAGTTAAATGCATTACAAAAATCCAAAATAAAAAGACAGCAACAAAATAAAATCAAAGTCATGATACCTATTTGCGTAAGTGAATAAGGATACGTGACTTTCTACATTCAAAAAAAGATCAAGCTAACATGAGTTCCTTATTTAGAAAGCACAAGAGCATTCTTTTAGGTATTCCCAATCAACACATTTTAGTTTCATAAGCACCAAACAACTGAAGTAATGAGCTATTCCCAATCAACTTAAATTAGTAGTATCTATGTCACTTATATAGCTTAATAGGAGATAGAATAAAATGTTTTCGTTTTGGACTTCTTAAGATGAAGAAACTATGGATTGATGGAAATAGTTATTGGGCTCAAGCCCAATTCTAGAAAAGTCTATTGTATGTTATTTATTGTACCGAACCATCCATGTATCACCTACCGTTGGACTAAATTATTTTTTGGATTAGTAATATTTACCAGGTAACCCTTTTATTAAAATAAATGACAAATAAGCAAAAGTTAGAGGCTTAAACAGTAGTCAGTTACCAAATTAGTGATAATAGAACGTTTGTGAAAGTTAAAATGACCAGATGCGTATATATTCCACCCCGTTTTTAATAACCGTAAAACTTGACAAGTTCGTTCCTAATTAACTTGACCTTTTTCAGTATATAGGTTGAGGATCGTAGGATTCTTTTTCAGCAGATGGAAAACTTTATGGAATTTCTGTTATTGTATACACTAACGAAAGTAAGTTTCATTTTATGTTTGCTTTTTTTATTTTGAAAAACAAAAGCAAAAATTCCATAAAGTTTCCATATGTACAAAAAGAATTCACTTTTGAACCAGTACAAAGCTAGGATTATGATACCACGTACTTGTGAACCAGTAAACCGGATGTAGTGATTCGAATGTGAAGCTTAAGTGTCTGTGTCAGATAGTTTCAATGGATATTCACTATAAGATATTCCGTACAAGGTAATTACAGAGAGTTTGTAACCATCTTGGGTGATACTTGATACTGGCAAGACTAGTCTACTATTGATATGGATCTTTGAGTTAATATTTTAGTAAAACTTGACAATCTATATCTATCTACTTTATAATACATTTAGGTCTTCAAAATTAGAAGGCTTAAAAATTCACTTTTTTACTTTATTATGGAAAGAGTTTTCTAACAAAATTAAGATTGAAATTCTAATAATGATTTACGATCTTTGACTCAACTTCTAACAAACTCCGAGCTAACTCCTAACCACTAAAAATTAAGATAAAAACTCCAATTATAAAATAGTCGTTTCTCAACTAAAATTTATCTTTATTTTTAAATTAAAATATCTTTTATCTACTTATTTTTTATAATCTAATTTCACCATATTTTCTAAAATTTTATCTTCTTTAATTCAACATACGTTTTGATATATTTTTATGAGTTTTAGTTTTTATATTTTTAATGAGTTTATTTTATTTTAATTAATTTTCAACTTTAACCTTTATTTCATTTATTTCAATCAATATAATCTTGATTCGTCAAAATCATATACTTTTGGGGTAGTGTTTGTGCGTAAGAGATTATATTCTATACGCGGGAATAATGATGTCGCGGAAAAGCTACTGGAAAGTTATGAAGCAAACAAACACTTACAACGTATAGCAGCCTCTTGCAGGTTCTTTGTAATATAAGTGCTGTTAAAAAGTATTCATATATATATATAAAGCAAATAACAAGCTGTCCACATGATGAGTGAGACAAATTAAGTTACCGTTATCGACAAATTATAACTTCTCAAAAGGTCATGGTGAGCCAAAACCTAGCTAGTATTATTGCGTGTGACTCGATTCAAACTTCCAAATTTAACATTCAACTTGTGGTCGAAACCATTAAGTGAAGATGCGTTAGTTTAAAACATAAGCCATGAAAGATACATAAATGGAGACAATATGAAGCATCACAAAAAATTATACACGAAATCCACACCAATAAACCATTAGCTTAAACCATCATAAGAAACCCAAATCCCACCATAGAAACAAATGTCAAAATCTTAAATGTTGCAGCTGATGATGGTTCTGGTGTGGGTGATGGAGTTGTAGTTTCACCAGTGTTGTTTGGACTTCCACCTGAAGTAACGGGTGGGGCTGGTGCATTGTCATCGTTTGGTGGTGGAGCATCTGTCGAAACTGGTGGGGCTGCTGGTGCAGGTGAATAAGACGATGGCGGCGGACTAGTGAATGTTGGTGGTGGAGCATCTGTCGAAACTGGTGGAGCTGCAGGTGGTGCAGGTGAATCAGATGATGGTGGAGGACTAGTGAATGTTGGTGGTGGAGCATCTGTCGAAACCGGTGGGGCTGCAGGTGGTGCAGGTGAATCAGGTGATGGTGGAGGACTAGTGAATGTTGGTGGTGGAGTAGCTGCTGTGACTGTTTGAATCTCAACTTTCATTCCTTGATCACAATGACCAGCTGTCCCACAAATGAAATAACGGTTTCCTGCATCTGTTAGTGGAATGGTAGTTGGGGAAGCACCGTTTATCGATATTGGGTTACTTGTTGAGCATGAATCGTAGTTGTCCTTGGTCACTTCTAACACGCTGTGGAGACCAGTATACGTAAAAACTGCAAGAACAAAACATCAAGTTTGTTTATGAGGTCTCGATCTGGAACTTTGGATATGTAATTTATTAAACTGATCCTGTGATATTGTATAATTAGAATCAAAATAATCAAAATTTTGAATGTCTAACAAATTTTAAAATAGAGAAGTTTGTGAAATACATCATATTTTGGGTACAAAGATAAATAGATTACCTAAATTATCGCCTACTGTAAATGTTTGAGCCGAAGCCCAGGATCCGAGGTCAGTTGATTGATCCCATCCTCCTGGACTTCCGACATTGTGATCCACGGCTAATGCCAATTGAAAGAGCATCGTTGTAGCAACGACGCTCATCAGGATTTTAGTCATCATTGCACGAGCCATCAATGTATTCTATTGGTCAAAATTTTGAGTTTTGTAAGAGGATTGATATGAGCCGAATAATGAGTTGTATAAAATCACATATTTATATAGATGAAGATTATATTATGTTATGCTCAACTAGTACATAAACATGTATCGATTCCACAGTTGTGATCACCATTTTGAAATTTGATATTGGAATTGATTTGGTAAATATAATTGAAGGTGGGGTTGTTGACTTTTGGAACATATCAGGTACAGACTGGATGTTATCGTATTTATATTTGAGTTAGTTTTATGAATGTTGTTGTTTTAGGGGATATGTGAGGTTTAATAATATGTACATTTGCATGTTTGAGTCTATTTTTAGGACAAGACTTTACTAATATGAGCAGGCAAACTAAGAAATATCACACGGCGGTCGATGTTTGTGGTTGTGGACTCGTTGTTACCGTCCTTGGTTTAGGATGGTGGTGCAAGTGTTTCGTGTCATCACTACCAATTAATGGTTCGGGTCGGTGTTGAAGGTTTTCAATTCTTAGGCTATGATAATTTTTAGTTTTAGAGTCGTCTCGTTTTTGGGTTTTTTTTTTTTTTTTCTTATTATGGTTGTCTTAGGCAGGGGGTCAAGGATCATGGAATTTCGGCTTGAGGGTGGTTCCACAAACATAGGTAATCTCTTTGTCATGCGTCCCTATACTATGTGTCGGTGTGCCACTATTTGGGTATGAATCTGTGGCCGGAATTATTTGCTCTCAAATCCTAGCGGGTTTTGTATAAGTTGTTAGGCTCATGGTCGATATTTCATGACCCGTTTTCATACTTTCTACCGGTGATTGCCTTAACCGGTATCCGTTTCGTTGGTTTTGGGTGATAGCATTCTCTCCTTTTGTTTGTTTGAATTATTAGAGTTGTAACATCAAGAGATTGTTGTAGTTATAGGGTCGTTTAGGCTGAGCTTATATTCCAGAGTTGTAATAGCTTCTTGCTAGTTTGATTAGGATCGGTTCATGTAAGTTTCTGAAAGGTTTATGGATATTTTTAATGTACGTATGACCGGATTCGAACTCGAGACTTCGGGATTTAATTATTATTCATAAATAAACACTTCACGAGAGTTATTATTTAACGGTGTTTGGCTAACGGTCGTTAAATGACGGCGTCACAACCACAACGTGAAGCCGTCCCAAAGTTGACTTGGTCAAGACGAAACCCTAATGGCGGCGATCCGGCGGCGCCACAATTAAAGAGTGTTGTCGTCGCGCTTGTAACTCTATATAGAATTCGATTTTCGGACTTTTAGAGGTAGATTTGTAGAGTAAAACCTAAAACGATTTTGGTTTGTCTTGGGCGAGATCTTAGGGTTCTCATACCTATTTTACAACAAGATAAGTAATTTACTTAATTGATTTCATTATGTCTTCGATTATGTGTGTATGCTTGCATGTTCACCATGTCCGGCTAATTTACTTGTGTGTTTGCTTAGATCTATGAAACCTAGTTAATGAATATTGATTGGTTGTCTCTTATCTTAATTGTAATTGACTTAGGATTGCAATAGGTCATCGTTGTGTTTTTAATGCTTGAGTAATCTTTGTGAACATTAGTTTATAATCGCCTAGAGTAATTGTAGGCTAAAAATCCAAAGATAACCTTAGAGTTAGTTTATGAATCCTAGAGATTTTGTAAGCAATAACCTTAAGGTATTCTCAAAGAGTTAGGGAGAAAAGCATACCCTACGACCTTAGAAGACTCAACGCGTTAAAAATAAGGACGTGACAATTCAACCATCAATAAAAGATAACTAGGGAATAATAGTATCTAGGTAAACACATTTTTAATCATCATACGAGCACACATCAATAGACATAGACTATCCCTTAGCTTAGTTAATTAGATAATTAGATAGTAGAGTAATCGGTAGAAGTACCACCCCCCAAATCCAATACCCCGAGATCGTACCTTTTAATTTTCTAAAAAATATAAAAAATAATCTTCCTCAACCCTAACCTTAGCGTAGTAATTTCTCACTAGCATTCCTATTCCCCTAGAGAACGATATCAATCCCGAGGCTTACCCTGATACTACACTACAACGATTAGGTTAACTGCCTAGGTGGTTGAAAAACTTGCTCGAAGAAAAGGAAGTTTCCTTTGACCCCGAACGCGCGTTGTACGCATATCAAGTTTTTGGCGCCGCTGCCGAGAAATAGAATAGCTAGTTAGATTTCCACCTCGTTTAGGTTTCCTTTCTTGATTCCTATCAAGTAAGCTTTTTTTTCTCATTTTTAGCTTCCTCGTAGTCTATCCCCCTTCTTCGTGAATTTGTTAGTAACCCCATCACTTTTCATCATGGAAGGTGATAATCAACCACCACTCATCAACCCACCACCAAATGTCCCGCCAAGAGGCCGTACTCTTAGTGAATACTCAAGACCAAGCCACCTAGGCTATAGGAACACCATTGAGCTCCTCGATCAAGCTCAAACTACGGCCCTTCGATCCGACACCATCCGGTTGGTGCAAAACGGATGTGCATTCCATGGACTTCGTTCCGAAGATCCTAATCAACATCTTAAGGATTTCCTTAAAATCGTCGATTCCATCAACCTCGATGCTACTACTCGGGAGACCACGCGCTTGCGTCTCTTCCAATTCTCTCTAAGGGACCAAGCTAGTAATTGGCTTGAGCGATCTTCGATGATCTCACTCTCGCTTCCTTGCTCCATCTCTAAGTTAGGGATGATCTCACAACGTCTCGTTTCCTTGCCCAATTTTTCCCACGGCATCGGGAGAACTATTGATTCGCCACGCGGTGGAAGTCTAAGTAACCTCAATGTTGAAGCATGTTGGGAAGTCATCGAAGACTTAGCACAATATGAAGAAGAAGGATGGGAAATTCCAATAATCCATGAAAATGGGTTAGATTCCCGAGCACAAATGTTTATGAGCATGGAGGCATAAGTGAATGAGTTGATGGAAGTAACCACCCATGATTATGAGCACGTGAACGCGGTCAAGGAATTTTTGCTCCCAAGAAAATCCCGGCAAGACGAATTCGAGGACATAATGTTGACATTTTTCAACAAGAAAGAAAAGGAAATAAAACGTCTCGAAGCTCAAATGAGGAAAACTCACGACACTTTCTTGGGGCTGGCTGACAACTTCATGCTGAAACTCCGTGAAGAAATCGCAAAGAATAATGTACCTAAAAAGATAGAAAAGGTATATGCGATACCAAGGCTCGTTAGAATGATTCCGGACCTCTCCAATTCCAATAAGCAAGACAACCCCTCAAGGAATCGTATCCTTGTTTGAATTTTTGCCTCAACGCTTCTGCGTGTTTCCAGGACATATTCATTGGAAGGGTGCACGTATCGCTTCCCGACTTTCCTAACATAAGGAAACGCTCTTTTGGTTTTAAACCAGGATCGAAGAATCCTCATCCTCGAAATTTCAATATTTCTAGAATTCCAGTTGAAAGACAATTTGACATGAGCATTGCTCACCTTTTTGGAGATTGCAAGTGGATTGACAAAATGAATTTTAAAATAAAAACCAAAATCTTTGTCAAAAATAATAACAAGATTTTTGATCCGGGCGGATTAATAAAAATAGCCTCTTTTGCAAAAATCTGGGCGTGACGCCGTCACACGCAAAGGGTTACGCCGTCACTAAGCCAGATCAGATGAATAAAAACACCAACCATCTCTTTCATTCTCTACCCTACACATTCTATCCGCCCCACACCACACTACCACGTTTTCTCCACATCAAATTCACCATTTTGTTGCGTCAATCTCCACAAGGTAAGTAATATACATTGATCTTTGTCTAGTCAATTACTCTATTCCGCGCTCAATTTTGATTTCCCCTTTCAATCCGAAATTTCCCAATTAATTTGATTAATGCTAAATGTCGCCCATGAATCTTGTTAATTAGGCTTAATATTAGGCGAATAGTAGTGTTATCATATGGGTTTGATTGTGGGAGAAGCCTAGACGGCTTAGGGACTAAACCACCTAGCCAATGCACCATTGTTGCTGTAGCAGGGGTGTTTGGGTCAAGGGTTATGGTTAAAAACCTGGATTTTTCCCTCGCAAACGTCGGATTTGAATTTTTCTTGGTGGGACGGCGTCATGCTTCTGGCGTGACGCCGTTAGAGCCCTCTGATGTCATTTTTTACAGCTTGAATGTCACTCATTTTTTCCCAGTCTTTTTGATTTCCTGTTTCAGAAAATGAGCAAGAGAACAAGAAGAACAAAGGGACAATCTTCTGGTACCCAGGAGAACATTGCTGACACTGTTCCTGGATAGGGAGTGTTTGTTGAGGAAGAGTGCCAAACTCGCTACAATAATTTGCTTCATCAATCCATTGACTCAGGAGTTGTTGTGGATTGGGGATTTCTTGAACATCATGATCTGGCTAGGGAATTCTAGAACAGTTTTAGGAAGGATAAGTTCACTGATCCTCAGTGGGAAAGGTTGTTTCGGGTACGTGAGCCCGTGTATAGTGAGTTGGTGCGTGAGTTTCATGCATCTTATTTGATGGATATTATTTCGTCTCGAAATAACATTGGGTTTCGTGGGATTCGGTTTAGGTTTGGGTGGAGAATGGAGGCTATGTCCAGTATTGGAGTTTGGTTGGAGAGTGGGGTTATATTCAATGAGGATACCGAGAGTGATGTCTTTAGAGCTAACTTGGGAGCCGGGTTTATCACTAGGGAGGACATGTGGGGATTCGGTCTTGGAACACAATAGCCAACGGGAGTATATTCTTGGGAGTACCCTTGCCTCACGGATTGGGATCACGAATAAGACTCGTACACCGTTGCCTCACCTTCACCATAACAGGCGCCAGGGCACAACTCATCGTGTCACTTTACTGGATCTATTCTATCTTTACTGCATGTTGGCCGAGGGTGTGCACTGTAACATCCCATTCTGGTTGGCCGATTACTTGAGGACTGCTAGCGGTGTGAGATATGAGGATAGGGTGTATGGTGGTATGTTTGTCACCCGGTTGGCTCAGTCCTTTGCCATCCTGGTAGGGGAGGTACCCACATACCTCAATGTTGTAGCAGAGCCGAAGGTCATCAGAGCTAAGTCCTTAAAGGCTATAGGGGTCATCATGGATTATGTTAGGGGCTACGATGGTTCCATGCTCGTCCATGATTCAAGATGATGATGATGATGATGATGATGACGAGCACCGATGCCAAGATACCGGCTAGGGGATGGAGCAGAGGCTCACGAAGCTTACAGAGCACATGTCCGATGGAGACCGGAAAGCCCACTGAGGAGCGTGGATGGGCCGTATGGACACGTGGATGGCGCAACAGGATCGGAGGCCACCGACATATGATCATACCGTCGACGGATGCATCATTTGTCCATGTGCCATCATCTTGACCCACACCTGTAGATTGACCCATTCCCCGGGCGGGAGGAGGATTACCCGCCTTATGGATACCTGGGCCACCTCCTTCCTGGTTATGACAACCGTTATGGACCCCCTCCTCAGTGACTCATGTGTTTATTTTTGGATTGTTTATGGATAATTATGGTTGGTTGTGGATTGAAACAATTTTATTTGGGCATGTAATAATTTAGACTATCTTGACTTGGTGATGATGTGCTGATCTTGGAACAATTTGATATGTATATATTTGTTTGTGACTTGTTTGGTTGGATTATCTATTTATGTGTCATATATCTTTTCATTGATTGTTTATTCTCATGTTTGAATTTGTGAAAATGCTTTATTTTGTCTTTAACCTCGTCGTAATTACATATAAAGTATTTTACAAAAAGGATAAGTGTAGGGAGGATTACACACGTTTTTAAAAGAACGTGAACATGAGAATTACGATTATTGAAAAAGATATATATGTGTGTTTGTTAGAGTCAAATGCTTGTATCGAGTTATAATAGATGTTTTGGTGAATTTTCCAGATTCTAAATATGTAATTTTTCGAAAACGCAACATACAAGTTTTGTCAGATAACCGACGACGTCAGATTGCAACCCGATGGCCTCGGGAGGAGCGAAACCACTTATTTAACTTTCTCTCGTTTCACGTGCTACTTATAAAATTTTGGAATTTCGTGTCTTAATTTTCCGTAAAACTCGTAAACATCCATTCCACAAGCATTATATCCTAGTTTAGTTGAGTCATATATAGTTTTACCACCGATTTTACTCGAAGGTTTCGATGCTTTCTTAAAGTGTATAGGTTTTATTTATCAAGAAGAAGATACATACGATTGGATAGAGCTTTTCACGCATACATTCTTCTTGAAGAAGAATTTAACCACTACTTCACACGGATCCTACCGAGCTAATCGGGGAGTATTATTTTCTTTCTCTTTAATTACCTTCCATTATCATAACTATGATACTTTGGAGAACATTGGGGACAATGTTCGGTTTAAGTGTAGGGAGGGAGAATAAAACGGGAACTTTGAAACTATGCTTATCCTTGATTATTTTTCTTGTCCAATTTCATTTGTGTAATAAACCATGAGAAATATCGGTTAGGGTAATTTTGACACCAAATTTAAAATTTTTCATGACATGTAGGAGTGGGCCATTAGTCTTAATAAAGCGTCTCACGGATAGAAAGTTATATGACTAGCACAAAAACCCTTTACCACTCAAATTCCACCCCAAACAAAATGTGAGGTTGCCCCTATATTTGTAGGAATTAAAGCATTCATCTTTAATGCTTCGAGAGTGTACCGGTAGTATAAAAGATTCTAGAACTTGTTTTGTGATGCATCCCGAGATCGCTAGTGAGACTACACTTGTGTAGTTAGGAATAACTAAATGATAAGAGGCATTAGGATAACCCTTGTTTGATACCCGTATTATAATTACTTCTTCCACATCGGTTGAGTAATTCCCCCACACCCTTGCATTGTACTCATCTTTAGTACACGATACCCCTAGTTAACCCCTCAAGGCCTATCCTTTTCGCGGTTCTCGTGATGTTTCGGATTTCTGGAATATCAATGAAGAGCATTGTTTACAATCCACCCCAAATGTAAACCCAAATCGCCTTAGCCTACCTTGTATGCACTCACGTTTAGTGCAATATTGTTATCATACTAAACCCTTAGTTCAATTATCTAGTTACTTGCATAAGTTGCTAAGTCGAGTCATATCCTTTGTACATAGTTTTGGGACAATTGGGACTCATGGGAAAAGTTAAATTTTATGGAGTGACGGGAAAGAATGTTAAATTCAAATTCCCTTTATTTACGTAATAATGTATGATGAGTTTCTAAATACTCATCATTTTGTACAATCTAAGCGCAAATTCATCGAAAACACTCAAAAATGCATCAAAATGATGAAAATATCACAAATCGTGTTTTATGTGTTTTAAATGCAAAATATCAAAATCGATGAAAAATGTATCAAGTTTGCAAAATTGGCGGTTTTAGTCCCCAAGTTTTAAAAGTTGTCAAATCTAGTCCACGGAATTCAAAATGTGAAGTTTTGTCATTCAAGGTCCACGAAATATTCTAAGTTGTTAAAATGGTCCTTGAATGAGTTTTTGGTCAAATGGCAGAAAAGGTCCCTAAAGTTTGAAATATTGCAAAATTGGTCCTTGGATATTTTAAAATGGAATTTTATGCAAAAAGGGTCCTTGTACTATAAAAGTTTGTCAAGTTTGGTCCTTGTGATAAGTTTGGAAATGTGGCATGATCAGTCCTTTATCTTTGGTCGAATTACAAATTTGGTCCTTGTGTATACTTAACCAAACGGATCCATTTTAAATATCAAAGCCCAAATCCAGTCCAACCAGCTTGCCCAACCTTAGCCCAACACATTGACCCTTGACCCTTTGGCTTGACCCTTGAGCTAGGTCAGAATACATTTTGCCCCCGTCATAACCCAATTGTGACCCTCGTATTATTAAAGCCGGTCAACAAAAGTCAAGCGGGCAATAAAACCGCTTACCACCTGTAGCTCTCCTCTTCAACCTCTCGAATTCCAAAACCAGTCATGGTTTTCCATGATTCTCAACCCCCACCTTGTCCCTCCACCTCCACTAACACCCAAAACTCTTAATTGATTGAAACCAACCCAATTAATACTAAAACCTGCTCAAGAAGAATTTGGCGCCAAAATCCACTTGGACGGTTTTGATGAGTTTCAATGATCCAATGGCTCAGAAGTGGTGGGATACAATCAGAGGTCATCAAGGAGTCATAAAAGTCTATAAAGAGGAGCAAGGAAGCTATGTATTAGGACATCTAGAATAACTTAGCTTCTTTTATGTCGTTTTAGCTAATTTTTCATTTTCAGTGTATGATTTAGCTTTTAAGCTCTGTATTTCAAGTGTTCAGTCTATTATTAAACTTTTGTAACCATCAATTTCAGTTTTAAGCTTCATTTTCAAGTTTGTGAAATTTCAAGTTAAAATCTCATATGATTCGAATGTTGTTTTATTTGTTTTTGGATGAATTAGATCATGTAAGCTCTATATAGCTTATAAAAGCTATTAGATATCATAAAAATCAGTTTAGCATCAAAAAGCAAAATCACCAAAATCCAAATAAATAGTTGAAAAATAAAAAATCGGTTGAAATGGCATTCACGGTGGGCAGGTAAATCTTGGATGGCCTTGGGTTAGAAGCTTAGTGGTAAGCTAATAGGGGTGTTAATTGGTCCTTGTTCTCAGTTTTGAGCTTGGAAGCTTTTGTAAGCCTTTTGTTCATTTGTGCATTTCACTGTTATAGTTGTTCATTAGCTTGAATTTATGTTTCTTAGTAATCATTAGTTATAGTTAAGTGAAATTAATCATTAATATCAGTTGATTGTTCTTTTAGATTTATAGTTTACAAAAAATCTCATCTTGACAGTTAAAAGCTCATTATGGTCATTTCTGAGTTTAATATTGTTATGGTTGTTGTTTTAGGCTTCATTAGTTCTAATATATGATTATATAAAGTCTGCAATCAGTTTTATGGTTTAAATCTGTGATTTGCTTTGAAAAAATCACCAAAATAGTCATAAAAGGGTGTTTGGATTTGCCTGTTTAAACCATAGCAGACCTTGTTTGTGTTGTTTATTTGTGCTAGTTCTGTATTACATACACACCTAATAACTCATATCAGTCATAAAAACCAGTCCTTGTTATTGAAAAGTCAAAATAATCTTTGATCTAATCTTTTGTGCTCACTGTTGGATTTTAATAAATCATGATCATGATTTTGTGATTACAAGTTGTTAAAATTACTCAAATCAGTCTTAGTTCACCTTGTAACAACATAATCAGTGCTTAGGATCAATTTAAATTTCATTTTAGTCAACTTTTAGTTTTTCTTAAAAGTCAAAATTGTCATTTGGTCGTTTTGAATAAACTTTAGGATTTCACTGTGTGTTTAATATTGAGATTAGGGATATAAGCTTTTGGATTATCAAAGTTTGGTTGCTAAACAAAATTAGAAAATGCTAGTTCATTCTTAATCGACTTATTTAGTGCTTATTTGCTAGTTTCTTTTGGGTACACATGCGAAAAGGTGCCACTGTGCCGCGATTAGGTGGTCCAAATTGATAAGCTCACATAGAGCTTATTAGTTGTCAAATCTTGTGATCTTTGGTTCTTTGGGTGGTGACTTAGCCCTCTTGAGGTTCCAAGTTTACTTTTCAATTTCTAGTTTGTTTGCTAGTCGCATGATAAGCTCTAATCTTGTCCCGTTTACGTGTTTAAGCCAAGTGCTTATTAGCTTTTCCTAGCTTTTACGTGTTAATCTTTGTGTCTTTTAGCTTCATATAAGTAGCTTGTAGCTTATTTTATCTTGTTTGAGCTTTTGTTTGATGTGTGAGCTTGTTTAAGCTTATTTACACCAAATAAGCTATTTAGCCTCTTGTTGGCTCATAAACTTATCAAACGACTTATTTGTGATTTGTAAAATTTTGTGTTTATTAAAGTTTCATATAATTAGTATTTAAGTAGTTTTTAAAAGAAAAACAGAAAAACATCAATTTAAAAATAGTGATAGCATTTATTTAATAGGAATAAGCTTTTTAATTTTTCTTTTAGCTTATTATTAAGCAAATCTTGTTTTATACTTTTGTTAGTTTTACGTCATCATATAGTATTTTTAGAAAAAGTTTCATAATTTTCCTAATCTTTTAGTATTTATTATAATTTTAAATAGTTAAAATAGTAATTAATTAGTAATAAATAATTAAAAAGCATAAAAATATATTTTAGTTTTAAAATTAGTTTTATAATATTTTAGATTTTCTAAATCATAATTTTATTTTCTAGCCTTATTTTGTATTTTCTTCTATTTTAGAGTATTTTAAATAGTTAAAATAGTTTTTAATTAATAATAATTAAATAATTAGTTGTAAAATAATTTTCTTTTCTAATAATTTTCTTTTATTTTAGGATTTCAAAATGTTATTTTCATATTTTTAGGTCTTTTATTTCTTAAGATTTCACTTTTTATTTTGTGCGTATCGTAGTTTTTAAGCGTCGTTTCGTTTCTTTTATCGATTGTTGTGCTTTCCAATTCTGTTTCCAATCTCATTCCAATCAATCAAGAGTGTAATTTCTCATCAAAACCTTTCTTGATCACTATCCTTAATGATCACTCTATCATCTGAATTAGTTTTGACACACCATTAGTCTCAGTGGGACTAAGCGACAGAATTCATTGTATTCTCGGGACTTCATTGCATTGGTTTACGGCGGTTTAAGTCTATTACGGTTAGTCATTCACAAGTGGCTAGCTGTGTGATTAGACTTGACTAGTTCGGCTCAATCAAATTTTGGCGCCATTGCTGGGAGGCTTTAGCGTGTGTTTAGCCATTTTCGGACCCATTCTTGCACATAACCCACCATTTGTAAAAGTTTTTTGTAAAGTTATAAGAAAATCAAAAGTTCATTAACACTTTTCCTAAAGTGTTAAAACACCAAAAATATAAAACAACAAAACAATCGTAACGTTTTCTAGCTTGTGTTTCTTTTAAGGTGATTCTTAAAGAAATACGATTTGGTTAAACGAGACGATACCAAAAATATTGTCCAAAAGTTTTAAACCCATCAACACAAATCTTAACCTCGTCTTTTCGGTGGTACTTAATTTATACATAAAATCAACCACCGCAAATCAAGGCGATACACCTACTAGCGGGGTGTGACCATAATAAGTTCCGAACATCGTTTAAAACTTGCCTTTGTGTCCTTGTGATTTGGTGTACCTTTTTCAAAAAGCCATTTCATTTGTGATTATTGGTTAAGTTCACTTGTCGTTTTGCCTCGCATTTGTTTTGAAAATTGATTTTATACTTAGTGCATGCGCGCTCGTTCTTCGATTCTACAAGTCCACTTTCGAACTTGGAAAGATTCCTCGTGAGCGTAGAGGACGTTCGGCTCCTTCACCGTGGTGAGGCGTCTACCACCACCACCTCTGTCGAAATGGCGAAGACAAGCCGATGAATGAGCTTCTCAAGCACCCATCGAGGTTCTGGAGATGCTATTGTTGTCCCGACCATCGTGGGCGACACCTTCGAGCTCAAAACCGGGTTGCTTAATCTAGTAACCCAAAGCCAATTCTATGGTTTTGGCGGGATGATCCTCATGCACACATTCGATGGTTTAACAAGATTGCATCTACCATCAAGTACAAGAATGTCCACGTGAAGCTATCAAGCTTCTTTATTTCCATTTTCTCTAGAGGACAAGCCGAAATTGGCGAGAAACAACCCCTCGTTCTATTGAGACATGGGAAGATCTAGTCACCAAGTTCGTTAAGAGTTCTATCCTCCATCCCGAACCACAAGTCTTAAGAATGAGATAATGAAATTTTCTCGGAGATTTGATGAATCATTCGGGAGGCATGGGATCGTTACAAGAGTTGCCAAAGTGTCCGCATCATGGTTTTACCGAGTTAATGCAAATGGATACTTTCTATAATGGTCTCAATCGGACTAATCAAGACTCTTTGAATGCCTCCGGAGGTAATTTCTTGAGCAAGACTACCAAAGAAGCCTTGCAAATCATTGAGAACAAATCTCGGTCCATACTTTCCGAGCAAAGACATATCGGTCTCATCTTTGGACCTTCTTCTTCTTCATCTCAAGTGAGTACATCTAGCACCGATGCTAAGATTGACAAACTCACAGACATTGTTCGAGCTTTGGTTCTTGCTAACCAAAAGAAAGTGACCTTCACTCGAGACACCAACACATGGTGAAGTGAAGAAAGTCGAGTTGTGTCACTTGTGGTGGTCCTCATGCATACTACAATTGTCACGCCACCGATGGTAGTCCATTTGAAGCTAATGCTCTAGCCGGTAGTTCACGCAGGAGGTAATCAATACCGTCCTCAAAATGAACCACACTACCGTGCTAACACTAATCGAGCACCACCGGTTTTAACGAGAATCATAACATGCAAAACCGGAATCAAAACCAACTTAGAATGAACCAAGGTTACCAAAACCAAGGTAATTTCTATCTGCGCACCAAATCAAGGTTTCCAACATCAGGAACCTTCATCAAACAATTTCAATCGAGGGAATCAATTTCATGGGAATATGAATCCTAATCAAGGAATTTTGGCTATAATCAAAACATACGACCTCAAATTATCCTCAGCTCCTCCCGCCATTATTCCTCGGGACCATCATCGATGAGTTCTGAAGCAATTCATGAAATCCCAAGATGAAATGAACAGGTTGTTAGTCGGTCAGATTCGATCTTAAGAAGTCTTTAAATGATCAACCCTCGGGCTAAGGAAAACTTCCGAGCAACGATCGCTAACCCAGAGGCGATGCAAAGCGATCATGACAGTGGTGTTTCATATCTTGGACCCTCTGTTCCTACTACCTCTTCTTATTCTTCTCTCCGAAGGTAGTAGAAAGTGAACCTCCGACACAAAATGGACCTCGACTCCAATGCCTCCTCCACTGTGGCAATGAGTCAAGTTACCAAGGAAACAACGGACAAAGTGCATTATTCAAGCCCGCGGCACTGACACGTCCTACCTGGTAGTCCAACCTCGAGTTGTCCGAAACCCAAGTCAAATCAAGGAGTTATTTTTGAACCTCCTGTAGCTCTGTTGAGAATCGAATCCAAATCTTCTATTCCTTACCCATCACGTTTGAATGAGCAAAGCTCATGAAAAAGCGGTCATCAAATGGACAAATTTTCCAAATTTTCCAAGAATTACACTTTGACATAAGCTGCGGATGCTATCATCTTGATGCCCAAGTTTGCGTCAACTCTCAAACACATGTTAAGCAACAAGGAAAAGTTGTTTGAAATGGCTAAAACTCCTCTTAACGAGCGCTTTCTGAGTTATCGAAAAAGCTTCGAGAAAAGCTTGGAGATCTGGAAAATTTCTCTTACCTTGTGTATTTCCGGGAATGGTTGAATGCTTTGCCTTAGCGAGATCTTGGTGCAAGCATAAACCTTATGCCTTATTCATGTGGAAGAAACTTTCTCTTGGAACTTACTCCTACATGCATGACTCTCGAGCTTGCGGATCGTACAATATCCGATCCTCTTGGCATTGCCGAGGCGTATTGTAATAGGAAAGTTCCATTTTCCGGTGACTTCGTGGTTGTTGATTTTGATGCCGATCATCGGGTTCCTCTCATTGTTGGTCGAGATTCACGAGCGGGCGTGCTCTCATTGATGTATTTGAGCAAGAAATCACATTACGTGTTGGTAATGAAGTGCGCTACGCACCTTGATCAAACTTGAGATACTCCGCAAACTATGATTACAGATCGGTTAACCGAATAGATATCATTGATGTTGCTTACGAAGAGTACTCTCAAGAAGTTCTTGGTTATTCTCATAATTACGTGAGTGGGATCCCACCACATCTTCTCAACCTATCATAGCCAATTCTACTCCTTCTCTCACTCCGTTTGAGGCGACTTCATCTTAGATGAGATTGAAGCATGCTTGGCTAGTGATTACATTCCATGGGAAATTGATCACGCTCCAATTGACATTGAGGGGACATACTTCTCATTGAGAAGTTGCTTAATGGTGATCCATCATCAACCCCTCACTCTAGTGATTCAATTCCAAATGAGATTAATACAAGATTTTTCTAAAATCTCCCGGCCTATGACTCATCTTCTTGAAAAGGATGCTCCTTTTATCTTCTCACCGAGTGCATAGAAGCTTTTGAAACATTGAAGAAAAAGCTTCTTCAAGCACCCATTCTCGTTGCTCCCGTAGGATTTACCCTTTGAGCTCATGTGCGATGCAAGTGATTTTGCTATCGGTGCGGTCTTAGGGCAGCGTAGAGCTAAGCATTTTCGGCTATCCACCACGCAAGTAAGACTATGATGAAGCTCAAACTCATTACACCACCACATAAAAGAATTATTAGGCGTGGTGTATGCGTTTGAAAAGTTTCGACGTACTTAATCTTGACCAAATGCGTGGTGTATCGGATCACTCGGCTCTCAAATATCTCTTTGCAAAACAAGATGCAAAGCGAGATTGCTCAGTTGGATTCTCCTCTTGCAAGAATTTGATATCATTATCGTGATAAAAAGGAGGCGAGAATCTAGGCTGGCGATCATCATCTCCAGATTAGAAAACCCTCACCAAGATGTTTTCGAGAAAAGGAAATAAATGAAACATTTCTTAATAATACTAATTAAAAATTCAACCATAAATAATTAATTTACGCTTTCATATTAAGGAACCTAATATAAAACATTCATACCAAAAACATAATCCTAAAGGACATTGGATTAACAAAATAACATATCTTTAAAGGGAAACCTAAAAAGAAAGTTTTTAGGTTTATAAATCCTCAAACGAAAAAGATCTTAGTAGCCTTGCGGTTCGTTTTGTTTCTCGGCCCATTCGCGGCATTCTTTCGATCTTCCCCTTTTCGGGCCTCCCTCATAAGCTTCCAACTTGGGCGTTAAAAACCCTCCAACGTCGAAAGGCCTTTGGCTCGGGACACCTGGAAATTCCATAGGGCTTGTGACCTAAACCGGCCCTTTATTTACAAATTATGCTCATTCGACTTTGGCCTTTTCTTAAGAAATTGGTTTTGCAATAAATCATTCAAAAGTTGGAAAGGACCTTTAAACCCAATCAAACGGTTTGATAATAAGGGCTTCCAAAGGCCAAATACCAAGGAAACAACGGACAAAGTGCATTATTCAAGCCCACGGTACAAGCACACGCCCTACCCTTCGTAGTCCAACCTCGTTGTCCGAAACCCAAGTCAAATCAAGGAGTTATTTTGAACCTCCTGTAGCTCTGTTGAGAATCGAATCCAAATCTTCTATTCCTTACCCATCACGTTTGAATGAGCAAAGCTCATGAAAAAGCCGGTCATCAAATGGACAAATTTTTCCAAATTTTCCAAGAATTACACTTTGACATAAGCTTATGGATGCTATCATGCCGATGCCCAAGTTTGCGCCAACTCTCAAACACATGTTAAGCAACAAGGAAAAGTCGCTTGAAATGGCTAAAACTCCTCTTAACGAGAACCGCTCTGTAGTTATCCCGAAAAGCTTCCAAAGCTTGAGATCCGGAAAATTTCTCTTACCTTGTGTATTTCCGTGAATGGTTGAATGCTTTGCCTTAGCAGATCTTGGTGCAAGCATAAACCTTATGCCTTATTCAGTGGAAGAAACTTTCTTCCGAACTTACTCCTACATGCATGACTCTCGAGCTTGCGATCGTACAATATCCGATCCTCTTGGCATTGCCGAGGACGATTTGTGAAAGTAGGAAAGTTCCATTTTCCACCGACTTCGTGGTTGTTGATTTTGATGTCGATCATCGGGTTCCTCTCATTGTTGGTCGAGGATTCCCGAGAACGGGCGTGCTCTCATTGATGTATTTGAGCAAGAAATCACATTACGTGTTGGTAATGAAGTCGCACTTTTAACCTTGATCAAACTTCGAGATACTCCGCAAACTATGATTCAATCGTTAACCGAATAGATATCATTGATGTTGCTTCAAGAGTACTCAAGAAGTTCTTGGTTATTCTCATAATTCGCGAGTGGGGATCCCACCACATCTTCTCAACCTATCATAGCCAATTCTACTCCTTCTCTCACTCCGTTTGAGGAAGCGACTTCATCTTAGATGAGATTGAAGCATGCTTGGCTAGTGATTCATGCTCCATGGGAAATTGATCACGCCCAATTGACATTGAGGGGACATACTTCTCATTGAGAAGTTGCTTAATGGTGATCCATCATCAACCCTCACTCTAGTGATTCAATTCCAATGAGATTAATACAAGATTTTTCTAAAATCTCCGGCCTATGACTCATCTTCTTGAAAAGGATGCTCCTTTATCTTCTCACCCGAGTGCATAGAAGCTTTTGAAACATTGAAGAAAAGCTTCATCAAGCACCCATTCTCGTTGCTCGTATCGGATTTACCCTTTGAGCTCATGTGCGATGCAAGTGATTTTGCTATCGTGCGCCTTAGGGCAACGAGAGCTAAGCATTTTCACCTATCCACTACGCAAGTAAGACTATGATCAAGCTCAACTCATTACACCACCACATAAAAGAATTATTATGTGGTGTATGCGTTTGAAAAGTTTCGCCGTACTTAATCTTGACCAAATGCGTGGTGTATACAGATCACTCGGCTCAAATATCTCTTTGCAAAACAAGATGCAAAGTCGAGATTGCTCCGTTGGATTCTCCTCTGCAAGAATTTGATATCATTATACGTGATAAAAAGGAGCCGAGAATCTAGTCATCGATCATCTCGTCTGCATTAGAAAACCCTCACCAAGATGTTTTCGAGAAAAGGAAATAAATGAAACATTTCCTCTCGAGACACTCAATGCGGTTTCTTTTCGTGGAAATTCTACCACCCCATGGTTTGTCGACCATGCAAATTACCATGCGGGTAATTTATGTGAAAGGGATGTCGACCCACGAAGAACAAATTCTTCAAAGATGTTAAACATTATTTCGGGACGACCCTTCTTATTCAAATTTCATGCGGATCAAGTCATCCGACGGTGTGTTTATGGACGTGAAGCTATTGACATTCTCACGACTTGCCATGCTGGACCCAACGGGGCCATCATAGTCCAAACTACACCGCCAAAAGGTGTTTGATTCCGGTTTTATTGGCCCACAATCTATAAGGATGCCCACTAATTTGTCAAAACTCGTGACGCTTGTCAACGTCATGGTAATATCTCTTAAAGGAATGAAATGCCACAAAATGCCATTCAAGTTTGTGAGATATTTGACATATGGGGTATTGATTTTATGGGGCCATTTCCATCTTCTTGAGGTAACAAGTACATACTCGGTCATTGACTATTTGTCAAAATGGGTGAAGCAAAAGCTTTGCCTACCAATGATGCCCGAGTAGTTGTGAAATTTTAAAATCTCTTTTGCCGTTTGGAACTCCGAGAGCGATAATCGTGATCGTGGTACACATTTCGCAATGACCAATTTGAAAGAGTCATGCAAAAGTATGGTGTTACCCACCGCCTCTATCGCATACCACCCCAAACAAGTGGGCGGTGGAAGTTTCAAACCGTGGTATTAAAAGGATCCTTGAAAGGACAGAGGCGAAAATCGTGCATCCCGGTCGGATAAACTAGATGACACACTCCGGGCCTTCCGCACACCTTACAAAACACCCATCGAGTGTACTCCATACAAGCTAGTGTACGGAAGGCATGTCATCTTCCGATTGAAGTTAGAGCACAAGGCATACCGGGTCTTGAAGCATGCAAATTTCGATATTCGACAAATTGGTGATCATAGAAAAGTTCAAATGAATGAATTAAATGAACTTGTGATCAAGCTTACGAGAACTCTTTGATCTATAAACAAAAGACAAAGAAGATTCATGACTCAAAATCAAGAACAGCGTTTTCAACGTTGGTGATCGAGTCCTTCTTTTCAACTCTAGATTGAAGATTTTCTGAAAGCTCAAGTCCCGTTGGTCCGGTCCATTTACCATTGCTAAGGTTTATCCTTATGGTACCGCTGAGTTATCTCAACCCGATGGTCCTAATTTTAAAGTGAATGGTCATCGAGTGAAGCATTACTTTGAGAGGACATTCCATCCATGGTTGTCCCGGATCTACAAACTTTCCCATGAACCAATGAATGCGGGATCGAGTCAAGCTAGTGACTCGGTAATCAAAAACATTAGCACACACCATATGGGTTTTCACCCATATTTCATCTTCTTTCTCTCGTTTACCACCCCAGTGGGGAGTTCACATCGTTGTATATATTTTCGGTTTAAAAAAAAAAAATCTTTCTAAATAAAGGCCGAGTATTTCCTTTTACGTTCTATATTTCGCATAACCGCCGGTACTTTGAATATTGAGGAAATATTCATTTCTAAGTGTGGGGAATTCTCACTAATTTTATCATATATTATCCGCCCAATTCCCGCTTTTGGCCAAAATTTTTTTTTTTGGAGTAAGTGTTTTGCACTTACTCATTTGGTTATCAGTCCACCATGTCTAATAGACAAAAGGATTGGCTAATCCAGGAGCAAACGGCTCTTGGTAAAGATTTCTCAAATCCGTTTATGGCTTGCAATTTGCCCAAAATTGTATGGTTCTCAACTCACCATATCCTAAAAAGTGAAGAGTTGGCTAGCCCGCAAGGTTATGGCTTGCGGTAAAGGCAGTGGAAAAGCCATAATTGGTAATCAGCTCACCAAAGATAATTCTGATAATTTATCTAAGAGTTGGCTAGTCCAGAGCAAACGGCTTCGTAAAGACAAAACAAACCGTTGAAAGCTTATGATTTGCTCAAAATCATTTGGTTATCATTGTACCAAGGTTCTTACGTGAATCAAAACAATTGGCTACCCGTAGTGATGGCTTTTGGTAAAGAGTTTTAAAATCCATTAAAGATCTAAATCATTGCTAGGGACTAGCAATATCTTAGTGTGGGGATTGATGAGTGTCTAAATACTCATCATTTTGTACAATCTAAACTGCAAATTCATCCGAAAACACTCAAAATGCATCAAATGATGAAAATATCACAAATCGAGTGTTTTATGTGTTTTAAATGCAAAAATATCAAAATCGATGAAAAATGTATCAAGTTTGCAAAATTAGCGCTTTAGTCCCCAAGTTTTAAAAGTTGTCAAATCTAGTCCTCGAATTCAAAATGTGAAGTTTTGTCATTCAAGGTCCTGAAATATTCTAAGTTGTTAAAATGGTCCTTGAATGAGTTTTTGGTCAAATGGCGGAAAAGGTTCCTAAAGTTTGAAATATTGCAAAATTGGTCCTTGGATATTTTAAAATGGAATTTTATGCAAAAGGGTCCTTGTACTATCAAAGTTTGTCAAGTTTGGTCCTTGTGATAAGTTTGGAAATGTGGCATGATCGTGATTGGTGCTAAAGCATCAAGTTTAATTACACAAGCTAACCACTGTGAATGGCTAACCGTAATAAACTTAAAACAAACAAACACTAATACAATGAAGATCGTGAGGAATATAGGGATTCCGGGTTGTTAAGTCCCACGGAGGATGAATTGGTGTATAAACACTTGATCGATGATAGAATGATCACTAAGGATAGTGATCGATGGGTTTTGGATGGATAATTACCTAAAGAAAAGATCTATAAATTAAAGCGACTTAAATGCAAATTTAAAGAAATTAAAAAGTTAAAGTATATTAAATAAACGCTATCACTATTTTTAAAATGATGAACGTTTAAAACCTAAAAACGTACGTTTAAATAAAATTACGTAAACGTACAAAATAAAACGTGAGTTTTAAGAAATAAAAGACCTACAAATATGAAAATGATATTTTTACAATCCTAATAATAAAAGAAAATTATTAGAAAAAGAAAATTATTTTTATAACTATTTATTTAATTATTATTAATTAAAAACTATTTATTAAGTATTTAAAATGCACTAAAATATAAGAAAATATAAAATTAACCTAGAAAAATGAAATTATAACTTTGAAAAATCTAAAATATGATAAAACTTATTTAAAAACTGAAAATATATTTTTTAGACTTTTTATGTATTTATTATTAATTTAAAACTATTTAAAACTGATGAAAATGCTAAAAAATAATATTTAAACTAAGAAAATTATGGAAAAATACTTTTTATGACTTTTATATTTATCTTAATCTAGGAAAATTGAAAACATATTTTTTTAAGCTTTTTCTGATTTATTTGTATTAAAAGCTATTAAAAAATGCCTAAAAACTGTTTTTAATTAAGAAAAATAGCAAACTGTTATAGAAAATTATGAAAATTTCAGGAAAAGTCTATTTTAATCTCGAATCTAAGAAAATAGAAAAACATGGGCTTGTGTGGTAGATTATGGAACTGCAGTTGTAACTGCTTATAAATAAGCACTTTTAATAAGCCAAAAGCTACAACAAGCTACCAACTTGATACAGAAGCTATGAAATGCTTAAAGTGTCAAAATGAAACAAGAAACAACTGGTTTTAACCTCTAAATTACAAGATGCTATGATTTGGTGATTAGAGTTTATAGAGCAAAACAGTTTTGAGTTTGCTACTTTGAGCTTAAGCACAGACTACCAAATAAGCCAAAACTTAAAACCAAAGATTGGATCCTAAACAAGACCTGGTTGGCAAACTAGAAACCAAAGATGAGATCCAAATAAGCTAAAATGAGCTTGTGAGAAGCTTTTCAAAACTCGAAAACCACCGAGTCAAGACTCGGTGTATGCAGTGATATGGGACCAATCGATAAGCACATGCAGGCTTATCAAATAAGCTGCAAATTGAAATTTTAAACTTGGAACTTAAAGAGGACCAGGTTAACTATCCAAAGAGCTAAAAATCACAGGATGAAACCAACTAATAAGCACTTTGTGAGCTTATCAAATTAGGCCTACTCACTGTGCACAGGACAACATTTTGACTTTTTGATTAAACTGAAAGTTTGACTTTAATGAACTTTAAATCAATACTAAGGACTGATTATGATATATTAAGGTGTAATGATATGGAATTAAACTAAGTTAACAGGTTTTAAGCTTCTGTGATGAGTTTCACACTTTAAAATCCAACAGTTAACTAGTTAAGTGATTTTGGAAGTGATTTTGACTTTTTATAGAACTAGGACTGGTTTTCTCTGTTTCTTTGAACTATATAGACCTAATGAGACATGTATCCAGCAAAAGCAATAACACAAATATTCTTAAACACAGTTAAACTGGCAAATCCAAACAATCTTGTATGAGACTGTTTTGATGATTCTCAAAGTAAAACACAGATTAAGACATTGGTATGGATCACAGACTTTGTATTATCACTTAATAGGACTAATGAAGCATTAAACAACAACAATAACATCATTAAACCGAGAAATTACAATTAAGCTATTAAAATCATCAAAATAAGAATTTTTTAGTTACTACAATTTTTAAAAACAAGCAACTAGTTTTATTGTTTATATTTACTCAACTACAACTCATGAACATAGAAATACAAAATTTAGGCTAATTAACAACTAAACAAATGAACCGCCAAAATGGAATAAAAAGCTTACAAGATGATTTCAAGTGAAAGATGAGAACCAAGGTCTGAGAACAATATCCTATAGCTTACCAATAAGCACTAAACCAAAAAGCAATCCAAGATTAGCTCGCTTCAATGTCTTGATCATCATTTCCATTGATTTTTATTTTTTACTAATTTATGGATATTTTGGGAATTTTTGAGTTTATAATCTAAACTGAGTTTTAATGTTTATAAAAGCTTTAAAAAGCTTTATAAGAGCTTATATGAGTTTATAAGTTCTTAATAACAACTACAATCACATTCAACAGACTTGAGATTTTAATCTTAAAATCACACAAACCGAGTTCATATGTATCAAACTTGAAATTGATGACCGTAAATGAGTTTGAAAATATTTGGAAAATGATTACAAAGTATTAAAAGCTTGAACATAAACTGAAAACTTAGAATTATTAAAACGACATACAAAAATAAAATTACACTAGATTTTCTTTACATTGCTTTCCACTTGTATTTATTGATCTTTTCAAGTCTTTTCGACATCTCGAGCAAATCCCACCTTATCTTGACCATTGAAATCATCCAGATCATCATATTTGCCAAATGGCAATTTTGGCGCCAAATTTCATATAGCGGTGTTTTTCTAATTAATGGGTCTTGGATGGATGTGGAGGTGGAATGGGGATGTAATCAGTGGGAACACAGTGGAGTGTTGAAAGTGGAGAAACCATCACCGGTTTTGGAATTGCGGGGTGGAAGAGATAGAGGAGATGTAGGCGGTTTTCCTTTTTAAATATTTTGGGCGGGTTGTGTTTTGACTTTTTGGGCTTAGATATTAATAAGGGGGTTCAGCAATGGGGGTCAAGGTGTTTAACAGGGGTCTTCTTGTTGGTCCAAAGGGTTCTAAATACAATAAGGGGTCCAATTGATAATTTCCATTTTTAATATAAGGACTAAAGATGTAATTTGAAACTTGAGGGACCAAAATGCAATTCTCCAAAAGTTAACAAAAGGACCAAAACTGCCAATATTGAATAGTACAAGGACCATAGATGATTATTTTCCATTTTAAAATATCCAAGGACTATTATTGTCATTTTCAAAGTTCAGGGACCTAAGTTGTAATTTTGCAATTTTTGATTTCAAGGGCTTGTTTTGACAACTTATGAATCCCATGGACCTTAAATGACATTTTTCTTTATTTTGATATACCGGGGACTAATTTTGACAACTTTTTAAACTTGGGGACTAAAGCGCCAATTATGCAAACTTGATACGTTTTCACCGATTTTGATATTTTGCATTTAAAACCCATAAAACACTTATTTGTGATATTTTCATCATTTTGATGCATTCGAGTGTTTTCGGATGTTTTGGCATTCTAACAATATAAAAATGATGAGTATTTAGACACTCATCAATCCCCACACTAAGATATTGCTAGTCCCTAGCAATGTTTTGAGAAAAATTAATGGATTTCATCTCTTTACCAAAAGCCATTACTCGGAGTAGCCAATTGTTTTAGTTCAAGTAAGAACCTTGGTACAATGATAACCAAATGATTTTGAGCAAATCATAAGTCGTGAACGGATTTGATTTGTCTTTACCCGGCCGCTTGCTTCGGACTAGCCAACTCTTAGATAAATTATCAATATTATCTTTGGTGAGCCGATTACCAATTATGGATTTTCAATCGCCTTTACCACAAGCCATAAACTTGCGGGCTAGCCAACTTTTCACTAGTTTAAAGATATGGTGAGTTTGAACACCATACAATTTTGGGCAAATTGTAAGCCATCAACGGATTTGAGATATCTTTACCAAGAGCCGCTTGCTCTCGGATTAGCCAATCCTTATGTGGGTTAGACATGGCGGATCGATTACCATTTCTTTGAGTAAGTGAAAACACTTACTCAAAAAAAATTTTGGCCAAAACGGGAATTGGGTGGTATAATTACATGATAAAATTCGTGAGAATTCCCCACACTTAGAAATGAATATTGCCCTCAATATTCAAAGTACCGATGGTTATGCGAAACATAGAACATAAAAGGAAATACTACGACCATTATTTTATTTTTGATATATATTTTTTTTTTTTTTTTTTTTTAAGATTAAAATATACAACAATGGGGCCAACCCCCCACACTAGGGTGGTAGAAAAGGGATAAGAAGACGAAACATGGGTGAAAACCCATATGGTGTGTGCATTATTTTTGATTCCCGAGTCACTAGCTTGACTCGATCCCGCATTCATTGGTTCATGGGAAAAGTTTGTAGATCCGGACAATCACGGTGGAATGTCCTCTCCAAAGTAATGCTTTAATCGATGACCATTCACTTTAAAATTAGGACCATCGGTGAGATAACTCAATGGTACCATAAGGATAAACCTTAGTGATAGTAAATGGACCGCACCAACGGATTTTAGCTTTCCAGAAAATCTTTAATCTTGAATTGAAAAGAAGGACTCGATCACCAACGTTGAAAACGCGGTTCTTGATTTTAGAGTCATGAATCTTCTTTGTCTTTGTTTGTAGATCAAAGAGTTCTCGTATGCTTGATCACGGAGTTCATTTAATTCATTCATTTGAACTTTTCTATGATCACCACCGTCTCAATATCAAGTTTGCATGTTTTAAGGCCCAAGATGCCTTGTGCTCTAGCTCAATCGGCAGATGACATGCCTTCCGCACACTAGCTAGTATGGAGTACACCCGATGGGTGTTTTGTAAGTCGCACGGAAGGCCCAGTCGTCATCTAGTTTATCCGACCAGATGCACGATTTTCGCCATCTCGTCCTTTCTAGAATTCTTTTAATACCACGGTTTGAGACTTCCACTTGCCCACTTGTTTGTGGGTGGTATGCGAGATATACGGTGGGTTACACCATACTTTTGCATGACACGATCAAATTGATCATTGCAAAATGTGTACCACGATCACTAATTATAGCACGTGGAGTTCCAAACCGCAAAAAGAGATTTCAAAATTTTACAACAACTCGGGCATCATTGGTAGGTAAAGCTTTCGCTCAACCCATTTTGACAAATAGTCAACGACCACGAGTATGTATTTGTTTCACGAGATGATGGAAATGGTCCCATAAAGTCAATACCCGGATGTCAAATATCTCACAAACTTGAATGGCATTTTGTGGCATTTCATTTCTTTGAGAGATATTTCCGTGACGTTGACAAGCCTCTGTGCTTTGACAAATTCATGGGCATCCTTGTAAATTGTAGGCCAATAAAACCCGAATCAAACACCTTTTGGCGGTGTAGTTTGACTATGATGGCCCCTGGGTCCAACATGGCAAGCTTTGAGAATGTCAAGAGCTTGTCCATAAACACACCGTCGGATGACTTGATCCGCACAGATTTTGAATAAGTAGGGGTCGTCCCAGTAATGTTTAACATCCTTGAAGAATTTGTTCTTCGCTGGGTTGACATCCTTTCACTATGAAGTTACCCGCATGGTAATTTGCAAAGTCAAGAAACCATGGGGTGGAAGAGTTTCCACTAAAAGAAACCGCATTGAGTGTCTCGAGAGGAAATGTTTCATTTATTTCCTTTTCTCGAAAACATCTTGGTGAGGGTTTCTAATCGGGACAGATGATCGCAGACTGTGTTCTCGGCTCCTTTTTATCACGTATAATGATATCAAATTCGGAGGAGGAGAACCCAACGGAGCAATCTTGGCTTTGCATCTTGTTTTGCAAAGAGATATTTGAGAGCCGAGTGATCCGTATACACCACACATTTGGTCAAGATTAAGTATGGTCGAAACTTTTCAAACGCATACACCATGGCTAATAGCTCTTTTTCGTGGTGGTGTAATGAGTTTGAGCTTCATCATAGTCTTACTTGCGTGAGTGGATAGGTGAAAATGCTTAGCTCACGCTGCCTAGGACCGCACCGATAGCAAAATCACTTGCATCGCACATGAGCTCAAAAGGCAAGTCCCATCAGAGCAACGAGAATGGGTGCTTCAAGAAGCTTTTTCTTTAATGTTTCAAAAGCTTTGATGCACTCGGGTGAGAAGATAAAAGGAGCATCTTTTCAAGAAGATGAGTCATAGGTCGGGCTATTTTAGAAAATCTTGTATGAATCACGATAGAAACCGCATAACCTAAAAACTCCTAATACCTTTGACGGTAGTAGGATGAGGTAATTTAGCGATAAAATCAACTTTTGCTCTATCTACCTCAATCCCGTTCTTTGAAATCTTATGGCCAAGGACTATGCCTTCTTTGACCATAAAGTGGCTCTTCTCCCAATTTAGACAAAGATTGGTGTCTTCACACCGCTTGAGCATTTTATCTAGATGGGAGAGACATGTTTGAAATGAATCCCCAATGACCGAGAAGTCATCCATAAACACCTCCATTGTTTCCGATCATATCGTGGAAAATGGCCATCATACATCGTTGGAACGTGCCAGAGCATTACATAAGCCAAAAGGCATACGTCTATAGGCAAAAGTTCCATATGGGCGGGTGAATGTAGTTTTATCTTGATCCTTTGGATCAATGGGGATCTGAAAGTAACCCGAGAAACCATCAAGGAAACAATAGTATTCATGCCCCGCTAATCTCTCAAGCATTTGGTCCATAAAGGGTAGAGGAAAATGGTCTTTACGGTGGCGTCATTCAACTTACGATAGTCAATGCACACACGCCATCCAGAACCAATCGAGTTAGAATTAACTCGTTATCTTCATTCGTGACACCGATTATGCCACCCTTTAGGAACACAATGAATTGGGCTAACCCAAGGACTATCTCGAGATCGGATAAATCAATCCGCATCAAGAAGTTTGATAACCTCTTGTTTGATAACATCATGGATTTTGGATTTACTCTTCTCTCGATGTTGAACTAGCGGCTTGAAGTCATCCTCCATCAAGATTTTGTGAGTACAAAACTCGTGGTTGATACCCTTAATGTCGGAGAGTTTCCAAGCAATTTCTTGCTTGTGTGACTTCAAGATCTTTATGAGAGCAGACTTTTCATCTTTACTCAAATCTCGAGCAATAATGACCGGTAATTTATCATCACCTTCAAGAAATGCATACTCGAGATGAGGTGGTAAGTCCTTAAGTTCGACTCAGAAATTCTTGATTTTCTCAACCGACTTGACTTCTTTGTTATGAAGTTTGATGGGAGGAGTGGAGGAGATGTCATGATGATGGATCATCATCGAGAATTGAATCACCGGTGTGAGGGGCGATGATGGATCATCATTAAGCAACTTCTCAATGAGAAGTATGTCCCCTCGATGTCGATGGGAGCGTGATCAATTTCCATGGAATGAATCACTAGACAAGTAGGCTTCAATCTCTTCCAAGATGAAGTCACTTTCCTCAAAAGGAGTGAGAGAAGGAGTAGAATTGGCAATGATAGGTTGAGATGAATGAGTGAGATTATCACTCAAGAATTATGATCATAACCAAGAACTTCTTGAGAGTACTCCTCGAAGCAACATCAATGATATCTATTCGTTAACCGACTCGTAATCATAGTTTGCGGAGTACCTCAAGTTTGATCAAGGTTAAAGGTGATGACTTCATTACCAACACGTAATGTGATTTCTTGCTCAAATACATCAATGAGTGCACGCCCGCTCTCGTGAATCCTCGACCAACAATGAGAGGAACCCGATGATCGGCATCAAAATCAACAACCACGAAGTCACCTAGAAAATGGAACTTTCCTACTTTACAAATACTTCCTCCGGCAATGCCAAGAGGACGAGATATTGTACGATCCGCAAGCTCGAGAGTCATGCATGTAGGAGTAAGTTCCTAAGAGAAAGTTTCTTCCATATTGAATAAGGCATAAGGTTGATGCTTGCACCAAGATCGCTAAGGCAAAGCATTCAACCATTCCCGGAAATACATAAGGTAAGAGAAATTTTCCGGGATCTCCAAGTTTTTCGAAGCTTTCTCGGATAACCGCAGAGCGATTCTCGTTAAGAGGAGTTTTAGCCATTTCAAACAAACTTTTCCTTATTGCTTATCATGTGTTTGAGAGTTGATGCAAACTTGGGCATCAAGATGATAGCATCCGCAGCTTATGTCAAATGTAGTTCTTGGAAAATTTGAAAAATTTGTCCATTTGATGACTAGCTTTTCGCGGAGCTTTGCTCATTCAAACGTGATGGGTAAGGAATAGAAGATTTGATTTGTATTTTCAACGGGATCTACTGTGTGGTTCAAAACAACTCTGGAATAGACTTGGGTTTCGGACAACTTGAGGATGGACATCATTGGTTCCTCCATTATTATTTGAAGTTCCTTGTCATTTGTTGCCTCCTAGGTTCACTTTCCACTACCTTCGGGAGAAGAAGAAGAGGTAGTAGGAATAGCGGGTCCATTGTATGAAACACCACTTGGTTGTGATCGCTTAGCATCGCCCCTCGGGTTAGCGATCGTGTTGCTCGGAAGTTTTCCGAGCCCGAGGGTTGATCATTTAAAGACTTCTTGAGATCGCCGATCCGACCGACCAACAACCTGCTCATTTCATCTTGGGATTTCATGAATTGCTTCAATAACTCATCGATGATGGTACCGGAGGATGTGGAGGAAATTCGAGGTCCGATGTTTTGATTATGACCTTGTTGTTGAAAATTCCTTGATTAGGATTCACATTCCACGAAATTGATTCCCACGATTGAAATTGTTTTGATTAAGGTTCCTTGATGTTGGAAACCTTGATTGGGTCCAGGATAGAAATTACCTTGGTTTTGATAGCCTTGGTTCATTCTAGGTTGGTTTTGATTCCGTTAAGATTCGTTAAAACCGGTGGTGCACGATAAGTATTAGCACGGTAGTTTGGTTCATTTTGAGGACGGTATTGATTACCTCCTTGATGTGAAGTACCGCTATAGCATTGGCTTCAAACGGACTACCATCGGTGGCGAGACAGTTGTAGTATGCATGAGGACCACAACAAGTAACACAAACTTCAACTTTCTTCACTTCACCATGTGATGGTGTCTCGAGTGAAAGTGACTTTCTTTGGTTAGCAAGAACCAAGGCTCGAACAATATCCGTGAGTTTGTCAATCTTAGCATCGGTGCTAGATGTACTCACAGTGATGAAGTAGAAGGTCCAAGATTAGACCGAGATTGATATGTCTTTGTGCGGAAAGGACGGACTCGGGACTTGTTTTCAATGATTTGCAAGGCTTCTTTTGTGGTCTTGCTCAGAAATTACCTCCGCGGAGGCATTCAAAGAGTCTTGGTCACTTGTCTCGGACCATTGTAGAAAGTATCCATTTTCATTACATCGGTAAAACCATGATGCGGACACTTTGAGCAATTCTTTGTAACGATCCCATGCCTCCCGAATGATTCATCAAATCTTTGAGAGAATTTCATTATCTCATTCTTAAGACTTGTAGTTCGGGATGGAGGATAGAATTCGCTAACAAACTTAGTGACTAAATCTTCCCATGTCTCAATGGAACGAGGGGTTGTTTCTCAAGCCAATTCGGCTTGTCCTCTAGAGAAAATGGGAATGTAAGAAGCTTAATTGCTTCATGTGGGACATTCTTGTATTTGATGGTAGATGCAATCTTGTTAAACCATCGAATATGTGCATGAGGATCATCCCGCCAAAACCATAGAATTGGCTTTGGGTTACAAGATTAAGCAACCCGGTTTTGAGCTCAAAAGTATCGCCCACGATGGTGGGACAACAATGGCATCTCCGTAACCCTCGATGGGTGCTTGGAGAAGCTCATTCATAGGCTTATCTTCGCCATTTCGGCTGTGGTGGTGGTGGTAGACGCCTCGACCACGGCCAAGGAGCGAACGTCCTCTACGCTCACGAGGAATATTTGCAAGTTCGTAAAGTGGACTTGTAGAACTCGAAGAACGAAAAGCATGCACTAAGTATAAAATCAATTTTCAAAACAAATGCGAGGCAAAACGACAAGTGAACTTAAACCAATAATCACAAATGAAATGGCTTTTTTGAAAAAGGTACACCAAATCACAAGGACACAAAGGCAAGTTTTAAATCGTTGTTCGGGAACTTATTAATGGTCACACCCCGCTAGGTAGGTGTACCGCCTTGATTTGCGGTGGTTGATTTTATGTATTTAAGTACCACCGAAAAGACGAGGTATGGATATGTGCCGATGGTTTAAAACTTTTGGAAAATATTTTGGTATCGCCTCGCTTAACCAAATCGTATCTCTTTAAGAATCACCTTAAAGGAAAACAAGCTAGAAAACGTTACGATTGTTTTTGTTGTTTTATATTATTTTTGGTGTTGTTAACACTTTAGGAAAAGTGTTAATGAACTTTTGATTTATGATAACTTTAAAAACTGTTTACAAACGGTGGTATAGACGGTCCGAAAGCTTAAAACACGCAAGCGCAATGGGCGCCAAAATTTGATTTTCAAGTTTAATCACACAAGCTAACCACTTGTGAATGGTCAATCAGAATCGATAACGCTACACGCGTCGCTCGAGGTCAAGGAAACTTCCTTTTCTTCGAGCAAGTTTTATAACACCCTAGGCAAAGTGAACCTAATCGTTGTAGTGTAGTAATTAGGGTAAGCCACGGGTATTGATATCGCTCTCTAGGGAATAGTGTCGTTAGCGTGAAGTTATATCGATTTAAGTCTAAAGGTTGAGGATGATTATTTTTATATTTTATATTTTATGAAAGGAAAAGGTACGAATCTCGGTATTGGATTTGGGGGTTGGTATTTCTACCGATTACTCTACTATTATCTAATTATCTAAACTAAGGTTGTGATAGTCTATGTCTAATTAATGTGTACTCGTATGATAGTTTAAAGATGTGTTTACTTAGGTTGTATTACTCCTTAATTATCTCCTATTGGTGGTTGAGTTGTCACGCCTTATTCTAGTTGCGTTGTGTGTCTAAAGTTGTAGGGTATGCTTTCTCCTAACTCTTTGAACTTACCAAAGGGTCTTGTCTACAAACCCACTAGTGATGATAACGCCTACTCTAAGGTTGTCCTTGGATGGTTTAGCCTACAACTACTAGATAATTATATTCTAAGGTTCACAAAGATGAATCAAGCATTAAGTACACAACGAATGACCTATCGCACTCTAAATCATTAATCAACTAAGATAAGAAACAACCAATCAATATTCAATAATTAAGTTTCATACTTCCTAAGCAAACACACAAATAAATTAGCTGGGACATGGAGAACATGCAAGCATACACACAAATAATCAAAGACATAATTGAATTAATGAAGTAAAGACTTATCTTGATGTAAGATAGGGTTTAAAACCCTAAAATATCGCACAAGACACCTTAGGTTCGGTTTTAGGTTTTACTCCAAAGACTCCACCAAAGACCGAAAAATTCGGATTCTATATATAAGATTACATATGCGACGGCGCCACCTTATGTTTCGTGGACGCCGTGTCGCCGCCATTAAGGTTTCGCCTTGGCCACGTTAACCTTGCGACGGCGTCACCTTATGTCCGTGACGCCGTCCTCTTCACTCGACGCCGTCTGGATTGCATCTAGGCCGCCCGAGTAGCGACGGCCTACTCTTTCACAACTAGACGCCGTCGCTTGAAAACATGCAATTTGGGTTCGACCGTCACAATAATTTTGGGACGGCATCGCCATTAGCAGTGACGCCGTCGCTTCTACTTTCAAAGACTTTGAGTGTCTCGATTTTGACTTTGGCCATTTTCTTCATATATTCGCCTTTTTGTCCAAATAAGTGCCATTCCAAAGATTTTGCCTTCAAGAGACCTAAAAGTGAAAAGGAACGATATTAAGCAATAACGGATACAAAAGTGATCAAATAAGGACTTAAACGACCCTCAAAAGGTACCTTTTAAAACCTTATCAAATATCCCTACACTTGTTATTTGCTTGTCCTCAAGCAAATGTGCTTTTAGCCAATTAATTTATAAGTTGGGGTCATGAAGCATTAATTCAAAACGGTCCACAACACATATAAGCCCCAAAAAGTCATAACAAGCACGAAATTACATACTAGCACCTCACATGGGTGTTTGGATACTCACATCTCTCTCGGTGTATATATGAAATATAACAAAATAGGAAATGGAAGATAAACACTCAATAACCGGTCCTAGTACATAGATTACCATAGGCTTGAGAATAGATCAAACCTCCATCGCTTTGGCGAAGCACCTAGGAAAGACTATCAAAGAGGTGTTTAAAGGGTTGTAATGTTAGGCTTACGGTAGGGAAACAAGGGTTTGGTGGGATAGGCTATTTAGTGGTGGTAAGTCAAAATCTTTATGTTAATCAAGTATATGAAGAATGGCGTTGCTAAGCCAAGACTCGACACTCTAAACTCTAGATAACGAAATTAAATAAACATAAATTCAAAGATAGATGTAGGATGGTAGCCCGTATGTTTTTTATTTTTTTTTACACTCTATTTTTTTTTTTTTTTCTTTTTTTATTTTTTGGAATTTTTTTTTTTTTTTTTTTTTTTTTACACTTTTACTCTACCATCCTCTACGATAACATCAAAATACTAGGGATTTATAGACATATCCCTACACTTGAGTTTTTATTACTCTAACACTAATTTGACCCGATTTGAAAAGATCAAAACACTTGGGGTACATTATTATGCAAACAAAGGGAATTTGAATTTAACGTTCCCTTCCCGTCATTTCATAAACTTTAACTTTTCCCATGAATCCCAATCGTCCCAAAATCAGTATACAAAGGATATGACTCGACTTAGCAACTTATGCAAGCAACTAGATAATTGAACTAAGGGTTTTGGGTGATAACAAACATTTGCACTAAAAGTGAGTGCATAAGGGTAGGCTAAGGCGATTTGGGTGTATATTTGGGGTGGGGTGTAAACAATGCTCTTCATTGATATTCCGAAAAACCAAACATCACGAGAACCGCGAAAAGGATAGGCTCGAGGAGTTAACTAGGGTATCGTGTACTAAAGATGAGTACAACGCAAAGGGTGTGGGAGAATTTCTCAACCGATATGGAAGAAGTAATTATATTACGGTATCAAACAAGGGTTATCCTAATGCCTCTTATCATTTAGTTATTCCTAACTACACAAGTGTAGCCTCACTTATGATCTCGGAATGCATCACAAAACAAGTTCTAGAATCTAATATACTACCGGTTCACACTCTAAGCATTGAAGATGAATGCTTTAATTCCTACTAATCTAAGGGCGATCCTCACATTTTGGTGGAATTTGGGTGGTAAAGGTTTTTTGTGCTAGTCATATAACTTCCTATCCGTGAGACGCTTTTGTTAAGACTAATGGCCCACTCTTATATGTCATGAAAAATTTTAAATTTGTGCTAAAATTACCCTAACCGACATTTTCTCATGGTTTATTACATAATCACAATTGGACAAAGCAAATAGTCAAGAATAAACATTGTTTCAAAGTTCCGCTTTATTTTCCTCCTACATTTTAAACCGAACATTGTCCCCAATGTTCCCGAAAGTATCAAAGTTATGATAAAAGAAGGTAATCAAAACGAAAGAAACTAATTCTCCCCGATTAGCTCGGTAGGATCCGTAAAAGTGGTGGTTAAATCCTTTTCAAGAAGAATTATTGCGTGAAAAGCTCCTCCAATCTTATGTAACTTCTTCTTGACAAACTAAACCCGCACACTTGAAGAAAACAAACGAAACCTTCGCGTAAAATCGGCGGTAATAATATATATAAGACTCGATTTAAACTAGGATATAATGCTTGTGGAATGGATGTTTACTGAATTTCTAAGAAAATTAAGACCGGAAAATTCCAAAATTTTATAAGTAGCTCGTAAAACGAGAAAAGTAATCGATGTTTTACTCCTTCCCGACGCCTCGTGTTGCAATCTCGACGCCGTCAGTTATCCCGACAAAAACTAGTATGCGATTTTCGAAAAAATTCGAAAATTTACATCTTTAGAATCTGGAAAATTTCAAAAACATCTATTATGACTCGATACAAGCATTTGACTCGAACAAACACACATGTATATCTTTAAATAATTGTAATTCTCATGTTCACGCTTTTGAAAACGTGTGTAATCCTCCCTACGCTTATCCCTTATGTAAAATACCTTTATATGTAATTAAGACGAGGTTTAAGACAAAATAAAGCATTTTTACAAATTCAAACATGTGAATAAACAATTAATAAAAGATATACGACACACAAATGATAATGAAAAACAAATACACATGGGTTGCCTCCCAAGAAGCGCTTGTTTTTGTTCGAGTCACGAGCCCGACTCTACCCTTATTTAACAGATAAAGGGAAGTTTTCCTACACTTAAGTTTAAGTGCGGGTGATAGTAGATATACACACCCTTAGGGTGGAAATTTGCTATGTGAGAAGAGGGTGATGGGTGATTTATGTGCTCAAAGGAGTGTGCTCCATTCATTATAACCTTACCAAATTCAATTGGTGTAGCGGTGAATCAAATCTCTCCTAAAATGGATCATCTTCTATCAACTTCAAAAGATTCTTAGTTAAGGATCCATTTTGACTTAATAAACCCGGTTTAAACCCATAATGTTTCTTGTTATCAACCATGAATGGGTGATATAAGTGTGTAAGGTCATGGGTTACCCTATATTAGCTTCCACTCTACATGGCCTAGAATCTACCACCTTTATCAAGCAACTACCCGGACTATCTATTTTGATGGGTGGATTGGGGCCTAATTCAATTCCAAGATTCACATCTAAAGACGGAACATTGGATAAGGTTTTGGTTGAGGCTCGGTTCATCAAAATTAGAACTTCCCTAGGACTAAGAGAGAGGTCATGACAACAAGCATCTAAACCTACATTCTCTAGTGGCGTTTGGTCCAAAGGTTCTCTATCAATCGGGGCTCCTGTAGTATCTTCTACTTCTTTTGGGTAAGTTATAGGTGATGTGTGTTCCTCAAGTGATGGTAGGGCTTGTGGGCTTGGAGTTTCCACCTTTTTCTCCATTATATCTAGATCTCCTAAATGTTTGAAATCAATCCCACACATGCAACTAGGTATTTTAGCTTCAACCATCTCACAATCTTGTTTGGGTTTAGGTTTCATGTTCTTAAAACTAGGTCTTTTGATCATAATGCCTAAGGTTAGATAAATCCTTCTTATCCATTTCCTCAAGTTGTATCAACCAAGGTTTATGCATAGGAGGCTTTTCCAAAAATTCTAAAGTTGGTGTCACTAAAAGGAGTTGATCTTCACAACGATCATTGAATAGAAGCTACACAAACACAAAATATATCAAATCCATCCAATCTTACACCCTTGTTCTTTTGGATATCTTTAAGATCACTCACAAATTTATCGTAACAATAAAACTAAACCAATGCAAAATTCAATTGTTCCTCATTTGTTAATGATTCAAATGCAACTTCACTTGCCATAGCGACAAATGAAAAGGGTTTTACGAACACAAACACAAAGAAGGGGATAGACTACAAGGAAGCTAATAAAAGAAAAATCTCACTTGATAGGAATCACAAGTAGACCTAAACGAGATATAAATCAAGCCTAAACAATAACTATTCCCCGCAACGGCGCCAAAACTTGATAACGCCACACGCGTCGTTCGGGGTCAAGGAAACTTCCTTTCTTCGAGCAAGTTTTATAACACCCCAGCAAATGAACCTAATCGTTGTAGTGTAGTAATTAGGGTAAGCCACGGTATTGATATCGCTCTCAGGGAATAGTGAATGCTAGTGAAGTAGTATCGATTTAAGTCTAAGGTTGAGGATGATTATTTTTTATTTTTATATTTTATGAAAGGAAAAGGTACGAATCTCGGTATTGGATTTGGGGGTTGGTATTTCTACCGATTACTCTACTATTATCTAATTATCTAAACTAAGGTTGTGGAGTCTATGTCTAATTAATGTGTGCTCGTATGATAGTTTAAAGATGTGTTTACTTAGGTTGTATTACTCCTTAATTATCTCCTATTGGTGGTTGAGTTGTCACGTCCTTATTGTCTAGTTGCGTTGTGTCTAAAGTTGTAGGGTGTGCTTTCTCCCTAACTCTTTGAACTTACCAAAGGGTCTTGTCTACAAACCCACTAGTGATGATAAACTCCTACTCTAAGGCGTCCTTGGATGGTTTAGCCTACAACTAGTCGATAATTATATTCTAAGGTTCACAAAGATGAATCAAGCATTATACACAACGAATGACCTATCGCATTACTAGATCATTAATCAACTAAGATAAGAAACAACCAATCAATATTCAATAATTAAGTTTCATACTTCCTAAGCAAACACACAAATAAATTAGCTGGACATGGAGAACATGCAAGCATACACACAAATAATCAAAGACATAATTGAATTAATGAAGTAAAGACTTATCTTGATGTAAGATAGGGTTTAAAACCCTAAAATATCGCACAAGACACCTTAGGTTCGGTTTTAGGTTTTACCCAAAGACTCCACCAAAGACCGAAAAATTCGGATTCTATATATAAGATTACATATGCGACGCGCCACCTTATGTTTCGTGACGCCGTGTCGCCGCCATTAGGGTTTCGTCTTGGCCACATTAACCTTCGACGGCGCCACCTTATGTCCGTGACGCCGTCCTCTTCGCCTCCGACGTCGTGCGGATTGCATCTAGGCCGTCCCGAGTAGCGACGGCCTACTCTTTCACAACCAGACGCCGCCGCTTGAAAATATGAGTTTGGCCCGACCGTCACAATAATTTTGGGACGCGCAGATAGCACCGACGCCGCCTTCTACTTTCAAAGAATTTGAGTGTCTCGATTTGACTTTGGCCATTTTCTTCATATATTCGCCTTTTGTCCAAATAAGTGCCATTCCAAAGATTTTGCCTTCAAGAGACCTAAAAGTGAAAAGGAACGATATTAAGCAATAACGGATACAAAGTGATCAAATAAGGACTAAAACGACCCTCAAAAGGTACCTTTTAAAACCTTATCGCTTGTTTTATATTGTTTTGGGTTTTAACACTTTAGGAAAAGTGCTAATGAACTTTTGATTTATATTAACTTTACGTAAAACTTTTACAAACTGTGGTATATGTGCAAGTATGGTCTAGAAAATGCTAAAACACGCTACACCTCCCCGCACGGCGCCTAAAATTTGATTGGTGCTAAATCATTGTTTAATTACACAAGCTAACCACTGTGAATGGCTAACCGTAATAAACTTAAAACAACTTAGAAACAAATACAATTAAGATCGAGGAATATAGTGGATTCTCGGTCGTTAAGTCCCACGGAGGATGAATGGTGTTAAACACTTGATCGGATGATAGAATAATCACTAAGGATAGTGATCGATAAGGATTTTGAGTTATTTATACCTAAAGAAAAGTTCTGTAAATTAAAGCGACTTAAATGCAAATTAAAAGAAATTAAAAAGCTAAAATATATTAAATAAATGCTATCACTATTTTTAAAATGAAGAACGTTTAAAACCTAAAACGACGTTTAAATAAAATTACGTAACGTACAAAATAAAACGTGAGTTTTAAGAAATAAAAGACCTACAAATATGAAAATGATATTTTTACAATCCTAATAATAAAATAAAATTATTAGAAAAAGAAAATTATTTTTATAACTATTTATTTAATTATTATTAATTAAAAACTATTTATTAAGTATTTAAAATGCACTAAAATATAAGAAAATATAAAATTAACCTAGAAAATGAAATTATAACTTGGAAAATCTAAAATATGATAAAACTTATTTAAAACTGAAAATATATTTTTAGACTTTTTATGTATTTATTATTAATTTAAAACTATTTAAAAGCGATGAAAATGCTAAAAATAATATTTAAACTAAGAAAATTATGGAAAATACTTTTTATGACTTTTATATTTATCTTAATCTAGGAAAATTGAAAACATATTTTTTAAGCTTTTCCGATTTATTTGTATTAAAAGCTATTAAAAAATGCCTAAAACTGTTATTAATTAAGAAAAATAGCAAACTATTATAGAAAATTATGAAAATTTCAGGAAAAGTCTATTTTAATCTACTGAATCTAAAAAATTTATATAAAAACATGGGCTTGTGTGGTAGATTATGGAACTGCAGTTGTAACTGCTTATAAATAAGCACTTTTAATAAGCCAAAAGCTACAACAAGCTACCAACTTGATACAGAAGCTATGAAATGCTTAAATTGTCAAAATGAAACAAGAAACTACTGGTTTTAACCTCTAAATTACAAGATGCTATGATTTGGTGATTAGAGTTTATAGAGCAAAACAGTTTTGAGTTTGCTACTTTGAGCTTAAGCACAGACTACCAAATAAGCCAAAACTTAAAACCAAAGATTGGATCCTAAACAAGACCTGGTTGGCAAACTAGAAACCAAAGATGAGATCCAAATAAGCTAAAATGAGCTTGTGAGAAGCTTTTTCAAAACCTGAAAAACCACTGAGTCAAGACTCAGTGTATGCAGATTGATATGGGACCAACTGATAAGCACATGCAGGCTTATCAAATAAGCTGCAAATTGAAATTTTAAACTTGGAACTTAAAGAGGACCAGGTTAACTATCCAAAGAGCTAAAAATCACAGGATGAAACCAACTAATAAGCACTTTGTGAGCTTATCAAATTAGGCCTACTCACCGTGCGGCGTGACAACATTTGACTTTTGATTAAACCGAAAGTTTGACTTTAATAAACTTTAAATCAATACTAAGGGTGATTATGATATATTAAGGTGTAATGATATGGAATTAAACTAAGTTAACGGGTTTTAAGCTTCGTGATGAGTTTCACACTTTAAAATCCAACGTTAACTAGTTAAGTGATTTTGGAAGTGATTTTGACTTTTATAGAACTAGGAATTTGGTTTTCTCTTCTTTGAACTATATAGACCTAATGAGACATGTATCCAAAGAAAAGCAATAACACAAATATTCTTAAACACAGTTAAACTGGCAAATCCAAACAATCTTGTATGAGACTGTTTTGATGATTCTCAAAGTAAAACACAGATTAAGACATTGGTATGGATCACAGACTTTGTATTATCACTTAATAAGACTATTTAAGCACTAAACAACAACAATAACATCATTGAACTGAGAAATTACAATTATGCTAAGAAAACTGTCAAAATGAGATTTTTACTAACTACCAATTAAGAAGAACAAGTAACTGGTTTAAAGACTTAATTATACTCAACTATGATTGATAAGCATGGAAACACAAGGATTCAAGCTAATTAACAACTCAACAGTGAAATGCCAAATTGAGTAAAAAGCTTACAAGATGAGTTTCTAAGTGAAAGATGAGAACCAAGGTCTGAAACAAGATCCTATAGCTTACCAATAAGCTCTAAACCAACAAGCTTTCCAAAATCAACACTGCTTTAATGTCTTGATCATCATTCCCATGATTTTTTATTTTTTCTCTAATTTCTTGGAATTTTTGAGAATTTTTGAGTTTTTATACTAAACTGAATTATAATGTATCTAATAGCTTTAATAAGCTATTTAGGAGCTTACTTGGACTTATTCAATCCTTGATAACAACTAGCAACAACATTCGACACTTCATGAAATTTTTGGATAATGAAAATTTGCATAAACTGAGATAGGACCTCAAACTTGAAATTGATGATCTCAAAAGTTTTATTTTACACTGGAAACATGAAATACAAGGTTCAAAAGCTATAAAATACACTGGAATTTAAATTGAGGCTAAAACGACATTCAAAATTAAAATTACACTAGATAGATTACAACATTGCATTCCACTTGTATTTATTGACTTCTTTTAACCTTGTCGACATCTCTGAGCTAATCCCACCACATCTTGACCATTGGTTTAGTCTAGATCACCATATTTGCCATTTGTCGATTTTGGCGCCATTTTTCAATATAGCGTGTTCTTTGCATTAATTGGGTTTGGATTGATGTAGAGGTGGAGGGATGTAATCAGTGGAAAAGCAATTTGAAAGGTTGAAAAGAAGGAGAAACCATCAACGGTTTGGGTATGCAGGGGTGGAAGAGATAGAGCTACAGTGTAGGCGGTTTTCCCTTTTTAAATATTTTGGGCCGGGTTGTGTTTTGGACTGGATTGGGCTTGGTTTAATATATAAGGTCCGGTTTGGTTTGTAGCTTTAATAATCACAAGGACCATAATTGTAAATCTGCCAAACTTCAAGGACTGATCTTGACAAGGTTTCCAAAGGTGAATTTTTTCCAAGCTTCAATAGTATAAGGACCTTAATTGATAATTTCCATTTTTGTAAATCCAGGGACCAAAACTGTCAAGTTTGAAACTTGAGGGACCAAAAATGTAATTTCTCCAAAGTTTATCATAAGGACCACTCTTGTCATTTATAAATAGTACAAGGTTAATATTTGATAGTTTTCACTTTTTAAATTAACCAAGGACTATTATTGACATTTTTCAAAGTTAAGGGACCAAAATTGTCATTTTGTGATTTTTGAACTTTAAAGGGTTTGTTTTGACAACTTTTGAATCTCATGGACCTTAAATGACATTTTACAAGTTTTTGAATTACCTGGGACTAATTTTGACAACTTTTGTAACTGGGGGACTAAAGCGCCAATTATGCAAACTTAATACGCTTTTCATCGATTTTGGCATTTTGCATTTAAAACATATAAAACACTTGTTTGTGATATTTTATCATTTTGATGTGTTTACGAGTGTTTTAGATGTTTTGGCATTCTAATGATATAAAATGATGAGTATTTACACACTCATCAATCGATCCTTTATCTTTGGTCGAATTACAAATTTGGTCCTTGTGTATACTTAACCAAACAGATCCATTTTAAATATCAAAGCCCAAATCCAATCCAACCAGCTGGCCCAACCTTTGCCCAACACATTGACCCTTGACCCTTTGGCTTGACCCTTGAGCTAGGTCAGAATACATTTTGGCCCCAGTCATAACCCAATTGTGACCCCCCTCGTATTATTAAAGCCGGTCAACAAAAGTCAAACGGGCAATAAAACCGCCTACCACTGTAGCTCTCCTCTTCAACCTCTGAATTCCAAAACCAGTCATGGTTTTCCATGATTTACTCCAACCCCCCCTTACCTTGTCCCCTCCACCTCCACTAACACCCAAAACTCTTAATTGATTGAAACCAACCCAATTAATACTAAAACCTGCTCAAGAAGAATTTGGCGCCAAAATCCACTTGGACGGTTTTGATGAGTTTCAATGATCCAATGGCTCAGAAGTGGTGGGATACAATCAGAGGTCATCAGGAGTCATAAAAGTCTATAAAGAGAGCAAGAAGCTATGTATTTGGACATCTAGAATAACTTAGCTTCTTTTATGTCGTTTTAGCTAATTTTTCATTTTCAGTATGATTTAGCTTTTAAGCTCAGATTTCAAGTGTTCAAGGTATTATTAAACTTTTGTAACCATCAATTTCAGTTTTTAGCTTCATTTTCAAGTTTGTGAAATTTCAAGTTAAAATCTCATATGATTCGAATGTTGTTTTTATTTGTTGTTTTGGACTGAATTAGATCATGTAAGCTCCTATATAGCTTATAAAAGCTATTAGATATCATAAAAATCAGTTTAGCATCAAAAAGCAAAAATCACCAAATATCCAAATAAATAGTTGAAAAATAAAAAAATCAGTTGGAAATGGCATTCACAGCTGGAGCAGGGTAAATCTTGGATGGCCTTGGGTTAGAAGCTTAGTGGTAAGCTAATAGGGGTGTTAATTGGTCCTTGTTCTCAGTTTTGAGCTTGGAAGCTTTTGTAAGCCTTTTTGTTCATTTGTACATTTCACTGTTATAGTTGTTCATTAGCTTGAATTTATGTTTCTTAGTAATCATTAGTTATAGTTAAGTGAAATTAATCATTAATATCAGTTGATTGTTCTTTTAGATTTATAGTTTACAAAAAATCTCATCTTGACAGTTAAAAGCTCATTATGGTCATTTCGAGTTTAATATTGTTATGGTTGTTGTTTTAGGCTTCATTAGTTCTAATATATGATTATATAAAGTCTGCAATCGCTTTATGGTTTAAATCATGATTTGCTTTGAAAAATCACCAAAACAGTCATAAAAGGGTGTTTGGATTTGCTGCTTAAACCATAGCAGACCTTGTTTGTGTTGTTTATTTGTGCTAGTTCTGTATTACATACACACCTAATAACTCATATCAGCCATAATAACCAGTCCTTGTTATTGAAAAGTCAAAATAATCTTTGATCTAATCTTTTGTGCTCACTGTTGGATTTTAATAAATCATGATCATGATTTTGTGATTACAAGTTGTTAAAATTACTCAAATCAGTCTTAGTTCACCTTGTAACAACATAATCAGTGCTTAGGATCAGTTTAAATTTCATTTTAGTCAACTTTTAGTTTTTCTTAAAAAGTCAAAATTGTCATTTGGTCGTTTTTGAATAAACTTTAGGATTTCACTGTGTGTTTAATATTGAGATTCAGGATATAAGCTTTTGGATTATCAAAGTTTGGTTGCTAAACAAAATTAGAAAAATGCTAGTTCATTCTTAATCAGCTTATTTAGTGCTTATTTGCTAGTTTCTTTTGGGTACCTGTCTGAAAAAGGTGCCCTGTGCACAGTTGGGTGGTCCAAATTGATAAGCTCACATAGAGCTTATTAGTTGCTCAAATCTTGTGATCTTTGGTTCTTTGGGTAGCTGACCTAGCCCTCTTGAGGTTCCAAGTTTACTTTTTCAATTTCTAGCTTGTTTGCTAGGGCTGCAATAAGCTCTAATCTTGTCCCATTTCTGTGTTTAAGCCAAGTGCTTATTAGCTTTTTCCTAGCTTTTCTGTGTTAATCTTTGTGTCTTTTAGCTTCATATAAGTAGCTTGTAGCTTATTTTATCTTGTTTGAGCTTTTGTTTCAGTGTGTGAGCTTGTTTAAGCTTATTTACACCAAATAAGCTATTTAGCCTACTGTTGGCTCATAAGCTTATCAAACAGCTTATTTGTGATTTGTAAAATTTTTGTGTTTATTAAAGTTTCATATAATTAGTATTTAAGTAGTTTTCAAAAAGAAAAACTAGAAAAACATCAATTTAAAAATAGTGATAGCATTTATTTAATAGGAATAAGCTTTTAATTTTTCTTTTAGCTTATTATTAAGCAAATCTTGTTTTTATACTTTTGTTAGTTTTCATCATCATATAGTATTTTTAGAAAAGTTTCATAATTTTCCTAATCTTTTAGTATTTATTATAATTTTAAATAGTTAAAAATAGTAATTAATTAGTAATAAATAATTAAAAAGCATAAAAATATATTTTAGTTTTAAAATTAGTTTTATAATATTTTAGATTTTTCTAAATCATAATTTTATTTTTCTAGCCTTATTTTGTATTTTCTTCTATTTTAGAGTATTTTTAAATAGTTAAAATAGTTTTAATTAATAATAATTAAATAATTAGTTGTAAAATAATTTTCTTTTCTAATAATTTTCTTTTATTTTAGGATTTCAAAATGTTATTTTCATATTTTTAGGTCTTTTATTTCTTAAGATTTCACTTTTTATTTTGTGCGATACGTAGTTTTTAAACGACGTTTTACGCTTCTTTTATCGATTGTTGTGCTTTCCAATTGTTTCCAATCTCATTCCAATCAATCAAGAGTGTAATTTCTCATCCAAAACCTTTATCGATCACTATCCTTAGTGATCACTCTATCATCTGAATTAGTTTTGACACACCATTGAGTCTCCGTGGACTAAACGACCCGGGAATTCATTGTATTCTCCAGGACTTCATTGCATTGGTTTCTGAGCAGTTTTAAGTCTATTACGGTTAGTCATTCACAAGTGGCTAGCTTGTGTGATTAGACTTGACTAGTTCAGCTCCAATCAATGTACTCCAAGTGTTTTGATCTTTTCAATTCGGGTCAAATTAGTGTTAGAGTAATAAAAACTTAAGTGTAGGGATGTGCCTATAAATCCCTAATATTTTGATGTTATCGTGAGAGGATGGTAGAGTAAAATTGTATGAAAAAAATCGAAAAAGAGTGTTCATTAAAAAAAAAAAAAAAAGTGGCTACCATCCTACATCTATCTTTATATTGATGTTTGTTTGTTTCAAAGTTATCTAGAGTTTAGAGTGTCGAGTCTTGGCTTAGCAACGCCATTCTTCTCATGCTTGTAACGTAAAGATTTTTGACTTGCCACCACTAAATTGCCTATCCAACCAAACCCTTTGTTTTCCTACCGTAAGCCTAACATTACAACCCTTTAAAAGAACTCTTAGATAGTTTTTCCTAGGTGCTTACGCCAAACCGATGGAGGTTTGATATAGTCTCAAGCATATGGTAATCTATGTACTAGGACCGGTTAATGAGTGTTTATCTTCGATGAGTGTGTAAATACTCATCATTTTGGTCAATCAATCTAGAAACATTTAAAACGCCGTAAATGCATCAAAATATCGAAAATATCCAAAATTGTATTTTATATGTTTCGGATGCAAAATGTTTAAAATCGATGAAAATCGAGCTAAGTTTGCATAATTGGCGTTTAGGTCCCTCAACTTTCAAAATCTTGACAAAATCAGTCCACGAGCACTTATTTTAAAGAAAAGTCACCAAAGGTCCTTTTGAAATCATAAGTTGTCATAATTAGTCCTTTGGTGAAAATTTCAAAAGTTTGGAGAATTTACAAGTTTGGTCCTTCAAGTTTCAAAATTGGCAAAATAGTCATTGGAAGTTTAAAATGTCTTTATGGTCCTTGTACTAATGAAACTTGTCATAATTGGTCCCGATGATAAACTTTGCAAAATTGGCAATTTCAGTCCTCAAGTTTGGTGAATTACATGAAAGGTCCTTGTTATTAATACAAACACACTTGACCCCCTTGCTTGGACCATGACCCCTGCCAAAACACCCTTGAACCCCCTTGGACCTTGACCCCTTGTCTAATATTAAACCCCCAGTCAAACCAGATAGTCAAACCCCGCCTTCTTTCCCTCCTTTTTCCACTGTCTTCACCCACCATTTCTGCAACACTCCATCAACCATGCTTCCAGCTCAACATAATCCACCCTTATCACTCCACCTCACCCAACAATCCAAGAAGCATTAAAAGCTTCTCCTTCCTTGCACTCAATCAACCCCACTGGCAAATATCTTTTTCCCGCCAAAAAGCCATCAATGGCTAAAAATGATTCAAGTGATCCAATGGCTATGAAAAATGGTGGGATGTGCTCAGAGGCAAGTGGGAAGACCTTTTGCTAATAAATAGAAGGAAGAGAAGACAGAGTTAGTAGTAGTTTTTAGTTTTTAGTTTTCATGAATGTCGTTTTTAATGTTTAAGTCTTAATTAAGTCCTAAAATTGTACTTTTAATCTTCCTTGTATTAAACTCAAGCTATTATATCAGTTGTAACTAATTTTCAGTATTAATTCAAAGTTTCGTTAAGTTTCCTGTTTTTCCATTTTCTATAATCAAATATGTTTTAACATTACTAAGCATCAAGCTTCAAATAGCTTTATATCAACTTATATAAGCTTATTCAAGCTGTTGATAGCTTTGAATAAGCTTATCAAACAGATTCAATAAACTTGGTACTTGGTCAACGAAAGTCAAACTGGAGCTCATTTGGAAATGGTTATAATATTGGGTTGATGCAGTGATGGAATGGGGTGAATTTTAGTAGTTTAATGTAGTTATGGTTCTGGATTAAGCTTCACATAAGCTGGAGAACTTGTGAGTACTTATTCTACTTCAATATCTAGTATAGTTTGCAAAATTTGTTGAGTTTGAATCTGTGGTTAGGATTAGCTTTTATCTGTTCATTAAGCTGTTGTTGGATTAGATTGATTCAGTTTATGTGTTAGCATAGGCTAGATAATCTTTTATGTAGTTGCATTGCAAAACAGATTCTTGAAAAAGGGTGTTTGGATCAGATCAGTCAACTGTGATAGAGGTTAGTACATTTGACAAGATTTGTTGTTTTAGGCTTGTTAAGGTCTAGGTCACTAATATCTGTCTTAGTATTGCCTTTGCATAGCTCTTAAGTCAAAATCACAAATAATCTGTCCTAATTGCATATCTGTTGGAATTTTTAAAGATCAAAAGTTTGATTTAGGTGTAGATGTTAGAGTAGTAGCTCATTATAGGTTTATTTCACTGTAAAACATCAAAAGCAGTTCATAAATTGGTTGCAAATCTCACAAAAGTCAAAGTATTAAAACTGCTTATAAAGTCAAAAAGTGAAAAACCAGTTTTTACCCAACCTTTGTTGAATTTTCATGGATTCATTATTGGTTCAATTCAAGTGAAATTTTGGACTTAACAAGTTCAGTTGGTCAAGAGTTGAAATCTAATTTTTGTAGAATTTTTGTAATTTTTTATAAGCTTCAAAACAGCTTGTCTATTAGCCTGAAAGTGCCCTGTGCACACACTCAGTGTATACTGAGTGTGCACAGGTTTTGTGCAAAGCTCTCAACAAGCTCATAAGAGCTTGTCTTGGGCTCAAATTTTGTTTACAAGCCCCTTGCTAGGTCTCGTTTGGATTGCTTAAACTGGCTTTAGGTTTCTTGCTTATCTAGTAGCTTATTTTTAGGCTGCAAGTGAGTAGGTAAAACCTGTTTTGGCTTTTAAGTGCAATTCACACCAAATGCTTGTTTCCTACTTTCCAGAGGTTTAGAGTAGTTAACTTAGGTTGCTTTCTAGTAGTTTCAGCATAAGTTAGGTCTTGTGATCATTTGATTCTCTGTGGCAGCCTTTAGCTTATTACAAGTGCTTATTCATAAGCGGCTTGCCTCGCAAACCTCATATTCTCACACATAAGCCATAGTTTTATATTTTCTTAGATTTAGAATATTATTTTAGACTTTTCCTGAATTTTTCATAATTTCAAGATCGCTTGCTATTTTCCCAATTTAAAATGCAGTTTTAGGACTTTTAAATAGCTTTTAATACAAATAAATCGGAAAAGCTTCAAAAATAAGTTTTCAATTTTCATAGATTAAGATAAATATAAAAGCAAAAAATAATTTTTCCATATTTTTCTTAGTTAAATTTGTAATTTTAGCAATTTAATTAGTTTTAAATAGTTTTTAAATCATAGAAATTAGAATATAAATCAGAAAAATACAAAATTAGTTTTAAAAATTCTCTTTAGTTATTTTAGATTTTGAAAAATAGTTTCACAATTTTCCTCTTTATTTTCATAATTTTTAGTATTTTAATTTAGTTTTAAAGTTTAAAATTAGTTCTTAATTTAAATTTATAAAAGAAAAAAATCAAGAAAATCAAATTTTAAAAATAGTGATAGCATTTATTTAATATAATTTAGCTTTTTAATTTTCTTTAATTTGCATTTAAGCCCTCGTAATTTACAAATTTTCTTTAGGTATAATTATTCAATCACAAACCTTTTCCGCTCAATATCACCCGATCACTATACGTTTGGTTATTCACCACATAGCTCGTTGGGACTTAACGACTGGGAAACACTAAACTCTCTCGGACTTAATTGCATTGCTCTCAAGTCGCCTCGGTTTTTTTTACGGTTGACCATTCACAAGTGGTTGACTTGTGTAATAAAACCTGACCGTTTGGGAGCCAATCAAATTTTGGCGCATTCACGGAGTCAAGCTAATTACCTCACGCTTAGCGTATTAGTGATTTGAATATTCACCCTTGTTCATACCATCTATATATATTTATATTTTCTTATAAAATCCAAAAAAATCCAAAACATCTTAAAACTTGTAAAACACAAAATATTTTTCTTTGTTTCTATATATATAAAAGATAAAAATACAAAAGATTTTTCGCTTTTGTTTAATAATAACAACATAAAAATTACCATCGAGAACCAAGATGTAGTACTACCTAACTGGGGTACGACCATAATAAGTTCCCGAACCAAAGATTAAAACTTGCCTTTGTGTCCTTGTGAGTGGTGTACCTTTTTCAAAGAAGCCATTCCTCTTGTGATTATTGGTTTAAGTTCACCGTCGCTTTTGCCTCGATATTGTTTTAATTGGATTTGTTGTTATATCTACTTTTCAAAACCATAAAACCCAAAAGATTCTTCTTTCCCCATTTTCATAATTCCTTCCTTAACTCGAGATTTCTTAGAGTTAACTCTAGTGTATGCGCACTCACTCTTCTAGGTCCGTGAGCCCATTTCGTGAGCTTGTCGATTCCAAGAAGGCGATCCGTGAGCGTTCGCCCCATCACCGGATCCGAGATCCGGATCGCTCACACTACTCCGCTATCATGGCGGAAGAACGTCCTATGTATGAGCTTCTCCGTGCACCCATCGATGGGTATGGAGATGCTATTGTTATCCCACCATTGTGGTGAAAATTTTGAACTCAAAACCGGGTTACTAAATCTTGTAACCTCAAGTCAATTCTATGGTTTTGAGAGGATGATCCTCATGCTCATATTTGATGGTTTAACAAGATTGCATCTACCATCAAATACAAGAATGTCCCTACATGCTTTGTCAAGCTTCTTCTGCTCCCATTTTCCTCGAGGGACAAGCCCGGTTGGCTTGAAAACAACCCCTCAATCAATCGAAACATGGGAAGACCGGTGAAGAAATTTGTGAACGAGTTCTATCCACCTTCTAAAACCACGAGTCTTAAAACGAAATCATCAAGTTCACACAAAGTTTGATGAATCCTTGATGAATCGTGGGATCGTTTAAGGAGTTGCTCAAATGTCCTCACCACGGTTTCTCCGAGTTGATGCAACTCGATACTTTCTATAATTGAGTGAGTCAATCTGATCAAGATTCTTCAATTCCTCCGCGGAGGAAATTTCTTGAGCAAAACCGTAAAAGAAGCTTTAGCGATAATTGAAAACAAGTCTAAAGTCCGTGACCGCACGAAGCAAACCGGTTGTTTCCCAAGTCGTTGTTGGTCCTTCTACTCTCATCGCTCGTGAGTCAATCTAGCACCGATGCTAAGATTGACAAACTCACTAAGCAATTCAAGCTTTGGTTCTCTAACCAAAAGAAAGTTTTTTTTCCACAAACTTCACCTCCTGAAGTTAAGAAAGAGGAAGTATGTGTTACCATGCGGTGGCCCCATGCCTATTACAACTGTATGGCCACCGATGGTAACCCTTTGAAGCAAACGCTGTAGGCGGAGTTTCCAATTCAGAGGCAACCAATACCGTGCTCCTATGGACCCGAACCACCGCCCTAACCACTACCTGGACCACCGGTTTCAACCAAAACCAAAACCGTAATCAAAATCGAATAGAACGAACCAAGGTTTTCAAAACCAAGGTAATTTTAGTCAAAATAACGGTTTTCAAAATCAAAGTCAAAACTTCCAACACCAAGGAAATTTTAATAGAAACCAAGGTCGTGGAAATTTCAACCTGTGGTATTTTCATGGCAATAATCAAGGAAATTTCCAAAATCAAGGCCCTAATCCAAACAATAGAGGCGAATTTTCCTACATAAAATCAAGCCATTGTTCCAACTGGACCATCATCGATGAGTTGTTGAAGCAATTCATGAAATCCCAAGAGGAAATGAATAGGTTGTTGGTTAGCCGATTTCGACATTAAGAAGTCTTTAAATGATCGACCCGGCTCGTGCTTTACCTAGCAACACGATCGCTAATCCGAGGGGCGATGCAAAGGCGATCACAACCGTAAGTGGTGCTTCATATGATGGACCCGCTATTCCTACTACCCTTCTTCTTCTCTCCCGAAGGTAGTGGAAAGTGAACCGAGGCGACAAAGGACCAAGTGCAACCTACTAGCTCACAAAGTACAACACATGTCCATCCTCAAGTTGTCCGAAACCCAAAACCAAACTCGAGTTGTTTTTGAACCTCCGCTGAAAACCCTTACCCATCACGCTAAAAAACACATGTCCATCCTCAGTTGTCCGGAAACCCAAAACCAAAGCTGAACCTCCGATTGAAAACCCCAAATCAAAACTTCTATTCCTTACCCATCACGCTTAAATGAGCAAAAAAAAGCCGGTCATCAAATGGAAAAAAATTTTCAAATTTTCCAAGAACTACATTTTGACATAAGCTGCGGATGCTATCATGTTGATGCCCAAGTTTGCATCAACTCTCAAACACATGTTAAGAAACAAGGAAAAGCTGCTTGAAATGGCTAAGACTCCTTTAAATGAGAACCGCTTTCAGCTTCATAAAGAATCTTCCCGAGAAGCTTGGAGATCCCGGAAAATTTCTCCTTCCTTGTGTTTTTCCAGAATGATTGAATGCTTTGCCTCGCCGATCTTGGTGCAAGCATCAATTTGATGCCTTATTCAAGATGGAAGAAACTTTCTCTCCGAACTTATTCCTACCGCATGACTCTTGAGCTTGCAGATCGTTCTATATCGCGTCCTCTTGGCATCGCCGAGGATGTATTCGTGAAAGTAGGAAAGTTCCATTTTCCGGTGACTTTGTGGTTGTTGACTTCGATGCCGATCATCGGGTTCCCCACCGTTGGACGAGGATTCCCGAGAACGGGCCGTGCTCTCATTGATGTATTTGAGCAAGAAATCACATTACGTGTGGGTAATGAAGTCACACCTTAACCTTGATCAAACTTCGAGGTACTCCTCAAATTATGATTTGAATCGGTTAATCGAGTCGATGTAATTGATATTGCTCGAGGAGTACTCTCAAGGGTTTCTTGGTTATTTTCATAATTCGTGAGTGGGATCCCACCACATCTTCTCAACCAATTATTGCCGACTCTCCCCCTCTTACTCGCTTGAGGAGGTGACTTTTCTAGAAGAGATCAAATGCTTGAGAGATTAGCAGGAAGCTAATACTATTGTTTCCTTGATGGTTTCTCGGTATTTTCAGATCCCCATTGATCCACGGTGATCAAGAAAAGACCACATTCACCGCCCATACGGAACTTTGCCTACAGACGTATGCCTTTTGGCCTATGTAACGCCTCGCACGTTCCAACGATGTATGATGGCAATTTTCCACGATATGATCGGAAACAATGGAGGTGTTTATGGATGACTTCTGGTCATTGGGGACTCATTTCAAATATGTCTCTCCCATTTAGATAAAATGCTAAACGGTGTGAAGACACCAATCTTTGTCTAAATTGGGAGAAGAGCCACTTATGGTCAAAGAAGGCATAGTCCTTGGCCATAAGATTTCCAAAAATGGGATTGAGGTTGATAGAACAAAAGTCGATGTTATTGCCAAATTGCCTCATCCTACTACCGTCAAAAGTATTATGAGTTTTCTAGGGCATGCCGGGTTTTATCGCAGATTCATACAAGATTTTTCTAAAATCGCCGCCTATGACTCATCTCCTTGAGAAGGATGCTCCTTTTATCTTCTCACCGAGTGCATCAAGCTTTTGAAACATTAAAGAAAAGCTACGGAAGCACCCATTCTAGTTGCCCCGATCGATTTACCCTTTGAACTCATGTGTGATGCAAGTGATTTTGCTATCGGTTCGGTCACGAGGCAACGAAACCAAGCATTTTCAGCCTATCCACTACGCGAGTAAGACTATGATCGAAGCTCAAACCCATTACACCACTACGGAAAAGAATTATTATCGTGGTGTATGCGTTTGAGAAGTTTCGCCATACCTAATCTTGACCAAATGCGTGGTGTATCACGGATCACTCGGCTCTCAAATATCTCTTTGCAAAACAAGATGCAAAGCCGAGATTGCTCGTTGGGTTCTCCTCTGCAAGAATTTGATATCATTATACGTGATAAAAAGGAGCCGAGAACCAGGTCAGCCGATCATCTCTGTCCGTCTAGAAAACCCTCACGGGATGTGTTCGAGAAAAGGAAATAAACGAAACATTTCCTCTCGAAACGCCAATGTGGTTTCTTTTCGTGGAGACTCTTCTACCCCATGGTTTGTCGACTTTGCAAATTACCATGCGGGTAACTTTGTGGTGAAAGGGATGTCGTCCCAACGTAAAAACAAATTCTTTAAAGATGTAAAACATTACTCGGGACGACCCTACTTATTCAAAATTTGCGCGGATCAAGTCATCAGCGATGTGTATGGTCCGAAGCCAATGACATTCTCAAGGCTTGCCATTCTCGACCCTCGGGGACATCATAGCCCCAACTACCCCGCCAAGAAGGTGTTTGATTCCGGATTTTATTGGCCCACGATTTACAAGGATGCCCACGAATTTGTCAAAACTGCGACGCTTGTCAACGCCACGGAAATATCTCATAAAGAAATGAAATGCCGCAAAACGCCATTCAAGTGTGTGAGATTTTGACATCCGGGCATTGACTTTATGGGGCCATTCCTTCATCTCGAGGAAATAAATACATACTCGTGGCCGTTGACTATTTGTCAAATGGGTTGAAGCGAAAGCTTTACCTACCAACGATGCCCGAGTTGTTGTGAAATTCTTAAAATCTCTTTTGCTAGGTTTGGAACTCCACGGGCTATAATCGTGATCGTGGTACGATTTGCAATGACCGGTTTGATAGAGTCATGCAAAAGTATGGTGTAACTCACCGTCTCTCTGCTGTACCACCCCTAAACAAGTGGGCAAGTGGAAGTTTCAACCGAGGGATTAAAAGAATTCGGAAAGGACGATGGCGAAAACCGTGCCTCTTGGTCGGATAAGCTAGATGACGCCTCTGGGCCTTCCGTGACTGACTTATAAAACACCCATCGTGTACTCCATACAAGCTTGTATACGGAAGGCATGTCATCCGCCGATTGAGCTTGAGCACAAGGCATACTGGGCCTTGAAACATGCCAACTTCGATATTCAGGCGGTGGTGATCACCGGAAAGTTCAAATGAATGAATTAAATGAACCCGTGATCAAGCATACGAGAACTCTTTGATCTACAAAGAAAAGACAAAGAAGATTCATGACTCCAAAATCAAGAACTGCGTTTTCAACGCGTCGGTGATCGAGTCCTTCTTTTCAATTCAAGATTGAAGATTTTCTCGGAAAACTAAAATCCATTGGTCCGGACCATTCACCATCACTAAAGTATTTCCTTATGGAACCATTGAGTTATCTCAACCCGATGGTCAAAATTTTAAAGTGAATGGTCATCGATTGAAGCACTATTTTGAGAGGACATTCTCCGGTGGTTGTCCCGGATCTACAAACTTTCCCCATGAACCAATGAATGCGGGATCGAGTCAAGCTAGCGACTCGGGAATCAAAATGTTGGTGGTTATTCGTCCCAAAGCGGGGTGAAGATAATCAATTCGGAAATGTGCAACTCTTCGCCAGAAACAAACAAACCGTTAGTAGTAACAGATACCACTTGGTGGTTACCGGATATCACTTGAATCGTGTGATCACTTTCCAAAGTAAACTATTCGACCCTAATGCCCGGGTATCACGAATATCTACTTGGGATAAGACCAAATGCGATTAGAGAATTAGGCACAATTCTATAACCCTTTCGCTAGTAAGTGTTTACGTTTTCGTGTATCTATCATGCATGTTCGGATCTCCTATATATAGGAGGTTACTCTTGAGCTATTCCAATGGAATTATGAGTATTAATCGCCCATTAATAGCCTCATAATTATCACCATTATAGCCGTTAGTGGTTACATGACCAATTAAACGTGGTCATAAAGAAGTTGTAATCGCCATTTAGCAAGATTTTCCATAAGCAAGCTTTCCACTAGCGGACTTTCACTTGCGGTGGAAGTAAAGCCTATCTGTGGAAACACCGCCTATCAAGATTTCATAGCACTATCGTGGATACACCACTTCTGGAAACATCGCTTATCGGTGGAAACATCGCTTATCGCTGGAAACCACAAGCGGTACTTTCCACAAGCAAGTACTTTCACCAAGCAAGATTTTCACCAAGCAAGACTTTCACCAAGACTACCAATACAAACCACTATAAGAGTCGGGTGTTCATGGACCTAATGGGTGTACACTCTGCACTCTCTAACCCATTACAAGGTGTGAACTAATCCACAAGTGCACTAAATTTTCCAACAATCCTCCCAAATTTAGTTCACTTCCTTTGCATGAAAAATAAACATCAATCAAAACATGTGCATAAACGAAAATGTCCCGAGGATTGAATTTCCATCTTAGTAAATTACACGTTCAAATATTCGAGAATCGGGGTGTTCTAAGAATTGAACCCTTCAACCCATTTGAATACCGAAGATAAAATACACACAAGTTTTCAAACACTTAACAACTCCGACACTATACAAGCCATGTGTCCATATCCAAATTCATAAATGTTGTAAAAGCTAAAGTCCAAAGCTTGAAGCGGCAAAACTTCAACATTTACATAGGTGGTTCCTCTTTAGTCATGCTCCCGCCAAGCACTTTTTCAAAGAAAAATAACCATTAAGAAGTAAAGACTTCATCCTCCTTTCAAGAAGTTCCGAGCACAACCTTGGGATGTAAATAAACATGTGCTCCAGTCCATCGAATGTTCACTATCCACGTTGAACTCGCTCCCAAGTTTCCTTGGGAGGAGTTGGGTGTCCTAGCATTCAAAGGACTAAGTTGGACTTAAAACCATCCCTTTAGCGAGACTTTATAACCAAGTCTCTAGCCGACCCTTCGTCAAGTGATCGCCTAAGTTCGCTGAGATCTCACAAACCTATAGATACCACCCCATTCATGATAAGCTCACGAATCATGCTATGCACGACACCCAAGTGTCTAGACTTACCATTGTACATCCGGCTATAAGCCTTAGCCAATGTAGCCGCACTATCACACCGGATAGAAATAGGTGCTATAGGTTTAGGCCACAATGGAATCTCAAGAAGCAAGTTTTTCACCATTCATTTTCTTTACAAAGAAATGCTAAAGCCACAAATTCAGATTCCATTGTTGAACCGGTGATGCAAGTTTGCTTCTTGGATGCCCAAGAAATTGCACCTCCACCAAGTAGGAATACCCACCATCGGTAGATCGAATTGTCTTGATGTTACCGATCCAACTTGCATCGGTGTAACCTTCCAACAACGATGGTAACCCGATATATGAGACTATAATCCATAGTTCTCTTCAAATACTTCAAGACCTCTCCGAACTCGCTTGCGTTGATGAGCACTAGGATTACTAGTATACCGCTCAATTTTCCCACCGCAAAACCAATATTAGGCCTTGTACAAGTCATGGCATACATCGGTGACGGGTTACCCTAGAATACTCAAGTTGAGATACGCCTTGCCATGATTAGGCATCGACTTCTCACAGTATCCATAGGTGTACTCACTGAGTACAATCAAAGTAATTGAATTTCCTCGGCACCTTCTCAATATAATGAGAGAGATAGAAATTCTATTACTTTCATGTTTAATCCTTATACCAAGGATAACATCGCCTCCCCATGTCTTTCATGGAGAACCTTGATGACAAAAATTCCTTTGTCGTCAACCTCGATTTTGGTCGGTGCCAAAGATCAACATGTCATCAACATATAGACAAATGATGACTCCTTTACCGATTCATCAAATTTGCTATATATACATTTGTCGACTTGGTTAAGAACATAACCACTAGACAAAACCACTTCATCAAACTTTTGATGCCATTGCTTAGGTGTCTCGCTTAAGTCCATAAAGAGACTTAATCGGTTTTTACACCTTGTTTTCATTGCCGCATGATGAAGCCACGAGGTTGGTTCATATAAACCTCCTCTTCCAATTCACCATTCAAGAAAGTCGCTTTTCACATCCATCCGATGAATAACCGATTGTGAATAGATGCCATAGCAATCAGCAGATCTTATGGTGCGATACGAGCCACTGGGGCATAAGTATCAAAATAGTCTATTCCCGACTTTTGTTTAAAGCCCCGAATAACTAATCTAGCCTTGAACTTTTCAATAGTTCCATCTACCTTCATTTTCCTTTTGAAAATCCACTTGCAACCCAAAGGTTTGCAACCGGTGGTAGATCAACCAACACCCAAGTGTTGTTCCCATGATGGAATCCATCTCATCATTGATTGCTTCTTTCCGTAAAGCAATATCACGGGACTTCATTGCTTCTTCAAATGTTTTGGGGTCATCCTCAACAATGAAGCAATAGGAGTATTGGTGCGAGACCTCATCCTCGGTACCTTCAACTAAGTATAGTTGAAACTCGAGGTCCAAATGACTTTGGAGTCCTAACCCTTTTGCTTTTCCCGAGCACGTGTTCGGTTGTTGAACCACAACCTCATCGGGGACCACCGATGGTTCATCATCGTGACCTCGACACTGATGTCATGAGTTCCATTAGGAATCCTCGACTTGGTCTAGGGACCGATGAGAATCTATTCTCATCAAAATCGCATCCCTTGATTCAATTATTGTGTTAATCGAAACATGTTCATTAGGTTCAATAACATAGAACCTAAAAGCCTTGGAATGCTCAAGATATCCAACAAAGATGCGATCAATGCCTCTTTCACCCAAAGTCTTTTGCTTTGGATCGTGGAGTCTTACAATGACCTACAACCCCAAACCTTGAGATAATTCAGTTGGGTTTCTTTTAGTCCGAGTTCATAAGGGTAACCTTGTTCCTTTTGTTTGGAACCCTATTTAATAAATAGCAAGTCGTTAACATAGCTTCACCCCGAACCCTTGACTCGATCTGAATAGGACAACATGGAATTAACCATCTCCTTCAAGACTGCTTTTCCTTCGAAATACCATTTCTTTGAGGAGTATAAGGGCGATTGTTTCATGGATTATTCCAACAGACCGAAAGTACCGAGTATCCATGTACTCACCTCCCCTATCGATCCTTAATCTTTGATTAAAGACCCAAGTTGTAATTCAACTTCGCTTTTAAACACTTTGAATTTATCTAATGCTTCATCCTTGGTATGTAATAGATAGACATAACAAAATCTAGAAGCATCATCAATAAATGTCACAGTAGTACTTATTCCCAAAGAAGGAGTGGCATGCAAATCACACAGTCATCGTGAATAAGCTCCAAGATCTTAGTCTCACGACTAACACCGAAGGGTTTCTTGTTATCTTGATCAACATGCAAGTTTTACACTTTTTGTCCATGTCAAAAGCGTGGATTAAACCATCCCTAGACATATCTTGCATTCTTTTATAATGTACATGGCCAAGTCTTGCATGCCATAGGCTAGAATCGGTGTCATTAGTGGTCACAAAAGTGAATTAACATTGTCAGAGAAATATTAAGCCTAAACATTTGATTACATAAATAACCAAAACCAATAAAACACCATGCTTAGAAAGCACAAATTTATCGATTCAATAACTTGTTTATATCCATGATTATTCAAAACACTACTTGAAACCAAGTTCTTCCCGATATCGTGAACATGAATAACATTAAACAAAGTTACAATCTTTCCGAACTAAACCTAAGATCTACACAACCACGACCATGCACCAAGGTCGTTGACTCATTTCCATGTGAAGAATAGAACCATCATTCAAATGACTCATAAGTCTTGAACCAACTTCTATCTTTACACACATGAACTATTGCACCGAGTCAACCCACCACGTAACATCATCATCCCGCACATAAAAGATTCGGATACATATGTAATATAATAACCGAAAAGACTTATTAAACATATTTCGACCTTTCGATGAGTTGGTGAACCACCACTCCTCGAACCATTAGTGCACGATCCATTGGCTTTACCACCAATTTTAACACCCTTGCGGTCCCTTTTAATGTGACCGCCTTGCCACATTTCCAACAAGTAGGTGTTGCCTTCTTGTTAGGATCCGCCTTGTGTTATCATGAAATTTGCGTTTGCCTTTGTTGTCATTGTACGGTGGAGTTGTTATGCTCCACCATATTGACAACAGATGGTCCAAAGAAGATTGCCACTCTTTGGCTTGTCATTATCCCGCACCTTGAGATTCCTCAATGTGGATGACCGCTACCAACTCAACAAGAGTTAACTCCTCCTTCATATGTTTCAAGGTATGCTTGAAATCTTTCCATGAAGAAGGAAGTTTATCAATAACACAAGAGACTTGAATAGCCTCATCCATGTGCATATTGTGTTGTGTAAACCTTCCAAGTATTCCAAGAAGTTCATTGTATTGTTCCATAACCTGGTCTTGAATCGGTCATTTTGTAATTTGTGAAATTACTAACAAGGAACTTCTTACTTGATGCATCCTCACCATATATTTGGCATCCAAGGAATCCCAGGTTCTTTGAAGATACAAAGTTCGATAAATATCAAGCAGAGAATCGGACATACCATTGAGAATAAGACCTCTTCATATGTAGTCATCATTCTCCCACTTGCTCCTCCTCCGATCCGATCCACAGTAGCATCATCACCATCATCGTGAATTGGAGTAGTCGACATACACCACACTCATGCTCGACAAAGAAGAAGTGCATCTTCTTCCGCCACCTCCTAAAGTCCACCCTTCAAACTTGTCCGACTTAGCAAAGTTTGAAGCCATGTGTTTCATTGCGCAGTTGCCATTGATTATCACAAAATAGTTTACTTTGATTGTTGGTGGTTATTCGTCCCAAAGGTGGTGAAGATAATCAATTCAGCAGAATGTGCAACTCTTCAACAGAAACAAACAAACCGTTAGTAGTAATCGATACCACTTGGTGGTTACCTGGATATCACTTGGAATCGTGTGATCACGTTCCAAAGTAAACTATTCGACCCTAATGCCCGGGTATCACGAATATCTACTTGGGATAAGACCAAATGCGCTAGAGAATTAGGCACAATTCTATAACCCTTCGCTAGTAAGTGTTTACGTTTACGTGTATCTATCATGCATGTTCGGATCTCCTATATATAGGAGGTTACTCTTGAGCTATTCCAATGGAATTATGAGTATTAATCGCCCATTAATAGCCTCATAATTATCACCATTATAGTCAGTTAGTGGTTACATGACCAATTAAACGTGGTCATAAAGAAGTTGTAACGCCATTTAGCAAGACTTTCCATAAGCGATTACTTTCCACTAGCGACTTTCACTTGCAAGTGAAGTAAAGCCTATCGCTGGAAACACCGCCATCAAGATTTCATAGCACTATCGTTGGATACACCACTTCAGTGGAAACACGCTTATCGATTGGAAACGCCGCTATCGTTGGAAACCACAAGCGACTTTCCACAAGCAAGACTTTCACCAAGCGACTTTCACCAAGCAAGACTTTCACCAAGCAAGACTTTCACCAAGACTACCAATACAAACCACTATAAGAGTCGTGGTGTTCATGGACCTAATGGGTGTACACTGCACCTCCTAACCCATTACAAGGTGTGATATAATCCCACAAGTGCACTAAATTTTCCAACAAAAACGGTAGTACACTATATGGGTTTTCATCCGATTTCGACTTCTTTCTACTTTCTACCACCCTAGTGTGGGGAATTGCCCACTGTTGTATATAAATTTCAAAAAAAAAAAAAAAAAAAAAAAAAAACTTCAAAATAATGGCCGTAGTATTTCCCTTTACGTTCTATGTTTTGGCATAACAGTTGCAGACTTTGAATATTGAGGGCAATATTCATTTCTAGTGTGGGGGAATTCTCACGAATTTTATCATGTAATTATACCGCCTAATTCCCCATTTTTGGCCAAAATTTTTTTGGAGTAAGTGTTTTACACTTACTCGACTTATGGTTATCGATCCGCCATGTCTAATAAACAAAAGGATTGGCTATTCCAGAGCAAACGGCTCTTGGTAAAGATATCTCAACCGTTGACGGCTTGCAATTTGCCTAAAATTGTATGGTGTTCATTTCACCATATCTTTAATTAGTGAAGAGTTGGCTAGCCCGCAAGTTTATGGCTTGTGGTAAAGGCGCTTGGAAAACCATAATTGGTAATCGACTCACCAAAGATATTTTATCTAAGAGTTGGCTAGTCCGTATAAACGGCTTCGGTAAAGACAATCAAATCCATTGAAAGTCGGTGATTTGCTCAAAATCATATGGTTATCGATGTACCATAGTTCTTACTTGAATCGAAACATTTGGCTACTCCGAGTAATGGCTTTTGGTAAAGAGATTCAAATCCATTGAGTTTTCTCAAAAGATTGCTAGGGACTAGCAATAGTTTAGTATGGGGATTGATGAGTGTGTAAATACTCATCATTTTTGTCAAATCAATCGCAAAACATTTAAAACGCCGTAAATGCATCAAAATACCGAAAATATCCCAAAATTGTATTTTATATGTTTCGGATGCAAAATGTTTAAAATCGATGAAAATTGAGCTAAGTTTGCATAATTGGCGCTTTCATCCCTCAACTTTCAAAATCTTGACAAAATCGGTCCCCGAGCACTTATTTTAAAAGAAAAGTCACCAAAGGTCCTTTTGAAATCATAAGTTGTCATAATTAGTCCTTTGGTGAAAAATTTCAAAAGTTTGGAGAATTTACAAGTTTGGTCCTTCAAGTTTCAAAATTGGCAAAAATAGTCATTGGAAGTTTAAAAATGTCTTTTATGGTCCTTGTACTAATGAAACTTGTCATAATTGGTCCCTATGATAAACTTTGCAAAATTGGCAATTTCAGTCCTCAAGTTTGGTGAATTACATGAAAGGTCCTTGTTATTAATACAAACACACTGACCCCTTTGCTTGGACCATGACCCCCGCCAAAACACCTTGAACCCCTTGGACCTTGACCCTTGTCTAATATTAAACCCCAGCTTAAACCAAATAGTCAAACCCCGCCTTCCCTCCTCCTTTTTCCATCGCCTTCACCCACCATTTCGCAACACTCCATCAACCATGCTTCCATTTCAACATAATCCACCCTTATCACTCCACCTCACCCAACAATCCAAGAAGCATTAAAGCTTCTCATTCCTTGCACTCAATCAACCCCATTGGCAAATATCTTTTCCCGCCAAAAGCCATCAATGGCTAAAATGATTCAAGTGATCCAATGGCTATGAAAATGGTGGATGTGCTCGTGAGGCAAGTGGGAAGACCTTTGCTAATAAATAGAAGGAAGAGAAGACAGAGTTAGTAGTAGTTTTTAGTTTTTAGTTTTCATGAATGTCGCTTTTAATGTTTAAGTCTTAATTAAGTCCTAAAATTGTACTTTTAATCTTCCTTGTATTAAACTCGAGCTATTATATCGCTTGTAACTAATTTTCAAATTATTAATTCAAAGTTTGGTTAAGTTTCCTGCTTTTCCATTTTCTATAATCAAACTGCTTTTAACATTACTAAGCATCAAGCTTCAAATAGCTTTATATCAACTTATATAAGCTTATTCAAGTCGTTGATAGCTTTGAATAAGCTTATCAAACAGATTCAATAAACTTGGTACTTGGTCAACGAAAGTCAAACCGAGCTCATTTGGAAATGGTTATAATATTGGGTTGATGCAGTCTTGGAATGGGGTGAATTTTAGTAGTTTAGTGTAGTTATGGTTCTGGATTAAGCTTCACATAAGCCGGAGAACTTGTGAGTACTTATTCTACTTCAATATCTAGTATAGTTTGCAAAATTTGTTGAGTTTGAATCTGTGGTTAGGATTAGCTTTTATCTGTTCATTAAGCTGTTGTTAGATTAGATTGATTCAGTTTATGTGTTAGCATAGGCTAGATAATCTTTTATGTAGTTGCATTGCAAAACAGATTCTTGAAAAAGGGTGTTTGGATCAGATCAATCAACTGTGATAGAGGTTAGTACATTTGACAAGATTTGTTGTTTTAGGCTTGTTAAGATCTAGGTCACTAATATCTGTCTTAGTATTGCCTTTGCATAGCTCTTAAGTCAAAATCACAAATAATATGTCCTAATTGCATATCTGTTGGAATTTTTAAAGATCAAAAGTTTGATTTAGGTGTAGATGTTAGAGTAGTAGCTCATTATAGGTTTATTTCACTATAAAACATCAAAATCAGTTCATAAATTGGTTGCAAATCTCACAAAAGTCAAAGTATTAAAACTGCTTATAAAGTCAAAAAGTGAAAAACCAGTTTTTACCCAACCTTTGTTGAATTTTCATGGATTCATTATTGGTTCAATTCAAGTGAAATTTTGGACTTAACAAGTTCAGTTGGTCAAGAGTTGAAATCTAATTTTTGTAATTTTTATAAGCTTCAAAACAAATTTTGTCTATTAGCTCGAAAGTGCCTCGTGACACACTCGATGTATATCGAGTGTGCGCAGTGTTTTGTCAAAGCTCTCAACAAGCTCATAAGAGCTTGTCTTGGGCTCAAATTTGGTTTACAAGCTCCTTGCTAGGTCTAGTTTGGATTGCTTAAACTGGCTTTAGGTTTCTTGCTTATCTAGTAGCTTATTTTTAGGTCGCAGTGAGTAGTAGTAAACCTTTTGGCTTTTAAGTGCAATTCACACCAAATGCTTGTTTCCTGATTTCCAGAGGTTTAGAGTAGTTAACTTAGGTTGCTTTCTAGTAGTTTCAGCATAAGTTAGGTCCTGTGATCATTTGATTCTCTGTGGCAGCCTTTAGCTTATTACAAGTGCTTATTCATAAACAGTTTGCACTGCAGCCTCATATTCTCACACATAAGCCATAGTTTTTATATTTTTCTTAGATTTAGAATATTATTTTAGACTTTTCCTGAATTTTTCATAATTTTTCAAGATCGTTTGCTATTTTTCCCAATTTAAAAGCAGCTTTTAGGACTTTTAAATAGCTTTTAATACAAATAAATCGAAAAGCTTCAAAAAATAAGTTTTCAATTTTCATAGAGTAAGATAAATATAAAAGCAAAAAAATAATTTTTCCAGATTTTTCTTAGTTAAATTTGTAATTTTTAGCAATTTAATTAGTTTTAAATAGTTTTTAAATCATAGAAATTAGAATATAAATCGAAAAATACAAAATTAGTTTTGAAAATTCTCTTTAGTTATTTTAGATTTTTGAAAAATAGTTTCACAATTTTCCTCTTTATTTTCATAATTTTTAGTATTTTAATTTAGTTTTAAAGTTTAAAATTAGTTTTTAATTTAAATTTTTAAAAGAAAAAAATCAAGAAAATCAAATTTTAAAAATAGTGATAGCATTTATTTAATATAATTTAGCTTTTTAATTTTCTTTAATTTGCATTTAAGCCCCTGTAATTTACAAATTTTCTCTTTAGGTATAATTATTCAATCACAAACCTTTTCCCGCTCAATATCACCCGATCACTATATCGTTTGGTTATTCGATCACACACATTCGTTGGGACTTAACGACTGGGAAACACTAAACTCTCCTGGACTTAATTGCATTGCGTTCTCAAGCTGTCTGGTTTTTTTTACGGTTGACCATTCGCAAGTGGTTGACTTGTGTAATAAAACTGACCGTTTGGGAGCCAATCAATCTTGCATTTCCAATTTGATATATTTCATATACACCCGAGAGATGAGGGTATCCAAACACTACTTGTGAGGTGTTAGTATATAATTTCCGTGCTTGTTATGACTTTTGCGGGGCTTATACTTGTTGTGAATTGTTCTAAACCAATGCTTCATGCCCCTTAACTTATAAATTGATTGGCCAAAAGCACATTTGCTTGAGGACAAGCAAATACCAAGTGTAGGGATATTTGATAAGGATTTAAAAGGTACACGCTATGGGTCATTTAAGCCTTAATCGACCACTTTATATCCGCTACGCTTATTTTCGTTCCTTTTCACTTTTAGGTCTCTTGAAGGCAAAATGTTGGAATGATGCTTATTTGGACGAAAAGGCGTGAATATGTGAAGAAAATGGCTAAAGTCAAGATCAAGACACTCAAGTTGCTGGAAGTGCACCCGACGGCATCACAAACAAAGAGTTACGCCGTCCCTATAATTACGACGACTCAGAAGTGAAATTGATATTTTGTACTTGACGGCGTCAGGCTTTGAAGAGCAGGGCGTCACGAAGACCTTTTCCCTTAGACGACCCAGATCCAGACGACGTCAGAAGTTGAAGTTGATGGCGTCACAACTACAACGTGACGCCGTCCCAAAGTTGACTTGGTCAAGACGAAACCCTAATGGCGGCAATCCGGCGTCACAATTAAAGAGTGACGTCGCAGCTTGTAACTCTATATATAGAATTCGATTTTCGACTTTTAGAGAGGTAGATTTGTGGAGTAAAACCTAAAACGATTTTGGTTTGTCTTGGGCAGTATCTTAGGGTTCTCATACCCTATTTTACAACAAGATAAGTAATTTACTTCATTGATTTCATTATGTCTTCGATTGTATGTATGTTTGCTTGCATGTTCACCATGTCCGGCTAATTTACTGTGTGTTTGCTTAGATCTATGAAACATAGTTATTGAATGTTGATTGGTTGTCCCTTATCTTAATTGTAATTGGCTTAGGATTGCATTTGGCCATCGTTGTGTTTTTAATGCTTGAGTAATCTTTGTGAACATTAGTTTATAATCGCCTAGAGTAATTGTAGGCTAAAAATCCAAAGATAACCTTAGAGTTAGTTTATGAATCCTAGAGATTTTGTAGGCAACAACCTTAAGGTATTCTCAAAGAGTTAGGGAGAAAAGCATACCCTACGACCTTAGAAGACACCGCTTTAAGAATAAGGACGTGACAATTCAACCATCAATAAAAGATAACTAGAGTAATAGTATCTAGGTAAACACATTTTAATCATCATAACGAGCACACATCAATAGACATAGACTACCCTTAGCTTAGTTAATTAGATAATTAGATAGTAGAGTAATCGGTAGAAGTACCACCCCAAATCCAATACCCCGAGATCATACCTTTTAATTTTCTAAAAGATATAAAAAAGATAAAAAATAATCTTCCTCAACCCCAACCATAGCGTATTAATTTCTCACTAGCATTCCTATTCCCCTAGAGAACGATATCAATCCCGATGCTTACCCTAATACTACACTACAACGATTAGGTTCACTGCCTAGGTGGTTGAAAAACTTGCTCGAAGAAAATGAAGTTTTCTTTGACCCCGAACGCGCGTTGTACGCGTATCAGTTAAGTTATATGTATATTATTTGAGTTCGTTATATTTTTATTAATTGCTTTTGTTTATATTAGTATGACACGTTTGTAAGCAAAAAGGGTTATTTGAGAATAGAAAATTAAACGGACTAAATAATGGTGAAATTGGATTTGTTTTCTAAGTATTAAATCTTGAACTTTTAGACGACTGATACGACTGTACTAAATGGTTAGAACGGCTCATCTATTATAACAAACTATAAGAGTGGTTTAAGGAGGGTTCGACATTAAATTGCAACTGAAAAGAAGAAGAGTTATTTATATTATGCTTCGCGCTGGCCAACTTCTCTGCTACTTTGTGTGTTGTATTTGGAGCTACCAAGTATAACTATTCTATGTACGAAGCATCTTAATGCAAAGTTGTAAGTTTCTCAACACATCGATTAAAACTTTATAGAATTTAATCTTAGTAACTTAAAAACTATGAGTAAAGTTTTGAAAAAATTTATGTTATGAAGATGTATGCATGCTTCTTCGTACATAAGTTTTGATTACACATCAAAAATTGTACCCTTAAAATTTTAAGTTTATGCCATCTAACGATAAGAAACACTTGAAGTTGTAATTTATGTTATGTGAGAACTTAGCTAGATTAAAATAACAAGGTAAATCTTCATGTTGTGTGAGACCTCAACTAAAATAGATTTGCAGTTTCTAAATTAGACAACTTAATTAAGTTAATTAGTGAGATCTATGACTTAAGGCATAAAATGGGGTAAAACATGCTTACCTTTGCATAATTGTTAGGAAAAATTGTAAATCCCATATTTTCTAGGAATGGAAAACATGTTTGTCAATTATTGTTCTTCGACAATTACCTATTGAATACTTTCATCACTAGCAGATCAACTGGTGTGGTGAAACTATGACAACGTGGGTCCTAGGTTCAAGGAAAATTCTATGGTTAATATGAATATTGACCAAGGGTATTTTATTTTCTTGAAATGTTGAATTATCGAAAGTACTAACTTTTGAACTTTTATTTTCTGTAGAAACGGCTCAACCTGAAACTAATGCACTAACTTCGTTGTTCAAATCCATGTTTGATCGCGAAAAATTGACTGGCAGCGCTAATTTCAATGACTGGTATAGGCAACTCATAATTGTCTTGCGTGTTTCCAAAAGATCAGAATATTTGAATATGCCTTGTCCTCCTGAACCTGAAGCAAATGCTACTCCTGCTATAAGGGCAGCATGGCAAACAGAGTATGACAAGCATAATGAGGTCGCCTGCCTTTTGCTTGGAAGTATGTCTCCAAACTTGCAAAAACATTTTGAAAATTACTTCCCAAAGGACATGCTCACCGAACTTATTCGGTTGTTTGAAAAGCCTGCAAGTTGTAGAGTTATATGATTTGATAGATTTCTCTACGATTACAAGCAGGGAAGGGAAACACATGAGTGCTCATTGTCTGGAAATGATGAGTTACATGGACCAGCTTGGGAGGCTCAACTACATCTACCCTAATGAAATACAAATTGGCCTTATCAACAGATCCCTTAACAAGGAATTTGATGGTTTCATGCGCAATTACAATATGCATTGCACGGGGAAGACAGTTAGTGAGGTGCATGCAATGCTCATTGACTACGAAAAAGGTTTTCCCAAAAAGGCTCCTACACCTCAGGTACTTGCTATTCAGAAGGGTAGGATTACTAAGCCTAATAAGCCGCAAGCGAACAAGAAAGGGAAAGGCAAGGGTAAGGTTGATAAGGGAAAACAAGTTATGGCTTATCAACCAGAACCCAAGAACCACCCCCCCTAAAAAGAAAGAGAATCCTAAAAGGCATCAGGATTGTCATCACTGCACGGAGGTAGGACACCGGAAGAGGAACTGTCCACTCTACCTCGATGAGTTGCGAACGAAGAGGTATAAGAATGCTGGTACTGTTGCAAGTACTTCAGGTACTCTTTTAATGATATAATTATTTGCATTTCCTCATAAAATAAATTCCTGGGTATATGATACTGGATGTGGCATTCACATTTGTAATACACTGCAGGGACTTAGAGGTGCAAGGAAACTCGCTTATGGACAACACTACCTGCACGTGGGAGCACAGGCAGTCGTTGAAGCTATAGGCACGTTTGATTTAGTTTTGCCTTCGGGCTTAGTACTGTCTTTAAACGATTTTCATTACGCACATTCTATAATTAGGGGTGTTGTTTATGTTTCCTTGTTGAAAAATTTTGGTTTTATTCATACATTTCTACATTTACTGATTATGGAATTTCGGTTTCTTTAAATGATGTTTTTTACTTTAATGTTATTCCAGTAAATGGTGTGTTTGAAATTGATTTGCATGATAATGTGATTGATAAAAATAATTCTGTCTTTAGCATCAATAGTAAAAGAATCAAAAGTGATTTGGATTCTTCATATCTTTGGCATTGTAGACTTGCTTACATAGGCAAGAAACGTATACAAAAGCTGCAACATGATGGGCTTTTGCAAGATATCAATGATGAATCATTTGATAAATGCGAGTCTTGCATATCTGGGAAGATGACCAAGAAACCTTTTGCAAATCGTTTAGAACGGGCTTCTGATCTTCTTGGTGTGATACATACTAATGTATGTGGACCACTAAGACATGTGTCAAAGAAGGGTGCTAGCTACTTCTTAACCTTTACAAATGATTTCACCGTTATGGTTATATTTACTTGCTTAAACATAAACATGAAGTCTTTGAAACATTTAAGATTTTCAAGAATGAAGTAGAATTGCAACTAGAAAGAAGATTAAAGCTCTTCGATCCGATAGAGGTGGTAAATACCTAAGCCAAGAGTTTAAAGATTATCTTGCTAAGTGTGGGATTGTCCGGCAGGTCACTTCTCCATATACTCCACAAAAAAATGGTGTATCTAAGAAAAGAAATCGTACATTGCTGGACATGGTGCGATCAATGTTTAATCTTACAACTCTTACCATATCATTTTGGGATTATGCTTTAGAAACTGTTGTTCGAATTTTGAATATGGATCCAACTAAGAAGGTTGATAAGACTTCATATGAACTATGGTATGGAAAAGATCCCAAATTGTCTTACTTAAAGGTCTGGGGTTGTGAGACGTTTGTTAAACGTGACTCAGCTGATAAGCTACAACAAAGACTGTTAAGTGTATCTTTGTAGGATACCCAAAGGAAACTATGGGTTACTACTTTTACTTTCCACCTGAAAACAAAGTAATTGTTGCTAGGTATGGATACTTCTTTGAAAGGGATCTCATGTCTCATGAATTTAGTGGGAGAGTTTTTGATATGGAAGATGATCAAGAAGATACATCACCTTCTGAAAACACTAGCCAACTTCAAGTAGAACCTGAAAGTCTGAGTGTTCCACCTAAAGTTGAAGTGGTTCCCATTCGTAGATCCTGTAAGAACTATTGCAGCACCTAACGCCTATGTCTTAACATAGAAGTTGAGGAAAATATGTTAGGGATCTTGGCGAACCTGCTATCTATAAGGTTGCTATAATTATTCCTGAAAAGGATAAATGGCAAGTCGTAATGAGTAGGGAAATGTAATCCATGAGAGATAATGAAGTCTGGATAAAGGTTGACTTACCTCCAAATGCTAAGGTAGTGGGAAGTAAGTGGCTCTATAAGATAAAGACTGACATGGATGGCAATGTACACACCTATAAAGCTCATCTTGTAGCTCAAGGGTTTACTCAAACTTTTAGGGTGGACTATGAGGAGACTTTTTCTCCTGTAGCAGACATTAGAGCTATTAGGATTCTTATAGCCATAGCCGCGTACTATGACTATGAAGACTTGTTGTATCGCATAATGTGAAAAGTAAGAATATATATATATATATATATATATATATATATATATATATATATATATATATATATATATATATATATATATATATATATATATATATATATATATATATATATATATATATTGAGAGTCCTACGCATTATCCTTATGGTATTGCTGAACATCCGAGTGATACTTAAAGTATTCCTTCTAGAGCCAACATCAAACAAGCTTTTGGTGGGTGACATGTGAGATCCTTCATGGATCAAACTTGTGACAATGGAAAGAAACGATGGGGCGATTCACACTTTGAATCAATCTTGTTCTAGGAAATGGATTGACGATACTTTTGAAAAACCTTCGATGTGCTCTAAATTTTTTTCCTAGCACATCGACCGCGCTAAAATTTTCAAACCAAAAAATATTTATGATTGAAACTTGATTTTTCTCATTAAACTTTCGTCAGATTGCAAAAAAAAACTCTCTTCAAAGAATACGCGATTGTTTTTCAAATCAATTTATCATCAATTAGTGAATCTCAATTACCGTTCACTCACCCGTGTTGTCTACTTTGAGACGCCTGGTTTGAGAATGACTAGTTGTCACGAAACCCCGTCAAGGAGATTATTAGAATTCTACCGATCACCTATTGCATTTATCTTGATCAACGGAAACCGTGGTTCTTGCAACCCTATTCAACGAAGTGAACAAAGACACTTTCGTGTGTTTTATTGCTAATCGTTGTTTGCGGGAACATCTTACGGTTGCGCTGATGGAAATTGAGAAGTCAATCCATAACCACATGCTCACACATCACACTCACATTTTAATGAAATCATGATAATCTAAAGACCTTAAGCAATGCTTCCACAACTCTGATGCAAGATATCATGATCCAACAAAGTGTGGGCATGTCGGTCCAAAAGTCACAATATCACATGGAGGCGATACAACAAAAAGATGATCCAGAGATTTACTGTGGCTGATGATCTCGAAGAAAGCTCGAAAATCACCAAGTCAAGGAACATTCAAAGATCATCACTAGAAGTACAAATATGCGGACTTTGAAGAATCAAAGACTACGAACTACAAGAACAAAGACATGTAATAGAATGATAGAATTCAGAATGTATTAAAAGGGGTGACCTCCCTTAGGGGGAGATTGTTAGGATTCAGTAAATCCGTAAGTTAAAGACTCGGTCACCTTGGGTATTTGTTAGCATTAGAAAGTTCGTAGTCTTAGACGTTTAGTCATTAGTAAGTAGTTAGTTAAGTAACATCGTGGAGGACGGACGGGTCTTTACCCACTGTATACTTGATCCACATCCCGTAGGAGGCGTATTTTGTAAAAACTATAAATACCCTCTACCTCCTAAGGTAGAGGGTTGGAGCTTCATGATATACTTTCACTTTCTCTCTCTAGAAATTCCCTACTCTCTAGGGCTGAGCAAAACCGACCGAAACCGACTAAGCCCGACTAACCGACCGAACCGATTGCACCCGAAACCGAAACCGACATAAAAAGTTTGGGACTCAGTTTGTAAAAATGAAATGTATCGGTATCGGGTCGGGTCGGGACAAAATCCGACTCCAACCCGAGTAAACCCGCCAGCCCGAATAATAATAGGGTTAAGTAAAAGACAGCGCCTCTTTTTCCACTTTCTCACAATCTCACTTTCATTCTCATCTCAATCTCACTTTCTCACAAACAAAGAGTCATTCTCATCTCTATCTCACAAAGTCGTATGAATCAAGAACTCCAGAACTCAAGAAACACGAATGAAGTAAGTATGTGTACATGTTTTATAGTTTAGATTGTATTTTGAAGTAATTGATGAATTGATGTATTCATTATTCTTTTGGTATTCATAAAAAAAAAAGCAAGCGTATAATGAATGATGAATTAATGGTGGAATTTTGGACTGGGAAAAAAAAAGATGTAAAAAAGAATGATGAATGAATGATGTAAAAAAAAAATGATGAATGAATGATGTAAAAAAGAATGATGGAATTGTAGGTACACGATATTTGCAAGCAAATGACTGGATTGAAATTGCTTGAAGTTGAAAATGGAAATCAAAATCGGTCGGACATTTATCCCGAAACCGACCGAAACTACCCGACTAATATCAACCGAACCGACTACCAATCGGGTCTGGGATCGGGCTGGATTTTCTGGTTAACTCGGTATCGGGATTAGGTGGGTCGGGTCGGGACGGGTCGGGATCCGGCCCGATGCTCAGCCCTACTACTCTCTACTTTCTCTCTCTAGAAGTTCCCTACTCTCTACTTTCTCTCTCTAAACCCTATAACATTTTATCCATATACATGTATGTTTGAGAGTTTATGATAACCAATCTCTTACACATACGTATATGAACTACCTGAAGAAATGAGTGGTATTGATAACGCTACACGCGTCGTTCGGGGTCAAAGGAACTTCCTTTTCTTCGAGCAAGTTTTATAACACCCTAGGCAGTGAACCTAATCGTTTTAGTGTAGTATTAGGGTAAGCCACGGGTATTAATATCATTCTCTAGGGGAATATGAATGCTAGTGAGAAGTTACTACGCTAAGGTTGTGGTTGAGGAAGATTATTTTTTATCTTTTTATATTTTTTTAAGGAAAGGAAAGGTACGAATCTCGGGGTTTGAATTTGGGGGGTTGGTATTTCTACCTATTACTCTACTTATCTAATTATCCAATCTAAGGTTTATGTAGTCTATGTCTAATTAATGTGTGCTCGTATGATAGTTTAAAGATGTGTTTACTTAGGTTTTACTACTCCTTAATTATCTCCTATTGGTGGTTGAATTGTCACGTCCTTATTCCTAGTTGCGTTGTGTGTCTAAGGTTGTAGGGTATGCTTTTCTCCCTAACTCTTTGAACTTACCAAAGGGTCTCGTCTACAAAACCCACTAGGGATAATAAACTCTTACTCTAAGGCACTCTTTGGATGGTTTAGCTTACAACTACTCAAGGAGTCATATTCTAAGGTTCACAAAGATTTAATCAAGCATTAAGTACACAACGAATGACCTATCGCATTACTAGATCATTAACCAACTAAGATAGGAAACAACCAATCAATATTCAATAATTAAGTTTCATATTCCCTAAGCAAACACACAAGTAAATTAGCGGACATGGAAAACATGCAAGCATACACACAAATAATCAAAGACATAATTGTATTAATGAAGTAAAACACTTATCTTGGTGTAAGATAGGGTTTGGAACCCTAAAATACTCGTATAAGACAAAGCCTTGGTTCGGTTTAGGTTTTACTCCAAAAGACTACACACTCATACCGAAAAATTCGGATTCTATATATAATATTACACATGCGGCGGCCACTTTATGTTTTGTGACGTCACGTGTCGCCGTCATTAGGGTTTCGTCTTGGCCACGTTAGACTTGCGACGGCGTCACCTTATGCTTGTGACGCCGTCTCTTCGACTTCGACGCCGTCTCGATTACATCTAAGGCCCGAGTTGCGACGGCCTACTCTTTTATAACTTGACGTTGTCACTTGAAAATGGGAGTTTTGGCTTCGTCCCGTCACAAAGATCCTCCGACGCAAGGCCACACTTAACACCGCCGCCACCTTATGTTTTCAAAGACTTTAAGTGCCTCGATTCGACTTTGGCCATTTTCTTCAGATAATCGCGCCTTTTCGTCCAAATAAGTGTCATTCCAGATTTTGCCTTCAAGAGACCTAAAAAGTGAAAATGAACGATATTAAGCAATAACGGATACAAAAGTGATCAAATAAGGGCTTAAACGACCCCTCAAAAAGGTACCTTTTAAAACCTTATCAGGTATACACAATATCTTTCATGTATCTTACTTGATAAAGTGTCTAGCAGACGAAACTAGTGTTATCACTTTGGACGATATCGAGATCGGCCCAAATTTAACCTCTCAAGAAGAACCAGAGGCAATTCTAGGAAGAAAAACAAGACAACTTCGCAACAAAGAAATTCCATTAGTAAAAGTGCAATGGAAACATTGCAAGGGTACAAGTGTTAGATGGGAACCGAAGGATGCAAGTGTTCAAGAGTAGATTTCGAGTATGAAATCTCATTTAAGGGGGGGGGGGGGAGAATTATTACACCCGTAACCCGATAAGATGCAAGTGTTGAAGGTAAAGGTAAGGAGAAGACCTAGTTGTTAGCTTGTTGGAAGCTTAGTATTTTGTGAACGGTAAGTAGAAGACTCATCTCGTGCCCAAGCCGTTAAAGTTGGAAGCCCCGATGTGTCGTTTTAAAGTTTGGTATATCTTTGGTCTCTTTTGGTCGTTTTGTTGTTGTGGTATTTGAAATGTGTCCAAGTCAAATCTTGTAAATGGTAGAAATTATGGTCAAGTTCTAGTGGTTGAATATTAGTAGAATTGTAGTAAAGGGATGTTTGGCTATATGTCATTTTACCCATTTTAACCCATTGGCATGGGTTAGAATATGACGAATGATATATGGTCTATTTCCAGCTGTAAAAGAAGTGTGTGTACAAATTATATTATGTTAGTTTGAGCTTGGTTGAGTTTTATGGTTTCTGTAGCAATTCTGCAAGAGTGTTGTGTTTGATGCATGAATACAGCGTATCCAAAATATGGATATGGTGTATTGATGAATACGGTATATCCAAAATATGGATATGGTGTATTGACGAATACGACGTATCCAAAAGCTAGATATGGTATATTGATGAATATGGTGTATCCAAAATATGGATACGGTGTATTGATGAATATGGCGTATCCAAAATATGAATACGACGTATTGGTGTATGCTAACAGAATGTTTTTATTTTTCTCGTGTTTCGAGTTGTCATTCTTGAGTCTTGTTATATTGTTCTTATATATACCATTGAGTTTGTTTATGTCATTTATACTAACGTGTGTCCTTAAATCTAAGCAGTTCGTTTGTAATAGTAAAAATGTGAGTATTTTTTGAAAATTTTTCTATAGTCGTTTTTGGGGCGTAACAGGCATGTACACCTTTTTACTTTTCCATTATCATTAACAGAAGTATCTTTAATCAAGAATAAACGTTTAGAAATCTGTTCATTAGAAAAAGTAGAAGTAGAGCTAGAACCAACAGAGTTGTTATTAACAAATCTTTTGTGTTACCCTGATTGTTATTATTATTACCAGTAGAAAATTTTCTTTTTCCTAAATCAGTATGGTATCCAATAAGTTTGAAACATCTATCGATAAGATGCCATTAAAACCACAATGCTCACAAACCAGAGTAGGACCACCAGCAGTCCTTCGATTCCCATTATTATTAGGTCTAGGCACATTAGTAGGTTTAAAGGAACTACCAGAGGTTTGGGGCCTTTGAGTATTTCCTCTATTAGGTACACTAGAATTAAACACAGAAGACCGAGACCTTTGGGAGGTCCTAGTAATTGAACCGTATAACAGCCTGTGAGATTCCTCACTAGAAATAATGGCATAAGCCTCCATAACATTAGGTAATGGGTCACTAGAAAGAATATTACTTCTAATTTGCATATAAGAGTCATCTAAACCCATTAAGAACTGCATTAATTTCATAAAATCATCAGCAACATGACAAGTGCATCTAGGTAATTGAACCATAACATCAAACTGTTTCCAAAGTGTAGTCAACTTGTTAAAATATTCAGCTATAGTAGTTCCATTTTGAGTTAATGAATGTATTTTATGGTGAAGATTAAAGATAACAGACCCATCAATCCTGTCAAAGGTATCTTTTAACTCATTCCAAACTTCAAAAGCTCTTTTAGAAAGAAAAAAAATTAACCCAAAAACAACTCTTCATAGATAGAGTTTAAAATCCATCCCAAAACAATAGTATCAACCTCGTCCCATTGTCTACCAAAAACTTCATCAAGATAGACCTTCTCAGATGTGCCATCAATAAAACCAGCTTTATTTTTACCTCTAGGGCCAAAAGCATAGCACATGACCAAACATTCTCGATCTCTTTTAATTTTATAGAAACAACAAGCTAAAGAGGTTGAATCATTAGGATGTAAATGCAAGTGGTGACTCAAATCCTATTTACTTATTAAAGTGAGTGGTCATTTGGTTCAAACTCATCATCGGTATAACCATGAAGACATGGTAAGCGAAACAACCAAACAACAAATCAAACACACAAGATAGTAGAGAAAGTAGTTCATTAAGCTTTCCCACCACTAAAGTGGTAGGAAAAGGCATACAAGCAATCTCAACAAAAAATGCAAAGAAAAAAACAATAAACACATATAAACAATCCTCAACTTACAATGTATCCCAATCATATCCTCTAGCAATTTATTACAAGAAAACAAAAAAAAAATTAAAGAGAGTGTGAGAGGTGTTACAGTGCATGCAAAGATAACAGCAGTGGAATACCAGACCTACTACACCATTGATTCACTTAGTCAAGGGATATAGTAGAACCCAAACAACTAATTAACTCAGATCCAAGATCAACAAACCCTAATTTCTTCAAATTAGCCAAATCATCCTGAATCACTTCCAATCAAACCAAGAACACCATATCAATCAATTAAACCAACTTAATCGACCACAGAAGCCTTTAAAGAGTAAAAGCCCCAAAAAAAATACCAAGCCCTAATTTTTACAAAGAATTAGGCATTTTACAAAATATTTTAAATCTGAACAATTAAACAATAGATCTATCAACTAACACAAGTTAATTGAAAGATATCAAAGAACTTTAGAAAATCCCCAATATTTTTTTCTGAAACCCTAATGTTCCAAAAACCAATTTTAGAGCAAGATTAGACAGCCTGTCTCTGATACCATGTAAAGAAACTCAATAAAACTCGAAACCAAAACTTTATTAATCTCTAAATCAAAGAATACACCAAACCGATCTCAATCGGCCAACAACTAAATACATATCTTAATTTGTTAACAAAGAACAATCACAAACCGAATCACTATAACTGAACAACAAGAATGATCAAGGAGATCAAAACTTGATACGGTTTACAAAAGAGAGAAAGTTTATGAATATCGTTTAGAGAGAGAGAGAGAGAGCAGGTGAAGTTAAGAGGAGAGCCTTGTCTTTTTCCTTTATATAGTGCCTTCACCGACTAACTTCCAGCCTGTCAACTTTAGCCTTCCATTTTTCACTTCCTTGCTATCTACCTTACAAACTCCCATTACAGTTATATTTGAAAATAAGATAATTACACAATTAGTCCCTTTACTATTTTCAGTCCTAGATTACCTTTTTAACACTTCTAATACGTTGTGGCTACCACCATACGTGAAAACTACAAGAACAAAAACATCAAGTTTGTTTTCGAGGTTTTTTGGAACTTCGGATTGAAATATTTGTATCAATATGATCAAATGATTGAGAACATAACAAATTCTGATTATGTTATGACCATGGTTGTTACAAATGAAATGAAACTAAGTTATTCAAAAACATGATTATAAAGAGTCAAATCATAACTACATGAATACAACGAAATCGAAAGTAAGTCTCAACGATCAACATAATTAAGTACATTGAAAATGTCGCCTGCTAAAAAACTTTCAGCCGAAGCCCAAGCTTGGAGGCTAGTTGACGTCAAGGACGGATTTACGTTGAACACATGGTATGCACGTGCATACCCTATGAAAATTTTTAGTAGTGTAAATTTTTTTGATTTTTTCAAGAGTAACTATAAAATACATTGAAAATTTATGAGCGCACACCCTTATAAATGCTGGAAAAATATGAGTGCATACTCTAATTTAACTTACCATTGTTCAAAGAAAGGAGAAAACAAGAAGTTTTTAGTTTGAAAATGGGGACCGCAGTTTTTAAAGAAAAAGGAGGTTAGAAAGTAGGTCAAATAGTTAATAGGTATGTATTTTCATGGGCCAAATGTTATGTAAAGTTTTGATTTTGAGCTTTGAGCCCAACATGACCCATATTCTTTCCCAAAGCCTAATCTATTGATAATTACTAAATTACATACTCACTAACAACTTAATATATAAGTTTTAACAAAACGTATATGTGCATTTGAAAACGTGATTAGCTGATTAAAAAAAAAAAAACTCTAAAAATGAGACATTTGAAATTGTACAAACAACCGCCAAAAATCCGACCCGTAAAACCACCCAAGTCAAAAATTTTGGGCAATTTTCTCCTTATATATAATGCACACCATGTTATGGATTCCCAACCGCCATTAGTTGACGTGGCCCAACCTCCATTCGAGCTCTAACATTGTGATCCACGCTAACGCCAATTGAAAGAGCATCGTTGTAGCAACGATGCTCATTAGAATTTAGTCATCATTGCGGGGACCATCGCGAGTTCTATTGGTCGAGAGTTGTGTTTTATGAGAGGTATGATTGATATGAGTTTTGGGTTGAAGAAAATACATATAGAAACGTAGATATTAGTTTATGTGTTCAATAATTGCATAAACAATGTATTGATTCCATAGCTGTGATCACCATTTTGATATTGATTTTGTAGATAATAAGGTTGAGTTTTTTTACTTTCGGAATATATATCAGGTAGAAATTAGATGATAACGTATATATATATTTAATAAACTAGCGAAGACCGCGCTTCGGCGGCCAGTTCCTAGCGGTAAACAATTAACGATATGCGATATTATGGCAAGTGTTTCGTTTAACATTCAAAATAGAACGTGAAAAGACCGAAATGTAATTGCAAACGGTTGTAACATCCGATAATTCAACTCTAACAAAAATTCTTAACATGTATCAAATGACATATAAAAATATTTAGTGAGACTGAAAAAGAAAACATTACATCAATTATGAAATCTTAGGTGAAGGAGTGCATTTGCTATATTTTTACTTCAGTAGATGTCAACAATAATCATAATGCAGTACATTTTGAGCATGACCATAGTAGACATGAAAAGAAAAGCATACAAAAAATGCAATTAAATAACAAAATGGCTTCATAAACATTTAACCGAACACTTACTGAGCACTATATGTAAAAAGCAAACAATATCAAATCCAAAATAGTACTATATTCCCGATGGATATCAAAATCTTAACGTTACTAAAGCTTAAAACCTAATTAAGCATGAGGTAAAAACAAAACAACATGATGTATAAAACTTACAACTCCAATGAAATTTACTTTGATGGAATTACTTGCAACTCATCATCTTTTGTATATAAGAAACATAATTTATTCAGTTGTTTGCCTGCAAAAAAACCCACATAATTTATTCACGAAGAGATAAAGAAAACTCATGTAACTAATTTAGCAAATCACAATTACTAAAAGAACAATTTAACTTTAAAAGAAAAAAAAAGACGGAAACTATGAGAACCAGAAACCAAAGAACATCGAAGACGGAATATAAGGGTGTACAACAATTTTAGAAAAATTTCGCTTTTAATTGTGATAAATTTGAAATTTCAATCTTACGTACAAGAGAAGCTTTGATATTTCACTTTCTATATTTGTATTTTTAATGATTTGATTTTCTATGATTCGCTATTAAATTATCAACTCGGGAAACAGTTCAAGTTTGAATACTTTCCACTATTTCGTGTGAGATTTCACTTTTCCACTATTTCACTTTTCACTTTTCCAACTATTGACTATTTGACCATTTTTGTATTTTATGTAGTATAGATAATTTATTCAGTTGTTTGCCTGCAAAAAAACCCACATAATTTATTCACGAAGAGATAAAGAAATCTCATGTAACTAATTTAGCAAATCACAATTACTAAAAGAACAATTTAACTTTAAAAGAAAAAAAAAGACGGAAACTATGAGAACCAGAAACCAAAGAACATCGAAGACGGAATATAAGGGTGTACAACAATTTTAGACAAATTTCTGCCTTTAATTGTGATAAATTTGAAATTTCAATCTTACGTACAAGAGAAGCTTTGATATTTCACTTTCTATATTTGTATTTTTAATGATTTGATTTTCTATGATTCGCTATTAAATTATCAACTCGGGAAACATTTCAAGTTTGAATACTTTCCACTATTTCGTGTGAGATTTCACTTTTCCACTATTTCACTTTTCACTTTTCCAACTATTGACTATTTGACCATTTTTGTATTTTATGTAATATAGATATAGATATTGTTTGTTTTGAAATATGAATAGTTAAATAAACATCTGATATCTCGTAATTGTGCGTGAAATTGGTTGTTTATGACCATGATAATGTATGATTATAAGACATCCTCCAATTATGCTCAAGATAGTTGACATTCTCTGCTTCATTTTTTTATGGTTAATTATGATTTTAGAGTTCGGATCAAATGAACAGAAATTTTAAAATGAGTCCGAGTCTTTTATAGCTTGCTTGATACCGGCAAGATTAGTTGACTAATAATAACACATGTGTTGCTAGTAAATAACTGGTTACTGGTTAGCTTTAGGACTAGACAACCCTCTTGGGAGCCAAGAGAAGTAAGCTTAGGAATTCTTATAGGTCAACCGAAGTTGTAAGGATGATAGATCATAGTATCATACACCATACCCGTAAAGGTTTATATTATCGTATAAAAGCTCTTTCATCACATTTAAAGCAACTAACAAGCTTCCCACATGATAAGTGAGACAAATCAAAATACGGTTATTGGCAAAATCTAGCTTCTCAAAAGGTTTGGTGAGCCAAAACTTAGCTAGGAATATCATAACTCGATTCAAACTTCCAAAATTTAACATTCAACGTGTGCTCAAAACCATTAAATGAGGATGCATTAGTTTATGACATAAGCCATGGAGGATGCATAAAGGAAGACAATATGATGCATCATGAAAAAAAAATATACACAAAATTGACACCAATAAAACATTAGCTTAAACCATCATAAGGAACCCAAATCCCACCATAGAAACAAATGTCAAAATCTTAAATGTTGCAGCTGATGATGGTTCTGGTGTCGTTGGTAGATTTGTAGTTACACCAGTATTGTTTGGACTTCCACCTGAAGTAACAGGTGGTGCTGGTGCATTTTCATCAAATGGTGGAGGAGCATTGTCATCATTTGGTGGTGGAGCATCTGTCGAAACTGGTGGGGCTTCAGGTGCAGGTGAATCAGATGATGGTGGAGGACTAGTGTTTGTTGGTGGTGGAGTAGCTGCTGGTGGAGTAGCTGCTGGTATAGTTTGGATCGCAACTTTCATTCCTTGATCACAATGACCAGCTGTCCCACAAATGAAATAACGGTTTCCTGCATCCGTTAGTGCAATGGTAGTTGGGGAAGCAACGTTTGTTGATATTGGGTTACTTGTTGAGCATGAATCGTAGTTGTCCTTGGTGACTTCTAATACGTCATGGAGACCAGAATACGTAAAAACTGAAAGAACAAAAGATCAAGTTTGTTTTTGAGGTCTCGATCTTTAAACTGATCATTTGATATTGTGTAATTAGAATAAAAATAATCAAATTTTTGAATGTCTAACAAATTTTAAAATAGAGAAGTTTGTGAAATACATCATATTTTGGGTACAAAGATAAATAGATTACCTAAATTATCGCCTACTGTAAATGTTTGAGCCGAAGCCCAGGATCCGAGGTCAGTTGATTGGTCCCATCCTCCCGGCCTTCCGACATTGTGATCCACGGCTAATGCCAATTGGAAGAGCATCGTTGTAGCAACGACGCTCATTAGGATTTTAGTCATCATTACACGTGCCATCAATGTGTTCTATTGGTGAAATTTTGAGTTTTGTGAGAGGAATGATATGAGCTGAGTATACGGTTGAATAGAATCACATATTTATATAGATGAAGATTTTATTATGTTATGCTCAACTAGTACATAAACATATATTGATTCCACAGTTGTGACTTGGTAAATATGATGGAAGGTGGGTTGTTGACTTTTTGAGCATATTAGGTACAGATCATATGCTATCCTAATTATACTTAAATTAGTTTTATGAATTTTATTTTATTTTAGTGGATATCGGGTCTAAAATTTTTGTACATTTGCATATTTTTTGGGTGTTCTTTTAGAAGACTTTACTAATATTAAGCAGGCAAACTAAGAAATATACACAAAGTGGTTGATGTGTTTATGTCGTGGTTACCGTCCATGGTTTAGGACGGTTTATGATTCATAGGTTATGATAGTTTGGTAGTTTCAGAGTTTTTGTTTTTGAGGTTTGTTTTATAAAGGTTGTCTAAGGCAGGGTCGATCAAAGATCATGGACTTTTGGAAGGGTCAAGGGGTTAAGGAATTTTGGCTTAAGGGTGGTTTTACAAACTTAGGTATTTTCTTTGTCACACGTCCCTACATCTCGTTGTGCCATCATTCGGTATGACTGTATGGCCGAATTATTTTGGTTTGAGAACCCATCGAGTTTCATATAAGTTTCAAGGGTCATGGTCGGTGTTTTACCCGTTTTCATATTTTCTAACAGGTGATTGCACTTATGTGGTTGTGCGTTTTGTTGGTTCTGAGTGACAGCGTTTTCTCCTTTGATTGTTTGAATTATCAGAGTTATAATTTTGAGAGATTGTTGTAGTTCTAGGGTCCTTTAGGCTGAGCTTATATTCCCGAGATGTAATTTCTAGCTTCTTGCTAGTTTGATCAGGATTGATTCATGTAGGTTTGGGCATGCAAGTTCATGTAAGAAACCTTAATGACAAACGTTAGTGAACATCTGCTCATGTACAAAACTGGACCGAATCCTCTAGCATCTAATAATAACCACTTTAATTTGCTCATAAGACATGAATTATATCAAACAAGACAAAAAAAAAAAAACCTTTGGTTTATTTATGGACCCATATTATAAGACCAAACTGTGTGTTAATATACTATTCAAGGACCAATATTTTCAAATGTCTATCCGCTAATAAGAATCGACACATTTAATCAAAATGTGTGAGAGTTGTGCTTACTTCTTCCATCTGCAACACAAGTTGTGTAATACATTATATAATGCTGTAACTTTTGCTTGTAAAGTTACATAACTTGATTTCTGGAGTTCAGTTGTTAACATTAGTATCATTTATTGAGTTTTTTTGTTTATAAATCATATTGTTCTTTGCTAACAATTTCACCAATATGTCGTTTGTTTTATTCCCGTGTCAAACTTTGGTGCACAAAATAGTACAGTACATATTATCAAAGTATCTAGGACTTCACGATGTATGTTATCTGTGAGACCAGGCTTTATTTAAAGTAGGACACAAGAAAGGGCTAATAACCTTTTAAAGCATTATAGTTGTCAAGAATTACGCTTCAGAATAACTAAAAAATAACTCTTTTGCATTAATGTTGACATTTTTGCTTTTTTAAGATATGACCATTTTACCCTTTTCGAATTTTTTCAAATACATTTTTCCGAAATTTTTTTCCAAAATTTTTTTGAATTTTTTTCGAATACTTTTTTTGGAAACTTTTTCCAAAATATGTTTTTGATTTTTTAAATACTTTTTTCGAAATTTTGTTCCAAACATTTTTTTTTCGAATTTTTTCAAATACTTTTTTTTCATTTTTTTCGAAATGTGTTTTTAGAAATTTTTGTGATACGCGAAAAAATTGAATTTTTTTGTATTATTTTGTAATAAAAACAATTCGATAAAAAATCACTTGTAACAAAAAATAATCAAAAGTGAATAAAAACAAGTGAAAACGATATAAAACGAAGTAAAGCGATAAAAAATTTTGAATTTTTTTCAAAATTCTTTATTTTTTGAAATTTTTTCCGAAATAATTTTTTAGAATTTTTTTTTGTGACATGCGATTTTTTATTTTTATTTTTTAGATTAAAAAAAATTTATGAATTTTCTTTTCGAAATTCTTTTTTTTTGAAATATTTTTCGAAGGGTAAAATGGTCATAATATTCCATTAATGTCTAAAAGAGTTATTTTTTAGTTCATTGCTGTAACTCAAGATTCTCGACAACTATATAGGCTTTAATAGGTTATTAGCACCACAAGAAAATGATAAAAATCATACTCCATGGAACGTTTGATACATAGAACTAATGAAGGTACATGCTAGAATGAAGACAACATAATGCATCATAAAAAAAATTGTGCCTACACGGAATTCATACAATAAAACATTAGCTTAAATCATCATAAGGAACCCAAATCCCACCATAGAAACAACGCTCATTATTTGTACTGTTGCAGCTGATCCTGGTTTCGTGATTCCTTTGTAGCTGGAGGTGCTGGTGAATTACCTGATGATGGAGTGCCGGTTGTTGGTGGTCCAGATGGTGTTGCGTTCATTGTAATTGCAACTTTCATTCCTTGTTCACAATGACCAGATGTCCCACAAATGAAATAACGGTTTCCCGCATCTGTCAGTTCAAAAGTAGTTGGGGAATAAAGGTTAGTCGATATTCGGTCAAGTGTTGTGCATGAATCGTAGTTGTCCTTGGTCACTTCTAATACGCTGTGGGAATCAGTATACGTAAAAACTGCAAGAACAAAACATCAAGTTTGTTTATGAGGTCTCGATCTGGAGCTTTGGATCTTTGATATTGTATAACTAGAATCAAAATAATCAACTTTTTTAATGTCTAACAAATTTTAAAATAGAGAAGTTTGTAAAATACATATATCATATTTTTGGTACAAAGATAAATAGATTACCTAAATTATCGCCTACTGTAAATGTTTCATTCGAAGCCCAGGATTCGAAGTCAGTTGATGTGTCCCATCCTCCCCCTGGCCCTCCGACATTGTGATCCACGGCCAATGCTAATTGGAAGATCATCGTTGTTGCAACGACGCTCATTAAGATTTTAGTCATCATTGCACCGGTCATCAATGTGATCTATTGGTGGAAATTTTGAGTTTTGTGAGAGGATTGATATGAGCTGAGTATTCGGTTGAGTAGAATCACATATTTATATAGATGAAGATTTTATTATGTTACGCTCAACTAGTACATAAACATATATTGATTCTTTGATATAAATATTCCAATTCACTTGGTAAATATAATGGAAGGTGGGTTTTTGACTTTTTGAGCATATCAGGTACAGATTAGATAACAGTGATTATACTTAGATTAGTTTTATGATTTCTTTTTCCTTTTTTTTTTTTTAATTTTTTATTTTAGTGGATATCAGGTCTAAAAATTTTGTACATTTGAATATTTGGGTATTCTTTTAGGAGAAGACTTCACTAATATTAAGCAGACAAACTAAGAAATATACACAAAGTGGTTGATGTGTTTATGGTCGTGGTTACCCTCGCAGGTTATGATAGTTTGGTAGTTTCAGAGCTTTCATTTTTGAGGTTTGTTTTATAAAGTTTGTCTAAAATAGGGTCGATCAAAGATCATGGGATTTTGGAAGGTCAAGGAGTTAAGGAATTTCGGCTTAAGGGTGGATTTACATACTTAGGTATTTTCTTTGTCACACGTCCCTTCCCTACATCTCGCCATGCCATCATTCGGTATGACTGTATGGCCGAATTATTTTACCCGTTTTCATACTATCTAACACGTGATTGCATGATATGTTCTTAGAGTTGAGATCATATATAACTCATATTCATTATGATTAACTGACCAATCATACCATCAATTTTTATCTAAATCATTTTTCACTTTTTTTAAAACAATATCTCGCAAACCAGAAATCTTCGCCTAAAAATACATCGTGACGAATTAAATTATCTTTCATAGATATGATTGTCATACTTTCTGAAGTTTTTTTAAATTTCGCCAGAAAATCGTACGTGATTCGTAAAATCACGCGTGATTTTTAAAAATCATACGTGATTCTAAAAATCAAATCACATATGATTTTAACAAATCATATGTGATTTTACAAATCACACGTGATTTTACAAATCACACGCGATTCTTCCTGACGAAATTTTAAAAAAAAGTTCATTGAAAGATATAACAATGATATCTATAGAAAGATAATTTAATTCTCGTCGAGATGTATAACTTTTTGGCGTAACGATTAACCTGTCATGTAGATATTTAATTTTTAAAAAGAGTGAATATATTTTAATAAAAGAAATGAGCCATGTGACGTATTGATTGGTTTAATAATAAATGAGTTAACTTTCTCAATAAAAGAAACATAATGTCAAGACCAAGTCTTCATGAGAAAGTTGAACAACATTTCGTTAGCTGATGAAGAAGTAGTCAATATTATAGTTTAAATATATCTTCTTTGATCATGCATGTTCTCCTTGTTTGAAGGCAAGTCATAAGGAAGTACCTCACTATATGTAGGGAGTTTTTATATGACCATGGCACTTTAAAATAGTATTTAACGAAATATGGTACTTTTAAAAGTAATTAGCATAATATTTAATTGTTTTCCATTTTATTACCTAACAAAATTGTAAACCCGTCGTCCTATCCTATCTACATTCCTTCATCATCACTCTATTTTTTATGTGTTCACTTGATGATTCCGAGTCCATCCCGATTTCGCCCCCGGCCAAGATTGACTTAAACAAACAAATGACAGCCTGGATGGTGGCTACTATCATCACAACAAACATGATCACAGACTAAAGAACGCACAACATGAACACATAATAATCGCAAACTTCATAAGCAAGTATCCTACGTTCGTATTGATTCGCTCAAATGCATCGAATCCGCCTTGAGGGAAGTCAACTGAACCGATATTGAACGACCATATTTACCTAATTGGATTATTATGTTTTTTTGCTTGTTATAGGTACCTCTGATCGAGTATTGACGCTGAGATCATGTTGTGCATCATCATCATCATGCAAAATACGGGGTCGACAATGACTAGGACATGGGAGATGACGACGATGGCTGATTTTTGTTTTATACTGCTAATTTTTCATTTAAGATTTAATTCCATAACATGTCGACGATCATGGAGCGATGGTAGATTAGGTGCTAAGAAACTACGTATGTTCCGATGAGTTTTTAACTTTTTACTGTTTGTAAGAAGAAAGAAAAACTAAATATTTTATTAAATACTTTCTAACAATACATACTTTGTTAAATAAGTTTTAAAAATACTATGATCACTTAAAAAAACTCTTCATGAGAAAGTTGAACAACATTTCGTTAGCTGATGAAGAAGTAGTCAATATTATAGTTTAAATATATCTTCTTTGATCATGCATGTTCTCCTTGTTTAAATGCAAGTCATAAGGAAGTACCCACTATGTATGTGTGTTAAAATAGAATGAATGCTGAAAATTGTAAGTATTAATCAGATTCAACTATTACAACACAATGACAATAAATAAGAAAAGACACACACAAATCTTAATTATGAAATAGGCCTAAACTAACGGGCCGAGTCAATAGGTCTTATTAGCTAACATCTCTCCTCAAACTCACAATGTCGCAGCGATGAACATTATGAGTTTGTCATACACAAAATAAACTAAAACTAAACACGCAGCTTCAGAGTGTCCCAAAGCTCAAACTCAGTACTCAACGGAGTCTCAATCTGATGCAATCCAAACTACATAGTACCAACACCATGAAATCAGTCAAGTTTGAAACAGACGGACCAAAGTCGACACACAAGTAAACCTAAATGCAGAATCAGAGCAGAGCAACACAAATACAGAGATGAAGGAAAGTAGATTCAGACAAGCAGATGTAGACATAGCATATGAAGATCATATTCAAGCAGACATATACAGACAGAGCAGATTGAGGCAGACAGATGCTGACAGATCAAATTCAGGCAGACAAAAGAACATATTCAGGCAAACAAAGCAGATTCAGGCAAACAGATGCAGACATAACATATTCAGGTAGACAAAACCAAAGAAAACCAGACATATGCAGAGCCTAACGTAACCAAATGCAGAACCAGTAGTTAAACCGGGCACTATTCGGACTGTTATTAGTTTAGCTACTTCTCGACATAGGCCGATTCATCAGCTTGATGTCAATAATGCTTTCTTACATGGTGAATTATCTTAGACAATTTATATGCACCAGCCTCCGGGGTTTCGAGATCTAGTGCATTCGGATTATGTGTGTTTATTGCAGCGGTCTTTGTATGGGCTCAAGCAGGCCCTTAGAGCATGCTTTCAGCGATTTGCATCCTATATCACTCGGTTTGGGTTTTCTCATAGTCGTTGTGACTCATCTTTATTTGTATACAGACAGGGGACGGACACTGCTTACCTGTTATTATATGTTGATGATATTGTTCTCACTGCTTCCTCTAAGAATTTGTTGCGGCAGATTATTGGATCCTTACAGCAGGAGTTTGCTATGACAGATCTGGGTCCTCTCAATTATTTTTTGGGTATCTCTGTTACACATGATTCTTCAGGGTTATTTTTATCTCAGAAGAAATATGCTATTGAGGTTTTGGAGAAAGCACATATGGTTAATTGTAAATTTGTAATCCCAGTCGGACTCCTGTTGATACTGAGTCTAAAATGGGGGATGATGGTGATCCGATATCTGATCCTACTTTATATCAGAGTCTTGTAGGTTCTATTCAGTATCTCACCTTTACTCACCCCAGATATATCTTATGCAGTTCAACAAGTTTTCCTTCATATGCATGACCTACGAGAGCCCCATTTTTAGGCTCTCAAACGGATTTTGCAGTATGTTAGCGGTACCTTAGACTATGGGTTACAACTGTTTGCATCTTCTACTACATCCTTGGTTGCTTATTCGGATGCAGATTGGGCCGCTTGTCCTACCACTAGGAGATCGACTTCTGGGTATTGTGTATTTCTTGGCAAAAAATTACTCTCGTGGTCCTCTAAGCGTCAACCGACGCTTTCTCGTTCTAGTGTAGAAGCAGAGTACCGTGGGGTTGCCAATGTTGTTGCTGAGACTTTTTGGTTACGGAATTTACTGTGTGAGCTACACACACCTTTATCTTCCGTTACATGTGTTTATTGTGATAATAATATTAGTGTTGTCTACTTATCTTGTAATCCGGTTCAGCATCAGTGTACGAAGCACATTGAGATAAACATTCACTTTCTTCGAGACTTGGTTGCCACTGGACACCTTTGGGTTCTTCACATTCCCTCTCGTTACCAATATGCAGATATTTTCACGAAGGGTCTGCCATTATCTTTTTCGAGGAATTTCACTCCATCCTGAGCGTTCGATGTCCTCCCTCTTCGACTGCGGGGGAGTGTTAGCCCATATAGTTGTGTATCGTGCTTGAGCCCAAATTCTAGACTATTCCTCTTGTACTTATTTATATGAGGGATGTAAATCACGCAAATCAATAAACACAGAATCATTTATACCATTGACAGATATTTCGTAATCGTGCGTGAATTGGTTGTTTACTTGTTTATGACTATGATAATGTATAATTTTATAAGACATCCTCCAACTATGCTTGAGATAGTTGATATTCTCTACTTTATTTTTTATTGTTATGATTTTAGAGTTAGGGTTGAATGAAAAGAAATTTTAAAATGAGCCTAGTCTTTTAAATGCATTCTAATATAGCTTGGATGATACCCGTAAGATCAGTTGACTATTAATAACACATGTGTTGCTAGTAAATAACTGGTTACCTTCAGGACAAGACAACCCCACTAGGAGCCAAAAGAAGTAAGCTTAGGAATTCTTATAGGTCAGTTGAAGTTATAAGGATGATAGTGTTGGAATTTTAATACCATGACAATCATAATTAAACACAATAAACATCAAGTACATATGCGGAAGCGTATTGGAACATATAATTAATAATTAATTAACATAAACATAAAAGTATGCGTACCTTTTGACTCTAGCTAAACAAGAATCATTTCCAAGCTAGCAATTGAGATGAACCCTAATTAGGGTTTATAAGGATTATAAGAATTACCCCTTACTATTTTTGCAATTTAATCCAAGATACTAACAATAGTGTGTTAGTACCACGTTCTTGTACACACGTACTATAACGAGTTAAAGTAAATGCTAGTTTAAGAACACAAAATGTTTTGCTAATGGAAAAAACAAGGTAATCGACCCTTAGGGTATAGGGACGATCGGTTTGGACTAAAACAAGAGAAAAGACAAGCTTAGGTTTAGGTTATGTGTACAGGAAGTGAATAACGATGAACCTAAGCCTTGTATATATAGTATGCAAAACTTATAGAGCAAGTTGGACATGGATTGGGTTATAAAACCCTATGGCCAATCGGTTTACATAATCCCTTGGGGATTCTAGAACCTTCTTATTCTCTATTTTCATCTATAGTCCTTTCCTTTAACATTTAACAACCGTCAGTCCATTACGTTTAATACTTAACATTCATTAGTCGTTTTGTGTAATTAATAACTAAATACAACATTTTATATTTACTTATTAAACTTTAATTCTCATACGTAAAGTGTGAAATCCCGTGGTCTCGAGTTCAATCCTAACTCACGACTACTAATTTATGTCCATTAAACTAACAGCTCCCACTTGGACATATTTTAATTGTTGGAATCACTCCTAAACTATATTTCAATTGTTTGTAATCAATATGTAATAGGTTGCTTAATTAGGCTTTTATGTTTGTATTAAAGGCAAGGCTTACGTAGAAAGCCCATAAGCCTTGACCCAAATCCAATAAGGAAGGAAAAGGACTTGTAGTGTTGCCCTAGTCCCTTCTCCTATAAATAGTCTTGTAAACCTTCATTTGAAGGTTGGTTGTTCACTTAATACATTATCCTACACATAACGTTTCTCTTATCATACGTGAATGTGTATTGTGTGTTCATCCGCTCTATCTCATCTATATTTCTTACATATTGATGCTTGTGTTACAATATGGTGACCTAACAGTGGTATCAATCGCCATCTAGTTGGGTGAAACATATTAGTTTTTGAAAGTTATTGTTATACACGTAAGTTTCGGTGTTCTAAGCTTTCATACGCTTAAAAGCTTCAAATTTTTACACTTAAAAACTCAAGATTTTTGTGGTTTAAGGTTTATTTAGTGTTAAAGTTTAAGTTTTTAGCATCAAGTTTGAAACTTTACGTGTGTAGAATAGTTTTTGAGCTTGGTTTTGATCGTGTACTTCTGTCTACGCGTAAGGTGAAAAAGGGTGTTAGATCATCAAGTTTCAAACCTTTGGGTTATTTTGGTGATATTGAAGCTCTTTCATCATTAAAATCAGGTTTCTAAACACTTTTAAGCATAAAATCAGTTTTGGTGATTGTGTACTTTCTACTCGTAGTAAAACCCTAGTTTTACTCGTAAGCTATTTGTCTACGCTTAAGCACATACGCATAAGTCGCTCATCATTTGATCTTCGTCTTGTTGGTTTACTCGGAATTTCTTGCTTGGATAAGCCCGAAAACACTTGACGTTGGATATCTTTTTACTGGTATAAGTCTAATTCTTTGCCTAAGCATTTCTTACGCCTAAAGAAATATTACGCATAAGGATTCTACTACTAAGTCTTTGGTTTACGCCAAAGCTACGTTTTCCTCAAGTCTACGCGTAAGCTATCACTACGCGTAACTCTTGTCTACGCGTAAGTTTGGTACTGCACGTAAGGTTATTTCTACGCCTAAGCTGGTTTCTACGCATAAGGTTACTGCATCAACAAACTCTAAGTTTCATTCGACTACAAAGATCCATCATCAACACAAGTTTCAAGATGTCTCAACCACCATACTCTAGCTACTTTCCTCATGAGTATCCTCAACAACAACAACAACAATTCTATCAACAATATCCTCCACCATCTCCACAACAATTGCAACAATTTCAACACTTTCCTCAAGGATCAAATCCTCTTCCACCACAAATGGTTCCACCAAACCCTCGTCAACAAGTACAACATTATACATACTTTCAAAATCAATATCCCGCCAAGATGCTATGAATGTTACAACACCAAAGGAACCCTATTGGTTTGCAAAGATGTGTGAAGCTTTAAGTAGCCAACAATCCGTTCATGAAGCTGGATCCCGTGACAGACCTCCAATGCTCACTCCCGGAAACTACGATCAATGGGTGATAAGGTTTTTTAGGTTTTGTGATCTAAAGAAGCCACATGGTAAGTTTTTGAAGAAGGTCATCCTTGAAGGTCCTTTTCAGATGCCTACTCTCACTGTACCCGGAGATCCGAATGCTAATCCACCAAGAGATGATGTTACCAACGTTGTCAGTCTTGATCAACTTACTACTGACAAACTTCTTCACTTAGAAGCCGATGAACTTGCAATTCAATATATCCTTTTACCCAATCCGATACTTCGTAGTGTTGATGCTCAGAAGACTGCTAAAGCAATGTGGGAGCACATTCATCTTCTCATGGAAGGCACTGAACTCAATCAAGAGGACATGGAATCCAAAATATACTTAGCATATGAACACTTCATGATTGAACCGGGGAGACATTAGAGTCATATCATCATCGGTTCTCGGACATCATCAATGACTTAGATAAACATAATATCATTATGCCAAGGATTGCAATCAACACAAAGTTCCTGAGATGTCTTGGTCCTGATTGGGAAAAGTATGTTACATTCATCCGTCAAGTGAAGAATCTTCATCAAGCTACATTCGGATTGTTGTATGACTATTTGAAGCACCACCAAAAGGAAGTTGACAAAGAAAGAATCATCTGTGGAGTCCCTGCTTCGCCTTCACTCCCGGATAATCAAACTCTTGCTTTGTGGGCTCAAGCATCTTATCCTCAGTTTCCAACCTTGCCAACTGTCTTCACAAACCCTCCACAACCAACTGCTCAAATTACACCATATGATCCATCACAACAACAATCACAAGAAACTCAATTGGTTCCATACAACAACAACAATGATCAAGCACTCTACAGTGAATCAAATGAGGATGCAGAAGCCTTCAATGCATTGAATCAAGGATTTGTTATGATTGCAAGAGCCTTGGATGATTTGCTAACAAATCCAACAACCGCATTCGCACCTCATCAAATACAAGGAATCAAGTTGTTGTTAACAATGGAAGGTTGAGGTTCAAAATCGTGGAAATGGTCGTTAGATGAATAGTGGTAAAGGGTTTCATGTTAATGGAAGGAATAACATGGGTGCTCAACAACAACGGGTTCAAGTGGTTGATCGAAATGCTCGATTGGGGTTAATGGTCTTCGATGCTATAAGCGCAATGAGAAGGGTCATCGGCTAATGCATGCCCAAAGCCGAGGACAAGAGGCGCGCTTATCACAAAGAGGCTTTACTCTTGGCTCTCAAGGATGAAGTGGTGGAACTCTTACCAACAAGGAAAAGAGCTTCATGGCTAATGCAGATTCGATGATGACATGGAGGACTTGCAGGCTAATGCAATTGTGATGTTAATGGCAAACATGCAAGAGCTCCACATGAGTGACACAAGCCCGGTGTATGACATCGATGGCTTGTCTCGTGTACCGGATCAAAACATACTAATACATGATCCGATATCTCCGTCAACATACGCATCCGACAAGGCACGAGTGTTCAACATGAGCCTTCTACATCTCATTTCGATGAAAATCAAATGGATCCCGTAGTTATATTTGACGATCAAGATGACCTTATGGTTAATATTGATAATCAAGTTGACTCTGTGGTCATATTTGAGGATCTAAATAATGACTATGTTGAGACTCAAGTTGAACAAGATGAACCTTTGTCTAATCCAGATCTTGAACTCATGACCAAATTAATTCAGACCAACAAATCTCAACTGGAAAAGTGCAATGACATCAATAAGAAATTGCAAGATAAAATTGCACTGTTGACTAAGGATAATGAATGCTATAAGTTCCAACTCAACATTTTTCAAACTAAAGAGAAACGTGAAAAAGGTTTTGAAGTCGCATTTGCTAAATCTTACCAAAATGAAAAATCTTTGGAAAAACAGATCTGTGATCTAGTTGCATCCAAGAATGCTTTGTTGTCTCAAATAGAACAATTGAAATATGATCATAAACAACAACTTAACGCTCTCACTTCGGAAACTCAAAAAGCCAAGTCTGAGTTGTTAACTTGTCAAAAACAGTTTTGTGAGTACAAAAAGCATTCGAGGAAACAAATAGATGACTATCTTGAGGAAATTGTCGACTTACAAAACAAAATCAAAGAGTTTCGAAATGTTGTTTACAAACATGGTGAGTCAATCACAACAATTCAAAAGTTTTCTTTTAAACCAAATCCGATGGATATGGACCAATTCTTCACGATTACAAACCACGTTTTCACATAGAGCATTCAAACCAAATCCTCAAGTTTACAATGCAGAACATAGAATTGATGACTCCATTATGAGTGTTGTTGAATATAATCGTATGGAGGAATTAGATGCGAAGAGCGAGTCGGTCAAAATTGGAAAATGTTGTTTATAACAAACCATTTAACTATTCAAAAGCCATAACTTTTGTCGAACAATAGGATAATTCTAACACACCTTGGGTTATCACGCCTACTCCTGAGTCCCACTCTAATGATGGTCCCCGACACAATGTTGCATAAATTAATGGTCCTTTACCTTCTTTTAGTGAAATAAAGCCATTAGCTGAACGATGTCAGGTTCTAAAATACTTTGACACTTTCATGTCTGACATCAAACTTTTGGAACATGCAATTGAAGTTAATTCTGAAATAAAAGCTGAACATTTTCAATCGCCATTTGCGCGAAAACAAAAGGATATTTTTCAGAAAGGGCTTTTACCACATGTCCGAAATTTAAAAATGTGTGCAATCTATTAGGAACGGGAACTTCAGAAGGAGATTGGGCTTATGAAAATAGTTTTCGAGCAGACCGAAACATCGATTTCAAACACTAAACGTAAAAAGAAAATGTTAAGAAATCATGTTGACCGACTCTTGGAAGATGTTATCTGTGCTGATACCATAAATGTTGTGTTACTACATACTGTTGCATATGCATTTGATTATATTGCTGTTGATTCTATTGATTCTATTGAAAATGTTGAGAATACCGATAATGTGTCACAAATCAAGTCTTTAAAAATTGAAAATGAGCGATTGTTAAATGAGCTTTCCAATGCAAAACGTCGTCTTCAATGGTGTCAAAAAGATTGTCAAAATCGTGAACTTGCTTTGCAAAACAAGATCAACCAGTTGCGTTCAAAATCTCTTGATCCAAAAATAGAACAAGCGGATGATGAAAACGTGTTTTAAAGTGTCAAATTTCAAAATATGAACAAGAAATTGCCAAAGTCAAAGCGAATATGGTGTCATATTTGATTTACTCAAAAGACTCATGCTCAGCGTCAAAAGATCTTGATGATCATCTTGCATATACCAAATAAGTTTTACGAAATAATGGAAACACTCGCTCTGAAAATCAAGATTTGTTACACACTATCCATGACTTAAAAGCGGAGTTGGTAAAACTTAAGCAAGATAGGATTAGTAACACAATGCACTTGCCCTGGGAATGTTTAAAATTGACACTAGAATGCCTAATGACAAACCACAAGATACTAATGTGCTTCCTTCCTTTGAAACAGAATAGTTGCCTCTTTTCCCAACGTTAGCACTTCACAACTTAAGAGCAAAACAAGGAAGAATACGAAGTTGCAACGTAAGAGAAGAACAATAAATACCTTTGAAGTAGAAGAGCACCTTAGGACTTTGAATAAAACTCAAGTTGCACCCACTTTAGACATTGCGTTAGACAAATGTAATAGAAAAAGTGATGTAACGAATGCTGAATCTTTAAGTACTTTGAATGTTATGTTTGAAGCATCTTGTGTTGGTTGTCGTAAAAGCATGTTTTCTGGTTGTCATGATAAATGTGTTGCTAATGCTATCTTATCTCGTAAGCGAAACAATAGAAAACGAAATACCTCTAGGCCCACTAATGCTTCTAAGTCTGTGCTAGGTAAACCGCCTTCTAATGTTTACGCTACAACCATTGATGTACCCATAGAACCCACTTTACCTCCTAGGAAGAAATTATCACCTAGTGCATTCACTAAGACCAAAGCTAAGACTAGTTGGACTTGGCGAGATGGTTACAAAACATACCAAGATTTAAATGGATTCCCAAAATCATTAATGTGTGTGTAAATCGTAATGGAACCCTCTAACTCTTGGGTTCCACCTCTACTTCTATTCCACAGTGTCGTCATGTGTAATGCGGTGATCTGAGATCATCCTCCGGATTGTTGATAGCGGATGTTCCCGACACATGACATGCAATCTCAAACTGTTATCAAACTTTGTTTCAAAGTTCATTGGCATTGTCAGGTTCGGGAATGATCACTTCGCAGCTATCATGGGCTACGGAGATTACATCAATGGGAACATCAAAATTAGCAGAGTTTATTATGTGGAAGGTCTCGGTCACAATCTCTTTTCAGTCGGTCAATTTTGTGATGGAGATTTGGAAGTTGCTTTTAGGGAGAAAACTTGTTTCATTCGTGATCTACAAGGAAACGATCTTATGTCTGGAAACCGCACATCAAGTCTTTACACAATCTCAATGCAAGACATGATTGCTTCTTCTCCCATATGTCTACTTTCTAAGGCAACATCTACAAAATCCTGGCTATGGCACCGTCGTCTTTCACACTTAAACTTTCAAACCATAACCAATCTTGCACGTTACAAACTTGTTGAAGGTCTCCCAAGATTTTGGTATTCTAAAGATCATCTATGCTCAGCTTGTGAACAAGGGAAAAGCACTCGTGCTCACTTTCCTTCAAAGGTGGAACACAGCTCCCAGCATATGTTTCATCTTCTTCACATAGATTTGTGTGGCCCGATGTGTGTGGAGACGATCAATGGAAAACGCTACATTCTTGTAATTGTTGATGACTACTCAAGATGGAGTTAGGTTTATTTTCTTCGAAGTAAAAATCAAGCTCCACAGATGATCATCACCTTTCTCACGAAAATTCAAGTTCAGCTCCGGAACACAGTTAGACAAATCAGAACAGACAAAGGAACTGAATTTGTGAATCAAACTCTTCGTGCATACTATGAGAAAGTGGGAATTGAGTATCAAACATCAATTGCACGGACCCCAGAACAAAACGGAGTTGTTGAAAGACGAAACCGTACGTTAGTGGAAGCTGCAAGAACGATGTTGATAAATGCTAAACTTCCAGATTACTTGTGGGCTGAAGCCATGTCAACCTTGATGCTACACTCAGAACCGTTCTATGATCACTAAACGCCACAACAAAACACCTTATGAGCTTATCCATAACCGCAAACCGAATCTCAAACACTTTCATGTATTTGGCTCTCTTTGTTACCCGAATAATGATCGTGATGACTTTGGAAAGCTCAAAGCTAAAGCTGACATTGGAGTCTTTGTTGGATACTATGAAAATTATAAAGGATACCGGATATTGAATTGTCATACAAGGGAGATTATGGAAACGATTCATGCCAATTTCGATGAGCTTACAGAAATGGCTTCTGAGCAAAACGACTTAGGAATTAGAAATTCCGGTATTAAAGAGTCGGTCACCTCAAGTATATGTAATCGTTAGAAAGCTCGTAGTCGTAGTTCTTTTAAGTTAAGTAGTATTTAGTTAAGTAACACCGTGGAGGACGGACGGGTCTTTACCAGCTGTATGCGATCCATGACCCAAAGTGTGGCGATTTATGTAAGACTATAAATACTCTCTACCTCCCAAGGTAGAGAGTTGGAGCTCATAATAATATCTTTCACTTTCTCTCACTAAGTTCCCTAAACCTCTAACTTTCTCTCTAGAATTCCATCTATATGCTACTTTGTGTTATGGTTTGATGTGTATGTGAAAAGTTATATCTTACAATTGGTATCAAGAGCCATGGTTAGATCATATCTTGCACATCTTTGGATTTATAGTGGTTTTAGGTGGTTTTGAGTTTGAAAAAGTTTAGTGGTTTTGCATCATTTGGTTGATTTCTTGTGTTAAAGTTTGAATTTTGTTGGTACTTTTATGTTTAGAATCATCAAAAGTGTTTAGGTTTTCATTTGGTAAGCTTGAATCATCTTGGTTGGGTTGTTTTGGATTGAAAAGTGATGTTTATATGGTTTTCATGCTAGCGACTTAGTTCACGGAATATTTTTCTTGGTAGCGACTTGCTTCACATTTTGTAGCGACTTACGGTGTTAAAGCTAGCGAGTTAGATCTAGCGAGTTAAAGTACAAGTAGTGGACTCTCCACTACGGGTAGCGACTTGTGGTAGCGACTTGGTCGATGTGAGTTGCTCTTTAGCGACTTGTGTTTCTAGCGACTTGTGTAGCAATTCTTTGCCAAAATTTGGTTAGCGACTTGGTGCGTAGCGAGTTACTACTTAGCGACTTGCTTTTACATTAGCGACTTGGGTTTCTAGCGACTTGGCTTTCTAGCGAATTAATTGGTAGCGACTTAGTGCATTTGTCTCTAGCGACTTAGTGCATTATCATCTAGCGACTTGAGTGATTGTTTACGGTTTTCTCTTGATTTAGTAAAATCCGTGAAAGAATCTATTTCCGGTTTAATCATAGAGTTATAAAATCCCGTATAATCTGTTAACATGTCTACCAACGTCCCTACTATCATCTCCATTGTTGCCGAGGATGTACAAGCGGTGGCTCGGATACTCGTCCACCCATGCTTGATGCAGGCGACTACGATTCTTGGGCTCAACGAATCAGTTGTATTGCCTTGGAAAGGAAAATGGTGTCAACATTCTCAAATCCATTGATGAAGGACCATATCGAGTTGAGACGACTAGAGACATACTTGATACTAATGAAGATGGTACTCTATTTACGGAATGGACGGACCTAAGATGTATGATGAGCTTGATGATAAGGAGAAAAGAGATTCGATGCGAGATATCGGGGCTTCAAACATTGTTCTTCAAGGTCTTCCTAAAGACATCTACAAGGCGATCAATCATAACACCGATGCAAAGGCGGTTTGGGATAATGTTAAGATGCTTCTCTCGGGTTGAGAATTAACCATGGAAGGCAGAGAATCACAACTCTATGACGAATTTGAGCACTTCAAGATGAAACCGGATGAGAATGTCTATGAGTACTATGTGAGATTTCATAAGTTAGTTAATGACATGAGGAACATCGAATGACTATGCCTAACATTCGGTTGAATTCAAAATTTGTGAACAACATGAATCCCGAATGGCACAAGTTTGTTACATTGTGAAGCTTACTAAAGGATTGAAGAACACAAACTATGAGCAACTCTATGCCTTCCTCCTTGAGAATGAGAGACATGCTATGTTTGAAAAATTGATTCTCAATCGGTTCAAAACTAACCCGGAGAGACAAGCTCGTCTAATGATTCAACGCCTTCTACTCAAACATCGGAATCACAACCAAAGCTTCACAAGTCATACCCTTGGGTAATGGTAATCACAAACTCATTCACGATCCTATGTACAAACAAGGCGATCTTGATGCACACGTGGGAAGCTTCATTAATCAACTAGCTCTTCGATTAGCCAAAACATGAATTCTCTCCCACAAACCAACAACAACCTCGAAGCGCATCTAACCCACACAATCAAGCTCTTGTTAAAGATGGAAGGATCGTGGTGCAACGATTCGGAAAGACAGTATGATCGGGGAAGGGTGGTCTTTGGTAGAGGTTATGTGGGCAATCGAATCGAGGAAGGAATGGTAACCAAGGTCAAGCTAAGCCGATCAAATGCTATAAGCGTGGTGGTGAGGACACATTGCAAGGCGCACATCTCCAAAGCGTCCACGAGATCGCCGATTACCGAGAGATAAGATGTTCTTGGCACAAGCTCGGGACAATGGTGCTGCGTTGGATGAAGAGGAATTCTTGTTTCTTCTTGAGGGCAATGCCAAGACCTATGATGCGAGATGTGGATGAGCGACCTATTCGGAGATAGGTCACAATCATCGAGCGCCTTTCAAGTCGCCGACCGTGATGCATACGACTACGATGTAGATGATGGACCCTCTGCACACACAATCTTTATGGCTAGCATCTCTCCAATGGTTTCTCCCAAGATCTCTTCTTCACCACAAGTGGCCCATCCAAGGACAAACTCATCTCGAGGTATTAAAACTATACGATGATCTTGATGTGCAGCGGATGCATGACAAAGTACAATCAATGAAACTATTGAATCAAATGTTGAAAATATGGGTAATAACAATATTGTCCCATACGATCAATACGTGAAACAAAGTGAAAGTGAAGTTGTACCAAGTGATGCATCTTCTGCGATCAACAATGACTATGTCTTTGATGAATACACCGCATGTGCTCGATGATTCCATAATTTCGAACTAAATGCCTATAAGGGCGTGTTGCTATTTATGAACAACGTGCAAAATTTGAGTTGACCACTCGTGAGCGGAAATGGATGTCCAAGTGAGTACGATAATTAGAAAAAGTAAGTTTAGAGAAGAAGTATTGAAACAAGAATTAAATTCCTTGCAAGAAAAACTTTCTAAAACACTAAACAAAACAAGAACTTCAAGAAAATGTGAAAATGCTTAAGCAAGAATTTAATGCAAAGGAATCAAAACTCTTGAGAGATTTTTCTAATCGAAAACTTTGAAAACAAACTTGAAAACAAGTTGTACATACAAGGAAACACCATTGATTGCTCACATGGTCACCAAACATCGAGTCTTAAGCGATAAGCATAGCATTCCCTTGTTGAGGAACCAAATCCGAGGTAATTAAAAGGCTAGAAATGCTCATAAGGTGCTTTATGATGGTAATGAAATCCTTAAGCCTAGGCGAAACCTAGTTGCGTTGAGTGCGAGGAAGATAAGAAATCGATGAAGTCACTAGGAAAGGATGAACAAAAACTAGATGATCCCAAATGCAAAGAGAAAACATAATTATCTCTCCTCATGATTACAAGAAGGAAAAGCTGGATTTCCTTGAACAAGTTTAAGCCTCGGACTTTGTTGACTCCCGAACAAGTCTTCTGGAAAAAGGATTTAGATAAGCAGAAAGCGGAAAATATTGTTGAAACAAACCCTCCCCTTAGGAAAATGCCTAGAGCGACGGTGTATCCTCCTAATACACCAATGCATCTTGTACCTAGAACAATTGCCACTAAAAGCAAGACATTAATTAGCCAATACGTTATATTTCAACTATTTGTTGATTTTGAGAAAACTTGCAAGAAAAGGATCACACCCATTTGGTATAGCGAAGGAGAAAGGGTTTTGAACAAATGAAAGAATGTTATTTAAGCGAGGTCATGCCCTTCTTTAAACTTCTAAAAGATCACTTTGAGAGTCTTAAAAGGGAATAGAAAGCGATATTAAGGGAATGGAAAAGGAATTTGATGCAATGGTTGTTGAAGTTAGTGACTATGGCGTGCACTGAAATATAATGAGATTGAGAGAAAGAACTTGCATACATTAAATGAGAATCTTATTCTTGAATGTGTTGCTCAAGATGTGTTTTCAACGCTTCAAATTGCTCTATTAATGCTTCCAAATTTCATGAATTATCTGTGTACTGAAAGTCTCCCATGATCGTGTCATTGAGCTTGAAAAACTAATTCTAAACTAAGCGAGAAAATTGAAGCTGGATGATCACGACACTTTGGTTAAACATTTTCTAAACTAGAAGTTGAGTATTTTAATTTACAACTAAAATATCAACATCTCAAAGAAAATGTCAAAACTTCAAATATCAAGACATCTTGGATGCTCGAGTTTGATGCGAGTTTTCAAATTAACAAACGTGATGAGCAGATTCAAGCTCGGTGCAACACGATCGAAAGTTGAAAGCCCAAATCTCTCAATTAAAGGGTCAAACGAACAATATGACAGGCTCCCAAATGCCTCCTCCTTTAGATTCTCGAATTCCCAAACGTTTCATCTTCAAAACCTAGTAAATGCTTTACAAAAGGAAAGCGAAAGTTTTCTAGAAGAAAATGAAAAGGTTAAACGTCATTTCAATGAGTTGTTTGAATCAATTAAAGTCACTCGTAACAAAACAACGAACAAATAACTTCATTGCAAAAGGAAATTGAGAATCGAAGAGTCGGGTAAAAGGAAAATGCCAATGATCAATGAGGAGAATGTTGTATCTAAGGTTCACTCTAGTAATAAATATGCTTTATCGTGACATATGTCCCCTCATCTAAGGAACAACAAACTTGCCATTCAAACATATTTCTCATCCCTTAAGGATTGCTTAGAATGCTGCGTGAGATTGTTGAAGAGGATAAGCTAGAGAAACCTCATGATAATGCAATTGGACATGCATGCTTATATGCCAAACGATCTCAAGAAATCTTAGAATGTTTGATCACAATATGCCCAAAGACATTAGGTGAGAGAGTTAACCCTTTGATTCCATGCTCAATGCCTAAGGCCAAACATGATATGCACTCGATTCCCAATGGCTTGAATGTGAGGAGTAGTGTACCATTGAGTAGTTGATTCTAGATCCATCAATGCTAGGAAAGTGAACTCAAATGTGCCTTCTAGGAGTACTAGTCTCGGTACCTCTAGTGTTAAGAAAGTGAACCTTAGTGCACTGCATGTAGTTCGGATCCCGGCACATCTAAGCAGTGGTGCAAGAGTAGTAAAACAAACTAATGTTCCCATTCCTCTACAGAGTAATCGGTGACATTAAAGGGAGCGGTCAAAGTCTCAAGACAATACAAGGAATGATAGGACCTCGCAAGCTAAGAATGTGCCTTTGGAAAAAGTAGAAGAACAATCTAGGAACTTTAAGTTTGAATCGAATAAACGAATCGTGTTGATTCTAGTATTAGCCATAGGCGTCTTGTAATTAATTGAATTCGATACTATTTGCAAACCTTGTCTTGATGATTGCTTGAATTACATTTCTAATCATGAATGTGATGTTAATGTTACGCCTAATGATGCTAATTGTCCGATTAATATTGTTAATGCTAATATTCATGCTAAAAGGGCTAAAAGGCAAAAGCGAATGAAAGTTAGAAAACAATGGAAACCCACGGGAAGAACATTCGTGAGAATAGGCTTTTATTGGATACCGTTGGTCATAAGACTAATCGAGATAATGCCCACTAGAAAATGGATGCCTCTTGGTAGAACTATTCCCTTAAGAAGTGGTCACTGCGTAAGCAGGCTATCTGAGACACTAGTATTGCATCTATTCACAATGATTCCATTACCTCACTTTTCGATATGAATGCTTCTATTTACGATGTGGGTGGTCCAACCATTGTAACTAACCAAATGGAACCCATTCTTGCATGGGGATCCCAATTATCCGATTATCCATTCTTGTGCGTGTTCAACTGCGGATCGTTCAAATCGTTACGTGGTACACGGACTCAGTTGTTCCAAGCATATATTTGGAGACCGGTCACGGCTCATGAACTTCGTGAGCAAATTCATCGGGCTATTAGATTTGGTAATGATCATTTCGGTGCTATTATGGGTTATGGAGATTATGTTGTTGGTGATAGTGTCATCTCTAGAGTGTATTATGTGGAAGGTTTAGGTCATAATCTGTTCTCTGTTGGTCAATTCGTGACTACGATCTAGAAGTAGCCTTGAGAAAACATACACCTTTGTTAGAGATCTTAATGGTAAGGAGCTGTTGAAAGGAACTCGTGGCTCAAACCTTTACACCATCTCTATCGATGACATGATGAGGGCCTCTCCAATCGCTTGTTATCTAAGGCTTCAAAACAAAGTCATGGTTATGGCATCGTCGTCTCAATCACTTGAACTTGGCACCATCAACGATCTTTCGAAAGGACTTAGTTGTAGGTTTACCTAGACTAAAGTATGAAAAGGATCATCTTTGTTCGACATGTCAATTGGGAAAAAGCAAGAAGTATGCCCATAAACCCAAACCTACTAACTCATCACGAAGTTCTTCATATGATTCATATGGATTTATGTGGACCAATGAGGGTGCGAGAATATCTTTGGGAAGAAATATGTGTTAGTTGTGGTTGATGATTACTCTAGATTCACACAGGTCAAGTTCTTAAGGACAAAGGATGAAACTCGATATCATCATCAAACTCATCAAACATTGCGAGTTAGACTTAACAAAAGCGTCGAATTATCGAGCAGACAATGGGCCGAGTTTGTCAACAAACAACTTAGTGAATTCTATGAAAGCGTTGGAATCGACCATCAAAGAAGTGTTCCACGAACCCCTCAACGAGCGGTGTAGTTGAAAGACGAAATCGTACTCTTGTTGAAGTTGCTAGAACAATCTTGATCTACTCAAAGGTTCCAATGTTTCTCGGGTGAAGCAATTGCCCTTGCATGCTACACACAAAATCGTTCCACGATTCACACCATTCATGGAAAAACTCCATATGAACTTGTCCACAACAGAAAACCTAATCTATCTTTCCTTCGTGTGTTTGGTGCCTTGTGCTATCCAACTAATGAGGGTCAAGACTTAGGCAAACTTAGGGCTAAAGGCGACATTGGAGTATTTGTAGGATATGCATCAAACAAAAGGGATACCGAATCTACAACAAAAGAACCCGAAATATCATGGAAACAATTCACGTTACGTTTGATGAGTGACCGGTCAAATGGCTCTGGACACTCCACTCGGGACCCGCACTTCAAAACAGTCCCATTGGTTCATCCCTTGTTCCAAACTCCTCTCAAGAAACTCCATATGTACCTCCATCGAAGATGATGTAAAGAAATTGTTTGATCCAATGTTTGATGAACTGTATGAGTCTACTACTAATGAGGTCTTGATCCCTACAACAGAGGATGCTCATATTCCGAGTGAATGAAGTCAATCCATCGGTCTCAATATCTCGTAAGTCAAGAAGCACTGCTGCGATCCTTGATCTCATCAACAAATCATCATTCTTCAAATGTACATCATGGAAATGTTTCGGCATCAATGATGAAGTTAATCCCTTTGCTACTCACGAAGATGCTCCATTTGAAAACATATTTGCTACTCACGAATCATCATCGAACCATCTTCTTGGAGACATCGACTCGACTACCTCGGTTCCTCAACAAATGCCACATGAACACCTCGGAAAATGGACTCACGATCATCCATTAGACAACATCATTGGAAATCCTCTCGTCTGTATCAACCGGAAACAACTTGCAACCGATGCCTTATGGTGCTTCTTCAACTCCGTACTATCTAAGATCGAACCAAAAGATGTTAAAAGCGCTATGAATGAAGATAGTGGTTCAATGCTATGCAAGATGAAATTCATGAGTTTGATCGTCTTGATGTATGGGAGTTAGTACTGCTCGAGGCGTGCTATGATTATAGCCCTAAAATGGATCTTCAAAGTAAAACTTGATGAGCATGGTGATGTGTTGAAGAACAAGGCTCGATTAGTTGCTAAAGGATATCGTCAAGAGGAGGGTATAGACTTTGAAGAATCTTTTGCTCCAGTTGCTCGAATCGAGGCAATCGAATCTTTTGGCTAATCTTGCAAGTAAGAACATGGTGGTATATCGGATGGATGTAAAGACGGCATTTCGAGCGGAGATCTTAAAGAAGTCGTCTCGTCGCCCACCAACTGAAGGATTTGTGAATCAAGAGCATCCTACTCACGTTTATCGTTTGAAGAAGGCTCTTTACGGTTTAAAGCAAGCTCCAAGGGCATGGTATGATACATTATCAAAGTTTCTTCTATCAACCGGATTGACAAAGGGCGATTGATCCTACATTGTTCACCGAAGTCGAGCAAACATTTAACTCATGTTCAAATTTATGTTGATGATATTATTTTTGCCTCGGTGACCCAATGGAATGTGATCGTTTTCTAATGAAATGAGTTCAAAGTTTCAAATGTCAATGATGGGACAAATGTCATTTTCTTGGGATTACAAATTTCACAAAGTCCGGAGGCATTTTCATAAATCAATCTAAATATGCAACCGAGATTTTAAAGAAATTTGGATTTGATTCATGTGACCTGTTGACACCCCATGATTGACCGAACCAAACTAGATGAGGACCACTCGGGGATCATGATTGACCAAACGAAATATCGTAGTATGATTGGATCCACGATGTATCTCATTGCTAGTAGACCGGACATCTTGTTCTCTGTTTGCATGTGTGCTAGATACCGAGCTAAGCCTACTAAAAAGCACCTTGAAGCGATTAAGCGGGTCTTCGGTATCTCCAAGGAACCATCAATATGGGACTATGGTACCGAAGGACACCGGTATGTCACTAACGGCCTATGGATCTGCCGATCATGCGGGTTGTCAAGATACACGTCAAGTACATCGGAGGTGCTCGGTTTTGGGTGATAAGCTTGTGAGTGGTCTTCAAAAAGCAAATGAGTACTTCTATTTCCTCTATAGAGGTGAATACATAGCCATGTCATCTTGTTGTGCTCAAATCTTATGGATGAGATCTCAATTATCGACTATGGCTTTGAATTCAACAAAATCCCTACATCTTGTGATAATAAAAGTGCTATTGCTCTCTCATGCAACAACGTTCAACACTCAAGAGCAAAGCATATCGACATTCGACATCATTTCATCGGGAACAAGTGGAAAAAGGTGTGGTGGAACTATATTTTGTGAGGTGCGAATATCGGTTAGCGGACATCTTCACCAAAGCTCTTCCAAGAGAACGTTTGAGTTTATTCTTCCACGTCTTGGTTTGAAAAGCCTTCAACGAAACTCTCAAACGTCTTGAGGAGGAAGGCGAGGAGTAAAGGTCTATCTTCATCTATCTCTTGTAAATATTTATTTGAAAAACAAAATACAAAATTATAAAACTTTCAAAATCAAATAGAAATTTATAAAAATTCAAAATCCATCAAAAATATTGAAAATTTGAAAAATCTTTTTTTATTGTCATTTTGTCATATTTTTCTCGATTCGATAATATCTACGGTCTTTGTGTTGTCATTCAAAGAATGACACGGGACTTTAGATGTTGTTCAATTCTAAAAAAAAAAAAAAAAAAAAAAAAAAAAAAAAAATCAAAAATATTTTTTGGGAGAAAGAGAAACAATGGTTTATTGTCATCTTGAGCAATAACCCGGTTTTAAAGAAAGAACGAGCCATGTTTTATCATGTTTTCAAAATTCCATGCTCGATTCTATAAACATTTATCTCTTGAAAACTAAATGCTTTGAAAAATAACTCGATCTCTATTTTGATAATCATCGGGACTTATTTGTCAAAATCTCTATCTCTCAATCAACAACCTATGTCATTGATTGAGGGGAGAATGATTTCAATTAAATTAAAAGTTATTTGGCATTAAATTGTTTTCAAAAGATATACATGCATGTTTTATCAATGGAGTTTAAAGTCTTAAAATCCGATCCTTATCGGTTCAAACGCTTTCACAATCAAGTCACAATTCTCCTTAAAAGCTTTCAAAATCAATTTAAATCTATAAGAGATCACAAATCTCAAATGATTTGATAATTGTGATCGGGGAGAATGTGTGATTTAAATTGGATTTAAAGCGATAATTAGGTAAATGGTTTTATAAGGATGTACATGCTATGTCGCCCACATGTGACAAACGATTTCAAATTTTCAATGCACATGTTGAGGGGAGCATCTATCTTAAACCTTTGATTTGAAACGTGATCATTCATCCCTAATGTGCGGGTTCCTCTAGTATGTGCAAAACTCTTTTCAAACCTCGAGGCACATATTGAGGGGAGCAAATTTATGGAAACCTCATCCTTCCGGAAATGCTATATCTACTTGATTTGATGTGGGAAGTGATGTTGATATCTTTAGAAAATGGTAATCAAAGAAGTTAATTCTTTCTCTTGCCTCCGTGTGCAAAACATTTTCAAATACTTGATGCACATGTTGAGGGGAGTTCTCGTTCTAAAAATATCAAAAACAATTCGGTACAAAATGCTTTGATAATATATCACAAGTATCGAATTGATTTTCAAATGGTTTTCAATTGGATCCAATGGCGGATGAACAATACCAAATTGACCGACCAACTTTACTTTATGTACGGTGATATAAGGATGATAAGGTTAGGTATTGGTTCCCATGATCCGCCGAACCGGAGGGATCTACCGAGGACAATCCACTAGTTAGTGTAGAAGTCCTTAGGTATGATGATAAAAGGAGAAAAATGAGATATGGGAAGAGTGCGGACTAAGCGAGCTAGTCTTGGAATAAACCCAACAAGGTTCTAGCTATGAAGTCTCGGTAAGCTTGAAGGGTTGAAGAATTAAAAGAATTGAATGAGAATAGGGTGAAAACAAATAGCCCTCCATTTATTCAACCTTAGGCGAAACCGGGTTCAATTCATATGCTCTTGATGGTAACATCGGTATTGAAGACAAGGCGTCATGGACCCGGTGGACGCTTTGCACTTCAACTTTCCAAACCACTCAAGTTCCTCTTAAAAGGACTTGTTTCATTCTCACGGGAACCGACATTATCTATCGACTTTCTCTTAGAGATGGTTGATATTGAAGAAGGAGACCCTCTCCCTAGTCTCCGTTATAGGATCCAAATATGCACAAATTGAGTCTAGAGCCACGAGATCATCAATAAATCTCATTAGGACACTTTCAATGAAGACTCTCTGTTTCACACAATGTGGAAAGAGATTATATCTTGAGTCCCACGCATTATCCTTGTGGTATTGCGGAACATCCGAGTGATGTGTTTACATATTCACAATGAAGATGGAAAGCCTCTGGAGCCAACATCAAACAAGCTCTGGTAGGTGGCATGTGAGATCTATTATATAGATCAACCATGTGACAACCGAGCAGAAACAATGGGGCGATTCAATCTCTTGAATCAATCACGGTTCGAGTTATGGATTGACGGATACCTTTGAAAAACCGGTCTTTGTGCTTAAAAACTCTTTTCTTTAGCACATCGACCGTGTACTCATTTTCAAACCAAAAGGTATTTTTATGATTGATAATTGATTTTCAATAAAACCTTCGTTGTATTGCAAAAACAATTTCTATTGAGCAATACACGATTGTTTTTCAAATCTCTTTTCATCAATCGGTGGACTTAAAATTATTGGTTCACTCACTCCGTGTTGTCTTCTTTGAGATGTTCGGTTTGAGAACGACTAGAACATTGCGAAACCTGTCAAGGAGATTCTTAGGAATCCTACACGATCACGAGCGATACTTGTCTTGATCAGCGGGGAACCGTGGGCGTGTACCTCAATTCAACGAAAGTGATCAAAGACACTTTCGTGCGATTTATTGCTAGCTTGTTGTATGCGGTACACCCGGCGTTTGCGGTGATCGAATGAAGCGGTCAATCCATAGCCGCATGCTCACTTAACACATTCATCTCAAAAGAAATCATGATTAGTGCATCAATGACTCGATATTTTCACTCCATGCTTACGCTACTGCGCTGCCAATATCATGAATCAACTAAAGCTTCCGCTACTCGATGAGAAGATATCATGATCCGAATGTGAGCATGTCGGTCCCAAAGTCACAACATCACAAAATACCAACACCACAAAGGATGTGTCGAGATTGTTGATAGTGATGATCTCCAAAGATGGCTCAAACTTATCATCACGTGGATCGGTAAAGACCTCCACTTGGAATAACCAAACATGCAATGTGAAGAATCAATGACTACGAGCTTAGGAGCAAAGGACTACATCAAGAATGCAAGATCAATTGTTAATGTAATATCTATTTGTATTCAATGTAATTTTGGTACATGATTGAGGTGACCTCCTTAGGGGAGATTGTTAGGAATTAGAAATTCCGGTATTAAAGAGTCGGTCACCTCAAGTATATGTAATCGTTAAAGCTCGTAGTCGTAGTTCTTTTAAGTTAAGTAGTATTTAGTTAAGTAACACCGTGGAGGACGGACGGGTCTTTACCAGCTGTATGCACGATCCATGACCCAAAGTGTGGCGATTTATGTAAGACTATAAATACTCTCTACCTCCCAAGGTAGAGTTGGAGCTCATAATAATATCTTTCACTTTCTCTCACTAAGTTCCTAAACCTCTAACTTTCTCTCTAGAATTCCATCTATATGCTACTTTGTGTTATGGTTTGATGTGTATGTGAAAAGTTATATCTTTCCTAATCACATAATGTATATCAACATCAACCGTCCACACATCGTTGGACTAAAGACCATCCTCTTATGAACATCATTGGAAACCCGAATCAACCAGTCGTAACTAGACAACGCCTTCAGACTGATGGTGAACATTGCATTTATGCACTTACCGTCTGCCAAGCTGAACCCAAAAATATTAAAGAGGCAATGACTTATGACAACTGGATTGAATCCATGCAAGAAGAACTTAATCAGTTTAAACGTCTTGAAGTATGGGAATTGGTTGCCAAACCAACATGGGTCTATGTTATTGGTCTGAAATGGATTTGGAAAAACAAGTTGGATGCGGAAGGTACGGTTATCCGAAATAAGTCACGTCTGGTGGCTAAGGGTTATAGACAAGATAAGGGGATTGACTTCGAGGAATCTTTTGCACCGGTTGCTAGACTTGAGGTTGTACGGATTTTTCTGGCATTCGCGGCTCACATGAACATCACGGTCTATCGATGGATGTCAAAATCGCTTTTCGAATGGTAAACTAGAGGAAATGGTCTATGTTAGCCAACCGAAGGATTTGTTGATCCGAATTCCCAAATCACGTCTACAAACCGAAAAAGGCTCTATATGGTCTCAAACAAGCCCTCGGGCGTGGTATGATGAGTTGTCATCCATTCTCATATCTCATAATTTTGTCAAAGGATCGGTCGACCCAACACTATTTATACAATATCACGGGAACACATTTTAATCGCTCAAATTTATGTGGATGACATCATTTTGGGTCAACATATCTAAAGTACTCAAACAAATTTTCTAAACATATGAAAACACATTTTGAAATGTCCATGATGGGTGAACTTACATTCTTTCTAGGACTGCAAGTTCATCAATCACCCGTGGTATTTTTCTAAGTCGGTCAAATATGCTCTTGAGTTTTTAAACAAACATGGAATGCAAAGTCGTGATACCGAGTTTATGAATAGGTTACCCAACTTTCCAACTTTATTCGCCTAAGTTACCAAACAAACAGGGTATTGGACTACACGGAGTTGACATTCAGGTTACTGAATTTGTAAAATGAGACATTTAGGTTACTTAACTTACTTAAAAAAATACATTTGGGTTACTTAACTTACCTAAAAAATGCATTTGGGTTACTTTGATTACACTGAAAAATGAAGGTTGAATGCTTAACTAAAGTTCAGTAACCTAAGTGAACAAAATGAAAGTTTGGTAACTTAGGCGAACGACGTCTCGATATAAAACCCTCGGATACATATGCCACACCTATGGCACATACCAAGAAAGGACCGATTTGCATGGAAATTGGTTGATACCAAATAAGTATTATTGGGTCTCATGTATCTAACAGACCGATAGACCGACATTGTATTTGTTGTATATCTTTGCTCCATTATCAATCGCGACCAAGCTGAAACTCACCTCTCGAGGCTAAAAGAATCCTCCGATACATCAAGGGAACCATTAATTTGGGATCCGGTATCCGAAGGATTCGGTTTTGAACTAATAGCTTTTTAGGACGATCACGCAGGTTGCTTAGATTCTCGGAAAAGTACTTGGTGCTTTACAATTTCTTGGTGATAAAGCGGTGTCATGGCAATCGAAGAAGCGAGGATTGTACATCGTTGTCATCAACCGAAGCCGAATATGTAGCCATGTCTGCGTGTTGTGCTCAAGTCATTTGGATGAGAACACAACTCAAAGATTATGGTTATATATTTGATGAATCCCGATGTATGCGACAATCGAAGTGCTATTGCGATCTCGTGCAACTCAGTCCAACATTCAAGTCCAAGCACATCGATCTTGATATCATTTCATAAAGGAGCATGTGGAAAGGGTATTGTTGAATTATATTTTGTGGGTACGAACACCAATTAATATTTTCACGGTCACGTATTGAGGGGAGATTGTAAATATTTTATGTTTCATAAAACCTTGTACTTGCATGTTTCCCATTTTTGGTTGTATCTTTGATAATGGTGGATTCGTTTCTTGTTTCAAAACACTCCTCGGACTCAAATTTGTAAAATTTCTCTATTTCTAAAGTCGAGGGGGAGTGCCATCAAGTTTCTTTCCAAACTTTCACTTCTTGCTTAACCAAAATGGAAGTTATGGGCTGTGATTGAAAATGGTTGAGGTGGAGCGGCTATACTTGTCAAAAGTCTAAACTTAAATTTACAAAACCCTTCCACCTAATACACTTAACATTTATTTCAAACATTAAAGTCTTCAACCACCTTCATCCCACGCCTATAATTCAACTTCAAATCCGTGTTATAAAGATCAAATTTGTAAGTGTTTAAAGTTTCTTTCAGTAATTTCAAACATAGGTCCTTAACCATTTTCAAATTCAACGGTTTGATCTTTCTCTAGGCATGATTCAAGCTTTTACGCGTACGTATTGATACGCGTACAACACGCGTTCGGGGTCAAAGGAACTTCCTTTTTGTCGAGCAAGTTTTTCAACACCATAGGCAGTGAACTTAATCGTTGTAGTGTAGTGTTAGGGTAAGCCTCGGGAATTGATATCCTTCTCTAGGGGAATAGGAATGCTAGTGAGAAATTACTATGCTAAGGTTGGGGTTGAGAAAGATTATTTTTTTATCTTTTTTATGTTTTTTAGGAAATGGAAACGTACGAATCTCGGGGTTTGGATTTGGGGGTTGGTATTTCTACCGGTTACTCTACTATTATCTATTCTAATTAACTAAGCTAAGGGGTAGTTTATGTCTATTATTTTGTGCTCTTATGATGATTAAAAATGTATTTACTTAGATGTTATTACTCCCTAGTTATCTCCTATTGATGGTTGAATTGTCACGTCCTTATTCTTAACGCGTTGTGTTTCTAAGGTCGTAGGGTATGCGTTTAACCCTAACTCTTTGAAGCTACCTAAGGTTAATGACTATGAAATCTCTAGGATTCATAAACTTAACACTAAGGTTATCTTTGGATATTTAGCCTACAATTCCACTAGTAACAATAAGCTAAGGTTCAACAAAGACTAATCAAGCAATAATAACACAACGGATGACCTATCGCAATACTAGGTCAATCACAATTAAGATAAGAGACAACCAATCAATATTCAATAACTAGGTTTCATATATCTAAGCAAACACACAAGTAAATTAGCCGGACATGGAGAACATGCAAGCATACACACAAACAATTGAAGACATAATTAAATTAATGAAGTAAAACACTTGTCTTGTTGTAAAATAGGGTATGGAACCCTAAGATATCATACAAGACGACCTTGGTTCGGTTTAGGTTTTACTCCACAAAACCTCTCTTAAACCGAAAATTCGGATTCTATATATAGTGTTACAAAATCGCGGCGTCACTCTTTAATTGTGCGCCTTGCGGGTCGCCACCTTTAGGGTTTCATCTTGGCGCGTCAACTCTGTGTGCGCCACTTTATGCTCATGACATCGTTGGCTTCAATCGACGGCGTGCGGATCCAAATCTAGGTCGTCTCGAGTTGCGGCGCCTACTCTTTTAAACATGATGCCGTCACTTGTAAATTAGCAATTTGCTCTGCGAGTCGTCTCAAGATGTCTCATGACGGCGTCACAGATTAGCGATGATGCCGTCCCTTTAATTTTAGCAGCTGAGTGTCTCGATTCTTGACTTTGGCCATTTTCTTCATATATTCGCGCTTTTTAGGTCGAATAAGTGTCATTCCAAGAATTTGCCTTCAAGAGACCTAAAAGTGAAAAGGAGCGAAATTAAGTAAACCGATACAAAGTGATCAATTAAGGGCTTAAATGACCCTCAAAAGTGTACCTTTTAAATCGTTATCAAATATCACTACACTTGGTATTTGCTTGTCCTCAAACAAATGTGCTTTTAGCCAATTAATTTATAAGTTAGGGGTCATGAAGCATTAGTTTAGAACGATTCACAACACATATAAGCCCATGAAAGTCATAACAAGTGCGGAATTACATACTAGCACCTCACAGTGGTGTTTGGATACTCCCATCTCGGGTGTATATGAAATATATCAAGTTGGAAATGGAAGATAAACACTCATTAACCGGTCCTAGTACATAGATTACCATAGGCTTGAGACTAGATCAAACCATCATCGCTTTAGCGTAAGCACCTAGGAAAAACTATCCAAGAGTTCTTTTAAAGGGTTGTAATGTTAGGCTTACGGTAGGGAAACAAAGGGTTTGGTGGGATAGGCGATTTAGTGGTGGCAAGTCAAAAATCTTTATGTTACAAGCATGCGAAGAATGGCGTTGCTAAGCCAAGACTCGACACTCTAAACTCTAGATAAATTGAAACAAACAAACAAAAATTTAAAGATAGATAGTAGCCCGTATGTTTTTTTCATTTTTTTTACACAATATTTTTTCGATTTTTTTTTTCGTACACTTTTACTCTACCATCCTGTACGATAACATCAAAATATAAGGGGTTTATAGGCACATCCCTACACTTGAGTTTTTATTACTCTAACACTAATTTGACCCGAATTGAAAAGATCAAAACACTTGGAGTACATTATTACGTAAATAAAGGGAATTTGAATTTAACGTTCCCTTCCCGTCATTTCATAAAATTTAACTTTTCCCATGAATCTCAATCATCCCAAAACTGTGTACAAAGGATATGACTCGACTTAGCAACTTATGCAAGCAACTAGATAATTGAACTAAGGGTTTAGTATGATAACAATAATGCACTAAAAGTGAGTGCATACAAGGTAGGCTAAGGCGATTTGGGTGTACATTTAGGGGTGGATTGTAAACAATACTCTTCATTGATATTCCGGAAAACCGAAAAATCACGAGAACCGCGAAAAGGTTAGGCTCTGAGGGGTTAACCAGGGGTATCGTTTATTATACAAATGCCTACGAAATCTCTAGGATTCATAAACTATTTGCTAGTCAAAAACTTGATACGCGTACAACGGGCGTTCGGGGTCAAAGGAACTTCCTTTTCGTCAAGCAAGTTTTCAACACCTAGGCGATGAACCTAATCGTTGTAGTGTAGTATTAGGGTAAGCCTCTTGGAATTGATATCGTTCTCGAGGGAATAGGAATGCTAGTGAGAAATTACTAAGCTAAGGTTGGGGTTGAGGAAGATTATGTTTTTTTATCTTTTTATGTTTTTTAGGAAATGGAAACGTACGAATCTCGGGGTTTGGATTTGGGGGTTGGTATTTCTACCGATTACTCTACTATTATCTATTCTAATTAACTAAGCTAAGGGGTAGTCTATGTCTATTGTTGTGTGCTCTTATGATGATTACAAATTTATTTACTTAGATGTTATTACTACCTAGTTATCTCCTATTGATGGTTAAATTGTCATGTCATTATTCTTAACGCGTTGTGTTTCTAAGGTCGTAGGGTATGTATTTATCCCTAACTCTTTGAAGCTACCTAAGGTTAATGCCTACGAAATCTCTAGGATTCATAAACTTAACACTAAGGTTATCTTTGGATATTTAGACTACAATTCCACTAGTAACTATAAGTTAAGGTTCAACAAAGACTAATCAAGCATTAATAACACAACGGATGACCTATCGCAATACTAGGTCAATCACAATTAAGATAAGAGACAACCAATCAATATTCAATAACTAGGTTTCATATATCTAAGCAAACACACAAGTAAATTAGCCGGACATGGAGAACATGCAAGCATAAAAACAAACAATTGAAGACATAATTGAATTAATGAAGTAAAACACTTATCTTGTTGTAAAATAGGGTATGAAACCCTAAGATCTCAGACAAGATGCCTTGGTTCGGTTTAGGTTTTTACTCCACAAAACTACTCTCTAAAATCTGAAAAATTCGGATTCTATATATAGTGTTACAAAATGCAACAGCCGCCACTCTTTAATTGTGGCCGTCCGGTCGCCGCCATTAGGGTTTTGTCTTGGCCATATTAACTACTGTGTGGCGTCACCTTATGCTCGTGTGGCCGTCGGCTTTAATATCGGCGCCGTCTGGATCCAAATCTAGGTAAATGCGAGTTGCGGCCCTACTCTTTTCAACTGATGCGTCACTTGTAAATTAGCAATTTGCTCTCGAGTCATCTCAAGATGTCTCGCGACAGCGTCATGATTAAGCGATGGCCGTCCCTTCAATTTCATCAGCTTGAGTGTCTCGATTCTTGACTTTGACCATTTTTTTCATATATTCGCGCCTTTTCGTCCGAATAAGTGTCATTCCAACAATTTGCCTTCAAGAGACCTAAAAAGTGAAAATGAACGAAATTAAGTAGTAACGGATATAAAAGTGATCAATTAAGGGCTTAAATGACCCCTCAAAAGTGTACCTTTTAAATCCTTATCAAGCATATAAACTTGAATTCATGTTGGGTTGTTTTTTGCGAAATGGACGTGTTAAAATGTTTTAAATATCAATCCTAAAGTTGTTTCCAACATCTAATTCAACCCAGAAACAGTTATGATTCACTTTTCAAAATTAGGGTTTATGCGTGAGATTTGGGTGTTTTCTATTGTGTGTATTTTAGGACAATTATAGGCTTGAAAGATGGGTGTTACATGCTTAATTAACCAAAGAAACTCTTGAATCCTACCTAGAAACTACAAAATGGTGTAATTTGAATTTAGGGTTTAAGTATTCGTAACTTTGGGTATTTTTGATTCATGAGGTTTTAGATGTTAAAACTTACTTCATTCATCTCATATGGCTCCTAAAACATCCCAGAAAACTTTTGGTTGAGTTTGCATGGTTAGATTGTTTAGGCGTAGGATTTGAATTATTAGGGTTTATCCTTACGCTTAACCTAAGTCTACGCGTAAATAAAATTTAACTCAATATGTCATGTGTTCTTGAAAGAGGTTGAATAAAATTGTTAATGGAGATGTTATGATTGAATTATTTCAGGCTTCTACGCGTACAAGTTCAGAATCAAGGTTAAAATTGGATTCTACGCTTAAGGAATATCTTCGCGTAACTCTTACGCCGTAAGGGTCTACAAAGGGATTACGCGTATCACCGTGAAGGATATGAGTAAACTTGGATTCTTACGCATAAGGCTTGCTCTTACGGTAAACCTTACAGCGTAAGCTCCTCAACTCACGCCACGCCGTAAACTTTATGCCCTAAGAGTCTATTCCTACACGTAAGCTTTTTACGCGTGGATGGACTCCTACGCATAAGCAGTCTTCAGCGTATGGTCACAATGTTTACGCATAAACACAATCCTACGCCTCATTATAATTATAACTTTACTTATGAAATGTTACGTGTACAAACTTGTAATAAGTTACTCATAACGTCACAAGGCCAAAATGTCACTAATAAGCTATAATGGTTAAAATGTTGTGTGAATGAGTGAAAATTTGGACTTTAAAATTCAAAATTAATATACTCACGAAACTTCACGACTACTTTGGACTATTGGAAAACAAGTGACATTGGACTCGTAACATTCATTAACATAACATATTCAATAACTGGATAACAAAATCAACTTTTGACTAACATAATGTCTGTCGATATGTTGGTACTTTTGTCTCAATATCTTTCAGATCACGATATGGACATCACCACGGAAAATGTTAACGCACCAAATGAGCTCACAATGGAAGACATATTCCCTACTGGTTATAGTATGAAGATTGGAAATAACAATCTCAATGTCGACTTTGAGAACTTCACCTGCTCAGAGTCTTCATGCCGAATTATTGTGGATATTCTTAAGTCTCATCCCTACAACAACATGCTTACAAACTCTGCAACTGTGTCGGAGATCTACATTCACCAATTTTGGCATACAATGAAAAAGGTGGATGGTCAAGATGCTATCACAGTTACTCTAAATAATAAGCAGATCACCGTCACTGTTGTTGATTTACGAGCAATTCTTCTGCTTCCTGCTATCCAGTCTGCTGAGTATGTACCAATTCCAACTGAAGAGGCTACACTACAATTCATGGTCGATATTGGCTATGATGAAGCTGCAGGAATCATTACCAAGCATTCTTTGGTCGATTTAAAGAACATTCCTCAGCCGTGGATAACTTTATACATCATGATCGCCAAGTCTGTTTCCGGAAGAGACAGCGGTCATGAACATCCTAAACTAATGCACCTACAAATCTTCTGGGCATGGTCAACAAGATGCACATCGACTATGCAAGTCTGATCTGGGAAGACATGATGTCTCACCTCAAGAAGCCTAGCATAAAGGTTCATTTCATCATATACACGAAGTTGTTGATCCAGAAGATTCTCGGGAATAATCGGGACATTCCTTTAAGACTTGATGACACCAACCATCACTTTGCGTTGTTTGAGGCTACGATAAATGTTGTTAGATTTAAAGACTCATTAACAAAGAAACAAGGTGTAGTACTGACTGACTGCCTTCTCACTGATGATATTAAAAGATTTCCATCGTATTCATGATACCAAGAAGCAGTGACCTTAGGCAAAGTTGGTTTTATGGATGAAAAGTCTTCAGCCATTCCAGTCAATAAGACTAGAAGATCAGGCAGTGCTGGAAGTGTAGCAAGCACTGGGAGTGGCCTTAAGTATCCTAAGAGGAATCCTCCCCGTAAAAGAAAAGTTCCATCAAAGGGTGACATTCCTAATCCTCAATCGGCACCTAAACTAGAGGACGAAGACTCCGAGGATATTGTGTCTGAAGAGGTGGTTCGTTATTCCGAAACTCCAACAGATGAAACAACCTCACTGAGGTCAGAGGACAAACCACCCTGTCCCAAATTAGACAAGGGAAAAACACCAGTTGTTGAGGAAGATGAAGAAAGCTCTGATGATGAACCTAAGGATGAAGAAAGAGAGTACCACAAGACTCTCAAAGAGCTAAGGTTAAAGCATGTTGCTTCCGAATTTAATCGTCAACAAACTAGAGGCCTTGGAGGTTCCAGTGGTGGTGCACTATCCATAACAGTTCGTGATGCGGTTAATCAACCCGATAAGCAAACTGGTACCACCACTCTGGAATCTACAGAAAAACAGCAGCAAGAGGATGGCATCATCTTCGACTTTGAAGAAGAAGAAAAGGAGAAGAATGAGAAGATTACCGATGAAGATATTGATGAAGCAGCTAGGGAAAGAGCTGAAGAAGAGGCTAGGATAAAGGCCGAAGAAGAGGCTAAAGCTCAAAAAGAAGCTGATGATTATCTTCAAGATAATCCTGAACACAACCCTGAACAAACTTCTGAGCCACCTAATGATCCAGAGCCTTCTCATGACTCATCTTCATCAGATTCATCGTCTCACTCATCACCACCACCATCTAAAGACGCCACCACTAGATCCACATCCAAATCAGTCAAGAAACCGACCGACACTTGGGCATCATGTGCCAAGACAAAGATTGCCAAAGCTGTCAGACAAGCAAGAAAATCAAACGTGGTCAACAAGAAGTTAAATCAGCTTGCCGACAGAGTAAACTTACTTCAAAATGTGATAAACGAGTTCAGGGAGGAAAGAGATCAGATCCAACAATTTCTCAACCGAGATATGCAGGGTGAAATGGACAAGACGATTAGGGACTACACTCATAAGTTCCTTCTCGACACTGTCCCTTGAGTCACAACAAATATGTTCGCCAGACAATTCTCTCCACATCTCATGTCACTGGTCAAGCATACACTGTCTAATACCCCTACGGTCATGGAAATCAAACCAGTTCCGTCTCCAGTTTTCTCTGATGTTGAATTGATCTTGAAGCTAGTTTTGAAAATGTCTCAACGATCCACAACTTTCACTTCTGATGAAGCTAAACTTTTTGAGGCATTGCTGGAATGTCAACTCAAAACATCTTGTAAAGAGTCGGCTGGTAAGGTTAAGCGACCAAGAGACGACGATGATGCTGACAAGGATTTCGAGCCTAAAAGTCCAAAGAAAACAGGCGAATCCTCCTCCATGCCTCTACCACCCCAAAAGACCGCCACCACCACCACACGATCTGCTCAACGTCCTCCTGCATCGGATAAACCTCGGGACTATGAGTCCTCACCACCAAAGGAGAAAACAGGTGACTATTTCCAATACACCGGTGGTGATGACGAAGAGATTCCTGAGCCTCAACAACAGCCCCCTTCTATGACATCAACCAGCATCATCCTCCAAGCCACAGAAGAAAAAGTCTACCAAAGTTGTATCTTGGTTGGATGAAGATGAAACTGAAGAATATGACTGGTTTTCCAAGCTTGTTGATGCTACCCCTCAATTGCCGGAAGGCCAAGAACCGGTAGATGGTCGAACAATGGAGCATGTCAAGATTATTCAACAAAAGTTCAAAGTGAAGAAGATGACGATGGGAGAATTGCGCCGAATCAAGAACGACGCGTTTCAATTGCTTAAGGATAACTCCGATAGTGAAATTGAAGTCGAATATCATCTCAACAACATTGCACGAGCCATGTCCAAAAATATTGATTGGCTCAACCTTGAATCCAACATCGACTTCACAAGACCTGACAAGACTCCTTACTACACTGACTGGACCAAGCCACTACCAACCATTGGCCGACCTGATCAACAAAGGATTCCCTACCAATATTTCTTCAACAACGACCTGGAATTTCTTCAACACGGTAGCGATGTAAGCAAGAAATACGCTACCTCACTCACCTTCAACATCCCGGTAGCAGTCTTCTCTGATAATGTTGCCATCGAGGAAGAAGCCACAAGAATGTCCATTGCAAATGTGGTAAACTATGACCTCGATGCACAATATGGTATTCATCATTGGCCTGCACGAAGAAGACTATACTAAAGAAGCTACAAGGTACTTAAATCTAACAAGGAGGTGTAAAGTGACACATGGATCGTTGCTATTATGAATGTCATCTTGGCTACAAAGTGGGATTACTCATTCCTGGAACAAATCAAAGTCAAACGCCAAGACAAACGTGAATATGACTTCTCTGAATCTAATTTTCCGAGATTGTCACTCAATGACATTGAAGACATGTATCTGGCCAAGGTACAAAGTTGAATGCGACATTTCTCCACCAACATCTAGCTGCAGTACATCAAGTCTTTGTTGATATTCATAAGAAGCATCGCCATCCAAGAATGTGTTGAAGACCTTCAACTTGCCGTTGAATCATATCAGAAGAGGTCAATCTCACTAAACCGTTGCTGAACTTTCCCGATATCAACCAACTCTCTCAGTACACCATTCTGAAGAAACCAAAGTTTGGAGTAGTTTACCGTAGTGAACTACATCACAACTGCTTCATGGCGTGCAATGAGCTTCACAAATCTTGTGACCACACTCTGAAGAAGGTTTGTGACGGGTTGGCGTATCGGTTAAAAGAGATTCATGAAGGCATTGGGTTGAAGAAAAGGTGGAATTCTTGAGAAAAGAGGGATGTCAAGAAGATAATCAAGAGGATTGATGAGAGGTTGTTTCACAGGGATCAGATGCGGAGGTTAGAAAGCTTTGTAGGTGGAAGGGAAAGCTTCCCTCTTATGGGGTATCAACGTCAAGAGAGAACTCCCGGTGTTATTGACGGACTTCCTGGTACTCCTTGATTTGTTTCTTTGATTGATATTTGGATATTTTGATCTGTATATTATTCACAATGGCTTGTGCACATATAATGATGTACAACCCGTTACTTGTAATGAAAGGACCACGTGGTACGTCGATTGCCACAATCCTTATAAAAGGAGCGAAGCTTCTTACTTTTGAGTAAAACTTATCAAACCTTTCTTTTTCAAAGCTTTACTCAAAAGAACAAGTACTTCCCCTTCTATTTTCAAAACCTCAAAAGTTAATATTACTTGTTGAGGGGCAGTATTTGATAAAAAATCTTTGTTCACAAATTGTTCTTCGTGGATACTTCCCACAAAACTCAAAATGGTCATATTTGTTACATTTATATGCCATTTTTTATGGGGAGAAAAATTGTGTGATACAAATATGTTGTGAAATTTGTGATTGAATCTTCTTGCTAAGACTTAACCAATGAATTGACGAGATCTGAACTGTCATACATCGAAAAGATTTGTCTTTCAAGACTTATCCAAGTAGATTGTACCTATTTGAGAAGCTCTTGATAGACATGAACTTTGATGGGTTTGACAACCTTCGAGGTTGTCCACACCTTCAAGGTAGTTATTAGAGCTAGTTGTCACTAAAGGCGACAATGTAACTCTTTAACTATGCAAGCGTAACCGTCTCTCATGGGAATTGTCTATCTTGAGTCGATCAATTCAAAGTGCGCGCTCTTCTCTCACCATGCGATTCATCAAAACACTTAAGCATGTGTTGAGGGGAGTATTTTAAAAGATAAAACTCTCACGGTGGTATAAAATGTTTTACTCATAAACACTTTGAGAGATTTTCAAGAAAAATGGTTTATGGCAACATAGGTTAGTCATGGGTTATAAGGTGACTAAGGTTAGGAATAACCGCCAGAGTCGAGCGGGGATCTACCAAGGACACCACCAATAGTTAGAATTTAGAAGTCCATAGGGATGATTATAAAAGCGTAAAATGAGAATCGAGAAAGAAGGAGTTGAAGAATTAAAAGAAAAGTAAAGAAAGAGTGAAAAGAAATAGCCCTCCAAATTATTCAACTTAGGCGAGATAACGGGTTCAATACATATACTCTGGTTGTCACTAGATGACACGGTATTGAAGATTAAAGTCGTCATGGACCCGAGTGGACGCATGCACTAAACCTTCTTAGCCACTCAAGTTTCTCTCAATAGAAGCTTGTTTCATTCTCATAGGAACCCCACGTAAACTATCGGCTTTCTTAAAGATTTCGGTATTGAAGAAGGAGACCCTCCCTAGTCTCCGCCAGAAAACCAAAGCGCACTATTGAGTCTAGAGCCACGAGATTCATCAAAAGATCTCTTAGGAACACTTGACATTTCATCACTTGTCGTTCAACATTAAGGATGCAAGCGATACCATTCTAGAGTCCCACATAGATCTTAGCAACTGTCGAGAACATTTATGAGGGGTTCACAACCGTGATCCTCGATGATTGAACGGAAACTCCCGCGTGGTCAACATCAAGCGACCACAAGCGGTCACTTTGGTAACTCCTGGGTTACGCTTAGCGTTGTCTCAAACGGTCTACATTGGGGTGATGCTTGGTGTACCTCGACTCACCGAATCAGATGTACTGCACATCGTGTTATCCTACTTGAGGACTCAGCTCGAGAACAGACTTTGTGAGAATTAGAGATGTGTTTTCACACTATGTCGTTACACGCTTGAAGTTCGAACTTGTAAGTGCTTTGGAAATCCTCTTAGGAGATTCCTTTCAAGAATCGAGTCCGAATATGTGGGTCATTACTTGAACTTGTTCAATGTAATGCCAACTCGCCTTATGGGATTCGGACGGTTGATTCACCCGACCAACGTGAATGGAATCAAGACATTCATCAGAAGAACAATCGTAGTGATCAATTCTCTAAGAAATGACCACGGTGATCGATTGGTGTTTATCACTAACCCATTCTTATGTTTTCTTCTTATGGATCCTCCTGGGAGACGATCGTGCAGATTCTCCACATGCTCATACCAACAACAACAAAAATTGAAGTTCTCTCGAAAGGCAACACAAAAGTCAGAATGATTCTTAGTCAAAGCCAAAGAATCTACAAAGTTTAAAGACTAAAGAGAACTACATCAATCCTGAAATCCAACGTCAAAGAGCGTGTGAGCATGTTGGAGAAGAACGTGGAGACACCTGAGCAATGAAGCAGACCTGATGCAGATTACCACAACATAACATCACCATATCCATACCAGAACAAAGAACAAAGATAAATGAAGACATCATAGCTCAAGACTTCAAAGAAAAACAAGATCCTCACACTAGGGAGATTTTTGGAATCAAGGCACTTCTTCTCACAAGAAAGAAGAATGTAAGAAGACGTCAAAGCAACTATTACATTAGCACCAACAACGTTTCAAGATTACTGAAGATATTTATTACCAACACTTAGGGGGAGATTGTTGGAATTAATCCTAACTATATTTCAAGTGTTTGTAATCAATATGTAATAGGTTGCTTAATTAGGCTTTTATGTTTGTATTAAAGGCAAGGCTTATGTAGAAAGCCCATAAGCCTTGGCCCACATCCAATAAGGAAGGAAAGGGACATGTAGTGTTGCCCTAGTCCCTTCTCCTATAAATAGTCTTGTAAACCTTCATTTGAAGGTTGGTTGTTCACTTAATACATTATCCTACGCATAATTTTCTCTTATCATACGTGAGTGTGTATTGTGTGTTCATCCGCTCTATCTCATTTATATTTCTTACATATTGATGCTTGTGTTACAATATGGTGACCTAACATAATAGTGTGATGACATCGGTTAGCGTCTAGCAACACTTCGATGCCTCTAGTATGAATCGAGTAAGGCTCTTGGAAAAACCTTTTCATGATTCATCATCATTACTATCCTTTTGTTTCTAATACCATCTTAAATAAAGATATGGATTTAAGTCATTCTTTATTCAACTATTTTGTTTCTCGTTGTAAGTGATTGAGCAAGATTACCAAATCTTCTGAACATATTCAGGGGAGATCTTGGGTGCGGCCGCATAAACATCTTGTCAACCATACAATGGGCCTAGCAGTATTAAACTCCAAAATAAATTTGAAGAAACAAATTCTATCTTGACTATAAGCATAACTCACAAACTTTGCAACACTTCTGAAAACAACCCTTATGACTACCAGTTACGTTTAGCGTTAAGTTGTTCCACAGAGGTGCACTACATTCATGACACTTATCTAGTATCTCAAGTCTGAGGATAATTATTCATGATTTACTTAATAACAATATCCATAAAGTAAAATCATGTAGTTGGGATAAGTTCTATAGTCAATTCACTGAATATCATCTAAAATTGGTATGCAACACATCAATATACATTCAAGTATTCTACCAAATCACTCAGATTTGTCTTAGTTTAATGATATTCCCATGTCATTAATTGACAACGGATGATTTAGAATAACTAAGTTATTCACGGATTAAACATGCAAATATATGATAACAATATTAGGAATGAACATAAACATTACAAATACTTTTTTTTCATTAAAAATAATAAATGTTTATAATATCCTTTATCCAAACACTAATCATAGTTATGCATACAACTTTTAGCCAACCGAAGTCCAATGCCATTTGCAAGTTCGGTAAGCTTTTCTCTAGGTAAAGCCTTAGTGAAAGGATCAACTAAATTTTCATCTGTGTAAACTTTCAGTAGTTTTATTTTACCTTTGCGGACTTGTTCTCGAACATAGTGATACTTCCATAGAAAATGTCCAGTGCCCTTCATGACTCTAGGTTCATTGGAAAATATTATTGCAATAGAATTGTCGCAATACATATCAATAGGCGATTCAATTGAAGGCATAACACCAAGCCCTGAAATAAATTTCCTAATCCAATTAGCCTCCAATGAAGCTTCCGAAACAGCTATGTATCCAGCTTCTGTTGCATACATCGCAATTATACTCTGCTTCTTGCTCTTCCAGTCTACTGCTCCTCCATTAATGATAAAGACAAAACCCGTCTGAGACTTTGTATCATCTTTATCACATTGCCAGGACGCATCACAGAAACTTGTAACATCAAGCTTTATATATGGATTTCCACCATAGACTAGAAACATATCTTTCGTATTCCTAAGATACTTTAGAATATGTTTAACAGCAGTCCAGTGAAGTTCACCGGATTCGCTGATCCCGATCGGTAATATTTTGAGCGAACGCCACATCCGGACGCAGCATCCAACCGCATACATGATAGATCCCATCTTTGAAGCATAAGGAACTTTACTCATGCGTACACCTATGTAGGTGTTGCAGCACATTTCCACATAAGTCATGCTTTACTTCCATCGCCAAATATCCTTTCTTGAAATTTTTCATATTGAATCTCTTCAAGATTTTATCAATGTAAGTGCTTTGAATTAAACCAATTAACCGCTTTGATCTATCTCTGTATATCTTAATTCTCAGAATGTATGCAGTTTCCCATAAATCCTTCATGGAAAAACACTGTCCAAGATATGCCTTAACACTTTGCAAACTTGGAATTTCTTTTCCTATAATTAATATGTCATCGACATATAGGATAAGGAAAATTACATCACTCCCACTAGCTTCGTGATATACACATGGCTCATTAAGATTTTGAATAAATCCATACTTTTTTATTTCTTCATCAAATCTCTTATTTCATTGCCTTGATGCTTGCTTCAATCCATAAATGGATCTTTGAAGTTTGCATACAGGGTTTGGAAATTGTGGATTCACAAACCCCTCAAGTTGCTTCATATAGATGTCTTCATCTAATAGACCATTTAAAAAGGCGGTTTGACATCCATCTTCCATATCTCATAGTCATAGTACATCGCTATAGCTATGAGAATTCAAATAGCTCTAATGTCTGCTATAGGAGAAAAGGTCTCCTCGTAGTCAACTCCATAGGTTTGAGTAAAGCCTTGAGCTATTAGACAAGCCTTATAGATGTGTACATTGCCATCTATATAAGTCTTTTTCTTATAGAGCCACTTACTTCCAACAACCTTAGCATTTGGAGGTAAGTCGACCTCTTCCCAGACATCATTTTCTTTCATGGATTGCATTTCCCCATTCATTGCAGCTTGCCATTTGTCTTTTTCAGGATCAGCCATGGCATCTCTATAATTAGCAGGCTCTCCAAGGTCCCCTAATATAATTTCCTCAACTTCTACGTTAAGACATAGAGGTTCAGGTGCCCCCGTAGTCCTTACAGATCTACGAATGGGAACCACTTCAACTTTAGGTGGAGGACCGAGACTATCAGGTTCTACTGGAAGTACGCTAGTGTTTTCAGAAGGTAATGCATCTTCATGATCATCTTCCAGATCATAAACTCTCCCACTGAATTCTTGAGATACGAGATCCTTTTCAAGAAAATCTCCATACCTAGCAACAATTACTTTATTTTCAGGTGGAAAGTAAAAATAGTAACACATCGTTTCCTTTGGTTATCCTACAAAGATACACTTTACAGATCTCTGTTGGAGTTTATCTGGTGAGTCACGTCTAACATACGTCTCGCTACCCCAGACCTTTAAATAAGCAAAGTAGGAGCTTTACCATTCCATATTTCATATGGTGTCTTATCAAACTTATTGGTGGGAACCATATTTAGAATACGAACTGCATATTCAAAAGCATAATCCCAAAAAGATAAGGGTAGAGTAGTAAGATTAAACATTGATCGCACCATGTCTAAAAATGTACGAATTCTTCTCTCAGATACACCATTTTGTTGTGGAGAATATGAAGATGTGAGATTCTATACAATTCCATTCTCAGCTAGATAATCTTTAAACTCTTGTCTTAAGTATTCACCGCCTCTATCGGATCGAAGAGTTTTAATCTTCTTTCCTAATTGCAACTTTACTTTTGCTTTGAAAACCTTAAATGTTTCAAACACCTCATGTTTATGCTTAAGTAAATAAACATAACCATAACGGCTGAAATCATCAATAAAGGGTAAGAAGTAGCTAGCACCTCTCTTTGACACATGTCTAAGTGATTCACACACATCAGTATGAATTAGACCAAGTAGATCAGACGTCCTCTCCATATTTTTATGAAAAGGTTTCTTTGTCATCTTCCCAGATATACAAGACTCACATTTATCAAATGATTCATCATTGATATTTTTCAAAAGCCCATCACGTTGCAGCTTTTCCATGCGAGTCTTGCCTATATGAGCAAGTCTACAATGCCAAAGATAAGAAGAATTCAAGTCTAACTTTATTCTCTTATTGATGCTAAACATCGAATTATTCTTATTGGTACATTACCAATCATATCAATCTCAATCACACCATTCATAGTAATAGCATTAAAATAAAAAATGCCATTTAAAGAAACAGAAATTCCATTACTTGTGATAGTGTGATTAAAACCAAGATCCAACAAAACAGAAAAGGAAACAACACCTCTAACAATAAAAGGTGCATAATAACAATTGTTTAATGACAGTACTAAGCCTGAAGGCAATACTAACTAAACACTCCTATGGCTTCAACAACTGCAGGTGCTACATTGCCCACATACAGATATTGCTCCCCATAAGACAACTTCCTTTCTACTCTAAACCCCTGCAGTGTATTACAAATGTGAATACCACATCCAGTATCATATACCTAGGAATTAGTTTTATTATTTAGAGTAAATAATTCAATCATAAATAAGTTACCTGAAGTGATGGCGCCCAAGGACCCAGACGTCTTGTTCTTATTTGTTCGCAAATCCTCGAGATAAAGAGCACAATTTCTCTTCCAGTGACCATCTACATGACAATAGTGGCAAGCCTGATCCTTCTTGGGATTCTCTTTCTTGTTAGGAGGATATTTCTTAGGTTCAGGTTGATAGGCCATAACTTTCTTACCCTTATCAACCTTTCCCTTTCCTTTACCCTTCTTGTTTGTACGCAGTTTTGGCTTGTTGATCCTACCACCCTGAATAGCCAGTACCTCAGGAGTAGGTGCCTTTTGTGGTAACCCTTTCTCGTAATCAATAAGTAATGCATGTAGTTCAGTTACTGTCTTCCCTGCGCAATGCATATTGAAATTACGAACAAAACCATTAAAGTTCTTATTAAGGGACCTATTGATTATGTTCACAGCAATATCTTGTTCATAGATCTTGCCAAGTGCTTGCAGTTGGTCCATGTAAACCTTCATTTTTAATACATGTGCACTTACAGGTTTACCATCTGCCTGCTTACAACTGTGAAGTACATCAATCAAATCATAAAATTCAACAGCTTGTGGTTTCTCAAACATTCGTCTGAGTTCGTTAAGCATGTCATAAGGGAAGTAATTTTCAAACTGCTTTTGTAGAGCAGGTGACATCATTCCCAACATCAAACAAACCACTTCATTATGTCTTTTGTATTCAACTTTCCATTCTGCTTTTGCCTCATCAGAGGCTTCAGCAGGTGGTTCAGCAGGACAGGCCTTATACAAATAATCCAGTTTATCAGACACTCTACAGACAAATCTAAGTGAGTGATACCAGTCATTGAAATTTTGAGAGCCAATCAATTTTTTCGTTCAAAGAAAGTTTTGAACGCAGAACCTAGTGTAGTGTTATCGTTTTGAGCCATTTCTATAGAAAAAAAGTTCAAATATTATTATTTTCGATAATACAACTTTTCAAGAAAATAAAATACCCAAGGTAATATTCATATAACCATAGAATTTTCTCAAAATAAAAGCACATAATAAGGTAATCTGTCGAACAATAATTGGCAAACAATTTCCAATTCCTAGATGATTATGGGATTTACATTACCAAATAATATTGCAACGTAAACATGTTTTATCCCCATCTTCTATTGGTCCAAGTTCTCACTTACAACTCAATTTAAGTCGTCTAATTTAAAGAACTGCAAATGTTAGGACCCTTTTATCAATCCATTTCACACAAAATAACTAGAAAGATGAAGAAAAGATATGGTGACTTGAATGATAATATGATGTGTTTAGAGAGATAAAGTAAAGAAGATAAAAACAATATTCATATGAAACACACACACACACACACACACTCAAGCACACATACCAAATGGCATGGTATGTGCTTTTTATACTACAAGTACTAATGCCCTAATGGGCTTGGTTTGGGCCTCGTGGACTTGGATTGGATAACAAGTGATAAAAGGCTAGTTTAACTAAAATAATACCCATTTAGCTTAGTCCAATCCACAAGCCCGTTGACTATTCTATCATGATATCTAACACACGTTACAAAGTTCCTAAACGTGAATGACCATCACTTCTAATAAAAACTATTAAGGCTAATAATCTCCCTGGGGTGGTCATTCAAAGATGCTCCACTTGATAAGATCTTTACTTTCCTTGAGCTTGAACTTTGCGTGTAGATATAGAATAGTCTTGATTCTTTGTTCCTTCATGCTTTGTGATCAATTAATGTGGTTGTCTGGCGTTGTCAACTTCGTTGGTTAGGTGTCTCCACGCCTTTCTCCACCATGCTCACACTTCTATTTGTCTTTTGGTTACCAATGATGTAGTTCTCGAGTCTTTAAAGTTTGTAGATTCTTTGACATTGACGAAGAATCATCTTTAACTTTGTGTTGCCATTGATTTTGATGAGAACTATCATGTGTTGTTGGTATGAGCATGTGGAGAATCTGACGATCAATCCGCTCTGGAGCTTCCATAAGAAGAAAACATAAAAGCAGGTTAGTAATAAGCGATTCCGGCACTTACAAGTTTGAATTTCGAGGTGTTATGACATAGTGTGAAAACACTTCTCTAATTCTCACAAAGGCCGTTCTGAAGCTGAGTCCCACAAGTGAGATAACGCGATATACCGAGGTACACCTCTGATTCGGATGAGTCATTTGAGGTACATGCAAGCATCACCTCACGATGTAGACCGTTTGAGACACACTAAGCGTAATCCACGGGAGTTACCAAGTGACCGATGTCGGGCTGCTTGATGTTGACCTCGGCAGAGTTTCCATTCAATCCTTGAAGATCACGGATGTGAAACTTCTCATAAATGTTCGGCGATTGCTAAGATCTGCGTAGGACTCTAGAATATATCACTTGTGTCCTTATTGATGAACAACAAGCGATGCCATGTCAAGTGTTCCTATGAGATCTTTTGATGAATCTCGTGGCTCTAGACTCAATTAGTGCATTTTGGTTTTCTGAGGCGGAGACTAGGGAGGGTCTCTTCTTCAATATCAACAATCTCTAAGAGAAAGTCGATAGATTATGTAGGGTTCGGTGAGAATGAAACAAATCCTTTTGAGAGGAATTGAGTAGCTAGAAGGTTTAGTGCAGGTGTCTTTGGGTCCATGACGTCTTTGTCTTCAATACCAATGTCATCTTTGTGACAACCGGTAGCATATGAATTGAACCCGGTTTACGCCCTAAGGTTGGTTATGGAGGCTATTTCTTTTCACCCTTTTTCTTTACTTTTCTTTTAATTCTTCAACCCTTCTTTCTCCTTTCTCACATTACTCCTTTTTCAATCATACCTAAGGACTTCTAATACTAACTATGGGTATTGTCCTTGGGTAGATCCCTCCGACTCTGGCGGATCATAGACAGATTTCTATCCTTAGTCACCTTATAACTCCATGACTATTCCTATATTGTTGCCATAAAACCATTTTTCTTGAACATCTCTCGGAGTGTTTATGATAGAAAACATGTTTGAAACACTCCGTGAGTTTTATATTTTCGAAACACTCCCCTTCACATGTGCTTATAAGTTTTGAAATCTACACATAGAGGTAGAGTTCAGCACTTTTGAATTGATCGACTTTAAATGAACTAGACCGATTCGAGACACGTTTACATCACTAGAGAACTAGCTTGAAATTATTACCCGTCCTGGTCAAGTCCATAGAAAGTTTCTCGAGATGGTACATTATTCCTTGTCAATTCATTGGTTTCAACTGAGTTGAGCTCTTTTGAGATTCAAACAACGATCATTAAACCTTTTTGATCACATTTTAATCACGTTTCTCCCCCTCAAAAATAGCATATCTATGATCTTTTTGAAACAAAATGATTAAAAGATATGTTTTTCGAAAAACATTTGGAGAGAAACTGATTTAGCATGAATTTTGGAACAATTTTGGTTTAATACTCCCCTTAATCGAAAGCATATTTTCATCTGAAAATTTAGAATCAATTAAGAGTTTAGAGGAGTTATTTTGGTACCAAATGTGAAATTTTGAAAAAAAAAACTTTTGAAAAATTTCGAATCAATGGTACGCAAGATGATGAAGATTATCTTTTGAAGATATTAGAGAGAAGAAATATCTTCATTTGTTTTTGGATAAGTGCTCGATATATATGAAAATCGATTTTGCGTAGCACTTTCCTTTCTCTAAAGTTCGGGTTACTACTGAAGTAACTACAAGCCATTTTTAGAAGAAATTTTGAGAAATGACATGTTTTGGAAAACATTTAAAGAACTCTCGCTCAAGCATCTGTACATGCCCGTATCATTGTTGAATGACATTTCTAGAAAGCGTCTGAATATCGATTATCTGAGACATGTCGTGAGAAGAATATTTTGGATTTTTGATTTTATATTGTTTTTGTAATTTTGAAAGTTTTATATTTTTGTATTTTTTTTTTTGATTTTATAGAAGAAATGGAAAATCAAAGATAGAAGATAAAGAGAATGAAGAAGAAGAGTTCTGAAATTAGAACCCTACGATGAAATGGGTTACGAGATATTTGATTCACCGCAACCAAAGAAGAAGAGTTTTCACAAATAAAGTGTTAGAAGTACAAGATTCCTCACGGTGAGGGTGATCACTATCAACGGTTGTAGTGGTTTTGACTTCCTTAACTTGATGAGTTTCACTATTATACGTGTTGGTGCAAGTATCAAAAATATTTCTGTGGGAATCCATCTAAGACCTACTTTGTTGAAAACTTTTCCGTGGGTATCCACCTAAGGTAAGATATAGGAGTTGTTTTCTTATCGATGCGCGGAAGACTCATTTTAGAAAAACTACGTCCTGATGAGATCCACCTATTAGGTTTCCTTTTGATGTTCATCGGTCATCGGGTTTGTTTCGGTTTGGAGTCTTAGTGGATTGTGCCTTGCACGAGAATTATCTTTCATGAGATATTGTGAGACACATGCATCATGGTTAGGCGAAAAGACACATTTTTACATGTAGTACGGACAAATTCAATATTCTTGTTTAAAAGCAAGAACTTTAACTTTGTCACCACAGTCTTTTGGAAATTGATTCTTGTTCGAAAAGACTTAGAATTCTAGTGTTGTTTTCTAAGGGCATAGCATTTTCTTTTGCAACTACTCTTAGATGCAAGCCAATCCCTAGTCTTTTTAGAGTGTTCCTAGGTAATGGTTTACTACTACTAGCAGTGCCTTGAAATCTTGTAGAATTCATCACCCTAGATGTTGCACCTAGAATTTCGTCTTTTCGAGTCTGTGCCTTTTCCTAGCTTCATCTAGATAGTGATTGTTGACCATGTTGTTAGAACCAATGATTCTTTAAGCGGATTTTTGGTCACATTCGTGTACTAGTCTTAGAAATGTCGGTGTAAACACTTTTTCTTTATCAAACAAAGTTTTCAAAAACTTTGATAATTCTCTTTTTAATAGGCAAAGTCTGTGGAGTACTGTTTTTGACATATCATTTTCTCATTGACTTTTGGAGGAAACCGAGAAAGCAGACATTTTGGTTTGAAAACCGGTTTGAAACATTTGTTTTCTCCTCGGTCAATGGTTTTGCAAACTTAGTATCCACACCTTCCCTTTAGACATTCCAACCGAGCTCTCAAGATATCATTTTGCTCTTGCATGTCCTTGTAGGCACGCCATCTGACGCTTTTCATACTTGCATTCATCGGTTTTCGATCAAGTCGCTTAAAATAAGACACGTTTTTTTTCAAGTTTTTCAAGAGCTTTTTCATATTTTGAAACTATTGCGGAGGTCTCGGTGGAGTCTTTCATGATCTTCAACGTAATATGTTTGTAAGATAATGGACATGATATCGGTGGTCATAACATCTTCAAGAGAGAATCATTTAGATTTTCCAAAACTTTGATGTGTTCAACACTTTCATTAGCTTGTTGTACCAAGGATTTATGGTCCTTGACAAAGTCATTATTTCTTTCAAAATGCTTGTTCAAAATGAATTACCCTTGCACCGATGGCATTCGGTGAGGGCAATTTGAGTTTCAAAACTTTCTTTGTTCGATGTCAAAACTAGAGAACCGGTTGTTAGGTGTAATAGTGGTTTTAGTTTTAATGTCTCTTGAAGATCCACAATTCTAGTTTTCACATTGTCTAAAATACTTCTCGCATCACTTGTGTTAAAAGGATTGTTTGAAGACATTTGTTCAATGTTCGAAAGAGATTTGGAGACAACAACTGGTTTTGAAACAGATTTTGAAACTGGTGTTGACTCTTTGTTTGAAACACTTGGTGTGATGGAGAACTTTGACTTTTCTTTTTGATTAACAAATGTTATTCCAGAAATTTTGTTCCATTTATTATAATCAATAGGTTTGATTTCCGGACCTTTTTGTTTCATTCTTTCTCTAAAAAAGTGGTATCAAGAGCCTAAAGATGGTTTAGAAGTGTTTTTGTAGAAAAAAATCGTGTCTTTTATATCAAAATCTCGTTTCTAAATTTTTGGCATCTTTGTCTAGCTTCGATAACAAACCGCTTCTCTTTATGTTTTTATGGTCAAAAGAATATACTTTAAGCTTATTTTGTTACTTATTTGGTCCAAAGCTGTTTATTTATTCTCGCTTATTTCATCAAAAATTATTTCACAAAAAGTTTTTGTCCATAAAGTTAATATTTTTAGTCCAATCGGTTGTTTCTTTTGTCCAAATACTCTATCTTCTTATCTCGCTTCATTTCTTGTGGTCACAATCATCAAAAAAGCGAGGTATAAAAGTAGTCGGAAAAACTTGGTCGGAAAATCAACAAAAAAGTCAAAACCCTCGTTTTTACGCATAAGTATTCGGTTTACGCGTAAGACCTCATTTTACGCCTAAGCACTTACGACTATCTTGAGATCTGATTCACGATTTACTTGGAAAGTATCTCGTACCTTTTATTACGCCTAAACCTTACTGTAAGGTTGCTTACGCTGTAAGGGTGTTTACGCCTAAGGACAAGGGCTTACGCGTAAGGTTTTACGAGTAGAGGTTACGCATAACATGAGTTTACGAGTAAGCAAAGGAGTCTACGCGTAAGGTTTGTTTAGGAGTAACATAAGTTTACGATAACCAAGAGTTACAAGTAAGATATTCGAAAATCGAAAACGTGAACGGACAAAAGAAAAGACCATCTCTAACTCTTAACAAACCAACAAACAACAATCTTCAATCCGGTCTCATAACAAACCGCAAATCAATCCAAACTATCCTATAACTCACAACAACCCATATCAATCAAAAAACTCCAACTAATCCAACTAACCCTCTCTTTGTTTCGATTTCAACACGAAAAAACAAACAAGACAAATCCCTACCTTAGACCTTTCAAAGATCTTGAAGCCAAACCTTGAAAACGTGATTTACTTCAGCCGATTTGTGTTGTGGTTATCATTTGCTAAAGAAACCAAGATAAAAACAAGGGATAAATTATTTGTGATTTCGTTGTGGTTATCATTGTGGTGAGAGAGAAGTAAACAGTTGGTGGCTGCGTTTTTTAAGTGTGATTAGGGTTAGTGAGTGATTTTAGGGAAAAGTGATAATATTAGTGGCATTATATAATCAGACTTTTAGGTTTAGCATATTTATTGGACTTTTGAATGGTATATCCGATCTTGATTGTTGGCCCGGTAATCTCACGAGGACAAATTGTTACTATTAATTTTGTAACGCGGCTTGACCCGGATTTTATTTAGGCTTAAGCTTATTGGATTATTGGTGTTGGACTTTAGTGACTATAGTGTCACAAGTGAAATTTTTCGGGTTCGTTGAATATAACTACTGTGCTAGTTATTGGATAACACGGTTCAAAAAACAAAAATTACTTCTTTATCGTCTACAAGATCCGTAAATTCATTTCACACATACCTTCATCAATGGCAACTGACGAAGATCGTCTCAAAACTGCTTTCACAAATGATATTGCCTTATTCTCCAATGTATGGATTTCAAAGTTCAAAACGCAGTTTTCTCAACCGAGTATGCATATGGGTCAAGGAGGACTAATGGTTGATGTTATTGGGAACCATAATGGATTTGCTACGGGTATACAAATGGGGAATCAGATGCAATATGCAGGGCAGTTTGATGGACATCAGAGGAGTCAGATTGTGAATCAGAATATGGGATATCAGAATATGGGAAATCAAAATGGGAATAATTGTTTTATGACTTCTGTTCAGAATGCTACTTCCGAACATCAAAGCCAAAATTCAGGTTATTTTGATTCAGAATCTAGGGTCAAACGACTGACGAAGCTTGAAAGGCTCAAGTACATGTTGATGTTATACGTAAAGAAGAGTCGGAATTGAATTGACCGATGCGGAATACGAATTCATGAATCCGGGACGGCGGATAAAGCAATAAATCACGCTAACCGGTCATACAATCAATCAGCAGGACACAACATCAAGTGGTACTTTTGATACACCTCCGCTCACGACACGGATCCACTCAATGAGGTACCAAATTATAGTAATGTTGCTAATTCATTTACTCATGACGAGCGATACGTGACATCTCGCACTACTTATGATACATACCTGGACAATCCGAGTTGTAGCAATACTAATTCTAAAACTCCAGATGTGGATCATAGTGGAGGCTGTGTGACACAAAATAATGAGACTGATGAGGAAACACGTGCTTATTTTGAAACATTAATTAATAATTGTGGTATTGAGATTGAGAAAGTTAGAACGGTCAATCGCGAGGTTAAGGCCGCGAATGCTAAATAGACCGCTGAGCTTGAGAGTTACAAGGAGAATGCAAAAGCTTTAGAATTTCATACAAACAAAGTATCGAATTAGAAATTGGTTATCGAGATTCATTTTAAGAGAAAAACAATTGCAAATCAAATATGACACACTTGATGTGAATTTGAACTTGAAAATAAAATCTTTAAACAAGGAAATATCCGAACTAAATGACCAACTTTCTAAACAAAAGCAACGATTCGATCTTGAAAAGAGAAGAAAAGTTGATAACTAATTTTTCAAAGCGAGAAGATTCTCTTCTTGATGAAATTCTGGATAAAAATGAAAAATCCAAACTTTGGAAAATTTGCTTCTTAAAACGGGTCATTCTCGCTCAAACAATCAAGATGCTTTCTAATCAAGTAAATCCGCGTTTCATACTAATCATAAATGGCACTTGGTAACGACCCTTCTTCGTTCCTCAAGAAAGCTCAGAAACCTCAGAATGTGTTAAACAATGGAAATGTTTTACATGAACCCATTATTGTTCGTGATTCTCTTGAAACGTTAGAACTATCTAAGGAGAGTAGAGAAAGAATGAAACAAAAAGGTCCGGAAATCAAACCTATTGATTATAATAAATGGAACAAAATTTCTGGAATAACATTTGTTAATCAAAAAGAAAAGTCAAAGTTCTCCATCACACCAAGTGTTTCAAACAAAGAGTCAACACCAGTTTCAAAATCTGTTTCAAAACCAGTTGTTGTCTCCAAATCTCTTTCGAACATTGAACAAATGTCTTCAAACAATCCTTTTAACACAAGTGATGCGAGAAGTATTTTAGACAATGTGAAAACTAGAATTGTGGATCTTCAAGAGATCAGTAAAACTAAAACCACTATTACACCTAACAACCGGTTCTCTAGTTTTGACATCGAACAAAGAAAGTTTTTTGAAACTCAAATTGCCCCTCAGCTCTTATACCACTTGTTAGGACCCTTTTATCAATCCATTTCACACAAAATAACTAGAAAGATGAAGAAAAGATATGGTGACTTGAATGATAATATGATGTGTTTAGAGAGATAAAGTAAAGAAGATGAAAACAATATTCATATGAAACACACACACACACACACACACACTCAAGCACACATACCAAATGGCATGGTATGTGCCTTTTATACTACAAGTACTAATGCCCTAATGGGCTTGGGTTTGGGCCTCGTGGACTTGGATTGGATAACAAGTGATAAAAGGCTAGTTTAACTAAACTAATAACCATTTAGCTTAGTCCAATCCACGAGCCCGTTGACTATTCTATCATGATATCTAACACACGTTACAAAGTTCCTAAACGTGAATGACCATCACTTCTAATAGAAACTATTAAGGCTAACAGCAAATGTGTCCAGTTGAGGTCTCACACAACATGAAGATTTACCTTTCCATTACACACTCGCCAAGTTCTCACATGACCTAAATTGCAACTTCAAGCGTTCCTTTAACTAGATGGCACTAACTTAATTTTAAGGGTACTAGTTTTAATTATGGTGTCAAATCAAATATGTACAAAGATGTCATGCATTCATCTTGTAGCATAGTTTCAGTAAAAAACTTTTACCAATTAGTTTTTTAACAAGCTAAATCAACAAAGTTTTAATCGATGCATTGAGAAACTTACAACTTTGCATTAAGATGCTTCGTACATATAATAGTTATACTTGGTAGCTCCAAATATGACGCACAAAGGAACGGAGAAGCGGGTCAGCGCGTAGCGTATTAAAAATCTTCTTCTTTCGAGTCGCAATTTAATGTTGACCCTCCTTATACCTCTCACACAGTTTGTCATAATGGGTGAGCCGTTCTAACCATTTAGTACAGTGCATCGACTAAAAATTTGAGACTTTATGCTTAAAAACAAATCAAATTTCACTATTGTTTAGTCCAATTTATTTTTCTATTCATAAAATTGCCCTTTGCTTAAAACTTGTCAAACAAAATAAACAAACAAGTAAAAAAAAATAAACAACTAAAACAATGCGCACATATCTAACAATTAATATGCGTAAACAAGTAGCCACATGCAACTTATTCGATAAAACCTATTAATAATCAATTCTTTGTTAAATATGCATCTATCAACTAGGGCTTTCACTTGTAAAGGCAAGTGAGCCACATACATCGATGAGTCGATTACGTAAGTCATAGTCAAACATATACTATATTGCACACAATTGATTCATTAATATAATTGAGATCTTCCCCAATTCAAGAATTATCAAAACAATACATGTGATAAAAACTTAAAAATTAATCATACAAGCAACAATCCATGACAAACATGCATGTCTTTTCATGGATTCAACATAACAATTATTCAATTAGTCACAAGATCGCATACAATTCCATGTCACATAACAATTATTCACGAATTAATTCACGTAAACATATATATAATTCTAGGTTTAATTAATTCAATTTAATAAACAAAACAAAACAACCAAAACCTAACCTAAAAAATTTAAATCTTTGACACATAAATTTTTTAAAGGTTTTTTTTTTTTTTTTTTTTTTTTTTACATCGGCTATCGACCCTTACCCAAAAATAAGGGTTTCAAACAATTAAGATAAACCCTAGAATTAAACATATCATAAACACAATACAATATCTGTTTTTTACGTGTTTAGTAATTACTTACACATTATCCAAGGCTCGTGATGTCACTGTTGGAATTTTAATACCATGACAATCATAATTAAACACAATAAACATCAAGTACACATGCGAAAGCGTATAGGAACATATAATGAATAATTAATTAACATAAACATAAAAGTATGCGTACCTTTTGATTCTAGCTACAACAAGAATCATTTCCAAGCTAGCAATTGAGATGAGCCCTAATTAGGGTTTATAAGGATTATAAGAATTGCCCCTTACCATTTTTGCAATTCAATCCAAGATACTAACAATAGTGTGTTAGTAACACGTTCTTGTACACACGTACTATAACGAATTAAAGTAAATGCTAGTTTAAGAACACAATACGCTTTGCTAATGGAAAAAACAAGGTAATCGACCCTTAGGGTATAGAGGCGATCGGTTTGGACTAAAACAAGAGAAAACACAAGCTTAGGTTTAGGTTATGTGTACAAGAAGTGAATAACAATGAACCTAAGCCTTGTATATATAGTATGCAAAACTTGGAGAGCAAGTAGGACATGGATTGGGTTATAAAACCCTATGGCCGATCGGTTTACATAATCTCTTGGGGATTGTAGAACCTTCTTGTTCTCTATTTTCATCTATAGTCATTTCCTTTAACATTTAACGACCATTAATCCATTACGTTTAATTACTTAATGTTCGTTAGTCGTTTTGTGTAATTAATAACTAAATACAACATTTTATATTTAATGATTAAACTTTAATTCTTATACGTAAAGTGTGCAATCTCCTGGTCTCGAGTTCTATCCTAACTCACGACTACTAATTTATGGCCATTAAACTAACAGACAAAGCATAGTATCATACAGACATACATCATCACCACCCGTATAAGTTTATATTTTCGTTTAAAAGCTCTTTCATCACATTTAAAGCAACTAACAAGCTTCTCACATGATAAGTGAGACAAATCAAAATACGGTTATTAGCAAAATGCCAAAATCTAGCCTCTCAAAAGGTTTGGTGAGCCAAAACCTTGCTAGGAATATCATAACTCGATTCAAACTTCCAAAATTTAACATTCAACTTGTGCTCAGAACCATAATAATGAAGATGCATAAAGGATGATAATACGATGCATCATGAAAAAAATATATACACGAAATTGACACCAATAAAACATTAGCTTAAAGCATCATAAGGAACCCAAATCCCAATAAAACATTAGCTTAAAAATATGATGATTTACCCACAATTTAACCAACTTTACCCATAATAAAATTCCTCTAAGATTATTATAATTCTCCTTTTAATCAAACCTTATGATCATAACATGATCATATCCAACTTACCTAAATACTTCAATTTAATAAAAAGGGTTTCACCCAATTACACTATAATATCTTAATTAGTGTTTAAAACCACAATTACCCAAAACCCCCAACTTGGATACATAAACCCTAACTCTTCAATTAACTATTAACACACCAATTAGGTATACTTACCTTGCAAGGATCATCTCTATAACTTCCTATTAGGGAAAGCACCCTCAAATCATCACCAATTGGTCTTCAAGACCAACTCATGTTTTCCCTCCTTTCTTCTAAAACTGACCTTCTCTAATCCCTGGAACTTTTGAGAAACTAGCTTATATACAAGTAGCTTTCTTCATTGTAAAGATATATTACTATTTGACACTTTTGGTCCCTCAAGCTCCATTCCTTATAAATTGGCCACACTATATATTTTACAATATGACAACTTAGGTCCTCCTCATTTATATAACTATAACTTAACATTTGTAATTATTAGTTTGACTATCGAGTCAACTAGTCAATCCCGTCAAGTCCTTAGACCATATTCGTCTAAGGTAGGGCCTATTTGTGTTTCGGGATACGGGTGTAACATTATTTTTCTCGTATTTACTTCGTTACAGCACTAAGGGTGTTCAACAATTTATAAAAAATTTCTGAAGTCAAGGGTTCGAATCTAACGGGGAGAAAATTAATCTCCTTGTGGCCACGGAGGTTCACCTACACCGACTCCGGGCTGTCTAAAAAGGTAGTCGCCCTGAGATTAGTCAGGTCTTAATGTCGAGCTGGAAACCCAAATAAAAATAAATAAATAAATAAATAAATAAATAAAAAGTTGCTTTACATAAATATGTATCGTTCGGACTCGAGCTTGACTCGTTTAAGTTTTTTGACGCCCCGGTCCGAGCCAAGCTTTGACTTGTTCGACCCTTGTATTTAGTTAGAGTTCAAATCGTGACATATTTTATAGACTTGTGTTCAACTTGGGCTTAACTCGTTTATTTATTTTTTTAATGATGAATTATTACACACCAATACCAGCTATCTTACATAATAATATCTCACGAATGTCTTCAACGAGACTTAACTCATAGCATCTTAATTGATGAGTCACTCACATATCCACAGCTTCTTGGTTGACTCGTTTATATGATTTGCCTAAATAAACTAATCCTTGACGTCTTGTTAAACAAAGTAGGCTCGAGTTCATTTATATATTTTGAGCTCATTTATATACATATACACATAAGTACACATACAATCATACGTATAGGTGTGTGTATTTTTAAAGCTCGTTTGAGTTTGCAAGCCTAATAGATTATGGGGTATGAAGATCGACCTCAAGCTCATTTGAAAATGAGCTTTAAATAAGACTCAAGCTCGTTTAAGCTTGGCTCATATTAAGCTTTTAAGCTATGTTTGGCACATGAGATTATGGAGAGATTATGCTTATTTTTTCAAAAAAAACTACTTAAAAAATAATGTTTGTTTGGCAGACATAACTTATAAGAGATTATAGAAAAAATAATCTTCCAAAATCTCTGAAAATAAAAGGTTACTTCATGTAGCTTATAAAAATAATCTCTTTTTATAATCTTTTTCAGCAACAACAACAGCATCAGCACCAAGACAATTTATTTTTGCCAAACACCCGTACTAAGCTAATCCTGAGTAATTTACAAGTCTTCTGCTGATTTACACAATTACAAAGATCAAACTATTAAACCGGGTCATGACTCATGATGACTTGGGTCAAAGACTGGTAGCTCAAGTGGGTCAAAGGTATTATCCTACTTTTGGTTTCAAACTTTTGGTTATAAACATTTGTTGTATTTAGGCCAAGCAGGTTGGTGGGTCAAGTGGGACAAATAGGAAGGGCTTGAAAAGAGGATGCACATCAGCTTATGCAAGATGGTTTGGTGACCAAGATGCAGCTGAAGAACATCCTCAAGTTCAAACAGAGGAACAACAACAAACTCAAACAGATGATCAACACGAAGTTCAACATGAAGAAGACCCTCAAGTTGACCATGAGGAACAACCTCAAGTTGACCATGAAGAAAACCCTCAAGATCACAATGAAGAACGTACGAAGTTCAAAGAGATTGAAATGATCGCTACTCAAGTTGAACACATGCATGTTGAATTAGATCGACTCAAGAACAAGTTCGGGAACAAGTACAAGAACAACCTCAGCAGCACCATTTGCAAAAAAGGATGACTAAACTAAAAGTAAGAAGGCCTAGTGAAAGAATCATGAAATTGAAGTTGGCTAAACAGTTGGATGGCTGTAAAGACTACGTAGTCCCTGACCGAAAATAGATGATGCTTGAACAACAAGAAATTCCATGTGCCCTTTTTGTATATCTTTTGTGAGCAACTAATGTAAACTATGATAACTTAATTTGGGTATGTAATATGTCTAGATAACTAATGTTAATAGGTCATGACCATCAAACAATAGCCCATTTTGTAATCTTTTGAGGGCACTAACTGATGGTCATTTTGGTATGTAATATGGCTAGAACAAATACACTCATAATAGCATCCACTTATGTTACAAGTTTATGTAATGACCATCTCAGCACAAGCCAATTTTGTACATCCTTTGAGGGCAGTAAAAAGATGGTCATTGGTAAACTACTAAGATTAATGAAATATGCAGTTTTTAACTATGTTTTGTTATTACTTTCCAATTTTTTACATCTTATGAAATATGCAGTTTTTAACTATGAAATATGCAGTTTTTAACATTGTTTATAGGCATTACTATTTGCAGTAAATGCACTTGTCATCCTTTATGCAGACATATATATGAAGAAAGTTGACATAAAGTTGACATTGTCATCCATAGGCTATTTGCAGTCTTTCTTTATGCAGCCTATAAACACATTGGCTATTTGCAGTCAATGAAATCTGTTTTTTATGCAGTAAATGAACATAGGCTATTTGCAGTCAATGAGACATAGGCTATTTGCAGTCAATGTAAATTTACTGAGAATCCCAACCCAACTGTTTTTGAGACTTGTTATAAAATCAAATGAACCAATACCATATCCCCACACATCTTCTACTCATATCTGTGTATCTAAACAAACTTTTGAAAACATGAGTTCAGGCAAGAGGATTGTTTCTAGCCAACCACCAGGTATGTAACAACTTAATAATAACCATTTCCATAAATAATAACCATAAACCAGGAAATCTAACAACTTTAATGCACATTTCCTTTATGCATTTACTAACATTGTTTTTTTATTTCAGAAATAATAACCATTTCCAGCACCACAGAAGAGACTATTGAACAAGGTGGTTCTGAAGAAATATCATGGGGATCTTATTTTCCACCATTGCAGCACATTGAAGAGACACTACCTATTGAATGGAAAGTTGGTTCCAGCTCAAGGCAAGTTGAACAAAATGATGATAAGGAGGTGCCACTAACCTCAAAGCAGCTTGCCAAGCTAGCTTTTGATGCTAGGCCCAAAGTTCTGGGATTGCCAAACAAGGCAACTTGTGCTGAGATGGGCATCACATACTGGGTTGCCAAGCCTATCAAGAATCAAGCTGAGACTAAGGGGAAGGGGAAGGGGATGAGGGCAAGGTCTAGGAAATGAGTGGTTTGGAACCACTACAAGTTAGTAATTGTAATGGTAGCAGCCTCATGAGTGGTTTTATGGCTTTAGTAATGTTAGTGGTATGGCTTTAGTAAGCCCTAGAATAATCCTATGTAATGCCGTCCTATGTAATCCTATGACTATGGTTGCAGTCCTATGTAATATGACTATCATATCTGTGTGCATACCATACTAACACTTAACAATTCAAAACATTTACCAAACTAAAACATTGACATTCATTATCCAAAGTTAAGAGTTAACAATTCAAAATACTACATTAACAACTGAAGAAGAACTACATCAGTTGGATAGTTTCATACCAAACCAAACACAAATGAAACATAACACTCCTAACATCATCATAAACAACCTATCATACAATTCCACTTTAGACTTTCCAGCCTTCACCTCCTCTTCCAATCTTGTCTTTGTAGCCTTCAACTCCTCTTCCAACCTTGCCTTATCCAAAGTTAGAGCTTCAATCATGGGTGCATTTCAACACCTCTACGCTTTGAAAGAACCCATATACCAAGTCCTTGTAGTATTCACTAGGAAGGTCTTCATCCGAAACTCATAGACGCGACATTGAGCACATTTACAAATCTCTTTCCGGATTCGTCCTTGTGGTTGATGTTTGGACTCTCAATTGTCGATCACACTTACGTAAACGTTCAATCTTACCTCCAACTAAGCGTGATTGTCAAGAAGAACTACTCATAATTAGGGTTCTTGAATTACAAAGGATTGGGGAAAATATTGTCGCAATGGTTTAGGGTTGGGATTGGGTGGGGGGAAGTAAAAAAGGTTTGTAAAAATTTTAACAAGACCCCCCTAAGGATACAACTTTTGTTCAAAATACGCCCAAAAATAACAAACTAAGGTTAAAACGCGTTAATTGTGATTAGGAAGGTTAATTATGGCTTTAGTGTGTTTTTGTGTTACAAAAGGAAAATTAGACAAGTTTAGGGCTACTTTAGGGAAAAAAAAAATTTTGATGCCCAGAAAAGAAAAATGTGGCAACTTCGATGCCTTTTCAGACAATTTGCCCTATCATAACTCGATTCAAACTTCCAAAATTTAACATTCAACTTGTGCTCAGAACCATAATAATGAAGATGCATAAAGGATGATAATACGATGCATCATGAAAAAAATATATACACGAAATTGACACCAATAAAACATTAGCTTAAAGCATCATAAGGAACCCAAATCCCACCATAGAAACAAGGGTCAAAATCTTAAATGTTGCAGCTGATGATGGTTCAGGTGTCCGTGGTGGATTTGTAGTTTCACCAGTATTGTTTGGACTTCCACCCGAATGAACGGGTGGTGCATATGCATTTTCATCATAAGGTGGAGGAGCATCTGTCGAAACTGGTGAGGCTCCAGGTGAATCAGATGATGGTGGAGGACTAGTGAATGCTGGTAAAGTTTGTATCTCAACTTTCATTCCTTGATCACAATGACCAGCTTTCCCACAAATGAAATACCGGATTCCAGAATCCGTTAGTGCAATGGTAGTGGGGGAAGGACTGTTAGTCGATATTGGGTTACTTGTTGAGCAAACATCGTAATCGTCCTTGGTCACTTCTAATACGTTGTGTGAACCACCATACGTAAAAACTGCAAGAACAAATCATCAAGTTTGTTTATGAGGTCTCGATCTGGGGCTTTGGATATGTAATTTATTAAACGGATCATTTGATATTGTATAATTAAAATTAAAATCAGAATAATCAAAATTTTGAATGTCAAACAAATTATAAAATAGAGAAGTTTATGAAATTCATCATATTTTTGGTACAAAGATAAATAGATTACCTAAATTATCTCCTACTGTAAATGTTTGAGCCGAAGCCCAGGATTCGAGGGCAGTTGATGTGTCCCATCCTCCCCCTGGTATTCCGACATTGTGATCCACGGCCAATGCCAATTGAAAGATTATCGTTGTAGAAACGATGCTCATCAGAATTTTCGTCATCATTGCACCGGTCATCAATGTGATTTATTGGTGGAAATTTTAAGTTTTGTAAGAGGATTGATATCGGTTGATCAATAGAATCACATATTTATATTGATGAAGATTTTATTATGTTATGCTCAACTATTACATAAACATATATTGATTCCACAGTTGTGATCACCATTTTGATATTGCAAATGACTTGGTAAATATAATGGAAGGTGCGTTGTTGACTTTTTGAGCATTTACGGGTGATTTTACAACCTTAGGTATTTTCTTTGTCACACGTCCCTACATCTCATCATGACATCATTTGGCATGACTGTATGGCCGAATTATTTTGATTTGAGATCCCATCGGGTTTCGTATAAGTTGCAAGGGTCATGGTCGGTGTTTTACCAGTTTTCGTATAAGTTGCAAGGGTCATGATCCGATCGGATTTGAGATCCCATCGGTGTTTTTAGTAACAGGTGATTGCACTTATGTGGTTGTGCGTTTTTTTGGTTCTGAGTGACAGGGTTCTCTCCTTTGATCATTGTTTGAATTATCAGTTATAATTTTGATAGATTGTTGTAGTTCTAGGGTCGTTTAGGCTGAGCTTATATTCCCAAGATGTAATTTCTAGCTTCTTGCTAGTTTGATTAGGATCGGTTCATGTAAGTTTGTGCAGGCAATAAGAAACCTTAATGACAAACGTTAGTGAACATCTGCTCGTGTACACAACTGGCCGGACCGAATCCTCTAGCATCTAATAATAACCACTTTGCTCATAAGACATGAAATATATCAAAAAAGAAAAAAAAAAAAAAACTGCTTTATTTACAGATAGTTTAATATTAGGGGATAGCTTGACTACAATTTTTGTAGCCAACTAGCTACAACTCCTCACAATAAATACACATACAATGAATCAGGGCCCACAGAAAAAAATCAGGGACTCACAAAATGAATCAGGTTCCACATTTTTTAGCTTAAAATTGTAGCTAATATATTCCCTTAATATTATATGACCAGACTGTGCGTTAATACTGTTCAAGGACCAATATTTTCAAATGTCGCTAATAAGAATCGTCACATTTAATCAAAATGTGTGAGTTGTGCTTATTTCTTCCATCTGCAACACAAGTTGTGTAATACATTATATAATGCTGTAACTTTTGCTTATAAAGTTACACAACTTGATTCTGGAGTTCAGTTGTTAACGTACATTAGTATTGTTAATTGAGTTTTTTTCCTCATAAATCATATTGTTCTTTTTGCCACCAATTTCATCGCCGTTTGCTTTATCCCTGCGTCAAACTTTGGTGCACAAAACAGCACAGTACATATTATCAAAGTATCTAGGACTTACAATGTATGTTATCTGTGAGACCAGGCTTTATTAAGTAGCACACAAGAAAATAATAAAAATCATACTCCATGGAAATTTTTGATACATAGAACTAATGAAGGTACATGCTAGAATGAAGACAACATAATGCATCATAAAAAAATTGTGCGTAAACGGAATTCATACAATAAAACATTAGCTTAAATCATCAAAAGGAGCCCAAATCCCACCATAGAAACAACGCTCATTATCTGTACTGTTGCAGCTGATCCTGTTTTTGGTGAATAACCATAAGGATCCTTTGTAGCTGGAGGTGCTGGTGAATTACCTGATGATGGAGTGCCGGCTGTTGGTGGTCCAGAAGCTGTTGCGTTCATTGTAATCGCAACTTTCATTCCTTGATCACAATGACCAGCTGTCCCACAAATGAAATACCGGCTTCCTGCATCTGTTAGTGCAATGCTAGTTGGGGAAGCACGGTTAGTCGATATTGGGCTACTTGTTGAGCATGAATCGTAGTTCTCCTTGGTGACTTCTAATACGTCGTGGAGACCACTATACGTAAAAACTGCAAGAACAAAACATCAAGTTTATTTATGAGGTCTCGACCTGGAGCTTTGGATATGTAATTTATTAAACTGATCATTGGATGTTGTATATTAGAATCAAAATAATCAAATTTTAAAATAGAGAAGTTTGTGAAATACATCATATTTTTGGTACAAAGATAAATAGATTACCTAAATTATCGCCTACTGTAAATGTTTGAACCGAAGCCCAGGATCCGAGGTCAGTTGATTGATCCCATCCTCCTGGACTTCCGACATTGTGATCCACGGCTAACGCCAACTGGAAGAGCATCGTTGTAGCAACGACACTCATCAGGATTTTTGTCATCATTGCACGGGCCATGAATGTGTTCTATTGGTCGAAAAGTTGAGTTTAATGAGAGAATATGATATGAGTTTTGAGTTGAAGAGCATCACATATTTATATACAGGTAGATGTTATTAGTTTACGTGTTTAATTATTACATGAACAAGTATTGATGATTTGATTCCACAGTTGTGATCACCGTTCTGATATTGGAATTGATTTGGTATAAGGGAAGGTAGAGTTGCTGACATTTGAACAACATAAAATTACATGTCTTTTAATTTATTTATTTATTTATTTATTTATTTTTATTTAATTTTTTTAGAACGGTATCACACTTGAAATCTGACACCCGAGTTAAATTATCCAAACAGGTAGGCCCGGGACCCGAACCACTAGGAGAGACCCGCAAAAAGAAACTTCTAAAACTCACGGCTTCGCATTATGAGGAAATTTCAGATTTTCTTTGTCTCTTGCGATTAGAGGTAAACATCACGTATTTATACATTTGTAAATATAAAATAACTAGCTTAAAGACCTATGGATTCACGTGGTTTTTAAATAAATATGAAAATGAGATAATAAGAAAACAATGAATGTAAACATGTTCCATCAATATTTGAAAGGAATAATAAGTAATAAATAACTTATTCGATAAACAATTGAGTTTTTAATAATTAAAATAATAACCGTCCATGTATTTGCGTCTCTAAATTTGATGGTCATGAAGAGCAAATGTATTCAATGAGCGCTCATCGAGTTAATAGCCATTGCCCGTTCCATGAACACCTAATGATTTTATAAAAACAAAAAATGTAAGTATACGGTTTCCAATCGTATTAGAGAGTGACATTTAACTAATCCATAATCGATTGATGAGAATATGTGAGTAAAGAATCTATTAATTGACAGAATATTTTTTAGGAACACATCGTTAGTGCCGATATATATTGTAGTTAAAATTACTTAATCACTCATACAACCCATTTTATTATAGTAAAATATCTTACGCTTATATTCAAAATCAATTAATCAATCCTACAACTTGTTTCATTGAAGTTAAATATCTTACACTTATATTCAAAATCACTTAATCACTCATATAACCCGCTTCATTTTAGGTGTTTACCATCTCCTACAACACAATTCATTACAGTTAAATATCTTACGTTTATATTTAAAATCACTTAATAACTCCTATACCCGTTTCATTACAGTTAAATATCTAACACTTATATTCAAAATAACTTAATCACTCCTACAACCTGTTTCATTGCAGTTAAATATCTTACGATTATATTCAAAATCACTTAATCACTCCAATAACCCATTTCATTTTAGGTGTTTACCATATCCTACAACCCGTTTCATTACAGTTAAATATCATACGCTTACATTCTAAATCATTTAATCATTCCTACAACCCGTTTCGTTATAGTTAATTATTTTACGCTTATATTCAAAATCACTTAATCACTCCTACAACCCGTTTCATTACAGTTAAATATCTTACGCTTATATTCAAAATCACTTAATCACTCCTATAACATGCTTCATTGCAGTTAAATATCTTACTCTTATATTAAAAATCACTTAATCACTCCTACAACCCATTTTCATTTTAGGTGTTTACCATCTCCTACAACCTGTTTCATTACAGTTAATATCTTACGCTTATATTCTAAATCATTTAATCACTTATACAACTCGTTTCATTACAGTTAATATCTTACGCTTATATTCAAAATCACTTAATCACTTCTACAACCTGTTTCATTACAGTTAAATATCTTACGCTTATATACAAAATCACTTAATCACTCCTACAACATGTTTCATTGCAGTTAAATATCTTACGCTTATATTTAAAATCACTTAATCACTCCTACAACCCGTTTCATTTTAGGTGTTTACCATCTCCTACAACTCGTTTCATTACAATTAAATATCTTACGCTTATATTCTAAAGGGAATTGATATTTACACGGATGTTTTTTATTAGTACACGGATCCTTTAAATGAATTGACAAACATGCCCTTAAGACAGTTTACCCAATATTCGCCATTGACTCTCAAAACGTCAAAACTGAATATTTCCATTATCAATATTAACCCAGCTTATTTGTTTCCACTTCCACCGGTGTCTTTCACTTCCAGGCTTCCGGCCACGTCACTTCCACCGAACTTATACTAACTACGAGTGACATGAGTTTACCGTTCCTTGACCACCATTATCATGAGTCGCCGGCAAATTCGTGTCCCTACCATCTTTTGGACCATTGATATAACAGCATACTCGGATATATAGAGGTAAAGAGCGAGGTTTGCTTTTGACCGGTGTGTTGTGCCGGCGCTTTGTTTCAGACTGCCATTGTTAGTGGTGGTATAAACCAGCTACGATTTCCACGTCGATGACAACTTGTTCGTTGTTTCGAGCCTAAAGTATTTATATGATGTATTTTTATAACATATGAACGTATCGACCATTATGTATCAGATTCTTATACTAAAGTTTGTTTATTTCATCGACTATTATAATGAACCCAGCCACTATGGTTTTTAATCACGATTGTCTATTTTTCAGAATGAATCATGAATGATTTTTAACCAGCTTAATTAAATCATTTCTTTTTCTTATGCAATAAATTAATGTTTCATACAACATGAACATAAATTACTAATACATGGATACAAGAGTAATCTACTAATGTGAATACTCGTCGGAGCCAACACACCTCGCCGATATAAGGGAAAAGAGTTTTTCGGGTGACGGACATAATGATGAGCGGCTGGTCCGATGAGGGTTAAGTTCAACACGGGCGGCGGAAATGGAGTCGCCTTATGAAAAGAAGAGGATGGAACGATTTTGAATGTTCAAGTCAGGGTATATAATAGTTAAGTAGTTAAATAGCACAAAGGGTATTATAGGCATATCATATAAAATTTCCTTGTGAGAATAAAATCTTACCGTGTACATATCATTAGCCTATTCTAAATCATTTAATCACTCCTACAATTCGTTTCATTACAATTAAATATCTTACGTTTATATTCAAAATCACTTATAATGTGTTAATACTGTTAGGGGACCAATAATAACGATTTTCTACGTGATTTCAAGTTAATAAGAATTGAGACGTTTATGCAAAAATGATTTTTTTTGGTCATTTATATGAATTAACTTTCTGAAAAATCATACATCTTAAATAATTATTACAAAACCCATTCTATGATCGTGCGTGAATGTTGGTTGTTTACATGAGTTTGATCTTAGCCATGATGATCTGTTTTACGTGCTTCCAATTATTGCTTATAGTTGACATTCTCTTTTTCATTTTTTTATTTATTTTAAATAAAGAAGGTGAGATACGTATATTAGAATTGTAGTATAAAAAACATAAGTGAGAGAAATCAAAGTACAGTTGTTGACAAAATAAGCCCAGACATACTATTATCATGGCTCAATTCTAACTTCTAGTATATATCGACGAAAATGATTGTTCTACTTAATAATCATGCCTACTTATATATTTAAGACTAAAATACACCGTTGGTCCCTAAACTTATCATTGCGCATCATAATGGGACAAACCTTGCATTTATTATCGTGGGGAGTCCAAAACTTGTGTCTTATACTCTAGACAAGTCCCTTGACCAAATTTCTGTTAGTCAACGTCTGTTAATTTCCCCATGTGCCTTGCATATGAGGGTAAAATGGTCATTTCATTGTTTTGGTTAATTACCCTTCATCTTCATCTTCCTAATGTTTAAACCCAGATTCCGGCGGCCTTAAACCCAAAATCCGGCGATGTATTTTAGACAAACAACCTAATGTAACAATGATAGAGTGTAATTGTTTCCCTAGCGAAAGAGACGTCAGGTTTGCAGAAGCTCTTAGTGTGCTTGCATAATGACGTCAGAGTGTAATTGTTTCCCTAATTGTTTTTCGATAACGCAATAAGCTAATGAGCTGTATAAATAAGCTTATCCAAGCATCCTCAAAGTGATTGGTCAATTGGGAGAATTGTATTAATTTTAAGCAGAAATCTTAAACCAGTCAACAATAACTGACCTTATCCATACGAGCCAAATCTGAAACTATTGACAAAACATCCAGTATGACTTCTCTTGGTGATGAATTATCAAGTAACCTTCTCAAAATATTTGGATTCAGGAGACCTTTGCCAAGTAGTTGAACAACCAGTGATTGATGACCTGTCATTTTGGCTAGAAAGGCAACCGTCTTGCGAATCCTTTAATTCCAAATGTCTCAAACATCGAATTGTTTGGCACGGAATTCCTACCGCAGATTCAAAGACGAGTAAATGCAAAATGAGTGAAACTTGCACACCGCATTGGTTTATGGCCTGATATATGTTACAACACACCCCAGTACACTCGAATAAAAGCTTGGAAGATCACTAAGATTTAATTATACACAAGACAGCCATTTTTTGCCAAGAAAATAGAGTTGAAAAATGGTTGAGTAACATGTCAAATCTCCTTATGTGTATAGGTCATAATGGGCAGAGTCGGTCTGGGTGAGATGGATTGCTTTTTGTTAAAAAATTATAGACATTTTATAGATTATTAGTGTAGAATTTGAATATAATTATTATGGTCTATATTCCAATTGGAGGTTTATGTGTAACAATAAAAGGTGGTCGACTTTTGAACTGTTTCTTTTGAAGCTATTTTTAATCATCCATTAATGGGTCAAAATTATCATCTCTAAAAACTGCAAAATCATCCAAACAGTATGAAGATAATAAGGGTACAACCTGAAATAAATCCCAGAAATGAAAAAGTGGGAATATTTACCTCAAAAGAATTTGAAGATACTTTCCATACTTACTTCAATTGCTCGAACCATGTACTTGTCATCGCAGAAACCTTCCCACCGGAGACCCCATGTTTAAAAGAAAATCACTATTTATGAAGTTGCAAGAAGAAAGCATTAGATGGAGAACTAGGTACATTTTGCGCCGCCATAAATGGAAATGCTAATAGATTAATAACAGCATTGATTGTAACTTTTACTCCATTTTTCCCTCCACCAGGTCCACTCCAACACAACACATTATAAGTTTAAGATGTACATCAGATACCAAACCAGAAACAAGTTTCACATGTTCCCTTCTAAGCAAAACCTGGCGAAAAGTTGAAGCACAACCTGTGTTAATACAAATAAGCCGTAAAAACGTTTATTTATATTTTACGATCTTCTAATGTTTTGTCGATAACAAACGTAAAATCAGTTTAACGAAACAAATAAAATACGTAAATGGTTTGAACTAATAGTTTCTAACATATTCACATTTTCACATAAAACATTAAAACAAGTATAAGTGACTTTATTATTTAATAATACATATGTACAACAACTAGTGTTTACATATTTGGGTAAAATATACACAAAACTAGTATGTAGTATATTTGGTAATATAAATGGGTAGAAACTTAAGTATCATAACCAATTGGGCAAATACATTGAATGTAGTTGGGTACAACCCAAAGCCCATGACACATGGAGCTTGACCCATAACCCATTGCATGACATCAGGCTTATATCAAACATGGATAATATCCATAACCCATGGTTTTGACCCATACCCATGTGACTAGGTGTATTGCACTCAAGAGATACATTGTATCTAGCTAAAGACCCATAGATCAACCCATGACCCATGACCCATAACCAAAATACCCATAGGTAAAGAGGAGCGTCCCACGGATCCCTAGCTTTACGCTAGACGGATCCCTTGTGGGAGGGATCTGTGGGATCCGAGGAATAGTAGATTTTTTCTTCTATAAATAGTGATCCATTTCTTCATTGTTGTTCAACCCTTTCTAACATACTTTCCCCTAGAGTTGAAAACTCTCTAACCTCAGATCCAAGAGATCTATGTTTGTAGTTTTGTTTTTGTGTGATCTTCTAGGTTCCTCTTAAAGGCGAGATCACCACTTTTGAAGTCGAGCAAGCTCAAATCCATGAGTTGTCATGCTTCCTCATCATCAAGACTACTGAAGTCTTCTTGTTGATGATTGTTTATCTTTTCCTAAGAAGTGTTGAAGACATTTGTGAAAGGTGTCTCAAGTGTCAAGACGAAGATATTAGTGAAGGGTATCTATCATCCACATCATTAGCACTTGTGGTAGGTGCTTAGAAGTCAAGACTAAAAGCATTATTGAAGGGTGCTTAGAAGTCAAGACACAAGACATTAGTGAAGGGTGTCTTGAAGATCTAGTTAAAGGCATTAGTGAAAGGTGCCTTAGATGTACATTCGATATGGTGTGTTTCGATGTACAAGATAGACTAGTACTAGATCCAAGGATATTGATATCCTTGATGATGTTGTAACAAGGAGTGGATCTCCTTGAGATTAGGTGTTGTGTCGTGAAGGGTAGTAGTTCCTCCATAGTAATGGAACTAGGTGCTTAGCCTAGTACCTAATAAAGGATAGGCTACGTTGTGATAGGATTAGTTCTCCTTGGTGTGAAAGAACTCGGTGGTTAGCCTAGCACCGTATAAAGGGTAGGCGATGTTGAGTTAGGTGTGGTTCGCCTTGGTGTGAAAGAACTCGGTATTTAGCTTTGTACTGGGAAAAAAGGTGTAAGTGACGTTGTGAAGGCTTCTTCGCCATAAGGAGATTGGTGTAGTGTTTATGAACTCTCGGTAGGTGACTCGGGAAGTGGAGTAGGCAAGGAAGGTGTCCTTGTGGCGAACCACTATAAATACTCGTGTTGTGGTTTTGTGCTTCTTACTCTTATCTTTTCATTACATACTTTTATATGCTTGTTTATCAACATCCAACACACACGTCCAAATAGATTGACATAAGTCAATCTAAATAGTTTAAAAGGAAGTTTTAATTGGCAAAACTATTCAACCCCCCTTCTAGTTTTCCACAATTGGTACCAGAGCTTCGTTACCAAGTTTCTTAAAGTATATTGTACTTTAAAAACTTGATACGATCCATGGTTAATTGAAAACTACAAAGAAAGTTTTTTCATAAAAACAAACACCATGTCTTTTAAAACTATTTGTTTGGATGTTGATTTGATAACAACATTTTTCTTATTCACTTCTTTATTTAATTGAACTAATCCTCTCTGTCATGTTGATAAGTCAAAGCTCACATCTATCAAGCCATAGGATTTGCTTGATAATAAAGATTACCTTCCCTAAGAAGGTATCTTAAGCATAAAGGAGCTGGAATTGTCTTCTGACATTTGTTGTGTCATTTGTAAAGACATTCCTAAGTGCATTTGAGGTATGACTTTCCACTTATCTCTAAATGATATTAGTTTAATAAAGAAGTGTGATTACTTAGGTATTTATTTGAGTAGATTTCGTGTATACACATGTTTTACATGTAGCTTCATTAGGAAGCTTTTTCTCACATACGTGACACTCTTTCGTCTAAAAATCATGGTTTATAAAATTTGTGTTTTGTCTTACTTAATCCAAAAATCATATCTTTCTAATAATAAAACAAAACACAAATCTCAAAATTCCTCCTTCCCCATAAATAAACCCACCGTCTTCCACTCCATCAAATCCTCCTTTTTCAAATCTTCCAATTTCAAAAATTTCTCTCATTCAAAACTTCATCTTCCTCTCCATTTCATCCCAACCGAAACCAAGTGCTAAACTAGTCAAGTCTAATCACACAAGCTAGCCACTTGTGAATGGCTAACCGTAATAGACTTAAAGCGCTTAAAACACAAATACAATGAAGATCGGAGAATATAATGAATTCCGGGTCGTTTAGTCCCACGGAGACTCAATGGTGTGTCAAAACAAACTCGGATGATAGAATGATCACTAAGGATAGTGATCGATAAAGGTTTGGATGGATAATTATACCTAAAGAAAAGATTTATAAATTACAAATGACTTAAATGCAAATTAAAAGAAATTAAAAGATAAAATATATTAAATAAACGCTATCACTATTTTTACAATGATGTTTTGTGATTTTATAAAATAAAATAACTTAAATAAACTATTTTAACTAAAGCGTAAACTCAAATTATCTAAAAACTAGATTTAAAATGAAAGCGTCGTTATTTATAAAAATTACGCAGTGCGCAAGCAAAAGCGTAAAATTTATGAAATAAAAGTCCTACAAGTGTAAAAACAATTTTTTTACGTACTATATGACAAAAGAAAATTTTAGAAAAAGATTTATATTTTTTGACTTTTATATTTTTATTATGAATTAAATAAGATTTTACACTAATTAAATGTTAAAAATACTAAAACTATTTGGAAAAATCAAACTTTTTATAAAATACTTAATACTAATACAATTTTATAAAAATACAAAAGCGAAAAAGCTATAAAGAATAAGCTGGAAATAAGTGAATAAGCTCGTATAAGCTTAAATTTGGAAACAAAAGGGTTAAGTATTAAATAGTGCAAAATAAAAGCGAAAAAGTCCCTAGGCGGGTTGGTGTGAGTGTGGTGTGGTGGTGGGTGGCGGAGATCAAATCCAGCGGTGGCAATTTTTGCAACTATTTTATTTTTTTTTGATTTTCTTTTACAAACTTGTTAAGCTAAAGATAATAAGCACTTTCTTTAACTACAACTTTTTATGAAAACTGGTAATAAGCTCAGAATAAGCTAAAGTATCTCAACAGTTAACAAAATATTGAAATAAGCACAAGGTTAAGCTATTTGGCTATAAAGCTAATGAATAAGCATAATGTAAACTGGAAATAAGCTAAATACTTGTAATAAGCTAGAATTAACAACTGAGAAAGCAAATGACTAAGAAATAAGCACAAAATAAGCTCAAATAAGCACAAGTATACCTGTTTGCACAGGACACTATGTAAATCACTAGGCACCTTTAAGCTACTTTTTAAGCACTAAGATAAGCTAGAAACTAAAAACAAAAACTTGGATTAGCAAGATGACCAGATAAGCTATCCAAAAGCGAGGTTTACAAAGTTTGGCTTACACTAATAAGCTTGTGAGAAGCTTATGAAAAATTGAAAAACCATCGAGTAAGACTCGGTGAATCGAGTCAAAATGGACAAAACAATAATAAGCACTTGCGGCTTATCAAATAAGCTACAAAATGGAAAAGCTAAACTTGGAACCTTAAGATGGCTAGGTGAACTTCTCAAAAACTAAAACACATAAGCTAGAGGATAAATAAGCTCTTTAAGAGCTTGTGAAATGGGTACCACAAGCGTGCATAGAGCACCTTTTGACTTTTGAGAAAATGAAGCGGTTGACTATTGTGAGATTTGAATGATCCTAAGCTACGATTATGATGTATTAAAGTATATTAAGACCGAATTGAACAAGTATAACAACTTCTTAACACAAAATCATGATTATAAGACTTAAAATCCAAATGATAGATGCATCAATGAGATTAAAAGGATTTTTGACTTTTACCAATGAAGCACCGTGTTTCTTGGCTTGTATGAGTTAATTAGACCAATTGTGATACAGAACAATAACAATAACACTCAAACACACTTTATAGTTAACAAAGAAAATCCAAACACCACTTTATGATGTTGTTTGGTACTTTTCAAAGCAAAACATGATTTAGACCATGAAACGATTACGAGACCTCATAATATCATGTGTAAAGACTAAATAAGCATAAATCAACATCCATAACAACATTAAACTAGAAATTTGAACTTATGCTATTTTAAGCTGTTTAAAATAAAATTTTGTAAACTACAAATTAAAAAGAACAAGTGATTTGGTTTTATGGTTTAACTATGTTTAAATATAACTAATAAACATTAACAAACAAAAATTAAACTAATGAGCAACTTTAATATTGAAATACCAAAATGGATCAAACTGCTTACAAATGGGATTCCAAGTAAAACTGAGAACTGAGTCACACAAGCACAGCCTATAGCTTCCCAAGAAGCACTAATCCCAAGGCCATCCAATATCAACCCTGCTCCAGCCTTCTTGTACCTTTTACCATGGCTTTTTTATTTTTAAACTATTTATTTGGTATTTTTTTGTATTTTTGGTTTTTTGCTTCTAACTGAATTTTATTGGTTTCTAATAGCTTGGAAAAGCTATGTAGGAACTTATGTTAGCTAATTCAGTCCAACACAACAGCTAATAACAACATTGAAACATTCATGAGATTTTGAACATGGAAAATTTTGCATAAACTTGAAATGAACTTAAAACTTGAAATTGAAGTTACAAAAGTTTTCAAATACACTAAAAATACTTAAACAAAGCTTGGAAGCTTAAAATATACACTGAAAACTCAAATTTAAGCTAAAACGACATAAAATTAAAGATTACACTAGATATGTTGATACATTGCATCTCTCCTCTTTATAGACTTTTATGACTCTCTTGACCTCTGAATCTTTCCCACCAAATCGAGCCATTGGATCATTGAAATTCATCAAACCGTCCACTTGTGTTTTGGCGCCATTTTCTTCATTAGCGGGTTTGAGCTATTAATTGGAGTTGGTTTGAGTCAATTAAAGGTTTTGGTGTTTGGGAGTGGAGGGACAAGGTATGGAGGGGGTTGAAAAGATGGAAAACCATGGTGGGTTTTGATATTCTGAGAGGTTGTGAGGAAGAGCTACGATTGGAAGCGGCGGTTTTGTTGTTTGACTTTCGTTCGTTGATAATACGGAGGTCAATTAATGGCGGGTCATGGGGTTGGGCTAATGTTGGGTTGGGTTTGGTGAATTGGATTGGGTTTGATATTATTGGACATAAGGTGTCCGTTTGGTTTAAGTAGTATTATCAAGGACCAAAATGTAATTTATCCAAACTTGAAGGACTGAAAATGCCACTTTTCCAAACTTATCACAAGGACCAAACTTGCCATAAATGAATAGTACAAGGACCACTTTTGCATAAAATTCCATTTAAAATGTCCAAGGACTATATTTGCAATTTTCAAACTTTAAGGACCTTTCTTGCCAATTGACCAAAGAATCATTCAAGGATCATTTTTACAACTTAGAATATTTCAGGGACCTTGAATGATAAAATTTCACATTTTGAATTCCGAGGACTAGATTTGACAACTTTTAAAACTTGGGGACTAAAGCGCCAATTTTGCAAACTTGATACATTTTCATCGATTTTGATATTTTGCATTTAAAACACATAAAACACGATTTGTGATATTTTGATCATTTTGATGTGTTTACGAGTGTTTCGAGATGATTTTGAGTTTAGATTGTACAAAATGATGAGTATTTAGACACTCATCAATCCCCCACTGAGATATTGCTAGTCCCTAGCAATGATTTGAAAAACTTAATGGATTTGAAAACTCTTTACCAAAAGCCATCATACGGAGTAGCCAAATGTTTGATTCAAGTAAGAACCTTGGTACAACGATAACCATCGATTTATTGGCAAATCATAAACCATATAACGGATTTGATGTGTCTTTACCGAGCCGTACCCTACGGACTAGCCAACTCTTAGATAAATTATCGAATTATCTTTGGTGAGTGAATACCAATTATGGATTTTCCTTGCCTTTACCACAAGCCATAACCTTGCGGGCTAGCCAACTCTTCACTTTTTAGGATATGGTGAGTTGAGAACCATACAATTTTGGGCAAATTGCAAGCCATATAAGCGGATTTGAGAAATCTTTACCAAGAGCCGTTTGCTCTGGATTAGCCAATCCTTTTGTTTATTAGACATGGCGGATGATAACCAATTGAGTAAGTGTAGAACACTTACTCCAAAAAAAATTTGGCCAAAAGCGGGAATTGGGTGGATAATATGATGAAATTCGTGAGAATTCCCCCCACTTAGAAATGAATATTGCCCTCAATATTCAAAGTACCCGTGGTTATGCGGCGAGAACGTAAAGGGAAATACTACGGCCATTATTATTTATTTTTTTTTTTTTTTTTTTTTTTTAACATGATTTTATATACAACAATGTGGGAAACCCCCACACTAGGGTGGTAGAAAGAGGTAAGAAGGCGAAATATGGGTGAAAACCCATATGGTGTGTGCTAATGTTTTTGATTACCGAGTCACTAGCTTGACTCGATCCCGCATTCATTGGTTCATGGGGAAAGTTTGTAGATCCGGACAACCACGGATGGAATGTCCTCTCCAAAGTAATGCTTCACTCGATGACCATTCACTTTAAAATTAGGACCATCGGGTTGAGATAACTCAACGGTACCATAAGGATAAACCTTAGCGATAGTGAATGGACCGGACCAGCGGGACTTGAGCTTTCGAGAAAATCTTCAATCTTGAATTGAAAAGAAGGACTCGATCACCAACGTTGAAAAGCGGTTCTTGATTTTAGAGTCATGAATCTTCTTTGTCTTTTGTTTGTAGATCAAAGAGTTCTCGTAAGCTTGATCACGAAGTTCATTTAATTCATTCATTTGAACTTTTCTATGATCACCGGTATCGTATATCGAAGTTTGCATGTTTTAAGGCCCAGTATGCCTTGTGCTCTAACTCAATCGGAAGATGACATGCCTTTCCGTACACTAGCTTGTATGGAGTACACCGATGGGTGTTTTGTAAAGTGTCGGAAGGCCCAGTGCGTCATCAAGTTTATCCGACCGGGATGCACGATTTTCGCCTCTTGTCCTTTCAAGAATCCTTTTAATACCACGGTTTGAAACTTCCACCGCCCACTTGTTTGGGGTGGTATGCGATGAGAGGCGGTGGGTAACACCATACTTTTGCATGACTCTTTCAAATTGGTCATTGCAAAATGTGTACCACGATCGCGATTATCGCTCTCGGAGTTCCAAACACGGCAAAGAGATTTCAAAACTTCACAACAACTCGGGCATCATTGGTAGGTAAAGCTTTTGCTTCAACCCATTTTGACAAATAGTCAATGACCACGAGTATGTACTTGTTTCCACGAGGCGAAGGAAATGGCCCCATAAAATCAATACCCATATGTCAAATATCTCACAAACTTGAATGGCATTTTGTGGCATTTCATTTCTTTGAGATATATTTCCATGACGTTGACAAGCGTCACGAGCTTTGACAAAATCGTGGGCATCCTTATAGATTGTGGGCCAATAAAACCGGAATCAAACACCTTTTGGCGGTGTAGTTTGGACTATGATGGCCCCGGTGGGTCGGCATGGCAAGCTGTGAGAATGTCAATAGCTTCACGTCCATAAACACACCGTCGGATGACTTGATCCGCACAGATTTTGAATAAGAAGGGTCGTCCCGAAATAATGTTTAACATCTTTGAAGAATTTGTTCTTGTTGGGTCGACATCCTTTCACAATGAAGTTACCCGCATGGTAATTTGCAAAGTCGACAAACCATGGGGTGGTAGAATTCCACGAAAAGAAACCGCATTGAGTGTCTCGAGAGGAAATGTTTCATTTATTTCCTTTTCTCGAAAACATCTTGGTGAGGGTTTTCTAATCAGACGAGATGATCGTGACTAGATTCTCGGCTCCTTTTTATCACGTATAATGATATCAAATTCTTGGAGGAGGAGAATCCAGCGAAGCAATCTCGGCTTTGCATCTTGTTTTGCAAAGAGATATTTGAGAGCCGAGTGATCCGTATACACCACGCATTTGGTCAAGATTAAGTATGGCGAAACTTCTCAAATGCATACACCACGGCTAATAGCTCTTTTACGTGGTGGTGTAATGAGTTTGAGCTTGATCATAGTCTTACTTGCGTAGTGAATAGGTGAAAATGCTTGTTTCTTCGTTGCCCTAAGACCGCACCGATAGCAAAATCACTTGCATCGCACATGAGCTCAAAAGGTAAATCGATCGGGAACAGCGAGAATGGGTGCTTGATAAGCTTTTTCTTCAATGTTTCAAAAGCTTCTATGCACTCGGTGAGAAGATAAAAGGAGCATCCTTTTCAAGAAGATGGGTCATAGGTAGGCGATTTTGGAAAAATCTTGTATGAATCTACGATAGAAACCGGCATGACCTAAAAAACTCCTAATACCTTTGACGGTAGTAGGATGAGGTAATTTAGCAATAACATCTACTTTTGCTCTATCTACCTCAATCCCGTTCTTGGAAATCTTATGGCCAAGGACTATGCCTTCTTTGACCATAAAGTGGCTTTTCTCCCAATTTAGACAAAGATTGGTGTCTTCACACCTTTGAAGCATTTTTTCTAAATGGGAGACATGTTTGAAACGAATCCCCAATGACCGAGAAGTCATCCATAAACACCTCCATTGTTTCCCGATCATGTCGTGGAAAATGGCCATCATACATCGTTGGAGCGTGCGGGAGCATTACATAAGCCAAAAGGCATCGTTTGTAGGCAAAAGTTCCGTATGGGCGGTGAATGTGGTCTTCTCTTGATCCCGTGGATCAATAGGGATCTGAAAGTAACCCGAGAAACCATCAAGGAAACAATAGTATTCATTCCACCGCTAATCTCTCAAGCATTTGGTCCATAAAGGGTAGAGGAAAATGGTCTTCTGGTGGCGTCATTCAACTTACGATAGTCAATGCACACACGCCATCCGTAACCAATCGAGTTGGAATTAACTCGTTATCTTCATTGTGACAATGATAATGCCACCCTTTTTGAACACAATGAATTGGGGTGACCCAAGGACTATCTCGAGATCGGGTAAATCAATCTGCATCAAGAAGTTTGATAACCTCTTGTTTGATAACATCATGGATTTTGGATTCACTCGTCTCGATGTTGAGCTGCTGGTTTAAAGTCATCCTCCATCAAGATTTTATGAGTACAAAACTCGGGGTTGATACCTTTAATGTCGGAGAGTTTCCAAGCAATTGCTTGCTTGTGTGACTTCAAGATTTTTATGAGAGCGACTTTTCATCTTTACTCAAATCTCGAGCAATAATGACGGGTAATTTATCATCACCCTCAAGAAATGCATACTCGAGATGAGGAGGTAAGTCCTTAAGCTCAACCTCGGAAATTCTTGATTTTCTCAACCGACTTGACTTCCTTGTTATGAAGTTTGATGGGAGGAGAGGAGGAGAAGTGTCAGATTTGACAACTTCTTTAGAAGAATATCTCCTCAGTTAATCTCATTTTGATTAATCTCATTAGGAATTGAATCACTAGAGTGAGGGGTTGATGATGGATCATCATTAAGCAACTTCTCAATAAAGTATGTCCCCTCAATATCAATTGGGCGTGATCAATTTCCCATGGAGCAGAATCACTAGCCAAGTATGCTTCAATCTCATCTAAGATGAAGTCGCTTCCCTCAAGCGGAGTGAGGAAGGAGTAGAATTGGCTATGATAGGTTGAGAAGATGTGGTGGGATCCCACTCACGAATTATGAGAATAACCAAGAACTTCTTGAGTACTCTTGAAGCAACATCAATGATATCTATTCGGTTAACCGATTCGGAATCATAGTTTGCGGAGTACCTCGAAGTTTGATCAAGGTTAAAGGTGCGACTTCATTACCAACACGTAATGTGATTTCTTGCTCAAATACATCAATGAGAGCACGGCCCGTTCTCGGGAATCCTCGACCAACAATGAGAGGAACCCGATGATCGGCATCAAAATCAACAACCACGAAGTCGGTGGAAAATGGAACTTTCCTACTTTCACAAATCGTCCTCGGCAATGCCAAGAGGACGGGATATGGAAACGATCGCAAGCTCGAGAGTCATGCATGTAGGAGTGAGTTCGGGAGAAAGTTTCTTCCACACTTGAATAAGGCATAAGGTTTATGCTTGCACCAAGATCCGCTAGGGCAAAGCATTCAACCATTCACAGAAATACACAAGGTAAGAGAAATTTTCCGGGATCTCCAAGCTTTCGGAAGCTTCTTGGGATAGCTGAGAGCGAGTTCTCGTTAAGAGGAGTTTTGCCATTTCAAGCGACTTTTCCTTATTGCTTAACATGTGTTTGAGAGTCGATGCAAACTTGGGCATCAACATGATAGCATCCATAAAGCTTATGTCAAAGTGTAATTCTTGGAAAATTTGGAAAAATTTGTCCATTTGATGGTAGCTTTTTCGCGGAGCTTTGCTCATTCAAACGTGATGGGTAAGGAATAGAAGATTTGGATTTCGATTCTCAGCAGAGCTACGGGAGGTTCAAAACAACTCCTTGATTTGACTTGGGTTTCGGACAACTTGAGGTTGGACTACGAAGGTAGGACGTGTCTTGATGCCGTGGGCTAGAATAATGCACCTTGTCCGTTGTTTCCTTGGTAACTTGACTCATTGCCACGGTGGAGGAGGCATTGGAGTCAAGGTCCATTATGTGTTGGAGGTTCACTTTCCACTACCTTTGGGAGAAGAAGAAGAAGAGGTAGTAGGAATAGCGGGTCCATCATATGAAACACCACTTACGGTTGTGATCGCCTTTGCATCGCCCCTCGGGTTAGCGATCGTGTTGCTCGGAAGTTTTCACGAGCCGAGGGTTGATCATTTAAAGACTTCTTAAGATCGACAATCGGTGACCAACAACTGTTCATTTCATCTTGGGACTTCATGAATTGCTTGATAACTCATCGGATGATGGTCTGGAGGAACAATGACGGGAGGGCTGGAGGGATAATTTGAGGCCGTATGTTTTGATTATAGCCAAAATTCCCTTGATTAGGATTCATATTCCCATGAAATTGATTCCCTCGATTGAAATTGTTTTGATTAGGGTTTCCTTGATGTTGGAAACCTTGATTGGGTCGAGGATAGAAATTACCTTGGTTTTGATAACCTTGGTTCATTCTTGGTTGGTTCGATTCGGTTTTGCATGTTATGATTACGGTTAAAACCGGGTGGTGCACGATTAGTGTTAGCACGGTAGTGTGGTTCATTTGAGGACGGTATTGATTACCTCCTTGTTGTGAACTACCGCTAGAGCATTGGCTTCAAATGGACTACCATCGGTGGCGGTACAATTGTAGTATGCATGAGGACCACCACAAGTAACACAACTCTCAACTTTCTTCACTTCACCATGTGTTGGTGTCGAGTGAAGGTCACTTTCTTTTGGTTAGCAAGAACCAAAGCTCGAACAATGTCGTGAGTTTGTCAATCTTAGCATCGGTGCTAGATGTACTCACGGGGATGAAGAAGAAGAAGGTCCAACATGAGGCCGATATGTCTTTGCTCGGAAAGGACGGACACGAGATTTGTTCTCAATGATTTGCAAGGCCTCTTTTGTGGTCTTGCTCAGAAATTACCTCCAGCGGAGGCATTCAAAGAGTCTTGATTAGTGCGATTGAGACCATTGTAGAAAGTATCCATTTGCATTAACTCGGTAAAACCGTGATGCGGACACTTGAAGCAACTCTTTATAACGATCCCATGCCTCCCGAATGATTCATCAAATCTCGAGAAAATTTCATTATCTCATTCTTAAGACTTGTGGTTCGGGATGGAGGATAGAACTCGTTAACGAACTTGGTGACAAGATCTTCCCATGTCTCTATAGAGCGAGGGGTTGTTTCTCAAGCCAATTCCGGGCTTGTCCTCTAGAGAAAATGGGAGCAGAAGAAGCTTGATAGCTTCATGTGGGACATTCTTGTACTTGATGGTAGATGCAATCTTGTTAAACCATCGAATGTGTGCATGAGGATCATCCGCTCAAAACCATAGAATTGGCTTTGGGTTACTAGATTAAGCAACCGGTTTGAGCTCGAAAGTGTCGACCACGATGGTGGGACAACAATGGCATCTCCGTAACCCTCGATGGGTGCTTGGAGAAGCTCATTCATGGGTTTGTCTTCGCCATTTCGGCGGAGGTGGTGGTGGTAGGCGTTCCTCGATCACGGTGAAGGAGCGAGCGTCCCTCGTCTCGAGGAATGTTTCCAAGTTCGAGAAAGTGGACTTGTAGAAGCTGGAAGAGCAGTGCGCATGCACTAAGTATAAAATCAATTTTCAAAACAAATGAGGCAAAGCGACAAGTGAACTTAACCAATAATCACAAATGAAATGGCTTCTTTGAAAAAGGTACACCAAATCACAAGTGACACAAAGGCAAGTTTTAAATCGATGTTCGGGAACTTATTATGGTCGCACCCCAGTTAGGTAGGTGTCTTGCCTTGATTTGCGGTGGTTGATTTTATGTATATATTAAGTACCACCGAAAAGACGTAGGTAAGATTTGTCTTGATGGGTTTAAAACTTTTGGACAATATTTTTGGTATCGTCTCGTTTAACCAAATCGTATCTCTTTAAGAATCACCTTAAAGACAATACAAGATAGAAAGCGCTACGATTGTTTTGTTGTTTTATATATTTTTTGGTGTTTTAACACTTTAGGAAAAGTGCTAATGAACTTTTGATTTTCTTATAACTTTACAAAAACTTTTACAAATGGTGGTATATGTGCAAGAATGGGTGCGAAAATGGCTAAACACACGCTAAAGCCTCCCCGTGGCGCCAAAATTTGATCTATGTGCTAAACCGTCAAGTCTAATCACACAAGCTAGCCACTTGTGAATGGCTAACCGTAATAGACTTAAAGCGCTTAAAACACAAATACAATGAAGTCTGGAGAATATAATGAATTCCGGGTCGTTTAGTCCCACGGAGACTCAATGGTGTGTCAAAACAAACTCGGATGATAGAATGATCACTAAGGATAGTGATCGGTAAAGGTTTTGATGGATAATTATACCTAAAGAAAAGATCTATAAATTACAATGACTTAAATGCAAATTAAAAGAAATAAAAGATAAAATATATTAAATAAACGCTATCACTATTTTTACAATGATGTTTTGTGATTTTATAAAATAAAATAACTTAAATAAACTATTTTAACTAAAGCGTAAACTCAAATTATCTAAAAACTAGATTTAAAATGAAAGCGTCGTTATTTATAAAAATTACGTTAGAGGCGCAAGCAAAAGCGTAAAATTTATGAAATAAAAGTCCTACAAGTGTAAAAACAATTTTTTACGTACTATATGACAAAAGAAAATTTTAGAAAAAGATTTATATTTTTTGACTTTTATATTTTTATTATGAATTAAATAAGATTTTACACTAATTAAATGTTAAAAATACTAAAACTATTTGGAAAAATCGAAACTTTTTATAAAATACTTAATACTAATACAATTTTATAAAAATACAAAAGCGAAAAAGCTATAAAGAATAAGCTTGAAATAAGTGAATAAGCTCGTATAAGCTTATTTGGAAACAAAAGGGTTAAGTATTAAATAGTGTAAATAAAAGCGAAAAAGTCCCTAGGGGCGGTTGGTGTAGTGTGGTGTGGTGGTGGGTGGCGGAGATCAAATCCCATGAGTGGCAATTTTTGCAACTATTTTATTTTTTGATTTTCTTTTACAAACTTGTTAAGCTACAAGAAAATAAGCACTTTTTATAACTACAACTTTTATGGCGGTAATAAGCTCGGAATAAGCTAAAGTATCTCAACGATTAACAAAATATTGAAATAAGCACAAGGTTAAGCCTAAATGGCTATAAAGCTAATGAATAAGCATAATGTAAATTGGAAATAAGCTAAATACTTGTAATAAGCTAGAATTAACAATGAGAAAGCAAATGACTAAGAAATAAGCACAAAATAAGCTCAAATAAGCACAATATCAAGCATTTGCACGGGACACTATGTAAATCACTAGGCACCTTTAAGCTACTTTTAAGCACTTAGATAAGCTAGAAACTAAAACAAAAACTTGGATTAGCAAGATGACCGGATAAGCTATCCAAAAAGTCGATTTACAAGTTTGGCTTCCACTAATAAGCTTTTGAGAAGCTTATTAAGAATTTGAAAAACCATCGAGTATAACTCGGTGAATCTTGAAAATGGACAAAACAATAAGCACTTGCGATTTATCTAATAAGCTACAAAATGGAAAAATTAAACTTGGAACCTTAAGATGGCTTGGTGAGCTTCTCAAAAAACAAAACACATAAGCTATGGCCATTAATAAGCTCTTTAAGAGCTTGTGAAATGGGGTACCACAAGCGTGCATAGAGCACCTTTTGACTTTTGAGAAAATGAAGCGATTGACTATTGTGAGATTTGAATGATCCTAAGCTCACGATTATGATGTATTAAAGTATATTAAGACCGAATTGAACAAGTATAACAACTTCTTAACACAAAACCATGATTATAAGACTTAAAATCCAACATGAGATAGATGAACAATGAGATTAAAAGGATTTTTGACTTTTTACCAATGAAGGTCCATGTTTCTTGGCTTCTATGAGTTAATTAGAACTTAGTGTGACACAAAGTAACAACAACAACAAGCACTCAAACAAACTTCTAATACAGTTAAGCTCACAAATCCAAACAAGACTTTATGATGTTGTTTTGGTACTTTTCAAAGCAAAACATGATTTAGACCATGAAACGATTACTGAGACCTCATAATATCATGTGTAAAGACTAAATAAGCATAAATCAACATCCATAACAACATTAAACTAGAAATTTGAACTTATGCTATTTTAACTATTTAAAATAAAATTTTGTAAACTACAAATTAAAAAGAACAAGTGACTGGTTTTATGGTTTAACTATGTTTAAATATAACTAATAAACATTAACAAACAAAAATTAAACTAATGAGCAACTTTAATATTGAAATACCAAAATGGATCAAACTGCTTACAAATGGGATTCCAAGTAAAACTGAGAACTCAGTCACACAAGCACAGCCTATAGCTTCCCAAGAAGCACTAATCCCAAGGCCATCCAATATCAACCCTGCTCCAGCCTTCTTGTACCTTTTACCATGGCTTTTTTATTTTTAAACTATTTATTTGGTATTTTTTTGTATTTTGGTTTTTGCTTCTAAACTGAATTTTATTGGTTTCTAATAGCTTGGATAAGCTATGTAGGAGCTTATGTGGGCTTATCGGTCCAAGATAACAACTAGCAACAACATTTTAACATTCATGAGATTTTGAACATGGAAAATGCATAAAACTTGAAATGAACTTAAAACTTGAAATGAAGTTCAAAGTTTTCTTGGAAAATATTCAAATACACTAAAGATACTTAAACAAAGTTGGAAATTAAAATTACACTTGAAAACTTAAAAAATAAAAACGACATAGAAAATTAAAGATTACACTAGATGATGTTGATACATTGCATCTCTCCTCTTTATAGACTTTTATGACTCAATCTTGACCTCTGAATCTTTCCCACCATATCGAGCCATTGGATCATTGAAATTCATCAAAACCGTACACTTGGATTTTTGGCGCCATTTTCTTCATTAGCGGGTTTGAGCTATTAATTGGAGTGGGTTTGAGTCAATTAAGAGTTTTGGTGTTTAGTGGAGGTGGAGGGACAAGGTATGGAGAGGGGTTGAAAAGGATGGAAAACCATGCTTGGTTTTGGGTTTCGAGGTTGTGTGGAGATGAGCTGATGGCGGTTTTTAGCGGTTTTTGTTTGACTTTCGTTGACCATGGCATTAATAACGGACGGGTTGGGTCCAAAAGGGTCAAGGGTTTTGGGGCCAAGGTTTAGTGGATTGGATTTGGGTTTGATATTATAACATAAGGTGTCCGTTTGGTTTAAGTATATTATGAGGACCAAAATGTAATTTATCCAAACATGAGGACTGAACTTGCCACTTTTCCAAACTTATCACAAGGACCAAACTTGCCATAAATGAATAGTACAAGGACCACTTTTGCATAAAATTCCATTTTAAAATGTCCAAGGACTATATTTGCAATTTTCAAACTTTAAGGACCTTTCTTGCCAATTGACCAAAGAATCATTCAAGGATCATTTTTACAACTTAGAATATTTGAGGGACCTTGAATGACAAAACTCCACATTTTGAATTCGAGGACTAGATTTGACAACTTTTAAAACTTGGGGACTAAAGCGCCAATTTTGCAAACTTGATACATTTTCATCGATTTTGATATTTTTGCATTTAAAACACATAAAACAACGATTTGTGATATTTTGATCATTTTGATGTGTTTCGAGTGTTTCGAGATGATTTTGCGGTTTAGATTGTACAAAAATGATGAGTATTTAGACACTCATCTTCAATAACCTCGAAAACCATCACTTCCATGAAGGACGTATTGTAGACACCTCTACAATTCGAAGAAGGTATCAATACCTCCTTCCGAGCCATAGGACTAGAATGTCTTCTTGAAATCAACGAGAAGATATGTCCAAGGTTCATAATGGAATTCTTCCGTCAAGTTGAACTCGTTCGTAACGAGGATCGCTCTCTATCTCTTTGGTTTTATATCAAAAACCAAAAGTTTACTTTAACCCTTGGGCATTTTGCTCACATCCTCCGAATTCCAAATCATGGACAATGTGCCTTCACCGAAGATTGGTCACTTGATTCTCTTCAACTTCGTGAAGAAAATAGTCCATATTGTTCTCACATACCCTCCCGGAAGATTTACATCGCATAATATGCAACCCTCGACCATATTACTCCGATCCAAACATTATCTTCACAGGACATCCAAGAAGAGTACGAGCCCTTGCACTCATCCCTCGTGAAAATTTTCGGAGGCTTAGGAAATCGAGAAATCCTTCCGCTTGTTGTGCTCACATATTGTATTGTTTGCTAACACAACAACCATACAATATCGCCTACTTCTTCGCAAGGCGAATTGTAAATCTTCAAGGCTCCAAGAATAAACTCATCCCTTATGGAATGTTCTTGACACGCCTATCATAACGTTATGCACTTTCATCCTCAATTTCAAAGTCCGTTATACGTGCTGTGAACAAGATGATGGAACCGCTAAACATATCTCTCATGAAGACTTTCTTCATTCTTGATTCCACCAACACTCATCAACAACATGATGATCCTCCTAGCGAAAACACTCAAGGAACCTAGTAGTATTTCAAATAGGATCAATCCTCTTGTACTCGTGCTTTATCAATGTAATCCTATTTTCTTCATGAAATAAAACATCTTACATTTGATATCTTAGTGTTAGAACCCCTTTAAACTAACCTTGGAATATAATGCATTGTCAAGATCATTGCATACCTTTAGTAAAGGTTCTGCTGAGCAGATGGACGGATCCCAAAGTTTGTGCTAGACAAATCCCTACATCTAGGGAACCGTGGGATCCGGCAAACAGAAAATGCAATTGCAAGTATTGTATTTCAAATATATCCTTAGAACACCTCACACTAAGCTAAACATAGTGTCTTAAGGCAAATTAAGTCCTTATCAAGTTAAGTAGATTCTTCCCACTCACACATAAACTCACCTAGATCACACCCAAAGATACTTGTAGATCTATCATTTCATTTTAATCCATTACTCTTCGGCTCTCAAACTCACACATCCTTTTTCACATGATCCCTCATATCTAAACGTTGGAAACCTCTTATAGCAAAATTGATCATAATCATCCTTACGTCAAAATTGGTCGAAATTGATCAAATTCTAATTTTTCCATCTTAAGCCTTTAGGATATTCTCCAAAGGATTAATCTAAATCACTATCTGATCTCTAGGATCATTTAGCTTAAATTGACACTCTCATCCTTAGTGTCATCCTTGTTCATTTATTGGTACTCATGAAAGTTCCAATTCCTTCCATAAAAGGCAATCATTAAGCTACATCACTCATTACCTTCAAGCACTTAAGCACCCCTTCATTTAAGACACTTAGAGGATGAAACACTCAAGATGATATAGATCTTAGACTTTAGAAACATCATTTCTACTCTTTCATAGTTCTTGAGAGCCGGATCCCTAGGATTAGCCTAGACGGATCCCTACGAGAAGGAACCGTGGGATCCGGATGACGGTTTATGTCAACTCTAGCTAAATCAATCATTTCAAGCTCATCCTTCTAACTCAAACACTCTATCTCATCTTAAATGAGTTCCTAGATCAGTACAAACTCTGGAGTTGACTCTTGTGCATGTTAATCATCACATTCCAATGAATTTTAGGGGCTTAAGATTTAAATGCACTTGCCAAATCTCTTGCTTTATAAACCACATTGTTAGGACTTCCATAGTCATCACCTTCATCCTAATTTTCTGCACTTAAGAAACCCTTACAAACTTCTTGAAATCATCTCATCATGAGGAAAACTCCAAGTAGTAAATTATCCACCAAAGAACCACCCAAGAAAATTTCTCGTGTTGTACACGAAATCTCTTCAACCGAATCATCTCGGTCGAGCCAACAAAAGCAAGGATTGCTCCTCAACCAATCAAACCAATCCTGAAGGATAGTACCACAAAACTACCTATGCCAAACACCACCATACCTCCTAGGCCAAACAATATAATTTCCACTAAACCATCACCATTGGTTCCTAGAGCTATATCTTTACATCTCCACTATCATCACCACACTCTACAATTTAGAGGATTTGCCTCTAGGCCGTCTCATCCTCCTCATGACAACATTCTCCTCATTAGGAGGAATAATGATATAAAATCAAGGTGTTGAGTCAACATTAGCTCGGCTTCCTTTTCGTCGTTTCCATCATATAATCCAATTTGGATTATGAGAAATCATCAAATTCAACCACCGACCATATGGAGTTGACACTTCTCTACCGCCACCATCATTCTTGGTGAGCCATTCTCAAATCGCCTCACCAATCCTCCTTCGTTTGAGGCTCCACAGCCGCTTCACTTGATCATTCGCATCAAGCCATTTCATTTCTTCCACCAACACTATCTATCCATGACAAAGATTGTTATCATTGTCAACATGTTCAAAGTTTGATACATGAAGTACGAGAAGACCAACGTTTCATGTTCTATCACCTCCTCGAACGTTTCGACGAGATTAAACCTAAACAAACTTGAGCTAGAAGACTTTAGTGGTGTCCTAATATCAAGCGTTAGTTGGTCTAGAAATTCCTAATCATGTAATTTTAGAGTCATGTATATCATAACTCTAGTTTTATTAAATGAAATTACATGCTTCTTGTTATATGATTATGCTGTATTATACATATCTCACTTTGGTGATAACATTATTTGTTATACCACCATTTGCTGAATCTATTCATCAGCTAGACGGATCCCTTTAATTTGCCTAGACGGATCCCTACTAGGAGGGAACCATGGGATCCTTGAGACAGAAAACTATTTTTCTACTAACTTTGATCACGTATGCAGGAAATTGTGCATTATACTTGTTTTTTAATCTTTGTTTTGCAGTTATTCAATTTACACATGAAGACTTGGACACCCTAAAAGCTAGGGGGAGCTTTGTGTCAAAGCAATACATTGAAAATCACTTGCAACATTAGGATTACACTTCTTGACATCCCTTTGGATAATTGCAATCATCAAGGGGGAGCACATTCGTCACTTAGACGGAATCTTTTACAAACTTAGTTGCAAACAAACAAGCTTAGTATTACTTTCTTGACGCCCTTACATAGGGATGGACTCGTCAAGGGGAGTTAAGACGAGATCCTTTCCCGTTACTTGCTCTCTGTTTCCTTTTATTTCCTTTACATGTTTTTTTCCTAAAACAATGTGTTAGTTTCCTTTCGAAGCTCTTTTTGTTTCGACAAAAAGGGAGAGAAGAAAGTAAAAACTACAAATTCAAACTTTTATGAATTTTAGCTTTTCCTTAAAATAATTTTATATTTTGTCATCAACAAAAAGGGGGAGATTGTTAATACGAATAAGCCGTAAAAACGTTTATTTATTATTTACGATCTTCTAATGTTTTGTCGATAACAAACGTAAAATCATTTTAACAAAACAAATAAAATACGTAAATGATTTGAACTAATAGTTTCTAACATATTCACATTTTCACATAAAACACTAAAACAAGTATAAGTGACTTTATGATTTAATATTACATATGTACAACAACTAGTGTTTACATATTTGGGTAAAATATATACATAACTAGTATGTAGTATATTGGGTAATATAAATGGGTAGAAACTTAAGTATCATAACCCATTGGGCAAATACATTGAATGTAGTTGGGTACAACCCAAAGCCCATGACCCATGGAGCTTGACCCATAACCCATTGCATGACATCATACTTATATCATACATGGATAATATCCATAACCCATGGTTTTGACCCATACCCATGTGACTAGGTGCATTGCATTCAAGAGATACATTGTATCTAGCTAAAGACCCATGGATCAACCCATGACCCATAACCAAAATACCCATGGGTAAAGAGGAGCGTCCCACGGATCCCTAGCTTTACGCTAGACGGATCCCTTGTGGGAGGGATCTGCGGGTTCCGGAGCAGATGATTTTTCTTCTATAAATAGTGAGCAATTTCTTCATTGTTGTTCAACCCTTTCTAACATACTTTCCCTAGAGTTGAAAACTCTCTAACCTCATATCCAAGAGATCTATGTTTGTAGTTTTGTTTTGTGTGATCTTCTAGGTTCCTCTTAAAGGCAAGATCACCACCTTGAAGCCGAGCAAGTGAAGTCCATGAGTTGCCATGCTTCCTCATCATCAAGACTACTGAAGTCTTCTTGTTGATGATTGTTTATCTTTTCCTAAGAAGTGTTGAAGAAATTTGTGAAAGGTGTCTCAAGTGTCAAGACGAAGATATTAGTGAAGGGTATCTATCGTCCACATCATTAACCCTTGTGGTAGGTACTTAGAAGTCAAGACTAGAAGCATTATTGAAGGGTGCTTAGAAGTCAAGACACAAGACATTAGTGAAGGGTGTCTTGAAGATCTAGTTAAAGGCATTAGTGAAAGGTGCCTTAGATGTACATTCGATATGGTGTGTTTCGATGTACAAGATAGACTAGTACTAGATCCAAGGATATTGATATCCTTGATGATGTTGTAACAAGGAGTGGATCTCCTTGAGATTAGGTGTTGTGTCGTGAAGGGTAGTAGTTCCTCCATAGTAATGGAACTAGGTGCTTAGCCTAGTACCTAATAAAGGGTAGGCGACGTTTTGATAGGATTAGTTCTCCTTGGTGTGAAAGAACTCGGTGGTTAGCCTAGCACCGTATAAAGGGTAGGCGACGTTGTGTTAGGTGTGGTTCGCCTTGGTGTGAAAGAACTCGGTGTTTAGCTTTGTACCGGAAAAATGTGTAGCGGCGTTATGAAGGCTTCTCCACCATAAGGAGATTGGTGTAGTGTTCTGAACTCTCGAGTAGGTGACTGGGGGTGGAGTAGGCAAGGAAGGTGTTCTTGTGGCGAACCACTATAAATACTTTCGTTGTGGTTTTGTGCTTCTTACTCTTATCTTTTCATTACATACTTTTATATGCTTGTTTATCAACATCCAACACACACGTCCAAATAGATTGACATAAGTCAATATAAATAGTTTAAAAGGAAGTTTTAATTGGCAAAACTATTCAACCCCCCCCCCCTTCTAGTTTTCCACAACACGGAAGACACTGAGATAATGACGTCTCTTTCACTAGGGAAACAATTACACTATGTCATTGTTACATTAGGTTGTTTGTCTAAAATACATCATTGGATTCTGGGTTTAAGGTCACCGGAATCTGGGTTTAAACATTAGGAAGATGAAGATGAAGGGTAATTAACCAAAACAATGAAATGACCATTTTACCCTCATGTGCAAGGCACATGGGGAAATTAACAGACGTTGACTAACATAAATTTGGTCAAGGGACTTGTCTAGAGTATAAGACACAAGTTTTGAACTCCCCACGATGATAAATGCAAGGTTTGTCCCATTACGATGCGCAGTGACAAGTTTAGGGACCAACGGTGTATTTTAGTCTATATTTAATGATTACTATTACTATTACTATTCTATTTCCGACGATGCATTTGGGTTAAAGTTATTTATGGCCATTCGATCAAATTTAATTTCAATCATGACCGAATTCTTCCTTTTAAAACGTAAAGTTAGTTCATAGGATAGAGAAAGGTGACCAAAAATTAGTAGCATCACAAAATAAAAAAACCCTTATTCCTCGGCATCCTTGATCTCCAGTATTCTGTTTCCAAATTTAAATTTCACTATTATTATATTTATAAGGGCAAATGGTCTAAAAAGGCTATAAACTTGTCACCTTTTTCTATTGTATGAAACAAACTATTAATTTTCCTATTATAACATTTAACTCTCTTAACCATTCTATTATAACACAAGATTTTAGGTGGCACATACGTGGCAAAAGTAATTACTTTTGCCCCGTTATACTTCAATGTTTTCCGTTATATTTCTTTTCGGGAGTCCGTTTGGCCAAATAACAAAACCCGTTACCCCTTCACTCACTTATCCTCTACCCGCCAATCACAAACCCTAATTCCAAAAATTGATAAGTCTCATTTCAATTATTTATGTTTGTGTTAATAATTCATGTATGTAATTATGAGTATATGTGTTAATTATGTTTTGATTATTATTTGTTTAATATAGTCATAAAACCCTAATTTAAGTATATTGTCTTTGTCTCAGAATAATACCTCATACAGTTCTATACATGTTAGATGTACACAATGATGGGTGTTTCCTCCATTTAACTCTTTGGTATGTTGATGGGTTTATCCATCAGATGTCAGTTAGAAGGATGCCGTATTAAGAGTTTGCTCAGTTTTTAGAAGAAAAATGTTAAAACTAATTTCAAGGTTTATATGACAGAGTCCCAACTCATTAGTTGGAGGATGGTTTAGTTAGAGTCAAAAATGATAGTGAGTTAGACTATATGTTTGATGTTGCTGTTGTATTTGGTAAGCTTAATGTATATCTGGATCACTTAGATATGGACATATATGTGGCATACAACAACTTGAATATAAAACATGTTGGTGGTATGGATTTCTGGCCTGATCAGAGCATGTACTCAACTGTTTTACCATCAAAACCTAAAAATGCCTGGTAGGCCTAGAAAGAAGAGAATTAGATCTAAAGGTGAGGGTGGTAGTGGTAGTAAAGTGTCCAAAGTAGGTGTTCAAATGCATTGTACAAAGTGCAGCAAAGTTGGACACAACAAAAAAAGTTGCAAAGGACCAGTTGTGGCAAAGACCCCAAAACCAAAAGGGGTTACGGGTAGGCCTAGAAAAAACAAGGTTGTTGATGATGCAGATGTTGGGGGAACTAATGTAGGTGGTAGTAGTACTGAACTAGGTGGCGGATCAAAATGTTGGTGGTGGAAATGAACATAGTTGTGGATCAAATGTTGGTGGTGGGACTGAACATGGTTGTGGATCAAATTTTGGTGATGGAACTGAACTTGGTTGTGGATCAACTGTTGGTGGTGGGACTGAACATGGTTGTGGATCAAAAAGGAAAGTTGGGTGCAGTCTTAGATTCCAAAAGGACATGGTAAGAAGAGGGGTTGCAGTTCAGCATATGCAAGATGGTTTGGTGATGATACTAGTTCAAGTCAAATTGAATATCAAGTGCAGATGGAAGACCAAGTTCAAACAAAGATTGACTTAACTCAATTTGAAAGCCAAACTCAACAAGACCAAGTGCAGATAGAAGACCAAACTCAACAAAACCAAGTGCAGCAGGCAAATGATCAAGTGCAACAACAAGATGATGCAGTGCAGCAGCCAAATGATCAAGTGCAACAACAAGATGATGCAATGATGCAACAAGATGATGCAGTGCAGCAACTAAATGATCAAGTGTAGTAGGCAAATAAACCACAACAACAAAGATTGAGAAGACTAAGTGAAAGAATTATCCTAAAGAAGTTGGAAAAAAAATTGAATGGACAGGGTAGTACTCCAGACACTGCACTTGATATTTAAGTGCAATTGCCACGTAGGTTATCTTTTGTATGTCATGTTAATAACAGTTAGTTTGCCCACTCTGTATATCATGTGAGAGCACAGTTAACCATCTCTTGGATATGTAACATTGGTATAAACTCTTTAGTATCATCTAGGTTATCTATGTATGTTAACAGTTTATGTATGACCATCTTAAAATAGCCCATTTTGTATATCATAGAGGGCATATGATGGTCATTATTAAACTACTTTGATGAATGAAATATGCATTATGCAGTTTTTTATATTTATGTTATTATCTTGCAATTTTATACAGATTTGCAGTCCCATGTGTGTGTGCAGTAAGCTATGTAAGGGACAAACTATAGGTGAGAATCTTAGCAAATGAAATGACTACACTCTGAAACAAAATATAGATGAGAATCTTAGCCAAACACTGTATGTGTAACTAGTGAACAACCAAACAACCCTTCACATTCCACACCATTATATAAAGGCATATGAACCATGCAAACAATTCACACATCTTTGAAAAAAAACATATAATTGCAAACATGAGTTCCAGCAAGAAACTAGGTATCTAACAAGAATTATAAGGCACAATTTTTTATCTCATTTTCTCATATCGGTTACACAACAAGAAACCAGTTTTTTTTCCAGAAATAATTTCCATTTCTAGCACTGAAACAGTTGACACCACAAGTTCAGAAGCATCATATCCAACGCCATGGTCTAAGTATTTTCCAAGGTTTAAAGATTCAAGCTCTGACTCAGGCTATGATGAGCTTGATTTTTATCAACCAAAAGTGGGTTCAAGCTCAAAGCATGTTGAAGCTAGCAACAGTCCAACAGCTGAGGATGATGATGAGCCACTAACCTCCAAATAGATTGCCAAGCTTGCTTTTGATGCTAGGGTTAAATTTCTAGGATTGCCAAATAAGGTAACTTGTGATGAACTTGGTATCAAACCATTTGCTGTCAAAAATACCACATCTGCAGTTGACACTCCAAAAGGGAAGGGAAAGAAAAGGATGGTTTAGAACCACTTGAAGTTACTAATGGTTTTGGTTTCAGTTTAAATATGTATGGCTTAAATGCCCTAAAATAATCTTATTTTAACCCCTATTATGAATGCTATGTTACCTGCTTATGGTCTGCAAATCACAATCTCACACACAAACTTATACCAAGGGTCTGCAAATCATGGTCTGATATTCATGGGTCTGCAAATCATGGGTCGACAAAGTTAACAACATCAAACTTAACAACATAATAACAAACTTAATAGACTTTCATTGACAAAGATTACACCATTACATCCATTATATTACTTGCCAATTAACATACCAAATCCAACACAGATCAAAGACAAAAATCCTAACATAATGTAAAACAACTTATCATACAATTGCAACTCTGACTTTGTAGCCTTCAACTCATCTTCCAACCTTGACTTGTCCAAAGCAAGAGCCTCAACCATGTGTGCAGTATCCACATTGTTACTCATTTGTTTCTGCCTTTCAAACAATCCAAACACCAAGTCTTTGTAGTATTCAGTAGGAAGATCTTCATCAAGAAACTCATACACTTTACAATTGGAACATTTTACAAATCTCTTACCCAGATTCCTCCTTGTGGTTGAAGTTTGAACTTTTAGTTGACGATTACACTTATAAAAGTGTTCTATCTTACCACCAACTAATCTTGATTGAGCTGAAGAGGATGAACTCATGTTTAGGGTTTCTTGCAAATTTACAGATGGGGAAATTGGGGGAAAAGAGGAGGGGTGTAAATGTATTAAATGAGAGGAAAAAACGTTTTTTAATTTATTGTTTTAATGAAAATTACACATGGATATAATATTAGAACGGCATGGGTGATTAATGTGCGCCACCTCAAATCCCCTCCGTTAGTGTGCTATAATAGAATGATTAAGAGAGTTAAATATTATAATAGGAAAATTAATAGTTTGTTACATACAATAGGAAAAGGTGGCAAGTTTATAGCCTTTTAAGACCATTTGCCCTATTTATAATTCACACATTGGTGGTCTTCTCATGTTTCACATGTTCTACCCACTACCTTATAAATGTTCAATTAGATCTCTTTTTTGTTGTGTGTGTAAATTACTTATGTTAATAATAATAATGGTTTTGGTATTTTTGTTGCTTTGTTTGACATAGCTTTAGATAACATCCATCAATATGGATTATTTTCTCTAATTGTGTTATGTCCATGCGTCTACATTGTGATGGACGAGAAACAATGGGTACAAATTGTTTCATGTGAGATATGTATATACAATATTAAAATGATGTCTTAAGTAATGACTGGCAAAATTTACAAACCTTTTGGGTTGACTTGGCTAATGCTAATTTCAGCATGTATACGGTTCATGCAAGGGTGTTAAATTCCCAAGGTATGAACATTCAAATAAGTTATATGGCGAGACCTTAAACAACCTATTGATCACCGACAGCTACATAAAAATTTAAAGTACTTCCAATTGCATACAACCATAAATTTACATATGCATTATTAGTTCCAAAATTTTCTTTTTCATTGCACTACTAGAAAATATTTATGTCGTCGATCACAATAAATAACTAGTAAAATACTCGTGCGTTGCCTGGGTATAACGATTCAATAATTTAGAAAGAAAAAATAATTATAAACTAGTTGTTTGTATAATTAAAAAAAAAGAAAAAAAAAGTGAACCACATTTTCTTGAACTGAGCTTTTATTTGATCTAAAAAGTGAACCACACCTTTTAATACCCAATTGCATCAAATAATCATTGAAGAAAACGCATCCCAACTCCTTTTTTATTACTAAAAGAGTATAATTTTTGCATGTCAACTTACATTCTTTTTGAACTGATCTTTTTCTACATATCCGCTAGAACTGATAGAAAACCAACAATCCTAACTACGAGCTGCTCAAAGCCAAATTCACAACCATAACAATTACAAAACTACTCTTCGACCACTTATGCCAAACAACCTAAAACAAATCACCTCGCAGTTCATTTCTGTGATTCCAGCAAGTTCTGGAATTGTGTTGTTTCTACATATCCGCAAGACCTGCTAAAAAATAAACGACCCTAACCATGACCCTTCCTACGACATGCTTCACATCCAAATTACAACCATAACAATTACAAACTACTCTTCGACCACTTATGCCAAAGACCCTAAGAAACATCAGCACGCAGTTCAGTTATGTGATTATGCAGGTTACCTTGTCTTTAATTACCACAAGACAAGTCCAAAATATTCCCTGTTTAGATTGCGACTCAAGCTTCGTTATAATGTCATAAAGTTCTCATAGATGCAATTTTGACAACACATCGAGATGTACTATGACAACTGAAAGACGCTTGCAATTGGGAGCTAAAAGATGAATAACTTGCACTTGTATATAATCATTCTAACTTTCTAAGAGGGTGTTTGTCAAATCCATCTAAACTAAGTTGAGCCTACGATTTTTTTAAATGACTTTCTAAGAGGGTGTTTGGCAAGTGTTCATCATCCTCTTCATCGTCTTCGCCAATCAAACCTTAAATTTTATTACGGCTAAACACAGAAAGTTGGTTTCGTTTCTTTCTCTTGATAATGGACATAGACAAAACATCATCAAGAGTATCATCCAGAGTATCATCATCCACATTGAAAATGCTCTCATCGTCCGAACTTTCGATTTCAATTACATCATTCCATTTTCATGTCGCCAACTTTGCTTCCCTTTTCTTTTTCTTCGAATCCCGAATCTCCTCATCAGCCAAAGGTTGGATATCAAGTTTCACGTTGACATCATGTTGTTGTTAAAAGACGGAAAACAACGTTACGCCTCCATACGAATAAATATATTTATCTCAAACAAAACAAAAAATGTAGAAAGGAGTGTTACCACATGATCATGAAGATCGACATTTTGTTCACACTTCATCGTTCATATGAAGAAGAAAACGTCATGTATTGATAAATAAATTTGACGGAGATGTTGTAAGATAACTTTACCTTGATTCATACCTCCATTGTGCTTGACTGAAAAGGTCTTGTTTGTTGTTTTGATAGGAATTGTGAAAGAATGAAATGAAGCTGATTATGGGTATCTATTTATAAGGTCATTTTAAGCGCCAAAGTACTAATCTTCAAAAGTTGAATTTAAAGAGATAAGCGATCAAAATATAGATAAGTATGGAGCATCCGTCTAATAAGGAGCCGAGGTGCATGGTTTGTTCTTAGGATATTTAAGTTGCACGTGTTATCTAATACACAGAGTTTGACTCAAGTTTGTTAACTATAGATAAACATGGAATTACAATGGTCAAGATTGAAAGTATTATTGATCCAACGAATAAAATTGAATTCTAAGATGTGAAGCACCGTCGGCAATAAACTAGTAAAGTAATCCATTACATCATGCTTATTTTTTACCTGCAAAAGTGCATGTGATGTGAGTAAATTTTTGTAGTATTTTTAATGGGTAAAGGTCATTAAAAATGTCAACAGTGGGTTTATGGTCACTAAAGTTGTTTTCAAATGCTTAAAGCCTCATAAAAGTGATAGAGATGTACTTCGATAACTATTTTAACTATGTACCTTTTATAAATACTAGCACTGTACATGCGCAAGCGGCGGTCACAATTTGTATTTTGGCGGTGACAGTTGATTAATAGTTTTGTAGCTTTTAGAAGAAGAGTTTATCTGGTTAGTGTGTATAAAGAAGAAGGAAATCTATTGGGGCAAATGTCAAATTTTTGAAAGTTGAAAGTATATGTTGGGTTAAGTTTGAAATGTCGAATGTTAAAAATCAGGCTAAGAGTAAGTTTGAATTTGGTTGAGGATATGTATGATTTACGGTATAAATAGATTATTTAATAAATTGCAAGTTAAATCGTTAAAGAATGAAATTATTAAGCTTTCAGTTGTGAAACGTTATATGCTACATTCTTCCTATAAAAGGCACACATTCGCATAACTAAAAGTGCGTCTTAAGACACATTATATAACTTGCTCAACTTGCTGCTAAATTAGTCTATGAAATTTTCTGTTACTTACGATAAAAACAGTAGAATTCAGATTTTTTTAATATTTGATGTTAGTATTAAAAGCTATTGTTGAATAAACTTAATATATAAATAAGTTATTTATTGAAACGTATACCCGAGCAACGCATGAGTATTGCACTAGGTTGATTGGTTGATTTGAAAAAATAATTGGTGGAATTTTAGAAAGAGAAAATACATGATATAATTATACAAGTGATTTATGTATTAGACATGTATTTAAGCATATGTTTTAGGTCTAAATAACACTACTCTATATCGTCGATTATGGTTATGACAAGATAGCTAACCAAGTATTTTTAAGCACTTGTGAGATAGATGGTGTAGGTTGTAAAAGAAATTGACGTTCAAAAAAAAGTTCGACACCGGACTCAAATGCAATTTTTTAGATCAATTCGACAACTTCAAGTCCTCAATGCACTAGATTGGGCTCCTCACAATAATCTCTCTTTTAAAGCCCACTTTCATAAAGTTATCAGATTTTCACATTAGACACTTGGGCTCGACCCAAAGCCCATAGTCATTTCTTGGGGCTTATATTCCTTAGAATTTAGATAGTGTTATTTGTGAATTGTGATTTTTCGACCATAACATTTTTATTTGAGAGCTGGGTCTTATATAGTTTGTATATTTTAAGATGAATTATTGACACAAATATTTTTTATGAAGCCTGTAGTTTAACAATAATCATTAATAGTCGAAAGGAATGGTCTTTGCTAAACTCTTTGCATAAATCTTCTATGAGAAAAGTAGTCTTCGGTATACTTTTAACTTTTTAAAGAAAAATTCATATAAATTATTTGTATTATTAACTATGTAAAATGAAAATCTGTCCAAGTTATTAGCTAGATCGTCATAGAAACATTAGAGGTACGTCATACGTGGGCTTTATGTGCTATTTTTAGTTTGCACACTACTAGATGTCTACATTTATATAATATTCGGTTCCTACTTTTAAGATAAAATGATCTATGGTCATTTCTATCCACCTCGGTACAACCACTTGCGTAACAATGTTTGTGGATCAAAACTAAATTCTGTTTTATCTTCAAAGTATTGATTGTAACTTGTAAGGGCAAAAGGTAGGTTGGTAGTTGTAAATTAAAGTGCACTAGACCAAGAGTTACAATAAATGTTTACAAAACTTTCTATTTATGACATGAACAATTAATAAATAGAACAAACCTTGGCTTACATCAATTTATCTCTCAACTACTTATTGATTGTAACATGTCGTTTAACTATGACTATATGTCCATTTTTACGTATCAATTTCTTCGTTTTTGACTTCTTGTCAACTTTATTGTCGTCATCTTAATTCTTGACATATCCATTGTTGTCAAACATATTGCGTGCATGTGGCCTAAAATTATATATCATGTATAACGAATAATGTACTAATCGATTTAGACTTTTTGTCAGGGGAAACTTATACTACTAATTTCAAGTATTGATTATAAGTTTACATAAAGATATAATGATAGTAAATGATTTAATCCATCTATGAAAGTCGATGTTTAACTATTTCGGTTAAATTTATTGTGCTACTTGGAACAATTTATATTGGTAGCAGGATTACAATTTAGACATTTGACCAGATTTTACTCAACAGAGCTTAAAAAAGATATAAGTTTAGATCGCGAAATGTTTAGTAGATGACTACGAAATAATCTTCCAAAACATGCCAAAAGTTGGGAAATATTTTAACATTTTCAAAACCATGTGGTCGTTTGTTTTTCACTTTTCTAATTTGAAGTGATCCAATTTGTACGTGATTGCCGGAAAATGGGAATAGCGTCTAAACATGAGGTCAAACCATTGACAATTGCATAACCTTAAGTTATGTCTAAACATAAGGTATTAAGGTCAAACCATTGAAAATTCCACTTTAACCGGTTGGATAAATCGACTGGTCTGGTTCTTGGTTTAACTTGTTAAATAAGCTGGTTCGGTTTTATAAACACTGATTTTTAGATGAAAAGAGATTAAGTATTTTTCTTTTTATTATAAACTTTTGCTAACAAGTGATGAGTGGACATATGTTAATCTTTAATTAATAAACACAGAGTTTCTTTATCGATACTACATATAAAAAAATATATTTATTTATTTAAAACTAAAAAATTTAAAAAATAGTAATATTGTTAGATTATAATACTCCTATTTATTAAAGCCGACGCAATATATTAAATATTTAATATATAATTATAGTTTAAACCACTAAATCTCTTTAATTTTACTTACTTCACATCATATATACATAAAAGTGCACATTTACTGTCGTCGTTATGCGCACATAATCGTCAAATTTATTTAATTTTTTTAATAATTGATTATGGAGTCATTTATGAGATTATATTATACTTTCTTTTTAAAGATTCATTTCCAAATCAACTTAACGGTTTTGTTTATCAGCTTGAATAGTTAATATAAGTTACTAATCATACGTTATCATCAGGAGAGTCAGGGTGGGCACGTGTCTGATAGCGAAAATAATTTTAGTGTAAATTTTTAAAAAATATTTGGCTATTTTTTTATTTTTTTTTCTTTTGAAACAACTAATGAAATAAAAAGAGAAAAAACTAGCCGAGGCTAAAAAAACTTACAAAAGAAGGCTTGAATTTTTAAGCCAATCGACCCAACTACTAACATATTATTTGTTACGATTTTACACCTATAGAAAAGAACACTCTTTAACGGACTCGACAATTCTGTCTTTTCTAACTTTTTTGTTTCCCAAAACTGTATCGTTTCTTAACCTCCAAAGCATCCAAATAATAGTAAAATCATCGCTTCAATAAAATTCTTCTTTCTTGAGTTGAAGTTGAGAGAATCTAGCCACGAAAAAAGCCCGATAACTGATTGGAAACCAACCGGAAGCAACTCGATCCAAACACCAATGGCAGCCAAAGTCGAGTTGGCCACCTCACAACCAAAGAATAAGTGTGTAGTTTGTTCTGTGTGAAGGTTACAAAACGGGCATAATATGTCCGAGATGTCTAAACCACGATTATGAAGGTTAAGTCTCGTAGGTATCCGATCTAGCAGAACACGCCATATTAGAATATTAACTTTCCGAGGAACAAGATTATTCTAACGGGTAGAAAGCTGTGCGTTTGGAAGAACAACATTATTTATCCATTGTCTAGTCAATTTAACCGAGAAAATACCATTTGGATCTAAACTCCACCACCACCAATCCCTTTCTGAAGATAAAGTGACATTTTCTAGGTGAGCAAACAAGGCATCAAGTTGTGATTGTTCGGTACATCCCTTTACTTGACGTCTTCACTGCCAAAACCAAGTAACACCGTTCCATCGATCAGCTATAGTGAAATTTTTGAAGTTTTCCAGCGCGTATAAACGAGGAAAACGACTAGATAGAAATTGATTATCGAGCAACAAATCTTTCCAATACCGAGTGGAAGAACCATTTCCCACATGCTTTTTCAGGAAAGAGGGGTCGATGACCTGATTATTTATAAGACGATATGTAGCAGCAATCAATCTGGACCAAGGGCTCGAACATGTGATACGAGAAGGGCTAGATTCGAACCCCCTTGTTGACCATATATGTGTTGGATGACGCGAACCCAAAGCATGTTGTCATTATGGACGAATCTCCGTCTCCATTTAATCAGAAGAGACAAGTTAAAGCTTACCAAACTTCCAATATTAAGCCACCACGAGAATATGAAGCCATAACTAAATCCCAGCTAACCCACGCCATCTTCTTTTGATCAGAGTTCCAACCCCAAAAGAAATGAGAACGAATGGATTCAAGTTGCTTTGCCACACCAACAGGCATAACAAATATAGATAAAAATTATATGCCTAATGAACTGAGGACTGTCTTTAGAAGCATCGATCTCCCACCTATAGAAAGAGTGGTCGCCTTCCATATAGTGAGTTTAGATTGAAACCGACTAATTAAGGTATCTCATGCTTTTATTTTGCTCATACAATCACCCACCGATAACCCAAGATAGATGAAAGGAGTCTTCCCAGGTCGGCATCCCATCAAATTCGACATGCTATTAACTTCCAGGTTTGTAACCCCAATCCCATAAAGGTTCAACTTTGACAAGTTAATTTTTAACCCGGAAGCCATAAAGAAGAAATGCAACAAAATGACAAGGTTTTCGACGTTTCTTTGGGACCGATATCTATTAGGAATTAGAAATTTCACTGATTAAGAGTCGGTCACCTCAGTATATGTAATCGTAAGAAAGCTCGTAGTCGTAGTTCTTTTAAGTTAAGTAGTATTTAGTTAAGTAACACCGTGGAGGACGGAATGGTCTTTACCCAGCTGTATGCCCGATCCCGCGATGTGTGGCGATTTATGTAAGACTATAAATACTCTCTACCTTCCATGGTAGAGTTGGAGCTCATAATAATATCTTTCACTTTCTCTCACTAAGTTCCCTAAACCTCTAACTTTCTCTCTAGAATTCCACTTACTCGCCACCTTGTTGTTATGGTTTGATGTGTGTGAAAACTAATATCCTACAATTGGTATCAAGAGCCATGGTTAGATCATATCTTGCACATCTTTGGATTTCTAGTGGTTTTTAGGTGGTTTTGAGTTTGAAAAAGTTTAGTGGTTTTGCATCATTTGGTTGATTTCTTGTGTTAAAGCTTGGATTTTGTTAGTACTTTTATGTTTAGAATCATCACAAGTGTTTAGGTTTTCATTTGGTAAGCTTGAATCATCTTGGTTGGGTTGTTTTGGATTTAAAAGTGATGTTTATGTGGTTATTCTTGCTAGCGACTTGATATACGGATTTATTTCTTCGTAGCGACTTGCTTCACAATTTTGTAGCGAGTTCTGTTGTTGGAGCTAGCGACTTAGACCTAGCGATTAACGAAGACAAGTAGTGGACTCTCCACCACTGGTAGCGACAGTGGTAGCGACTTGGTGCAGAGAGTTGCTCTTTAGCGACTTGTATCTCTAGCGACTGAGTAGCAATCTTTGCCAAAATTTTGCTAGCGACTTGAGGCTTAGCGAGTTACTACTTAGCGACTTGCTTCTTGTCTAGCGACTTGGGACTCTAACGACTTAGTGGTGTAGCAAATTAAGGGTTAACGACTTAGTGCATTATCTTCTAGCGACTTAGTGCTTTATCTTCTAGCGACTTAGTGCATTATCTTCTAGCGACTTGAGTGATTGTTTACGGTTTTCTCTTGATTTAGTAAAATCCCGTGAAAGAATCTATTTCCCGGTTTAATCATAGAGTTATAAAATCCCGTATAATCTGTTAACATGTCTACCAACGTCCCTACTATCATCTCCACTTGTTGTCGAGGATGTACAAGCGGTGGCTCGAGATACTCGTCCACCCATGCTTGGCAGAATCGACTACGATTCTTGGGCTCAACGAATCGATTGTATTGCCTTGGAAAGGAAAATTGTGTCAACATTCTCAAATCCATTGATGAAGGACCATATCGTGTTGAGACGACTAGAGACATACTTGATACTAATGAAGATGGTACTCCTGTTTACGGAATGGATGAGACCTAAGATGTATGATGAGCTTGATGATAAGGATAAAAGAGATTTGATGCGAGATATCGTGGCTTCAAACATTGTTCTTCAAGGTCTTCCTAAAGACATCTACAAGTCGATCAATCATAACCTTGAAGCAAAGCGCGTTTTGGATAATGTTAAGATGCTTCTCTCGGGTTCGAATTAACTATGGAAGACAGAGAATCCCAACTCTATGACCAATTTGAGCACTTCAAAATGAAACCGATGAGAATGTCTATGAGTACTATGTGAGATTTCATAAGTTAGTGAATGACATGAGGAACATCATAATGACTATGCCTAACATTCATGAACTCAAAATTTGTGAACAACATGAATCCCGAATGGCACAAGTTTGTCACCATTTGTGAAGCTCACTAAAGGATTGAAGAATACAAACTATGAGCAACTCTATGCCTTCCTCCTTGAGAATGAGAGACATGCTATGTTTGAAAAATTGATTCTCAATCGGTTCAAAACCAACGAGGAGAGACAAGCTCGGCTAATGACTCAACGACTTTCTACTCAAACATCGGAATCACAACCAAAGCTTCACAAGTCATACCTTGGGTAATGGTAATCACAAACTCATTCCCGATCCTATGTTCAAACAAGTCGATCTCGATGCTCATGCTGGGTAACTTCATTAATCAACTTGCTCTTCTCATTAGTCAAAATATGAATTCTCCCACAAACCAACAACAACCTCGAACTACATCTAACCCACACAATCAAGCCATCATTAAAGATGGAAGGATGGTGGTGCAACCAGTTCGGGAAAGACAAGTATGATCGGGGAAGAAGTGGAGTCGGGAGAGGTTATGTTGGCAACCGAATCGAGGAAGAAATGGTAACCAAGGTCAAGCTAAGCCAATCAAATGCTATAAGCGTGGTGGTGAAGGACACATTGCGAGGCGCACATCTCCAAAGCGTCCAGCGAGAATGATGATTACCGAGATAAGATGTCACCGGCACAAGCTCGGGACAATGGTGCTGCTTTGGATGAAGAGGAATTGTTGTTTCATCGAGGGCAATGCCAAGACCTATGATGCGAGATGTGGATGAGCAAATTTATTCGAGAGATAGGTCACAATCATCGAATGCCTTTCAAGTCACCGAGCCGTGATGCATACGACTACGATGTAGATGATGGACCCATCACACACACAATTTTTATGGCTAGAATTTCTCCAATGGTTTCTCCCAAGATCTCTTCTTCACCACAAGTGGCCCATCCAAGGACAAACTCATCTCGAGGTATTAAAACTATACGATGATGTTGATGTGCAATAGATGCATGACAAAGTACAATCAACTGAAACTATTGAATCAAATGTTGAAAATATGGGTAATAACAATATTGTCCCATACGATCAATACGTGAAACGAAGTGAAAGTGAAGTTGTACCAAGTGATGCATCTTCTGCAATCAACAATGACTATGTCTTTGATGAATACACGCATGTGCTCCGATGATTCCATAATTTGAACTAAATGCCTATAAGGGCGTGTTGCTATTTATGAACAACGTGCAAAATTTGAGTTGACCACTCGTGAGCAGGGAAATGGATGACCAAGTGAGTACGAGAATTAGAAAAGTAAGTTTAAAGAAGAAGTATTGAAACAAGAATTACATTCCTTGCAAGAAAAACTTTCTAAAACAAATAAGCAAAACAAGAACTTCAAGAAAATGTGAAAATGCTTAAGCAAGAATTTAATGCAAAGGAATCAAAACTCTTGAGAGATTTTTCTAATCGAAAACTTTGAAAAACAAACTTGAAAACAAGTTGTACATACAAGGAAACACCATTGATCGCTCACATGGTCACCAAACATCGAGTCTTAAGCGATAAGCATAGCATTCCCTTGTTGAGGAACCAAATCCGAGGTAATTAAAAGGCTAGAAATGCTCATAAGGTGCTTTATGATGGTAATGAAATCCTTAAGCCTAGGCGAGAAACCTAGTTGCGTTGAGTGCAACCGAGGAAGATAAGAAATCAAATGAAATCACTAGGGATAAGATGAATAAGAAACAAAATGATCCCAAATGCAAAGAGAAAACATAATTATCTCTCCTCATGATTACAAGAAGGAAAACTGGTTCCTTGAACAAGTTTAAGCCTCGGACATTGTTGACTCCAGAACAAGTCTTACGGAAAAGGATTTAGATAAGCGTAAAGCGGAAAATATTGTTGAAACAAACCCTCCCTTTGGAAAATGCCTAGAGCGACGTGTATCCTCCTAATACACCAATGCATCTTGTACCTAGAACAATTGCCACTAAAAGCAAGACATTAATTAGCCAATACGTTATATTTCAACTATTTGTTGATTTTGAGAAAACTTGCAAGAAAAGGATCACACCTGTTGGTATAATCGAAGGAGAAAGGGTTTTGAACAAATGAAAGAATGTTATTTAATCGAGGTCATGCCCTTCTTTAAACTTCTAAAGATCACTTTGAGAGTCTTAAAAGGGATAGAAACCGATATTAAGGAATGGAAAAGGAATTTGATGCAATGGTTGTTGAAGTTAGTGACTATGAGCGCAATCGAAATATAATGAGATTGAGAGAAAGAACTTGCATACATTAAATGAGAATCTTATTACCGAATGTGTTGCTCAAGATGTGTTTTCACCGCTTCAAATTGCTCTATTAATGCTTCCAAATTTCATGAATTATCGTGGTCCCGAAAGTCTCCCATGATCGTGTCATTGAGCTTGAAAAACTAATTCTAAACTAAATGAGAAAATTGAATCGGATGATCACGACAATTTCATTAAACATTTTCTAAACTAGAAGTTGAGCATTTTAATTTACAACAAAATATCAACATCTTAAAGAAAATGTCAAAACTTCAAATGTCAAGACATCTTCGGATGCTCAGAGTTTGATGCGGTTTTCAAATTAACAAACGTGATGAATGATTCAAGCTCGGTGCAACACGATCGAAAGTTGAAAGCCCAAATCTCTCAATTAAAGGGTCAAACAAACAATATGACAGTGCTCCCAAATGCCTCCTTCTTTAGATTCTCGAATTCTCAAACGTTTCATCTTCAAAACCTAGTAAATGCTTTACAAAAGGAAAACAAAAGTTTTCTAGAAGAAAATGAAAAGGTTAAACGTCATTTCAATGAGTTATTTGAATCAATTAAAGTCACTCGTAACAAAACAACGAACAAATAGCTTCATTGCAAAAGGAAATTGAGAATCAAGAGTCGTAAAAGGAAAATGCCAATGACCAATGGAGAGAATGGTGTATCAAAGGTTCACTCTTGTAATAAATATGCTTTATACATGACATATGTTCCTCCTCATCTAAGAAACAAAGAAACTAGCTATTCAAACATATTTTCATCTCTTAAGGATTGCTTAGAATGCTGCGTGAGATTGTTGAAAAGGATAAGCTAGAAACCTCATGATAATGCAATCGACATGCATGCTTATATGCCAAACGATCTCAAGAAATCTTAGAATGCTTGATCACAATATGCCCAAAGACATTAGGTGAGAGAGTTAACCCTTTGATTACATGCTCGATGCCTAAGGCCAAATATGATATGCACTCGATTCCCAATGTTTTGAATGTGAACCGTAGTGTACCCTTGAGTAGTTCAGATTCTAGATCCATCAATGCTAAGAAAGAGAACTCAAATGTGCCTTCTAGGAGTACTAATCTCAAGTACTCTAGTTTTAAGAAAGTGAACCTTAGTGCCCTCGTGATGTAGTTCGGATCCCAAAGACATCTAAACAGTGGTAAAGAGCAAGAAACAAACTAATGTTCCCATTCCTCTACAGGAGTAATCGGTGACATTAAAGGGAGCAGTCAAAGTCTCAAGACAATACAAGGAATGATAGGACCTCGCAAGCCAAAATGTGCCTGAAAAGAGAGAAGAACAATCTAGGAACTTTAAGTTTGAATCGAATAAAACGAATCGTGTTGATTCTAGTATTAGCCATAGGCGCATCAGTAATTAATTCAATTCGATACTATTTGCAAACCCCTGCGATGTCTCGCTTGAATTGCTTTCTAAACATGAATGTGGTGTTAATGTTACGCCTAATGATGTTAATTGTCCGGTTCATATTGTTAATGCTAAAATTCATGCTAAGAAGGCTAGAAGGCTAAAAGGCAAAACGAATGAAAGTTAGAAAACAAAGGAAACCCACAGAAGAACATTCAAGAAAATAGGCTTCTATTGATACACGTTGGTCATAAGACTAATCGATAATGCCTACTAGAAAATGGATGCCTACCGGTAGAACTATTCCTTTAAGAAGTAATCACTGCGTGAATGTGACTAATCTGAGACTAGTATCAAGATCTATTCACAATGATTCCATTGCCTCACTTTCGATATGAATGCTTTATTTCGATGCGGGTGTTCCAACCATTGTAACTAACCAAATGGAACCCATTCTTGCATGGGATCCCAATTATCCGATTATCCATTCTGTATCATGTTCAACCGCAGATCGCTCAAATCGATTACGTGGTACCGGACTCAGTCGTTCCAAGCATATGATTTGGAGACCGGTCACGGCTCATGAACTTCGTGAGCAAATTCATCGGGACTGTTAGATTTGGTAATGATCATTTCGGTGCTATATGGGTTATGGAGATTATGTTGTTGGTGATAGTGTCATCTCTAGAGTATATTATGTGGAAGGTTTAGGTCATAACATTTCTCTGTTGGTCAATTCGTGATTCTCGATCTAGAAGTAGCCTTCGTAAAACATACCGCTTTGTTAGAGATCTTAATGGTAAGGAACTCGTTAAAAGGAACTCGTGGCTCAAATCTTTACACCATCTCTATCGATGACATGATGAGGGCTCTCCAATCGCTTGTTATCTAAGGCTTCAAAAACAAAGTCATGGTTATGGCATCGTCGTCTCAATCACTTGAACTTTGGCACCATCAACGATCTTTCCGTAAAAGACTTAGTTGTAGGTTTACCTAGACTAAAGTATGAAAAGGACCATCTTTGTTCAAGATGTCAATTGGGAAAAGTAAGAAGTATGCCCATAAACCCAAACCTACTAACTCATCACGGAAGTTCTTCATATGATTCATATGGATTTATGTGGACCTATGAGGGTGCGTAATATCTTTGGGAAGAAATATGTGTTAGTTGTGGTTCATGATTACTCTAGATTCACCGGTCAAGTTCTTAAGGACAAAGGATGAAACTCGATATCATCATCAAACTCATCAAACAAATTGCAGGTTCGACTAAACAAAAGCGTCGTAATTATCGAGCAGATAATGGAACCGAGTTTGTCAACAAACAACTTAGTGAATTCTATGAAAGCGTTGGAATCACCATCAAAGAAGTGTTCCACGAACCCTCAGCGTAACGGTGTAGTTGAAAGACAAATCGTTACTTTTGTTGAAGCCGCTAGAACAATGCCGATCTACTCAAAGGTTCCAATGTTTCTCCGGGTCAAGCAATTGCCACTGCATGCTACACAAAATCGTTCCTCGATTCACACTGCTCATGGAAAACTCCATATGAACTTGTCCACAAGAAAACCTAATCTATCTTTCCTTCGTGTGTTTGGTGCATTGTGCTATCCAACTAATGAGGGTCAAGACTTAGGCAAACTTAGGGCCAAAGTCGACATTGGAGTATTTGTAGGATATGCATCAAACAAAAGGGATACCGAATCTACAACAAAAGAACCCGAAATATCATGGAAACAATTCACGTTACGCTTGATGAGTGTGACGGTCAAATGGCTCCTGGACACTCCACTGTGACCCGCACTTCAAAACAATTCCCATTGGATCATCTCTTGTTCCAAACTCTTCTCAAGAAACTCCATATGTACCTCCATCCAAGATGACTTAAAGAAATTGTTTGATCCTATGTTTGATGAACTCGTATGATTCAATTACTAATGAGGTGTTGATCCCTACAACAGAGGTTGCTCATATTCACGTGAATGAAGTCAATCCTTCGGCCTCAATATCTTTAAGTCAAGAAGCACTGCGTCACGATCCTTCAAGATCATCAACAAATCATCATTCTTCAAATGTACATCATGGAAATGTTTCGCATCAATGATGAAGTTAATCCTTTGCTACTCCCAAGATGCTCCATTTGAAAACATATTTGCTACTCACGAATCATCATCGAACCATCTTCTTCGAGAGACATCGACTCGACTACCTCGGTTCCTCAACAACCGCCACATGAACACCTCGAGAAAATGGACTCACGGTCACCCCTTAGACAACATCATTGGAAATCCTCTCGTCTCCGTATCAACCCGGAAACAACTCGCAACCGATGCCTTATGGTGCTTCTTCAACTCCGTACTATCTAAGATCGAACCAAAAGATGTTAAACCGCCATGAATGAAGATAGCTAGTTCAATGCCATGCAAGATGAAATTCATGAGTTTGATCGATCTTGATGTATGGGAGTTAGTACCGCCTCCCGACGGCTATGATTATAGCTCTCAAATGGATCTTCAAAGTAAAACTTGATGAGCATGGTGATGTGTTCAAGAACAAGGCTCGATTAGTTGCTAAAGGATATCGTCAAGAGGAGGGTATAGACTTTGAAGAATCTTTTGCTCCGATTGCTCGAATCGAGGCAATCGTAATCTTTCCGCTAATCTCGCTAGTAAGAACATGGTAGTTTATCGATGGATGTAAAGACGGCATTTCAACGGAGATCTTAAAGAAGTCGCTCACGTCGACCAACCCGAAGGATTTGTGAATCAAGAGCATCCTACTCACGCTTATCGTTTGAAGAAGGCTCTTTACGGTTTAAAGCAAGCTCCAAGGGCATGGTATGATACATCACAAAGTTTCTTCTATCAACCGGATTCATCAAAGGCGATTGATCCTACATTGTTCACCGAAGTCGAGCAAACATTTAATTCATGTTCAAATTTATGTTGATGATATTATTTTACGCCTCGACGGACCCAATGGAATGTGATCGTTTTTCAAATGAAATGAGTTCAAAGTTTCAAATGTCAATGATGGGACAAATGTCATTTTCTTGGGATTACAAATTTCACAAAGTCCGGAGGCATTTTCATAGATCAATCTAAATATGCATGAAGATTTTAAAGAAATTTGATTTGATTCAAGTGACCTGTTGACACCCCATGATTGACCGAACCAAACTAGATGAGGACCTCTCAGAATCATGATTGACCAAACAAAATATCGTAGTATGATTGGATCTCGATGTACCACACTAGTAGACCGTACATCTTGTTCATTGTTTGCATGTGTGCTAGATACCGAGCTAAGCCTACTAAAAGCACCTTGAAGCGCTTAAACGGGTCTTTCGGTATCTCCAAGGAACTATCAATATGGGTCTTTGGCACCAAGGACACCGGTATGTCACTAACGGCCTATGCAGATGCCGATCATGCAAAGTTGTCAAGATACACGTCAATCGCACGCCGAAGTGCTCGATTTTGGGTGATAAGCTTGAGAGTGGTCTTCAAAGAAGCAAATGAGTACTTCTATTTCCTCTGAGTGAATACATAGCCATGTCATCTTGTTGTGCTCAAATCTTATGGATGAGATCTCAATTATCCGACTATGGCTTTGAATTCAACAAAATCCTCATCATGTGATAATAAAGTGCTATTGCTCTCTCATGCAACAACGCTCAACACTCAAGAGCAAAGCATATTGACATTCGACATCATTTCATCAGGGAACAAGTGGAAAAGGTGTGGTGGAACTATATTTTGTGAGGTCTCGAATATCGCTAGCGACATCTTCACCAAAGCTCTTCCAAGAGAACGTTTGAGTTTATTCTTCCACGACTTGGTTTGAAAAGCCTTCAACCGAAACTCTCAAACGTCTTGAGGAGGAAGACGAGGAGTAAAGGTCTATCTTCATCTATCTCTTGTAAATATTTTTGAAAACAAAATACAAAATTATAAAACCTTCAAAAATCAAATAGAAAAATATAAAACTTTCAAAATCCATAAAAATTTGAAAAATTCAAAAATCTTCAAAAATTATTGTCATTTTGTCATGTTTTTCCGGTTCGATAATATCTACGGTCTTTTGTTGTCATTCAAAGAATGACACAGGACTTTAGATGTTGTTCAATTCCAAAAATAAAAAAAAAAAAAAATAATAATAATAATAATAATAATAATAATAATAATAATAATAATTTGGGAGAAAGAGAAACAATGGTTTATTGTCATTTTCAGCAATAACCTTGTTTTAAAAGAAAGAACACGAGCCATGTTTTATCATGTTTTCAAAATTCCATGCTCGATTCTATAAACATTTATCATTAAAACTAAATGCTTTGAAAAATAACTCGATCTCTATTTTTGATAATCATCGTGACTTATTTGTCAAAATCTCTATCTCTCAATCAACAACCTATGTCATTGATTGAGGGGAGAATGATTTCAATTAAATTAAATAGTTATTTGGCATTAAATTGTTTTCAAAAGATATACATGCATGTTTTATCAATGGAGTTTAAAGTCTTAAAATCCGATCCTTATCGCTTAAAACTCACAATTCCTTAAAAGCTTTCAAAATCAATTTAAATCAATAAGAGATCACAAATCTCAAATGATTTGATAATTGTGATCGGGGAGAATGTGTGATTTAAATTGGATTTAAGCGATAATTCGGTAAATGGTTTTATAATGATGTACATGCTATCACGCCACATGTGACAAACGATTTCAAATTTTCCATGCACATGTTGAGGGGAGCATCTATCGTAAACCTATGATTTGAAATGTGATCAATTTATCTCATGTGCAAGTTCCTCTAGTATGTGCAAAACTCTTTTCAAACCTCGAGGCACATATTGAGGGGAACAAATTTATGGAAACCTCATCCTTCCCGGAAATGTTATATCTACTTGATTTGATGTGGGAAGTAATGTTGATATCTTTTAGAAAATGGTAATCAAAGAAGTTAATTCTTTCTCTTGCCTCCGTGTGCAAAACATTTTCAAATACTTGATGCACATGTTGAGGGAGTTCTCGTTCTAAAATATCAAAAACAATTCGGTACAAAATGCTTTGATAATATATCACAAGTATCTGAATTGATTTTCAAATGGTTTTCAATTGGTTCCAATGGCGAACGAACAATACCAAATAGACCGACCAATTTTACTTTATGTACGGTGATATAAGGATGATAAGGTTAGGTATGTGTTCCCATGATCCGCCGAACCGGAGGATCTACCGAGGATAATCCACTAGTTAGTGTAGAAGTCCTTAGGTATGATGATAAAAGGAGAAAATGAGATACGGGAAGAGTGCGGACTAAGGCGAGCTAGTGAATAAACCCAACAAGGTTCTAGCTATGAAGTCTCGTAGCAGCTTGGGGTTGAAGAATTAAAAAATTGAATGAGAAAGGGTGAAAACAAATAGCCTCCATGTATTCAACCTTAGGCGTAAACCGGTTCAATTCATATGCTACTCGATGGTAACATCGGTATTGAAGACAAGACGTCATGGACCCGTGTGAGATCGCACTTCAACTTTCCAAACCACTCAAGTTCCTCTTAAAAGGACTTGTTTCATTCTCACGGGAACCGACATTATCTATCGACTTTCTCTTAGAGATGGTTGATATTGAAGAAGGAGACCTCTCCCTAGTCTCCGTTATAGGATCCAAATATGCACAAATTGAGTCTAGAGCCACGAGATCATCAATAAATCTCATTAGGACACTTTCAATGAAGACTCTCGCTTCACACAATGTGGAAGAGAGATTATATCTTGAGTCCCACGCATTATCCTTGTGGTATTGCCGAACATCCGAGTGATGTGTTTACATATTCACAATGAAGATGGAAAGCCTTCGAGCCAACATCAAACAAGCTCTGGTAGGTGGCATGAGATCTATTATATGGATCAACCATGTGACAACCGACGAGAAACAATGGGCGATTCAATCTCGAATCAATCCCGGTTCGAGTTATGGATTGACGGATACCTTTGAAAACCGTCTTTTGCATAAAACTCTTTTCTTTAGCACATCGACCGTGTACTCATTTTTCAAACCAAAGGTGTTTTATGATTGATAATTGATTTTCAATAAAACCTTCGTTGTATTGCAAAAACAATTTCTATCGAGCAATACACGATTGTTTTTCAAATCCTTTTATCAATCGATGGACTTAAAATTGCTGGTTCACTCAATCCGTGTTGTCTTCTTTGAGACGCCCGGTTTGAGAACACCTAGAATAGTCACAAACCCCGTCAAGGAAATTCTTGAATTATACCGATCAGGCGGTACATGTCTTGATCAGCGAGGCCGTGGGCGTGTACCTCAATTCAACGAAGTGATCAAAGACACTTCGTGCGATTTATTGCTAGCTTGTTGTATGCGTGTGTCGCCCAACGCTTGCGTAATTGATCGTAATGAAGCGGTCAATCCATAGCATGCTCACTTAACACATTCATCTCAAAAGAAATCATGATTAGTGCATCAATGACTCGATATTTTCACTCCATGCTTCGCCGCTCTGCCGCCAATATCATGAATCAACTAAAGCTTCCGCAACTCGATGAGAAGATATCATGATCCGTAATGTGAGCATGTTTGGTCCTAAAGTCACAACACCACAATGGATGTCTCGAGATTTTGATAGGCGATGATCTCAAATGTCGGCTCAAATTTATTATCACGTGGATCAAGAAAGACCTCCACTTGGAATAACCAAACATGCAATGTGATGAATCAATGACTACGAGCTTAGGAGCAAGGACTACATCATGAATGCAAGATCAATTGCTAATGTATTATCTAGTTGTATTCAATGTATTTTTGATACATGATTGAGGTGACCTTGGGAGATTGTTAGGAATTAGAAATTCCAGTATTAAAGAGTCGGTCACCTCAAGTATATGTAATCGTAAGAAAGCTCGTAGTCGTAGTTCTTTTAAGTTAAGTAGTATTTAGTTAAGTAACACCGTGGAGGACAGACGGGTCTTTACCCACTGTATGCACGATCCAGGCCCGATGTGTGGCGATTTATGTAAGACTATAAATACTCTACCTTCCATGGTAGAGTTGGAGCTCATAATAATATCTTTCACTTTCTCACTAAGTTCCCTAAACCTCTAACTTTCTCTCTCTAGAATTCCACTTATCGCCACCTTGTTGTTATGGTTTGATGTGTATGTGAAAACTAATATCCTACAATATCCAAGAAAAAGAACATCATTGGCATAAAATAAAATGAGATAGATGAAGGTTGTCCCTCCCTAACGAAATGCCACTGTAAAGATTATAAGCCTTTGCACCTTCCATAGCAATGTGCAGTCCTTCCATAACAATGATAAAAAAAAGTGAGAGGGGATCCCCTTGTCTTAAACCTCGATGTGACGTGAATTCTCGAGTCGGGCTTCCATTTATAATAACAGAAGATCTAGCCGAATGAAGGCAAGCTGAAATCCATCCTCGCCAACGATTTGGGAAGTTCATGAATTCCAACACGTTATCAAGATAAACCCAGCTGATAGAATCAAACGCCTTTTCGAAATCAATTTTCAGAATCATCACCTTTTTCTTCTTCTTTTTATACCAATCAAGAAGCTCGTTTACAAGCAAAGGACCATCTAAATATTGACGGCCTTTTACGAAGGCCGTTTGATCCACACTTACAGCCGTTTCGACCACCCGAGCTAATCTAAGCGCCAACAACTTGGCAATGATTTTATATTGAATGTTGATTAGACTTATTGGACGAAAATCATTTACCCACATAGGACTACTCACCTTTGGAATTATAGTAATGAAAGATGAGTTACAACCTAGAGGAATGTAAGACGACTCCATAAAATCCTTTACTAGATCCATAATATCATATTTGAAGATATCCCAATGCCTTTTAAAGAGGGAGAAAGTGAACGCGTCCGGACCCGGTGCTTTATCATTTTCACAAGACCACACTGTAAATTTTATTTCCTCCATGGTAACCGGTTGAAGAAGACTAGCTGAATGATCTTCTGATAAAGATTTAAAACGTGGGCTGCAATGTTGGATCCGAATAGAATCCATTCGTTGGAATTTGGAGCTAAAATGATCAAGAAATATTTGTTTCACCTAAGAAGCTTTAGTGATCCACGATCCTTCATGTTTGATTCCCTTAATCGCAAGAGAGTATCTTTTCTTATTCAGGATGTCTTGATAATATTTGTAATTTTCTTCTCCCTCAATGCTCCATTTAATTTTGGCTTTTTGAGCCATGTCTGCTATTTCCTTCTTTTCAATATCATAAATTTTGGATTTAATATGATTTCTCTCTTCAATATCCGATGAAGTTGTTGTCCCAAGCTCGATCAAAAAATCAACAACTCTTAATTTTTCAACAAGTTCTTGTTTGGACAGATTTCGGGATTTCAGGTTATTTGACCACCAAGAACGAAGATGACCCTTTAGACCTTTCAATTTGTTTTTGAATTGAATGGCCTTCAAAGTATGGTCAAGCTGTGTGAGCTCGCATGTAGCAGAAAGAATATCGTTGAATCCAGGTTCATCTAACCACGAATTCATAAAACGAAATGGTTTAGGACCGTAGTCAAGACTCTCTTGCTTGAGAAATAAGGGTCGATGATCATAAATTATGTTGTCGAGAGAAAGGACCAAAGTGTCTGTAAATAGAACTCCAACTTCTTCAGAAATTAGGAATCGCTCTAACTTACTCATTTTTTTACCATTCGGGCTCAATCTCGTAAAAGCGAAACCCCCCATTGATTGGAACATCAACAAGATGATTCGAGGTTATGAATGTATTGAAATCATCAGCTTCTCTTTGAATGAAATTACATCCCCACCGCTCTGATTCTTCTCGAACCGCATTAAAATCACCAAAAATTATATAATTCCCTTCATTATTGTACATGAACATAGAAAGCGTATGCCAGAGATCACGTTTATTTGAAGCGTCTTGAGGAGCATATATGTTGACAATAAAGCAATTGAATTTCAGAAAAACCCATTGACCTTGATCAATCAACATATGATCGAAACTTGTAACTTTAGAATTAACAAAAGCAGTCGGATCTCAAAGGGATTCCCACGAGCACTACTAACTGCAAAATCAAAGGTAAAATTACCCCATAAACTCTTCAACATAAACAAATCAGTGGAGGTTACTCTGGATTCTTGAATATCTAGAAAATTAACATTATGCCTAGAACAAATGTTAGCAATACGACGCTGTTTGACAATATCACCTATACCGCACGCATTAATAGAGAGAATATTCATTTAGACATATTCATCTCACCCATTCGACTTGTTGCATTCAATGCTTGTTGACATCCATTTAAGTCATGTCCTGTTAATACAAATAAGCCGTAAAAACGTTTATTAATATTTAGCGATCTCTTTGTGTTTTGTTGATAACAAATATAATGTTATCATAAGTAAAATTATAAGGATACATGTTATTTTTGTAAATCATCTACATATATAGTCATTTAATATAAATTGTTGTAATAATTCAATTTATTGTAATAGTTTATTAGGATGGGTAAAAACCACAACCCATGACCCATACCCATGGAGCATATCCATAAACCATGGAGTTAACTCATACCCATTGTCTAGATGCATTGCATATATTAGATACATTGTATCTACTTAGTTACCCATGGTCCAAAGTCTAGGACTCATGACCCATAACCCAAAAACCCATGGGCAAACAGGAGCGTCTCACGGATCCCTCAGGCAAGAGATCCGTGGGATCCGTGCAACAGTGGCAATAATTTGCCTATAAATAGAGAGTCATTTCTTCATTTTAACTCACCCCTTTTCTTACAAACTCTCTCATATATTCTTACATTCTTCTAACCTAAAGATCACTTGATCTAGAGAGTAGTTCTTCTTTCTTTTATTGTGATTCTCATATAGGTCCTTCTCTAAGACGAGATCACGAGCATTCTACAAGTCATCCAAGCAAGGGGTCCTTGATTGATTTGTTCCTCCACAATATTTACATGGCGAAGATCTTGTATTTCATATTTCACATATTTCTTTGTGTTATAGTAGTGTTGGTTTGTTCCTCCGTGTTACGGACTCGGTATTTAGCTTTGTCCAGAAAAAGTGTAAGCGACGTTGTGAAAGCTTCTCTGCCGAGTTGAAGGAGTTTTTTGACATAGTGCTTGAACTCTCAAGTAGGTGACTCGGGGAGTGGAATAGGGCAAGGAAGGTGTCCTTGTAGCCGAACCACTATAAATCGGTTGTGTCATTTCTATCCTTTACTTTACTTGCTTTCTTTACTCGCATTACTTTTAGATCAATACTTTCTCATCATCCATACGATTTCACATAACATCGAATCTAAAGTTTTTGAAACTAACTTAAAATCGGCAAAACTATTCAACCCCCCTTCTAGTTTTCCATAATTGGCATCAAGAGCTAAGTTTATAAAACTTGTAAAGTAAACCATATTTAAAAAAAATTCGATCACTATGGGTTGTGAAAATTACAAGGAAGGGCAATCCATGCAACGACCTTCACTACTTGAAACTAATGGTTTTATATACTGGAAAAATAGATTCGAAACGTATGTGAAGTCAAAAGATATTGATCTTTGGTACATCATTGTTGAAGGCCATTTTGAAGCCACTACAAAAGATGAAAACGGAAATTTAGTAAACACACCTCATGACAAACTCACCGATGATCATAAGAAAAAGCTTTCCAAAAATAGTGAAGCTAAAATGGTTTTATATAATGCTTTACCCAAAAGGAATTGAAAGAATTTCCATGCTTAAAACCTCTAAAAAATTTGGAATTCTTTAGTTGTAACTCATCAAGGAAATCAACAAGTTAAAAACAATAAAATAGATTTATTTGTTCAACAATATGAACAATTTTCAATATCGGATGAGGATATTATAGATCATTCTTTTGCTAACTTTAATACTATAATTACATCTTTACAAGCACTTGATGAGTCCTTCTCTAGTCGTAATCATGTTAGGAGATATCTAAGGGCACTTCCATCCAAGTGGAGATCTAAGGTGACGACAATCGAAGAATCAAAAGACTTGTCAATCCTCACCCTCTATGAACTCATAGGCAATTTAAAAGTCTATGAGCTTGTCCTTGCTAAAAATTCCCGCCTCAAAAGTGAAAGAGAAGCACAAATCTCTTGCCCTAAAAGCCAAAAAGGTCTCAAGCGATGAAGAAAACTCCTCTTCAGATAGTGATGACGAGGAGTATGCCATGGCGGTAAGGGACTTCAAGAAGTTCTTTACAAGAAAGGGAAGATATGTCAAGCAACCATATGACGACAAGAAGGGGTTCCGGAAAGGCAAAGATGACAAAAAAGCAAGGGATGAACGTGCTTGTTTCAAATGTGGGGACCCTAATCACTTTATTAGTAAGTGTCCCAAACGTGATGAACAAAAAGCGTTCGTGAGCGGCTCGTGGGGAATGAGCGAGGAGGAGGACGAAGAAATTTGTCTCATGGCAAATGACGAGGTGTGCTTAAAGGTCGACCTAGATCCGGATGAATGGATCAAGGATAGCAGGTGCACGAGGCACATGACCGGTAATAAAGATTTATTTTTCACATATGAATCCTTTAATGGAGGAAATGTGGTATTTGGAAATAGCAAAATCAAAATCATCGGTAAAGGTACGATTTCTAACAAATCTCTAACCATTAACGATGTGTGTCGTGAAAACCTAAACTTTAACCTCTTAAGTATAGGACAAATATGTGATAAGAATTGTAACGAACTTTTAATGAAACCGTAGGAAGATATTGAAAAACGGTATCACTATAGGTAGAGGAATTAGGAAACATGGAGTCTATGTCATTAAAATCGGTAATGAACCTAAAGACAAACTTTTCTTACTTATGGATGATACTTGACCTTATGGCATCGAAGGTTGGGTCATGCCAATATGCGACTTCTTCAATCGCTATCATCCAAAGATCTAGTAAGAGATCTACCAAAATTAAAATATGAACATCACTTTTGTGATGCTTGTAATGTAGGAAAACAAGTCCTTGCTAGTCACAAAGCTAAAAATATGGTCTCTACAACTAAGTGTCTAGAATTACTACACATGGATTTATTTGGTCCATCCGCTATCCAAAGTTATGGAGGCAATACTACACTTTGGTTATAGTGGATAATTACTCTAGGTACACATGGACTAAATTTTTAAAGAATAAAACCGAAACGTTCGATTACTTTGAAATATTGAGTAAGAAAATCCAAAGACAATTAGGAAGTCCTAAAGTGTCTATTAGAACGGATCATGGTAGGGAATTCGATAATGAAGTGCAATTTAGAGCCTTTTGTGACGCTAATGGTATTACTCACAACTTCTCGGCTCCTCGCACTCCACAATCGAATGGGGTAGTTGAAAGAAAGAATAGAACCCTACAAGAAATGAGTCGCACCATGTTAAATGAGCAATCCATACCTCAAAAGTTTTGGTGCAATGCCGTTGATACATCAACATACATACTTAACCGAGTCTTAATTAGACCATTTTTAGGTAAAACTCCATCCGAGTTACTTCGAGGCAAAAATCCTACGTTAGAACATTTTAGAGTCTTAGGTAGCAAATATTTTCTACTTAACACTAAAGATTACCTTACAAAATTTGATCATAAATCAACCGAAAGTATCTTTTTAGGTTACTCTCCTAATAGTAAAGCTTATGTCATATTAAATAAAGAAACAATGAAGGTTGAAGAGTCATTAAACGTAAAATTTGATGAGATTCCACCCAAATCTACTCTACCTCTTGTCGATGACGAGATAGTCGAGAGTGAAGCTATAGAAATAAAGAAAAATACAAACAAAGAAGATGAACCTTTAAACAATGAAATCATCATTATTAAAGAGTCTAAAGATCACCCGTAGATAAGGTCATAGGAAAGTTAAGCGAAGAACCTTAAGGTCTCAAGTCCAAAACCAAAGTAGCTTATTTTGTTTTGTCTCAACCATAGAACCTAAGAATACACAAGAAGCCATAAAAGATAAAAGTTGGGTAATGGCTATGCAAGAAGAGTTAAATAAATATGTTACTAACGATGTTTGGACACTCGTACCTCTACCTAGTAATCAAACCATAATAGGAACCAAATGGGTATATAAAAACAAGTTAGATGCAAACGGTGTAGTGTCTAGAAATAAAGCTAGACTCGTTGCCCAAGGGTATAATCAACAAGAAAAAATAGACTTTGATGAGACCTATGCCCCCGTGGCTAGATTAGAGTCCATAAGAATACTTCTTGCTTATGCTTGTGCTAATGATCTTAAGCTTTTTCAAATGGATGTTAAAAGTGCTTTTCTAAATGGTTTTATTAATGAAGAAGTATATGTAGCTCAACCTCTGAGCTTTATCGATTTCAAAAAACCTAAACATGTGTATAAATTAAAGAAAGCTATTTACGGTCTTAAACAAGCCCCAAAAGCTTGGTATGATAGACTCAAGTCATTTTTAATCAAAAACAACTACACCATGGGGTTAGTTGATAATACACTTTGTTAGTGCAAATATTACGATATTTAATCTATACAGTCTCGTTTGTTTTGATTGATGACAAACATGTAACTTGTAATATATAACTTAAAATATACAAGTTATTTGTAATCACATTTTGTCTCAACATACATTCAACATCTCTCGATGTCTCAAGTCCTCATATGTTACAACATAGGTTCGTACATGTTTGTTATGTGGCATTATGATCAAACCCATTAACAAATCATTTAGAATGTTTAAAATACGTTTAGAGTCATTAAGTATTTTAATAGGTTAACCATTCTATTTCGAACCTCATTTTACATTTTGCATTCACAAGTATTTTATACAAATACATCTTTTGTAAAATGTGTAACAAATATATACTTTTATTTGTACAAGTAAACTAACTATAATATTCATACAAGTACTAAAGTTTACTTACTCTTGACAAAATATATTTTATTTTGACAAGCACTCAACTAGATATTTTATTTTACAAAAGGTTACTTACATTTTATTTACAAGTAACTTACCTTTTAAATAAGTATATATATTTGTTTAAATGTATTTTTCATAAAAAAAAGAACACACTTTTTTATTACCTCATGCATAGTGTCATCTAAATCTTTAAAAGATTTTGGAAGATATTGTAAGATATCAAATCTAATAAATTATTATATTTTTGATTACCACTTTGATTATAAATACCAACCCATTGTTTTCTCATTTCTTCATCCCTTCCAACACACATTCTCTCTATCTTTCTTTCATATAGATAACAATGTAGTAACATACATTAATCACCCTCATCATCACATGATCATAATGCTTCTAACATTCATCTTTGTTGTAAGCATACTTTACATTTTGATCAACCAAGGAAAGCTTGGAGATCTAGCCATCCTCATTCACCAAAGCATATCAACATATGAGGATTCAAGATCTCTTGATATCCTCATTGATTGAAGACTTCTTATTTAAGAAGATCATTTAGATTAGTCATTCATATCCATTAGACATTTATGTCATGCATCATCATTGTAAACATTATTGCATCATCACAACACTTTCACCAAACTATATTAGATGGGTTATGTGTTTGTATCAGAAAACACAAGGTTTGTTATGTTGGGCCATAAAACATAACGGGAGTGGTTGTACCCGGAAAGAACTTGACATCTAGCTTAGTGTCGGAAATATTGTATAAGCGACGTTAGGTTGGTTCTACCTCGAACTAGAACCCGTATTTAGCTTTGTACCGAAAAAGTGTAGCGGCGATTGTAAGGTTTTCTCATGAGAAGGGGAGCTTGTTGATTTAGTGAAGTAACTCTTGAGTTGGGTACTCGGGGGAGTGGAGTAGGGCGAGAGAGGAGATCCGTGACCGAACCACTATAATTCCTCGTGTTCGGTTTGCACTTTCCTTTCTTTATCTCTTTACTTTTATAATTTATTGTGATGTGATTTGATGTTGATGCTTGTGTGACAACTTGGTTTACTATGCTTTATATTAGTCACAAACAATAATTGGTATTTTCATATTATAACAAGCTTCATAAGTGATTTGATACAAAAGAATTAACGTTTTTAAACGGTAACGTATTCACCCCCCCCCACGTTGTCACAATTCTCAATTTCCGGTCATTTCTCATTTACTATTTCATCGTTATATTGTAAACTAGGTTCTGAGTATCAAATTCACGTAACATTAATGGTTTAGCGTGAATTCATGATCATATCATCGAGGACATTTCATATAGACTAAGTTTAGTCTACATATCATTAACATCATTGTCATCACATTAGTTCATGCATGGTTTTGCATTTCACATTAAACGTCTAATCTCATATTAAATAAACGTTATCGCGTGATTTATTTATTTTGAACAATTGATCCATTACTTCCAAAAATTATCCCGATATATTTTTATACTTATATTAAGTTTATAAAAATAATATTATGAGTTTACCAAGTGTTTTAAATTTATTTTGTATATAAATTGTTATATTTATATAATTACGATGGTTTTCTTAAATACTACACGATTATTATTATTTCACCAAATTTTGCAAGAAATGTATTTTATAATTTTATGACCTAAATATATTTTATCTTGACCAGTGAAAATTTATTTTATCTAACGCTACCTTAAATATTCAAATGGGTACACAATTTACCACAAGTCTTCAATTTACTTACAAGTAATTACACATTATACTTTTAATCTCTATATTATATATAACGGGAGGCGTTACGTAGATAATGCCACATAAATGCCAATTCATTGCCCATGGTAATTCATTATTAGCCATATCATCACATTGTTGTATGTATAAGCATTTTTAAATTTAGTTTATTAATTGTTTTTAGTACCATGTCATCACATTAGTCCCTATTAATATTTTTATTAAATTTTCGTTTTTAATATATATGCATTTGGTGATTTTTTAATTTAATTTGTTATTTTGTAAATTTGGATTTTATTTAATTATTTTCGAAAATTTTTTGTAAAAATGAGCCTTGCAAGTTGAACCTGGTTGGTTTGTTGAATAACATGTGTGTTACCACTAAGGCAACATGACTTTTGGAATATGTTGCAAGTCCAAAATTATAAATCTACGCAACCATTATGTAGAGAATCCTACAACTTTGTGAACCCTAAACAAAAACTCAAAAACCATATATATTTTTTTGTTTATACGGTTCATTATATTTTTTTCTCAAAAACCCTAATATCATTTTTCCCTCACAATCTCATCTAATGATTATAATTTGGATGTTGTACATTGTCATACTATTGTTTGAACAGCTAAATCGTTCACGAAACAAAGTTTTACTTATGGTTTAATCTTTGTGATCTTTAGTTGGTTCAATTTCAAGTGAGATAGTTTTACTTATTGATGCTAGAGCATTTCTGATGCATGTGCCCTCGCAATTGCTTGAAGTTGAGTCTTTATTACTGCTCTTATTTTACCGAACGTTTTGTAGTTTTAATATAAAATATATATGTAAGCTAAAGTAACGTGTGTTTCATGGTTTCATGCTTTGAGTTGTCCTCATACATGAATTTTTAATTGTTTCTTAATGCTATATATATTCAAAGTTTTTAACACTCTCAGATATGGCATAGCAACATTTCGATCTCTCATTATCTCAGATTGCATATGCTGATTTTATTTTATTAAAAGGTTTAAGTTTTGTCCCTTCATTTATGCATCTATTTAATATCGACTACAAAGTTCAAATCTCATCTTATAAGCTGTTACACAATGTGTGCTTTGTTGGAGAGGGAAAAGAGGTTGATCTAAGAAGAATGTCCGAGATCAAAACTTCGACAGCAGTGCTTAAAGTATCTCGGACCTGAAGATCATTTAATGAATTTGATAATTTGATTATTATGAGTTCAAACAGCAAAGCATATCCAGACGGCGTCTATGATTCTGGCATTCAGGTCTGTGTTTGCTAAGGGAGTATTCTATAATCTGTTAATTGTATAGGCATCATTATAGATACTGGTAGCGATTCAGCTTCTCAACAGTCTACAGTACACAGAATGTCGCCAACGTTTGGAGATTATTTGTTATATATCTGGTGCGTTTATTTTTATAGAAATTTTACTTTTCGCTTACATGTATTTTCCTGTATGGATCCATAAATCAAGGATAATCAAACATAAAGGACTTTTGTAGTCACATGCATAGAAACTAACAAACCAATGTCTTAATACATGACATCAAACATAAAGGATTAAGGTTTCAAATGAATATTGTGCATCTTTGTTTTGAAGGGTTTTGGGAATCGATGGTTTTTTAACAGTTGACATCTTTGTTTCTTTATCCAGCATTTGTAACTGGAACCCAGATTACGGGACACTATAAACCTTCTCAAGAATATGCAGTTGGTTATGTGCCTACACACGCTCACTTTCATACTGTCGGTATGTTTGCTCTGTTTTTTTTTTCACGACTTTATTCCTGTTTTAGGATTTATGTTGTTGTCCATTTTTGATGGTATGGTCATTCGTGCTATAGATGTTGCAACCTCTCTGCGCCAAGGGAATGGTAATAATAACAATGTACCTGTTGATAATGTTATGAACGCGATGGTGTCGAATGTCGTTGCCGTTGAAGATGGTTGTTCACTTCAACATCATGTACCCCAAGGTTGAGTCTATTAATATAACCTCATTGTTTTGTATCTTCATACATTTACCTTTGTCTCATATCCTATTACCATCATTTTATAATTGTAGATAGTCAGTGCTTGCCGGGTACGCTCAACCAATTATTGTTTGCGCTGAACAACATGCAGCAGATGCAGGCGCACAAACTTCAGTGGCTATGAATGTATCGGCTGCAAGTTCATGTCATCAGCAGGGTCTAGATACTGGTAGACTGAGCGATACGCCTTCAGGTCTCAAAACATCTTTAATATTTCAAAGATACTGTATACTCTTACGTTGCCATTTTCCGTACTCAATACACTATTCGATTTAATTTTCATGTTTCATATATAAATATCGAAAGCGCAAGAATGTTACCAGTGTTGGTAGCTCACACCTGCAAAATGCAACCGCCTACTAGAAGTATGTTATTTTGCAGCTTTACTTTTAATTGGGTTTCGCTTTACATGGACGGCATTTCTTCGGTTCCTTATATGATCTATGTTAAGCCCCCTATTTTACTTTTTCCGAATGATTAACTGTCGCCTGTTTCTGTTACAGCTACAAGGGTTGCAAATGCCACGCGCTCTTTTAATACAATTACGGGTTCTACTCAGTCGCGGTGTATTTCAGAATGTACGTTTTCTAAAAAAATTGTATATTTTATTTCTTTGATTCACTACTATCATTTTGACCACTTTTCTATTAGTTGTGGTGTTTAAGATCATTCGTTGTTCATTACTTTTTTCCAGCTGGGCCTAGCTCCTCTTATGTGCATTTGTGTGCCGCTCCCTTACGTATCAATCATCTCATGCGTGTTCACTGTTCAGTGAGGTTCGTGTACTAATATTCGTGTGTCCGTCCATCGTCACAATCTTTATTTTTCTTCCTTTTTTCTTGAATATTTTTGGTTTTCATTGTTTTGTTTATTTTATCTCTTTCAGGCCCACCAAAGACATATGTTTCCTTAGGTAAGTGTAACTTTGTTTGTACCCATTGTAGAGCCCTTTTTTGGTATGACAAGTGTTTCAAGTCAGGGAGTCGTAGATCGCTGGAGTACCATCGATATTGCATGAAAGGCAAAGTTGTATTGCGCCCGCAGCCTGAATATCCACATTACATAATGCAGCTGTTCACATACAGACATTTCATGGAAATCATAAGGGCTTATAATCAAATATTTTCAATGATTGAAAGAAACGAAAAGGAGTTCAAAGTATAGCAGTATAATATACGCTAGGGAGGCATCAAGAAGGTATTATTCTTTTGATTCAGACAGTGATACGACACTAGAACCTGATACTGATCATGCACATCGAATTGACATAGAGGAGAGTGGGGGAGAATAACAGTTTTAATATGGTTCTTATATTTTGCAAATTCATATTCATATAGTAGCCTGATTTCATTGCTTTCATCATCATTCACTGAGTCACCCATTTGGCAATATGGAGCTCAGAAGAAACCAAGCTACTATAAAGATACAGTTATCACCCACACAAGAGACTGCGACAGGAGTAACTCGAATTGGACATGAAAAATCTCATGACTAAATCTTTATGAAATAACTGACACCAATCACAATGAGAAAAGTGAAGTATATTTTGTGAAAGAAAAGTAATTGACGGCCTACTCTCGGAGAGAAATGCTGGAACATATATAAAAGTAACGACGGGAAGTACCAGTACCTTAAAAATCCATTACGATAGTGGAAGGTTTGACACCAGCACATCTAGCCATCTATATACCTCTCGCTTTCTGTAACCTGATAAAAATCCAACGCGTCAGCTTGCTAAGCTAGGATCAGAGACCATAAATGTAAGTCGACGTTTGGTATTGTATATTGGTTTTCAAACAAATAGTTTATTTCACTCACGGATAAGCAAACTACAATAAGCCGATCAACAGTTTTAATAATCAATCCAAAGACCCCCTAAAACAGTTTTAATAATCAGTCCAAATGCATCCTAAACAACCTTTTAAAAACATGTATTCGGACAAATTTTCGGCAACCAAACAACCATCTAAAAGTTACTTTCCGTTTAAAGGTAGCTTGACTGAATAGAAATTAACAATCAAGCTTGGCATATGTTGCAGGTGTATGAGGGACATATTTAGCGAGTGCTACTGTGCCTACAACAGGTTCTGCCTGCAATTAGTCACCCAATCAGGATTAGTAACATGTCAACACAATTGTTTTAAGCATACTAACAATTGTTGCCTTAATCAATCACAGTATACTATACTCTTGATCATGTGTTTGAGGCTTTGGTGATAATGATTGTAATATTCCGAGCTACAATTCCTCTTAACCTGATTCCTAATATCAGTATGTGAGGAGCAGCAAAGATCGTAAAAGAGTCCGTTTCAGGTTTGTATTATTTATTTATTTTATTATTATTTTTTTGTAAATTATATTGTTTGTTTTGACAAAAGGTACCTTTTATTGTTCAGGCAACCGTAATGGTTTTAAAATATGCAACGGGATGAGGCTAATACCCCCCAAAAAGTGGATGTAAAACCTGAACCAGTGAAAGTTTTTATGCGCAATGGTCTCTTCAAAGACAAGAATCCAGACCCTTAGCAACCATATATCGGTCTGCCTCAACGGTTGGGTTGCATGATTCCACTGTTGCATCACTTTCAGAATTCTTCGTTTTGTTGATTACTCTTCTGTAAACAGTGTAATGCCCACTTCCCGTATCTCCAAAATGCTCCACAACTGAAACAAGATTGTACTTATGGTGCCTATTTGGTGGTGTAGAGTTTGAAGTCTCACATACCTAAGTAGAATGATACAATGGCAGGAAACGAGTTATAAAGGGAACACAGTAGACTTTTCAGGTCTAGCAAGTAACTTATAAACTCAATATTTACGAAATTTATTTAATATGTATGGAGATAATGATAAATACATTACTGTATTATATAAAAGAGTTCCTCTGGGTTATGGCCTATTTCTACTGGATCAAATGGGTCGCACGGGTCAAAAGTCGCTCAAAATGTAATTTTTAATGTTTACAACATCTGAAAAATTAAACTTTAACTGTGATAATATAATTATTGTATACATATTTAGCACATTTATTTGTAAAAAATGAGCATAAGTATCTACGGGCCCACCCAATTAACCCAACCCATCGCATTCCAAGATGTGAATTTCCTACATGAACACAATATGACCCGTGACTAGACCCACCCGTAGTGGCACTTCTAGCATTATTATTTCAGAAATACAGGAGTTCTGGATATAATGTCTCCAACCAGTCTAGACTGTTAGAGGATTGTGGTTCTTATGTCACATGTAACATTATATTACATTCTTCAAATGATGTTTTGCTGTTTAGGAGATTGTCGCTAACACCACATATGAGAAGACTAACAAAAATGACATTTAAGAGGCAAGGTGAGTATCTGAACTTGCCTATCGTGTATGTAAATGTGATTATAGTTATTTGTTTAATAGTTAGTATAGTGGAATATTTCTCCTTTTCACTTCCTACATGCCACTATGATGTCATGTCTCATTTTGCTATAGCTATTAAAGGGCTAGCGTCTTGAATCAGCTCATGACATGCATGTAGTTTAGATAGGTTAGCTCTAGGTCTGCAAGCAGCCTGAGCTTAATCAAACCAGATGAACCTAGCAGCAAGAGAATGCAAGCACAATATCATAGTTCTGGTAGAATTGTAATTCGTTGTAAAAAAGGGGGCAGATAGTAATCATCATATAGAAGCACATACTCTTTCTTTGTGTAGTATCCTCCTTCGGGTGATGTACTTAGAGCATACTTAAGATTTTGGGTGTATGTGTTATTTACTTTAAACTTTGATTCGTTCTTCTACATTTCAGACTGTTCTACATTGTGGTTAGAAATGATGTGTGATGCCATTGATGACTGATTTATCCAACTTTTTATCATTCACCAAATCCAGTAAAATCTCAACTGTCGATGCATCAGCTGAGAACCCCTTACCAACCATTTCATGAAGAACTTCGATTGCTCTGGAGACATCATTATTACGAATAAGACCCTGTATAACTATGTTGTATGTGCAGCCATCTGGAGGGCAATGGCGAATTTTTGCCATTTCTTGAAACAATATCATTGCTTCATCATGAACACGTCCCCTAAAAAGTCCATCTATCAGGATATTGTATATACGAGTGTTTGGTTTTAATCCATTGTTTGGAAGATCATGAAAGACGACTTTTGCATATTCAATTTTCTTGGCTTTGCACAAGCCTTCAATCAAAATGCCATAAACCGCGACATCAAGATCCATCTTTGAGTCTTTCATCTCTCGAAATAATCGCATTGCCTTTTTATAATAATACTTCTTAAACAGCCCATTTAACAAGATCCGGGTTTTGTCCGTGTGATTGCATTTTCTTCAAGAGATCCAATGCAATACAAGGCTACCGACTAAGACAAAACCCATTGATCAGAGTAGTGTAAGTGACGGTATTAGCAACCAGGTTTCGTTCAGTCATTTTATTAAACAACTTTAGCGCGTCATCTACCCTCCGTTTCTTACAATATCCATTGATCATAATGTTATATGTCTGCACGTTTGGCTCACACCCATTCCCACTCATCGAATCCACTCCGTTCTCTGCCTCACATAATCTACCTTGCAAACAATACCCATCCGCCAACGTGCTATAGGTAACCACATCAGGCTTCACTCCTTTCTCAATCATCATCTCAACCATTTTAGCAGCCTTTTCGACCTCCCCTTCTTTACATAGCGAATCCTAGAGTTACACCATCTTTTCAAATAACTCCACACCCTCGCTCCACCTATTTTCATTACACAAACCACGAATCATAGAGTTACACATAGCCACATTCGGTCTCATCCCTACACTAATCAACCACTCAAAAAGTCCAAAAGCTTCACTCACCCTTCTATCCTTACAAAGACTATCAATGATCATATTATACACCACAACACCAACTTCCATTCTTCTAATCTCCATCTTCTTAACCAACTGAACCGCAGCATTAGTATTCTCCATTTTACATAACCCGTTAACAATAGTCCCACAAGTGATCACATTCGGCTGAATCCCTAGCACCACCATCTCCTTAAACAACTCCACAGCCAAACCCATCTCATTTACACCAATCAAACCCTTGATCAAAGTAGTAAACCACGCAACGTCCACTTCATAACCAAGTTTCAATATTCGTCCGAAAAATAGAAAAACCAAAATCGACCCGGTTCAAACAACAATAAAAATGAACCAAAACACTCAAAATATGACCATCAAGGTCAATTTTTCCTATAACTTCCATTTCTTTCACTAACGATATCGCAGCCTGATATTGTTTCATTTTCGCAACGCTACTACTACTTGAGTAAAGTAAAATAATGAAGGTAAAGGGTCGATTTTAAGCATTTTGTCGAACAGTTGGTGTGTGTTATCGATTGATTTGAAACCGATCCTGCATTGGTTTCTAACGAATTTGTTTAATCGGGTTCGGCTTTTGGTTAACTTTGAAGGGTTGTGGACGTTATTTATGGCGGGAGTGTGAATGAAAGATTTGAAATTGGGATATTGAAAGAAAAGGTTTAAGTATAAGGGGTTTTGAGAAAGTTTTAATTTCATTTTCTCTTTTGTGTTATGGGATGACTATTGACCTATGATTAGCTAATAATTATACTCAGTGTTTTAAAATCTAGGCTGAACCGTGAAGCGATTGGGTGATTGGAAGCGGGTATGAAGCGAAAAAACCCGATTGAATCACCAGTTAAACCGTGATCTGATGACTTGACCACATCAATTAAAAAACCAAGTTTTTAAAACATTGGTTATACTTAAATCTTAACAATCCTAAATAAAGATATGTTGTTTGAGAAACTATCGGCTTAACAAGTATAACTGTTAGCTCATGCGTTGCTACGAGTTTTACATTTATTTTATTGATTCTCAAATTCTTTTTATTATTAACTGATATGTAAAGGTAAACACTAAATTTTAGAAATTCAATATTTAGCGGTAACCGTATTCAACAAAATAAAAACTTCGTATATAAGAGTAATGTACACCAACATATAAATAAAACATTTATAAGTTAAAGTATGATAATATTTGCATTGTTTTAATAAACTAGACATATCCGCGCATATCAGGGACAGTTTATAGTAACATCAATTTGTGTGTATTTATTTGTGGAGTAGTATTTGAGAGTGAAGAAAGATTGTGAGTTAAATTCTAATAAATAATGAATAGTTTGGATTCCTTTTTATAAATAAAGGTATTTTAGTTTAAACTCAAACGTATTTGTTACATGTTTATACTTTACATATAAAAACAAAAACAAACATACACTAACTATAATTGTTTCATTACGTTTTTATAATTTACATCGACACAAACAATAACATTATTTATAAATATTAACAAAACAAAATTAAAAAAAAAAACAAAAACTCAAAACAAAAAAAAAAATTGTTAAAAGTTATTGTTTAACAATTCTAAATAAAGTATTTCATTTAACAATGAACAACAAACAAATATCCAAATGTATCTTAAAAGCCTCGAATGACTCGCTACAACTGCTATTAAGATTCAAACAACTTTTTATGGCTACTTGGCATGTCAATAAATATCCAAATGTATCTTAAATATCTGATGTCCTAAAATAATCTGAATTACCATGTTTTTTTATCTACCAATTTGTATATGTAGACAAGGAGGGCTTTGAGGGCGTTAAGAGGACTTGTGAGGTTGTAAAAATTGATGCTACTTAAGATTAGTCCCATAATACTTTCAATATTTTAATAGTCCGTGCATTTGTGAGCGCTTTTTACATAAGATAAACAAGAAAATATGTACATATACATTCTGTTGAATATATTGTGGTTTATGGATTATATCATGTTGCATCTCTCATGGGCTTCTATTTGTTTTCAGGTACAACGCCTTCTTATCATTTGGGTATTTGTGATTAACAAGTTCCAAATGAGATGTTCTTTAGCGTAGGAAAGAAGAACAATATAGGCTTACGGGGAGCTTACGCATTAAATTTAGCAAACCAAGGTATATTAAGGATGAGCAATTTATAATATGTATTTAGGAATCATGAGGTGTACACAATGATCAACAATTGCATTTATCTTCACACATTTTGGTTTGAAATTGATCGAAAATGGTCGTTTTGCCCTAATATTTGCTGTTGATCACAGAGATCTATATGGTTAAGGAGTACTCTAAAGTATGACATAATAAGAATTGAAACACAAAAGAATTGAAACTAAACATATACAATTATTGTTTCTATAATGAGAGCCTAAATGATAGATAAAATCGAGATGAATGCTTTAGGACTAAGACGCGACTGACACCCTTCGTTATAATTGTTAAACCAATTATACCAACTTTAACCCTTATCATGTATTTAAATTAACAAAAAAACAACAAACAAAAATTATAAGTCATGCCATCCATTGGTAGCAACAGTATATATATATATATATATATATATATATATATATATATATATATATATATATATATATATATATATATATATATATATATATATATATATATATATATATATAATATATATATATATTAAATGAATGACTATCCTCCCTGTCGACAAGGCGGGTGAGTCATAAGAAATTTGCAAAATATCTCTAGTGTATTATGTATTATACTACTAACTTAACTCACTTACTTCATTTTTCACAAGTAAAAATATCTCTTGCTCTCTTTCTCTCCAAAACCGCATTAAGACCAAGAAGGAAGGAATCATCACAATAATTTTCTAGACAAAGTTATTTAACAATCTAGTATCACTCTTTGTAAAGGTTTTGCAATAAAACCTAAGGTGATTAGGAAAACCCATTGTCCTTAAACCTCATCATATTTCTTGTAAGCATTCATATTCATGTTTTATTTCACATTCATTGTTATGGTCATACCATTTTATTTGAGAAACATGCAAGTTATGTGATGTTTATACCACTTTTAAGGTTTTAAGTGTTAAATATATATAATCCATCCTATAAATTACTCCTTGTTATATATTAGTTTTGGTGATGCCTAGGAAACCATGACATCCTAAGAAGGTGTATGGTAGGATTAGAATAGCTTCGGAGTTGTTTTGAATGGGTTAGAATAGGTTTGGCGCGAGAAAAACTCATTTCGACAAGTTTGCAAAAGGGTGCATCCTTATTTTCAAAATCTGGAAAATCCGACCAGTAGGTAAAAATTTTGGCCTATATATTTAGAAAATATACTTTAAAACGAAACCGTGGCCGCTTGAACGGATTAAAACGGAGTTATAACGAAGAAGTTATGAATTTTTCAAGTTGGCGCGAAAATATAAATTTCGAATTTCAGCAAACATTGTTTATTTTATACGAGTCAAAAATGAAGCTTGGGCATTGTAAATTATGTCGACTTGTCAAAGATATGTTAGTATACTTGATACAAAGCTAAAGACCTTTAAAAGCGTAGAAAGCAATTTGTAACGATTAAATTATACACGTTTACAAAAGTTGCCGTAACTTTTATCATATAAGAAAAACTATCTTGATTTCTAATAGACAAGTTTTGCGGCAAAACTAGAGACCAAGTTGAAGGTTGTTTTTAACATTGATTTAGAACTTTTTATAAAGTGATGTCTTCTAATAAAAGTGAGTTCGCCAGGTATATTTTCCAAAATGTCCGACCGTTTGTCTAGCGGAGTTGTAATGAATTAATTACGGTCGCTTAAACTTTGCCGGAAAACCATCCTTAAACTATATTTTGGGACAAAAGTACTATACTTAACTTATATTTTTCTTTGTGATCGAGACCTCTAGGATGGAAACTTAAACACTAAAAACTTGAGATAATGATACAAGCTTCCTAAAACCGTTGAGTTCGTTTCCTAACGCAGCGTGTACCATTTACGACTAGCTTTTAGAGGCCGTTTTAGTCACTTTCATGGAAATTTCAACGACATTATTTTACGACGAAAAGTTATAATTTCATAATAAATCACTAAATGATTATCGTAGGATATCGTTTCAACGTAAATACTTGTAAAATAATTTATAAATTGTCAAGACTTTATAAGATTATTTTTTTTCGACGATAAACTTTATATTTCAAAAGTGTACAAGTGGTATGGATATCATATGAGTTTGCATGCACGACATTGTTTCATGACTTATATTAGAGCATATCATTCATAATAGGTTGCGGTTAGAGTGTTGCATCTCATTTATGTGCATCCACTCTGTCATCATAACTATTACCACAGGTGAGTAATCAGACCCCCTTTTTACCGTTTTGCTATATTTTTGGGGCGAGATGCATGAACCATACTTGAATTGAATTGATTCTTACTTTTGTGAACTCTTTGACTTGAACATTTGAACTTGAAACAAATCCTTGAACTTAAATATAAACTTATGAATTGTTTGGACTTATTGAACCAAATGCGTGTTATGACCTTGACCTAAAGTCTCCCATGTTCGAACATCACTATAAAGTCTCCTTGTTCGAGCAACCTAAAGCCTCCCGGTCCGGGAGCAGTGTCTCACTATGTTACTGAGCGTTCTCAAAATTCTCGCCTTATTGGTGGAGTGTGCAAATTCTCCCTTGTTGAGTGTTCTTAATTGTATATAATAGTTGTATGATGTATTGTTCGTACATTCGCATTGTTAGTCTCCTATTAGTAGGTACTATGGATAGCGCTATTAGAGGTCGGCCAACCTCTCGTCCACTATGTTCTGGGATGCATATTATTTATTCTAGGGGCTTTACGCATACATTATTATATACGTGGTACTATATTGTGAACTATTATGACCACTTATACTTGACTACTTGATACGCAATATTTTGTGCAATGGGTTGTGAACACACAGGTTGCAAGTTTTGTATGGTGGAACTTGGAACCGAGTGGATTACAATGCCTTTGCTTTGTGGACTACTTCCGATGACCGAAACCTTTGAATATATTTCTTACAAGTTTTCTTATTTCTGAAACGTGTATACTCACCAACTATTTTCATAGTTGACCCGTTTTCTCTCATGCTTTTCGGTGATCGTTAGTAAGCTTTTTCTACCGGTCTTGCATAATGAAGTTTTCACTTGTCACTACAAATCGTTATGTAATAAAACGCTATATTTGGAATCTAAACTTTGTACTATATTTGCCGATGTCGGCTAAACTGGTATTGTAATGGTGTACTCTTTCTTTTAAATCTTAACGTTGGTATGTTCTATTATCTTGTGCTTACGTTCCTTTCCTTACACCTCGTGTTTCTGCCTCCGGCGAGGGTGTGACAGATTGGTGTCAGAGCCAAAAGTTATAGAGAATGCCGATTTTTCAAAAAATAAAAATCACAGCTATAACCGGAATAAAGTTTTATTAAACACCGAACATCATCCGAGTCAACTAGTCCTATCGTTGCATCGTTACTCATAAACTATACATAGCCTGATCAACTATGTCTAATTTATGAAGAACCATGCAATGATAAGAGTGGTAGTTTTAAATCATGTTTAGTCGAGTCTTTAGAGTCTGGTCACCTGAAGTTGCATTGGTCGGGTGGGTATGCATAGCATGTTTTTACGCTCACGTCTACATTACCGTATCTTATTTATACCCTCTCTTTTCCATCTTTCGACTTGTTAGACATAGCATGTCTCTGTTCCTGTCATATTTCGATTACTATAACACAATACCACCGTTCTAAACCTCATCTGCCTTCGTCCGAGTGTCATTTACTCAACCCGATATTTTGGTCCATTGCAGGATCATGGCTGCTAGAAACACACGCTCAGGAGTCAATAACAACGGCAACCCAAACAACAATGACAATCCAAACAACAACGCGATGGAATAGCGGATCTACTCACCCAAATTATGACACACCTTGATGCTAGAGCAGACCAACAACGGAGAAGGTACTTCAAACACTTTGGTCATGGATGCGGCTACAAGACTTTCATGACATGCAAGCCGATGGAATTTTATGGTACCGAGGGTGCCATTGGATCGTTTTGGTTCGAGAATGTTGAGTCGAAACTTAGTATCACGAAGTGTCTTGAAGGAAACAAGGTTGAGTTCTATCTTTGGTCTACTACAAGGTCGAGCATTGACACGGTGGAACAACCAAGCTGCGAGACTAGAGGAAGAGGGCCGCAAATCGTTATCTTGGGAAGCATTTAAGAAACTACTAAGCGATGAGTCTGCGAGAAAAGATGAAGTCGTGTCGGAGGCGAAATTTTGGAATCACTGATGGTTGGAGTAAAGTCGACAAGTACACAATCCGTTTCCACAAGCTAACTAGGATGGTTCCTCACATGGTTTCCATCGTGGAGAAGTTGATCGACCGATATATATGGGGATTGATACGGAAATTGGGAGGGGCGTCACCGTCGAACCCAACCACTGCAAGCCGGTGGGCATGGCGTATCGCTTGACAAATGATGTGATCGTGCGGAGAACTAACAAAATCAAACGACAATGGACGGAAGCGGCGGAGGATCGCCGAAGTCGAGACCGGGATCGACAAAACAAGAGGCGTGAATAACCGGGAACTATGGGCGACCACTCGGGGCGCAAAGGATATCTGAGTCCACATCATATGTGTACTCGATGTAATTATCATCACTCAGAGCGCTCAAAGTGCCACAAATGTGGATGACGGGCCACATCGCACAATTGCTCAAACAGACTGGAACCAAGGACAAAGAAAAGCATGTTACGAGTGTGGAAGTCTGGATCACCTTCGAACACACCCAAAGTTGAAAGGAACACCTAACCAAGGAGGTAATCGTCCAAACTGGCGTTGGCAATAGAAGGCCCACAAGATCGAACATTGAAGTTCCCCAGCGTGGTCGAGCATTCTATCCGGTACCGGGAAGCCCGCAACGCGTAACGGGTACATTCTTTCGAACAACTACCTTATTTCGCACGACATGATTTTGAGTGCATACTTCCTTCCAATTTTACCACGTTCACGACATTGATTAATTTGAGACCTATCGATATTGACTTTAATTGTACATTATGTTTTGATTTGATTTGTGTAAGCAAATCCAGAGCAAACGGATCTTTCAAAAGACTTCATTCAAGGAAGTTGAATCCTATCATACTAACAACTTGTTTCCTAGCTTGATCTAGTGCGGTTCTTGTTTGACGAGTTGCGAAAATCAAGCTAAGAGTCATATTTACTCAAAAGGTCTTTTGAGGTATCGTTCGGTGTTGGGTAAGTTTACCCTATCAAATCTAATCACGGGCATGTATTTAGTTGGATGAGGAACCCATATGCATGAGCATTGACATGATCATTTAGACTATTAAATACGAGCATGAACTTTTAGAACCTTTGTCGCGGTTCGGACTATAGTATCATTAATTGAATCACGAGGACGTGATTCCGCTGACATGGGAAGAATGTCACAATTCTCAATTTCCGGTCATTTCTCACATTTACTATTTCATCGTATATTGTAAACTAGGTTTACGAGTATCAAATTCACGTAACCTTAATGGTTTAGCTGTGAATTCATGATCATATCATCGAGGACATTTCATATAGACTAAGTTTAGTGGCTTTGTTTGAATATGTCGATTGGTTTTTTGTTTTTTGGTCGATTCATGTCCAAACATCCTATAACACCGTTCATCTCTAACATTAATACTCGAATTTAAAAAAATGTCATTATGTTACGGTTTTTCTTAATATTTTTTCAAATTCTTTTAAGTTTCTATAAATGTAATTTATCATCACATAAACCATCACCATAACAACTCCTCGTTTTCTAATCACACACGCAATTCATATGGATTGTTCTCTTCCACATGCAATCGAAGAAATTAAAGTCGAACTAATGAAACAAGTTGATGAGGACAGGTGTCGTTCACAATTGATTATCAAAACAGTTGTGATCTTTGGAAACACGGCCAAAGCTAAAACATAGATAATTAGAGCATATATTAAATGCAAAGACATTACACAAGAAGAACATGTTTTGCTCGAATTTTTTTTAAGAAGCTAAGAAAGATTACAACATTTCTTATGAATTGTTTTCTTTGTAGGACAAAATAAATGATCAAGTGAGTGCTATAATTATTTGGATGCATAAAAGTATAATAGGATGGATGTGTTTTTTTTATATTTGTGTAATGTGTGTTTTTCTATAATGTATTATAATATTTTTATATTAGTATAATGTGTTTTAATATGGCTTAAATGATAGTCATATTGGTGATGCTGATTATTAGTCCCGCCACCTCAGTCGCACCATCCATCTCTGTCACCACCTGATCCACCACATATAAAGAACACCACCACATAAACTCATATATTCTGACTTCAATCAGGTAGCTACAATATACATACATCGTATCGAAATGCTTTATGTCACTACGCAGTGGAGTATTTGTTTTCATACGTGTTCATAAATGGACATGCCACAAGTTTAACTTTAGTAATGTACAACTGCACAACGTTCATATTTTATGGTAGTGTGTGATGGTGTTGGTATGAAGGATTTGTGGTTTCTATGGTGGCATGTGATGAACTTTTTTGTGATTTTTAGGTGAAGTAGGTTTTATGTGTGTTGGAGGAAAAAAAAAATAAAGATAAAGAGATGATCATAGGGGATAGATTGATTGTCAAAGATTGTTCTTTGTTGTATATATGTTTATCGGATATTATGTTTTATTAGGTTTTATGCATATGTGAATATTTAATATTTTAGACAACTTGTGATGGTTCGAAAGTGCTTTCAAATATTCTTTGCATCCCCAGAGAGATACATTGTTTCCATTGTGACTTGCTCGTCAAAAGGGGCATGATTGATTTGAGGTGGAAAGGTTGAAAAAGAGTTATGGCAATAGTGGTTAAGAGGTTAAAAAAGATATGTATTTGGGTTAATGTAGGGCTGAGCATCGGTCTAAAACCGACTCGACCCGAACCGACAAAGCCAAAAACTGAAAATTGTGAAAAACCTAAACCCAAACCAAACCCGAACTGAGTATGGTTGGTTCGGTTCAGTTTTGTGTCAGGTCCGTTGGTTCGGTTCGGTTTTGTGTCGGGTCCGTCGCTTCGGTTCGGTTTAGGTGTCTTTATGTGTGTTTTAGTCGGTGTTTGGTGGACCCGAAACCGAACCGACCCGACCCGAAACAGAAAATCGTGGAAAACCTAAATTGAAACTAAACCAAGAGCTGTCAGGTCGGATCGGTTTTTATCGGTTAGGTCGGTTTGGTTCAGTTTTGAACCTTCTATGCCTAGCCATAGGTTAATGTGTGAAAATGGGTACGTGTGTGAATGTGTGTTTATTAAGGTGTTTGGATAAGTGATACGCGTACAACGCGCGTTCGAGGTCAAAGGAACTTCCTTTTCGTCGAGCAAGTTTTTCAACACCCTAGGCAGTGAACCTAATCGTTGTAGTGTAGTATTAGGGTAAGCCTCGGGAATTGATAGCGTTCTCTAGGGGAATAGGAATGCTAGTGAGAAGTTACTACGCTAAGGTTGGGGTTGAGGAAGATTATTTTTTATCTTTTTTATGTTTTTTAGAAAATGGAAAGGTACGAATCTTGGGGTATTGGATTTGGGGGGTTGGTATTTCTACCGATTACTCTAATTATCTAATTATCTAATCTAAGGTGAGTGTAGTCTATGTCTATTGTTGTGTGCTCTTATGATGATTAAAAATGTGTTTACTTAGATGCTATTACTCCCTAGTTATCTCCTATTGATGGTTGAATTGTCACGTCCTTATTCTTAATGCGTTGTGTTTTCTAAGGTCGTAGGGTGTGCTTTTATCCCTAACTCTTTGAATCTACCTAAGGTTAATGACTACGAAATCTCTAGGATTCATAAACTTAACACTAAGGTTATCTTTGGATATTTAGCCTACAATTCCACTAGTAACTATGAGCTAAGGTTCAACAAAGATTAATCAAGCATTAAAAACACAACGATGAATTTAAGCACTCCTAAGCCAATTACAATTAAGATAAGAGACAACCAATCAATATTCAATACTTAGGTTTCATAGATCTAAGCAAACACACAAGTAAATTAGCCGGACATGGAAAACATGCAAGCATACACATAAACAATTGAAGTCATAATTGAATTAATGAAGTAAATCACTTATCTTGTTGTAAAATAGGGTATGGAACCCTAAGATATCTTAAGACACCTATGTTCGGTTTAGGTTTTACTCCACAAAACTACTCTCTAAAATCTCGAAAATTAATTCTATATATAGAATTACAATATGTGACGGCGTCACTCTTTAATTAATGACCGTTGGTCGTCGCCATTAGGGTTTCGTCTTGGCCATGTCAACTCTATGACGGCGTCACCTTATGCTGTGTGACGCCGCTTCGCTTCAACCTATGACGCCGTCGGATCAAATCTAAGTCGTATGCGAGTTGTGACGCTACTCTTTAAAACCCGATGTCGCCACTTGTAAAATAGCAATTTGCTCTCCGAGTCGTCTCAGGTGTGTCGCGACGACGTCATAATTAAGCCGTGATGCCGTCCCTTCAATTTCAAGACTTGAGTGTCTCGATTCTTGACTTTGGCCATTTTCTTCGTATATTCGCGCCTTTTCATCCGAATAAGTGTCATTCCAAAGAATTGCCTTCAAGAGACCTAAAAGTGAAAAGGAACGAAATTAAGTAGTAACGGATACAAAAGTGATCAATTAAGGCTTAAATGACCCTCAAAAGTGTACCTTTAAATCCTTATCAAATATCCCTACACTTGGTATGTGCTTGTCCTCAAGCAAATGTGCTTTAGCCAATTAATTTATAAGTTAGGGGTCATGAAGCATTAGTTTAAAACAATTCACAACACATATAAGCCCATAAAAGTCATAACAAGCACGGAAATTACATACTAGCACCTCACAAGTGGTGTTTGGATACTCTCGTCTCGGTGTATATGAAATATATCAAGTTGAAATGGAAGATAAACACTCATTAACCAGGTCCTAGTACATAGATTACCATAGGCTTGAGACTAGATCAAACCTCCATCGCTTTGGCGTTAGCACCTAGGAAAAACTATCCAAGAGGTCTTTTAAAGGGTTGTAACGTTAGGCTTATTATACGATAGGGAAACAAAGAGTTTGGTGGGATAGGCGATTTGGTGGTGGCAAGTCAAAAGTCTTTATGTTACAAGCATGAGAAGAATGGCGTTGCTAAGCCAAGACTCGACACTCTAAACTCTAGACAACTTCGAAATAAACAAACATAAATTTAAAGATAGATGTAGGATGGTAGCCCGTATGTTTCTTCAATTTTTTTTAACACTCTATTTTTTTCTTTTTCTCTTCTTTTCTTTTTTTTTCTTTTTTTTTTCATACACTTTTACTCTACCATCCTCTACGATAACATCAAAATAATAGGGATTTATATGCACATCATTACACTTGAGTTTTTATTACTCTAACACTAATTTGACCCGAATTGAAAATATCAAAACACTTGGATTACATTATTACGCAAATAAAGGGAATTTGAATTTAACGATCCTTCCCGTCATTTCATAAAATTTAACTTTTCCCATGATTCCCAATCGTCCCAAAACTGTGTACAAAGGATATGACTCGACTTAGCAACTTATGCAAGCAACTAGATAATTGAACTAAGGGTTTAGTATGATAACAATAATGCACTAAAAGTGAGTGCATACAAGGTAGCGATTTGGGTGTACATTTGGGGGTGGATTGTAAACAATGCTCTTCATTGATATTCTGGAAAACCGAAACATCACGAGAACCGCGAAAAGGATAGGCTCTGAGGAGTTAACTAGGGGTATCGTGTAGTAAAGATGAGTACAACGCAAGGGTGTGGGGGAATTACTCAACCGATGTGGAAGAAGTAATTATTACGGGTATCAAACAAGGGTTATCATAATGCCTCTTATCATTTAGTTATTCCTCTCACTAGCGATCTCGGAATGCATCACAAAACAAGTTCTAGAATATATTATACTACCGGTACACACTCGAAGCATTAAAGTGGAATGCTTTAATTCCTACAAATCTAAGGGCGATCCTCACATTTTGGGTGGAATTTAAGTGGTAAAGGGTTTTTGTGTTAGTCATATAACTTCCTATCCATGAGACGCTTTATTAAGACTAATGGCCCACTCCTACATGTCATGAAAAATTTTAAATTTGGTGCCAAAATTACCCTAACCGATATTTCTCATGGTTTATTACACAAATAAAATTGGACAAGGCAAATAGTCAAGGATAAGCATAGTTTCAAAGTTTCCGTTTTATTTTCCCTCCCTACACTTAAACTGAACATTGTCCCCAATGTTCCCTGAAAGTATCAAAGTTATGATAATGAAAGGTAATTTAAAAACGAAAGAAACTAGTACTCCCCTGATTAGCTCAGTAGGATTCGTGTGAAGTAGTGGTTAAATCTTTCTTCAAGAAGGGTGTTTGCATGAAAAGTTCCTTCCAATCTTATGTATCTTCTTCTTGATAAATTAAACCTGCACACTTGAAGAAAACAAACGAAACCTTCGTGTAAAATCGGCGGTAACAATATATATATGACTCTATTAAACTAGGATATAATGCTTGTGGAATGGATGTTCTGAAATTTACGGAAAATTAAGACCTCGAAAATTCCAAAATTTATAAGTAGCTCGAAAACGAGAAAAGTAGTAGCGGTTTCTCCTCCCCGCCGCCGTCAGTTGCGACCACGACGCAAGTTAGGTTATCTTGACATAAACCGGTGCGATTTTACGAAAAAAATTCGGAAAATTTATATCTTTAGAATCGGAAAATTTCACTGCAAAACATCCATTATGACTCGATACAAGAATTTGACTCGAACAAAACACATGTATATCTTTTAAATAATCGTAATTCTCATGTTCACGTTCTTTTTGAAAATGTGTGTAATCCTCCCTACACTTATCCCTTTTTTAAAATACCTTTATATGTAATTAAGACGAGGTTAAAGACAAAATAAAGCATTTTTACAAATTTAAACATGAGAATAAACAATTAATAACAGATATACGACACACAAACAAGCAAACAATTAAACATGGGTTGCCTCCCACGAAGCGCTTTTCTTTATTTATGAGTCTTGTAGCTAGACTCGAAGTCGTGCCCCTACGTGGTCTCGTCCACGCTTACGTGCCCATACCTAAGCCATTCCAATGTTCTCTCGCTCTTCTTGTACTCATCTCCTAACGCGAGGCATTGTTTGTAATACCTTTTAGTTTTCTCATATGGATACCTAAGTCTATTTTGCTTATCCCTTTCACTAAGCAATGGAATAGGAGTCATTCTATTACGTGCCTCAATATCCTTGTGTTTAAACCTAGGATGAGCACGTGGCATTTGGTAGACAAAGTCTTCAACCTCATCAGAGAATGTAATTAGACCATCAATCATTCGTTCATTCAACCTAGTCATTTTCTTAAAAGGTTTTCCAAAAATTACTTAAGTGAGGTCCTTATCAATAAATTCTCCTAAGTTTTCTAAGACCATGAATTCAACCAAATAAGCAAAACTTCCAACAAACACATGCAAATGAGTGACTGTTTCAACAACATTGTTCCCTTGATAAGTTAACTCATTGACCTTAATTTTATTGTATAGGTTTCTTGAGATTAAATTTAAAGGCAAGAATGAATTCAAGTAAGCATCGAATCCTTCTAATCCTATTTTGCAAGGGAATCGCATGTTAAAAGGACTATCTTTCTCAATTCTACACCTAGGGTCAAAACATTGGGAGAAGTCTTCTTCCATTTCAAAATTAACTTCATCGATGACCTCCCCGTTATCAAGTGCTTCACCATAGTCAAACTCCTCATCGGAATCCGATTCATAAAAGGGACTATGTTGTTGCCAATTTATGTCATTATGCCCTAGGTGATTTCCAAAGTAGTGAACAGGTGAAGGGTTTTGTGGGATTACGTTTTCTATTTCGGGATTGGGAGGAGGATTGGGGTGGGTAGTGTGAAGACTCTTAGGCGAAAGATGCGAATCATGGTGTGATGGGTTTTACGAACAAAGGTCACGAAGAAGGGGGATAGACTATGAGGAAGCTAAAATGAAAAAAAAAAAAAAAAAAAAAAAAACTTACTTGATAGGAATCAAGCAAGGAAACCTAAGCGAGGTGAAAATCTAACTAGCTATTCTATTCCGGCGGTGGCGCCAAAAACTTGATACGCGTACAACGCGCATTCAGGGTCAAAGGAACTTCCTTTTCATCAAGCAAGTTTTTCAACACCCTAGGCAGTGAACCTAATCGTTGTAGTGTAGTATTAGGGTAAGCCTCGGTAATTGATATCGTTCTCTATGGGAATAAGAATGCTAGTGAGAAGTTACTACGCTAAGGTTGGGGTTGAGGAAGATTATTTTTTATCTTTTTTATGTTTTTTAGGAAATGGAAAAGTACGAATCTCGGGGTATAGGATTTGGGGGGTTGGTATTTCTACCGATTACTCTAATTATCTAATTATCTAATCTAAGGTGAGTGTAGTCTATGTCTATTATTGTGTGCTCTTATGATGATTAAAAATGTGTTTACTTAGATGATATTACTCCCTAATTATCTCTTATTGATGGTTGAATTGTCACGTCCTTATTCTTAACACGTTGTGTTTTCTAAGGTCGTAGGGTGTGCTTTATCCCTAACTCTTTGAATCTACCTAAGGTTAATGACTCACGAAATCGATAAGAAAGCTTAGAAAGAAAGTAAAAATGCTCATAGATTAAACGAGGTTTCTAACAATCATTAGAGTTTTGATGTGAGAGATTAACAATGTGATGTTGGGACTATGAGTGCACTTTCCCCGATCTGACTATATCACAATCCATTCAGACTTTAGGGAACAACGGTGTGATTTAACCAAAAAGTGGGATAGATTATAAAGACTACTACTAAAACACCATTTGTACAATTTTTTTTTTTTAATTTTTTTTTAATTTATTTTTTATTTTTTTTATAGTTTTCTTTTCATCATAAAACTACAAAACTGAAAGTACGGAACATAAAATATAAAATTTAACATGTCAAAAGAATTAAATTTGTAAAAATACGAATAAAAGCGATAAAAATTGTGTTTCTTATCATAACACGAAAATCAAAAAAAATATTTTGTATTTTTGATACAATTTGGTGAGGGTAAGAGTACCAATAGTAGTACCTTTAATAAAATCATAAACACAATTTGAATCGATGCATTTAATTAAAAATGAGGTTTTTTTTTTTTTTTTTTAACTAAGGCTAAGTTGCAAAATGTAAGGGTGTCACGTAAAGTCGTAATCTTTCCGGACCATCATGTACACTGATATTCTATAACTTGTCCATATGTTTAATTGCATTACGTGTTTCTTGTCACTATTAATCAATTGATCAAATGACTGATGACTATTGCCTGTTTATCATTTGTCCTACAATGTCGATCATATATATGTTTTGAACAAATAGAATATACATGTCGATCATATATAATTTTTGAGCAAACATAATATACAATGTCGATCATATATATATTCTTTAACAAATAGAATATCATGTCGATCGATTAAGATGTCGTATAAGTATAATTGTATAATGCATTTTAGATCTTCTCTCCTAATTTTTTTAAGATTCCCAAAACTAAATTTTAAGCATTATAAGTTTTAAAGTTATATTTACAATTATTTAATACACCAAATACATCTAAAAAAACATCGATAGTATCTTATATTTAAAATACCATCTCATTAAAAATATATAATTAATACATCAAATGGTATAAACCAAACAAGTTACTAATCTATTATAAAAATCTTGACCTATGGTAACCAGCAAGTACCTTTCACGGTTAATCATCACAACTTCGTAATACTACTAGCTAGCGTTTTCGTATCGTCATTACATCATGATGCACGGGGTACTCCACCATTTTATACAAGGTTATTCCCTAAAATTCTCAACATGCGTAAAGTTATTATCACAAAAAACACGTAATCACATAATATTGTTCGTCAAAAATATTGATTACAAGGTGCACTGACAGAATGTATGCTGGACTCGCTAGTAAAATTAATGAGCACAAACCATATATCTATACTACATATAAAACATGAATTACATATTGAATTGTTAAAAGTTCAAAGCATTGAAATTACTAATTTGCCCTTCTAGTTTCGGTGATAAGTTGAACAAACTCTTATATCAAAAATCACAAATCACAAATCTTTAACAATTAGCTATTGTATTAAACCAAGCACTCAGAAAATATAGATACCAAACACTAGGCAAAGACTCTTCTTAATACAAAACTAATACAAATCACTCCCTAAAAATAGAGATGATCGAAATCTATTGTGTTTAAAAGATATGTATCGAATTTTTTAATGACGGTGGTAGGAAGATGATTTTATGTGGAATATTATTATGGTTAGATCTGCGGTGGTTGCAAGCGAGTCTTTGTTAATAAGGTTTGTAACAATCGAATGTAATGGTTGCGGTTAAATATTTTTAATGATAGCCCAACACATGTAGTAGCGATGAAGGCATGCACATGATAATTATTTGAGGTTGAAGGTTGAAGGTGAAAGGAGATGAGTGATGGTGGTGAAGGGTAGCGGGGGTCGAGTTTTTATTGTGTTAGAGAAATAATAGTGTAAATAACTAGGGTATGTTTAGATAATAATTTATGGCAAAATAAATTATGTTTGGATGGGTTTAGACGGAAAGTATAGCGAATACAATACTTAGAGCCGTGAGCGTCAAAATGACTCATTGATACCGGTTAAAAGATCATTCATTATTTAGAAGTTCAAACAATGAAAAAGGAAAATAAGCGCATTTTATGTAACTAATCGACCTCCAATTTTACTATTTTATTTTTATGATTATGTCTCAAAATTTCACATGAATATCATAGAGTATACTTTATATGAAATGGCATTACAATTCATTCATTGCATATTAGTCATTTGGCTAAAGTAAAAATAACTATATCTCCAACACCAAGTATACGCACATATGTACATACTGAACTAGGTTCTCTTGGTTAGATTCATATTTGATTTAATTATACAAATAGTCACTATGGTTTCTTGATTTTCTGATTTAATCACGAACTTGTTTTCACCGGGTTTAGTCATCGATGCTTCAAATGGTTACAAATCTAGTCCAAATTGTTACATAAATCAATCCTTTGGGTTTTCCAAAAGTTACATTATTGGTCACTTAGGTTTGTCATAATTGGACTAGATCGTGACCATTTGAAACCTTAATGACAAGTAAAAATGTTCAATGACTAAATCTGTAAAAATCGACAAACCATATTGACCATTTCTATAATTAACTCTTAATATTTTTATAAAGGGATAAACTAAATTTACAACTTGGTTAAAAAAATGTAAAGATAAATAGAATTGTACAACTTGTTAAAACTTTCATTTTCACAGGCATTATATCTTGGCACATTGTAACCAAAACTCATAGGGCGACCTTCACTTTAGCAGAATTCGACCTACCAGCCTAATGACTCGGACTTCAAAAACTTTTATTACTCAAACTTTGGGGTTACATGCGGAATAAAACAATAAGGTATCAAGATTTTCCCTTAATTCTATAATTAGTAGTATCCAAAAACGATATTAAACATCCTTAAATAGATTTGTAAAATATTTTGTCTTAATTTTTATTGATACACATCTATACTACATATAAAGAAAAACGGTTAAACCTTAAAAAGTGAAATGTTGAAAGTTAAAGGTGAGAGAAATATGTAGTTAATTAATACTCTTATTAAAACACCTCATTACTTAAAAGTACAATAATTTATTCGCATTGTACAACTAATTAAAAAATCATATCTACTAAATTAAAAACAACTAATTAAAACACCCCTTACTAAAAAGTACAATAATATTTTCACAATGTACAATTTAAACAAGTTACAACATAATCTAAAATATAAAATAATTAAACACACTAATTAATGTTATTTTTAAAACACCCTAAAATGAAAAGTAAATGTTATTATACACATTATACAAATTAATAAAACACACAAAGCTTCATATAAGCTAACAAGTTGATGTTACATATAGTTTTGACAATCGGACCGGACCAACGGTTGAAATCGATACAAACTGGTGAATCAGGTCTCATTGAGATCTATTTATTCGGTTAATCGTCACAATATATAAAGGAAAAACCAAAAAGTAAAAAGTGAAAAGTTGAAACTAAAAAAAGAAATTTTGAAAACATATATTTCAAAAGGAAACTATTAATACATATAAAAAACCGGGTTGACCCGGGATGCTTCATACCCGGTGAGTTGACCCGGTTTAATTTGATCCGTTTTTTACCCAACCCGTCGGGTTGACTCGGTTTAAATCGACCTGTTTTTCGACCGGAACGGTTCAACCGGTTGAACCACCCGGGTCGAATCGGGTTTCAAAATATTATGTTTAATCCCCAAATCTCCAAATTTTTATTATTTTTCGTTTATAACCCATAAACTTCTTTTTAACACAAAATAATTTGTCGCTATAAAATCTCGTTCAAGACGCAGGTCTGTCTTAGTGTTTAAAGAATATATGAGTAGTTATACTATTTTTATGCTTATGTTTATAGTTATACAAGACATGTTGATACTGTTTTAAGTTGTTCTAACGTAAAAGACTCGTTTTCCGTAAATGTTTGTAAAAAAACGTATAATAAAAGGACTATAGTTTGCGGATAACTTTAATTACAAGGTACCTATCTCCGCAACATACAGATACCCTGCCATTTTAATTAAAATGTGCATGCGAGACAGATTACTTAATTAAATTGATAAGTTACTGTACTCATTATTTATACATTAACATACACCAACACATGTCTAGCAGAACTTTATCCTAAGAATGAAATAGATGTTAGATGGCAATACAATTGACAAAAGGATAATTATCAAAAAAGCGATACATATATTTTAGCATTTTCGATATTATTACCAATCACTCAAACTCTTCTTGTTACATAGATGTCATGTCATTACTTGGGCCTAATTACCGTCCTCCATTGTCTATGCTTCATTTCCAAAACTCATAGTCGACTCTTGGTTCGTGTATCTTCTAAATAAATATGTTGTAATTCAATCATCATTTGATGGTGTGCTATTTACACAGGAACGCCACATAGCTTGCACAACTTTATAATGAATGCTACATTGCTACTGATGCATTTGAATCAGTTCATCTTCATGGCATTCCCTTACACCGATTTCCATCTTTTCACCTTTTGATGATGGCAATACATCGCAGCATTGTCGTCTAGGTGCCTGCATCTGTTTCAACAAAGAAACAAGGGAAGCAAAATGACTAAGAATCTTTTTTATAAGATTGGTTTTATAGTGGTATTTTATAAGTAAAGTCACTTACTTGTTTAATGCTAAGATCTAATTTATGAGCACGAACTTTTATCATTTCAATTCTCCTAGGAGATCCAAAATCTCCTGTGCAATTCGACTTTTCCATTATATTGTAAATACTTATGGTCACATCTCCTTCAATATACGTCTTGTTCATATGAAACACGACTGGTCTTTTACAAGGATCTCGATTGTGTTCTCTCATGTCAAAACTAAACAATGAGTTCAACAGGTTACCTTTCTTCCAAGGTTTAAATGAAGCAGGGACACGAAGCACATCTGGCAAGAGCACGTGGCCATTAAAGACTTCAATTGCATACCCCCATGAGACTGAAATTGTCCATGAAAACCAACGGTCATAGCAAACCGTTTGTTGTAAGATCCTCTGAGGATCTAATTTTGCGGCATTGTATAAATGGCGCATAGCATTTCTATTTGTCATATCTGGAAAAATCGGGTCCAGGTAATCAGTGTGGTGAAGAGACACCAATGGTGCCAATGGATGTACCGCCAATACTCCAAATGGATCTCCCGTCATATCCATCTAGTTAATTTTTCAATAAATCACAAATAACGTTATCAGAAACTTCAAAAACAAGATTTCAAACATCACATATATTGCACCCAAAGTGTGAAAGGTAAGATCATGGCTAGGAAGCAAGCACAATGACACAAGATGTCTTAAACTTTATTGTTTAGTTCAATTAGCTAAACTGTTTGATCATTAATTTTGATCATTAATTTTGTGTAATCATCAAAATAATTCAGCTTAGAAAAGTGTAAAAGTAGAAAAAACTGATTTTTGAAGTATCTCTGACTCTATTTAATGATTATTAAATTATGTTAGACTCATAATAATCCCTTTTAAAGCACATATTAAGCACTCCCTATAGTAAAAACATAAATGTAATCTTTAAGTTACCAAAGAATTTGACTTAGTCTTAAAGATAGATAAATGTTCGTCAAACTAAAGCTAATACATGTGATCAATGTCAGCTGAACAAGTATAACCATGTGCAACTATTGCTATAGTTACAAGATTTGTCAAGATTCTTTTAATACACATGACTAATCACAAGAATTTCGATTCTACGAAAGAACACTACATTTACTAGTTCAAAGCCTGCAAAGATTATTAATCTTTCTTAAAAAACACATATGCTAGTAAAAAAATCCATTTAGTGTACTAAAGTACGTTTGCAATTTATAGCTCGAGGAAAAACAAAACAGAGGATATCAATGTGGATGAAAAAAAAAATACCTGATGAAAACCGGCTTCTCTAGTAATCCCAACTCCAAGTTCAGCCAAACACGACGAAATCCTTCCATCACTTCCATACAAATGTGGATATCTTTCCAAACAAGAATCCAATACCTTAGCTAATGTTTTCGCCAATGGATAACTAATTGCAAATCCAGCTCCTCCAAAAGCCATTGAAAACGAGAAGAATCTGTTTTGCGCAAAGCTCTCTGAGCTTGATCCGACAAAATATAACAGATCATGATCGTATTTTGACAAGGTCTTCACTAGATTCTCGGGGAAGAACACCGTATCATCGTCTCCAAACACAAACCATCTGAATTGTAACAGATATTAGGCAATCAGTTATAAACTAATCAAGGATTAATCTAACAAAATTTGTTATACTCCTCTAAAGTCTAAACCATTTTGTCATTTTACATTTTTATGTGATTACATATGCTAATGTTACATCAATTAAATGTTAAAACCAAAAAGTTTGTTGCATTTTAGCAAACCTGTTTTATATACAATTGCATCAAAATGTAAGTATTACATATAATACAACAAGCTAAACAAAGTACGACAAAAATATATTCATTTCGAAAACCGGCCGGACCATTGACCGGCTTATGATGCTTGGTTAAACCACAAATCGTCAAAACAAACTATTGATTAAGTTTTAAAAACTTGTTGCAGACAGCGTTAGTATTGAATCTTAGTATTTTAAAAGTATACTAAAAAAAAATCTTTGTAATGGACGATATACTAGCTAGTCATCAGAATCAGATTTTTTAAGTATCGATCGACATAGGTTTTGTTTTTATAAAAAAATTTGACATGTTCCAATTTTTGGAACCTTTTCAACAGGTCACATCACTCCAACTATCAAAACTTTGGTAAAAAACCATACAACAACAACGACGATCGTACCCCTACCTTTGACTAAACCCGAAGATATGGAGATTGTTTTCAGAAAGACCTCCGACTTAGTGAAAGAATGAATGTGATAGTGCTAAAAAAATCATATTAACTGAGAAAATAAATATGAAACGTCTCAGGTTCGAATATTGTTCGGTGTAAACAACTCTAAAGTGATTTATCCGGTTTATTTTGCCGGTCAAAGATCAAAACCACAATTATCAAAACAAAATACAATAAAAATAAATAAGTTCTTATAATTCTTGAACTCACCTGACGTTTGAATGGTTTAATGCAACAGTTTCAGACACAACTCTAGCAACACGAATAGCTGATCGTAAACCACCACGCCATGTATATCGAAACCTCGAAGTATCATCCGATATATAAACTGGTGGCAAATCAGAATTATTCTTCTGATGATCATCCAATGGGACATCAAGAAAAACACAACCTCTCATTTGATCAGGCTTCCACCACATCTTTACGTACTCTTTTCTTTCGGGCCATGACTTTGCATTCGACGCGATCCCAAAAACAATGTGGTCTAACGTTGTCGGGTTAGAAAATTTGTCCTGCAACACTGCTGTTTTTGGTAAAAGTGTAAACGACGTTAATAACAGGTAAAGGATTAGACATATAGAGCATGATAATAAAACGATGTTTATTATTCGAGATGAGAGTTGGGGTTTTGAGAATTTATGTGACATTTTCATGGTTGATAGGTTTTGATATGTGACAATAGTAGTGATTTTATATATAAGATGTTTATAAAAAGTAGATATGAAGGTATAACAAAAGTGACTTGTGGAAAATTTGGAAGGAAAATGAGAGAAAGTTAGGCAACCAAAAGTGGAATTTTAAAGACTTATTTTGGGACAGGTGTTAAATGTCGATGACTAGAAATTAAAAAGTCAACTTTAGTGGTGACTGTTGACTGTGAATCAAGAAACAAAGAAAAATAATTAAGTGGATGAATTAATGAGTTTATACTGGTGCATTATTTACCAAGGAATTATAGTACTAGTAATCTTTTTATTGCTATTAACGCGTTTTATTTAATGACCGTTTTGTAACATATTAGTATATTTTGTTTTGTTTATGTAAATGTGATCTCATGGTTTCTTCATCTTTGCTTAGAAAACTATTTTTCTTTGGGTAATAACATGGTGTGTTTGTTAAAAGTAGCAGTAGTAGTGAACATTAAATGTGAGCGAGCAGTACTTATGAAAAAATAGTCACTGCTCACCGCTTCTTAAACAAGTATTAGAGAATTTGTCTTCTTAAAAAAAGGTCACAACTCACCGTTCTTTCATCAAACAACCACTAAAAATTAAAATGCTCACTGTTCTTCATTCGACGTCCTAAAAAGCTTCACATCTCTCCGCACCAAACATACCCATAATCTATTTATGTTTTTATTTTATTTACAACAAGTAATTATGAGGGAAAAAAGCCAACGTTTAAATTTAATTCATAAGGTCCTCCACAATGACAAAATCGTTTTAAGGTTTATGAATACATACAGGTATGTTTGGCACGGAGCGGTATAAAGCTTTTTGCAACGGTAAAAGGTGAGCAATGAACATTTTAGTTTTTAGCAATCGTTTGTTTGGCGTGGGCTTTTGGAGGAAATTAGTTTTTTTTACAAAATAATCTCCTATAAACTAAGTAAACTTCGTTTGGATCGATTAACTACAAGTTTTATTTCAAATAAATAGCTCGAAATGAAAAGTGATTCATGAAAGTTTTAAATGTCTTGGGTGTTAAAACTTTAAATTCTCGATATACCCTCCAAACATTTATTTACAATTATAGATTTGTCCTTTTATGTCATTTTACATATTAAAATTATATTTAACATCTAATTTACCAAACACTTTTATTGAAAAAAATATATAGCTTGTAGCTCATGTTAACAACTTCATAGCTGGTTCATACATACGAACTTACAAAACTACATACCATGGTAGTTTTGCTTATAAACATAATAAATGAGTGATGAACTTTCTTTTTTTTAAAATACTCATTTTTCAATACCTTTTAAAAAGCGATGAGTTGACTACTACTTCATCATTATTACTCATCGCTACCGTTAATTACTCACCGTTAATTTCAACAAACACACTCATAAACTCTTTTTGACCGTTTTTAACATAAACATTTACTACTATATATAAAAATTCATATAAATAAATTACATTTTCAATTTGGAGGTGTTTAAAAGACACATAAAAAATAAAACAAAACATCACTATGAATGAAATGAAAAGTAATATTTTTTTAAAAAAAAATCAAACTTTTTATGAGCCTTTTATTGTGAATCATTTAAGATAGACAAAAGACCTTTTTTTTCTTTCTGAACGGCGAGTCAGTACAGTTATTAAGTTAGTTATTCGATTTCACAGTACTTACCTAAAAGGTAGTCTCTGTCAGCCTCGAATAATAATTAGTGATTCGATTTCACAATACATACCCAAAAGATAGTCCCTGCTAGCCTCAAATCGACACATCTATGGGGCAAAACCTCACATATTCCCACCTTGAAGGAAAACCCTCACAGAGAGACTTGAACTCGAGACCTCTCGCATATGATAACAACCTCTCCAAAATCATCATTGGTGGCTAACTGAGATAGCCAAGTTGGTTACAAATACCTTTTAACCATAATTAAGTTACCTAAAATATGAAATTGTACTGTTATTAAAGCAACTTGTCACTTTATAACCATAAAGTTTTAGCTACTATGAGCTATGATAAGTTTAATAACTATTTTTTCATATCTAAATAATGTATTTCATTAAATTAAAATAGAGGTAGGGATTCGATGAAAAGAAAATTTAAAATAAAAAAAGATGAGAAGTAATTATAATCACGCATTTGAGATGTATCGAATTTAATTAGATACATTTCATTTCCATGCGAAGTGATTTTAAAAGTGAAAACTATGCAAAGTAGCACTAGAACCATATTTGACATTTGAAGGACGAATACTTCATAGGATTCGCCTAATTTGATTAATTGCATCGATTATATGTTTATGCATCTAATTTTGAAGTAGAAAACACTTATGATATATGTACCTTCCAATACGAGTTATAAGAATAGATAATAAAGGATTAAAAATGTATGTATTATGTTAATACAAATATCGTCATTAAACGTTATTTATATTTTGATCTTTGCCTAAGTTTTGTTAACGACAAAAGTAAATTTAATTTATAAAAGCTTAAAGCTTGTCAAGTTTATTAGATATTAAAACAAGCTTTCTCAAACAATATATTCATCATTCGACATTTACATTTATGATTAGTAACATCTTGATATGACTCTAATCATTATGTATGATAGTAGTTTGTAGAATGTGTTAGGTTCTTAAAACCAAACACTACTTAAGCATTGCATATTTCTATTAATAGTAATACAACATTTGACATCATGTATTACATCATGGGAATCATTGTAGATTCCATTAGATATTTTGTAAGATTTATACTCTCCATATCTTGCACAATCTCTTAGATTGAGTTGACTTTAAGCAAGATTTGATATCTTGACCTGTCGGACCAAGTGGTACCAAAATGGTACAGGCGGAACCCTTTAAGGGTCCGCCGTCAAGTGGACGCCTCTGTCCATTTGGCTATAAATAGCAATGCCAAGCCAAGTAGTTTCTTATCCCTTTCTAACATACTCATACATATCTTCTCTCTAACCTTTCTAACTCAGTTGCATATCATATTAGTGATCTCTTTTGTAGCAAAGAAGATCAAGTCATATTCAAGCTTCAACGAGAAGTTGGAAGTCTTGTTTGTTTAGTGTTGTATGATCTAGTGTTGATTCATACTTGAGTGTTGTATCAAACCATCATAATCTTGTGAGTGTGAGTGGTTAGTATTTTAGTCCTCAAAATACATTTGTGTGTGGGAGTTGTTGTACCCTTGGAAAGAACTCGACATCTAGCTTAGTGTCGGAAATAGTGTGCGAAGTGTAAAGGTTTTCTCCGCCGGTGAAAGGAGCTTGTTGACTAGTGAAGTTAAACTCTCGAGTGTGAGACTCGGGGAGTGGAGTAGGGCAAGGAAAAAGAGTCCTTGTAGGCGAACCACTATAAACAACTTGTTGTGGTTTGATCATTTCTTTCCTTATTTACTTATTACATATTGCTTGCATATTTCATTAACATACTTAAGATCAATATCAATTGATCTTTCAATAAGTTTCAAAACAAAGTTTTAATCGGTAAACTATTCAACCCCTTCTAGTTTTCTACAATTGGTACGAGCCTCGTTGCTCAAGAATTTCTAAAATAACTTGTATTTTATAAACTTGAAACGATCCATGGATTCGAAAACTTTAAAGAAGGGCAATCTATGCAAAGACCACCACTCTTTGAAACCAATGGATTTATCTATTGGAAAACCGTTTTGAAACATATGTAAAATCAAAAGATATAGATCTTTGGTTTATTATTGTTAAAGGAGATTTTAGTTCTACAACAAAAGATATTTCCGTTGATGAACAAAAGAAATTAGTTGCTAAAAATAATGAAGCTAAAATGATGCTTTATAATGCTTTACCTAGAAAAGAATATGAAAGAATTTTTATGTGAAACCGCTAAAGATATTTGGGAATCTTTAATTGTTACACATCAAGGTAATTCACAAGTCAAGGATAACAAAATTGATCTTCTTGTTCAACAATATGAACAATTTGTTATCCCCGAAGATGAAACCATTGATTGTGGCTTTGCTCGTTTAACACTATCATTACATCACTTAAAGCACTTGTGAATCTTTTCGTAGTAAGAACTTTGTCGGAAATTTCTTAGAGCACTCCATCCCAAATGGAGAGCTAAAGTGACCGCTATTGAAGAATCAAAGATCTCTCAATAATGTCACTAGGCGAGCTAATTGGCAACCTCAAAGTTCACGAAATGGTAATGGAGAAAGATTCGAGATCATCAAAGGAAGAAAGGAGAAGATCAAATCCGTTGCTCTTAAAGCAAAGGCGGAATCAGCGATGATGGTGAATCTTGTTCCGATAGTGAAGATGAGGAGTATGCCATGGCGTTAGAGATTTCAAGAAGTTCTTTAGAAGAAGAGGAAAGTTTGTAAGACAACCTCGAGAAGAAAAGAAGCCATTCAGAAAAGATCGGGATGATAAGAAGATCAAAGGTGAAAGAAAGTGTTTTAGATGTGGTGATACAAGTCATCTCATAGGAGAATGTCCCAAGCCACCTAAGAGCAAAACTCAACGAGCTTTTGTAGCGGTGCTTGGAGTGATAGTGAAGGCGATGAAGAATCAAGCAAGGAAGAGATCGCTCTAATGGCACATGAGTCAAATGAGGTACTTTCGATTCTTCTTACTCTTCCATAGATGATGACACCTTGCAAAAACAATATAATCAATTGTGTGAGCTAAGTCTAAAAATCATAACTAAAATAAATTTCTAAAAACTAAAAGGAGTTTTGGAAAATGAGGTATATGAGTTAAAAGAAAAGCTAAACGACTTGAAAAAGGAAAAGCAAATGACAATGATTGTAAATCATGTCAAGAGCTAAATCTTGAAATAGAAAAACTAAAGCTCACACAAGAAGTTTTAATAGAAAATAATTCTAAGTTTAAAGGTTTAACAAAAACATCGCTATTGCCGATGAAATAGTTAAAATCCATAAAACACCGGGAGACATGAATGGGCTAGGGTTTAATGAAGTTTTAATACCTAAGAGTCAAAACAAAGCGGCCGAAAAAGGCGAACATTACATCCGTCTGCTTCTTTGTCTGACCACGGACGAACGGAACCAAAAAAGGGTTCCGTCCGTTGTCTAAAACGGTACCCTTGGTACCAAATTGAACAGAATGTTCATAATCTGGACCGTCTTGAATTTGTTAAAATAACAAAGAAAACCAATGATAATGTTAAACTAAAACCAGCCATTATATCGAGTAGGACTTATTAAAATGAATTTAGATCAAAACTACTCAACAACGACATAAAACTTCTTTTGCCAAACGCCCCTCTCCTAAGAGCAACCACAACGTTCAACATAACTACCAACACAACGGTTGGAATCAAAACTTTCCTAGACCATATCAAACTCCAGATTACATGCAATGGAACCCTTATCCATCATTTCCATACATGAATCAAATAAATGGTATGTTTAACCCAAACGGACCCATGAGATATTGGGGACCAAATGTTTGAGTCATTCGCTTCTTAGGTATGTTTGAAAGTTGGATTGGAACACGATGAATGGATAAAAGATAGTGGATGCTCACGACACATGACGGGCAACAAAGTCTCTTCTCATCATACCAAGAGTATGGCGGAGGTAATGTCACTTCGGTAGCAATCTCAAAAGCAAAATCATTGGCAAAGGTACGATTGCTCATAACTCTCTAACTATTGAAAATGTTGCTCATGTGGATAGGTTAGGATTTAATCTACTTAGTATTAGCCAACTATGCGATAAAAAGTATAAAGTACTATTTGATGAAAATGGTAGTAAAATACTAAAGATGGTATCACCATAGCTAAAGGAGTTAGGAAAAATAACATATCGTCATGAAAATAGATAAAACATATAATGACAAACTTTGCCTAACAACATTAGACGATAGCTCATCTCTTTGGCATAGGCGCTTAGGTCACGCTAATATGAGACTTATACAAAACCTATCTTCAAAAGAGTTAGTTAGAAATTTGCCAAAACTAAAATATGACCAACACTTTTGCGACGCTTGCAAAATTGGTAAACAAACACATAGTAGTCACAAATCTAAAAATATGGTATCTACATCTAAGTGTCTAGAATTATTACATATGGATTTGTTTGGACCATCCGCTATAAGAAGCTATGGAGGCAACTTATACACTTTGGTCATAGTAGATGATTACTCAAGGTTTACTTGGACGTTATTTTTGAAAACCAAAAATGAAGCTTTTGATAAATTTGAAATACTTAGCAAGAAAATTCAAAATCTTCTAGGTGTCAAAATTGTGTCGATCCGAACGGATCATGGTCGTGAATTTGACAACGAAACTCAATTTGGAAACTTTTGTGATACAAATGGTATAACACATAACTTTTCCGCTCCACGAACACCTCAATCAAATGGAGTAGTAGAGCGTAAAAATAGAACAATTCAAGAAATGAGTAGAACAATGCTTAATGAACAAAACATTCCTCAAAAGTTTTGGTGTAGCAGATTGACACTTCTACATATATTCTAAATAGAGTCCTAATCGTCATTTCCTAAACAAAACACCATATGAACTTTATAAAGGTAAAAAGCCAACATTAGGATATTTTAAAGTCTTTGGTTGCAAATGTTTTATTCTTAACACTAAGGATTATCTCACCAAGTTTGACCCAAAGTCTTATGAAGGTGTATTTCTTGGTTACTCTCAAACTAGTAAAGCTTACATTGTCCTAAATAAAGAAACAATGATAGTCGAGAATCGTTGAACATAACATTTTGAAAGTCCACCTCCTCTAAGACATCACCTTTGGTAGATGATGACTTAGTTGAAAGTCAAATAATTGAAAGTCAAATTAATAATAATAATGAAGATGAACCATTAAATAAGGAAATTGTCAACATAAAAGAATCTAAAAGTCATCCATTAGAAAAGGTCATAGGAAAACTTAATCAAAGAACCTTAAGATCACAAGCTCAAAATCAAAGTAATCATTTTGTTTTGTATCCACCATTGAACCAAAAACCATAAATGAAGCAATAAAAGATGAGTCATGGGTAATGGCCATGCAAGAAGAATTAAACCAATTAGTTAGAAATGATGTTTGAAGCGGTTCCAAAACCTAAAGATCAAACTATAATTGGAACAAAATGGGTCTTTCGAAACAAAATGGACGAAAATGGTATAGTATCTAGAAACAAAGCTAGGCTTGTTGCACAAGGTTATAATCAACAAGAAGGAATTGACTATGATGAAACTTATGCACGGTAGCTAGACTTGAATCTATTAGAATATTACTTGCTTATGCATGTGCTTATGATTTTAAATTATTTCAAATGGATGTTAAGAGTGCTTTTCTTAATGGGTTTATTAACGAAGAAGTGTATGTTGCTCAACCTCCGGTTTACCGACTTTGAGAAACCACATCATGTCTTCAAACTCAAGAAAGCATTATACGACCTTAAACAAGCACCTAAAGCTTGGTACGACCGTCTTAAGACTTTTCTTATTGATAACAAATATACTATGGGATTAGTAGATAATACTCTTTTACTAAGAAAAGGAATCGCAAATTATTATTGTTCAAATATCGTTGATGACATTATATTCGGATCAACTTGTCAAGAACTATGTAATGATTTCTCTAAAATCATGCATGACGAGTTTGAAATGAGTATGATGGGTGAGTTAAACTTCTTTCTAGGACTTCAAATTAAACAACTAGAAGACGGTATTTTCTTTAATCAATCTAAATATATAAAAGACATGCTTAAGAAATTTGGTCTTGAAGATTCCAAACCAACTAAAACACCCATGTCCTCGGACACTAAACTCACCAAGGACGAAGAAGGTGAATCCGTAGATAACACTAAATATAGAGGAATGATTGGTAGCCTACTCTATCTTACGGCTAGTAGACCCGACATTATGTTTAGTGTTTGTCTATGTGCTCGCTTTCAAGAAACCCAAAGGCATCACACTTAGAAGCATTAAAAGGATTTTAGATATATTAAGGGAACAACGTGTTTAGGATTATGGTATCCCAAAGGCGGGTATAGAAACCATAGTGTATGCCGACTCGGATCATGCCGGTGATTATGTCGATAGAAAAAGTACAAGTGGTATTTGCACTTTTGTTGGACATTGTCTCACCTCATGGTTTGCAAAAAGCAAACGGCTTTAGCCATCTCTACTACTTGAAGCCGAATACGTCTCGGCCGGAAAAGCATGTCAACAAGCTCTTTGGATGAAGCAAGCTCTCGTAGACTACGAATTCATCTCAACGACATTGTGATACTGCGACAACAAAGGAGCCATCGATCTCGAGAAGAATCCCGTTCAACATGCTCGTACAAAGCACATTGAAATCCGTCATCACTTTCTTGCGACAATGTTCAAAAGGAAACATTTCAATCGAGAAAGTATCCTCGAAGACAACATTGCCGACATCCTTACTAAACCTCTTAAGCGAGAACCTTTTAATCTTCTTAGACTTGGTTTAGGGTTAATGGAACCAAGCATGTAGAATAAACATAGCCTAAAACATTAGAATAGTCAAACCAAAACAATTTTGTCTTGTTTACGCTCTGTATGTACGGCACCAAAGCGACAACACGGACGGAACCAAAATTTTGGTACCGTCGTCCGTGTGTCTCTGAAGCAAAACGACTTTATACATAACATCTTCTTCCTCACAACCCACTTTACCAAAGCGTGTAAAACTTAAACCAAGCTCATCATTATCATCTTCCCACTCACTAATCATGAAGATAACATCATTGTAAGTATCCTAACTACATTTCATCTCTTAATTACGAGTCTAGGATTCTTATTTATGCACAAAACTATCACAAATCATTACATGGGGTTTTATGTATGCTTTTATACCAAATATGAATTCAATTGGCAAATTGCATAACTAGTCATTCAAATTAGGTACTACATTATCATATTGCATAAACAAAATCATGTTTCCCACTAATTGATAGATAATAAATATAAGGCCTTATTCAAACAACCAAACACCCCATGTCAAAAGTTTTGAAAAGCTTCTCACTTATAGGAAAACATTTTTCATTGCTAATACAAATAGAAACGTTAGTATTTTCATCACTTGCATGCTCTTGAATACTAAAGGCATTGCATAACTAATATGCACTCCCGGGTATATTCAAATGTAGCCACATTGAATTAGGAGCATTTGGGTTATCTCATGGTATTTGCCAAACACTCCACTAAAACCATTTTGTGCATAAAATGAGTCGAGATAACCGCAACTCCAAATTGTTTTCATATAGGCACACACTAGAATCAAAAATGTTAAAATTCATTTTCATTTTTAACATGTTAATTCTTGTCCTTAGGAATAACCATGGTAGCCGCAAGATTCTATGATCACAAAGACACCCTTAACTACATTCCCAAACACCACAAAACCAAAGGACTCACCAAGGAACAAGTAGAAATATTTAGGGGTCTAGAATCAAGGTATTTCCACGAGGGTAGAACCATTCACTCATCCTTCCTTGAGCATACCAATCTTCGTGAAGAACTAGCCGCCATTCAATTCGATTGTCTTCTTGACATTGATGAACCAATTTGTCCTAGGTTCGTATTAGAATTCTATGCTAGTGTGACGGTTTTAGTGATGAAGATGATGAGTTTTGTCTTAGCTTTAGAATCAACCAAAATGACTACACCATCACTTTAAGTGACTTTGCTAGAGTACTAGGAATTCCCAACCGTGGAACTTGTGTCTACGGATAAGTGGTCACTCACCGCCTTGATGCAATCAATGACCGCTCTCTCCCTCGTAACCCGTTTAGCCGATAAGGATGTCATCCGTGAACACCTTTTAACCCAGCGGATACAACCCGAGTCACCCGAAAGGGAAAAGAGGTAGACCGAGATCCATATGGAATGGAGCTCAATGAACTTAAGCATGAATTTAAGAAATGGGAGGAGTTACTTAGAGCAAAGCGTCATTAGCACCATAGGAAATAGGGATCACATAAGCGCTTGTCTTTGTCACATGCTTTACAACTTGTCCACCGACAACCATTCAACAGCCTACTACATAGCTAGGAGAATGATTGATATTCCAACTCAAGGATCCGTTGCTCTTCCATACGGGATGCTTCTCACCCGTCTATATAGAAACTTCGCTCAATTCCACCAACCCCAAAGGGATGCACCTTCAATATGATCTCATCCTCACATCTTTGTGCCCTTGAGTGATGCTAGAGTTGCTAAGACTAAAGGCAAGAGAGCTAAACCTCCAACTCCTTCATCATCATCATCAAATAGCTCAGGATGGTCTTCCAAGCTCTCGTCTTCCACCTCAAGAGTATTACACATCTCTTCCGAAATTGAGAATGAATCGGTGAATTCAAGCAAACTAAGGGAATGTTCAAGTGCCTTGGTAGGATGATGAACAAGATTTACAAGTTGGACAAATAAGGGTACTTTAAGGAGTGTTTGGAACAATGCATTATCGTTAATGTTTGATACTATTTAGTTGTTTTATTATGTAGGATGATAATATAACTTGAAACAATGGTGTATGCTAACAATCTCATGCGGGGGATAGCACAAGTATGCTATCAAATTTTACCCATTTTCACTATATTGTGAAAATCAATAAGCCTTGCTCTTAATCTATGCTCCAATGTGTTTAAATATGTGTTATTTACTTTTCCTAACTAGAAATGTTTAGTATAACAGTTTTGAGAAAAATTTTGATTTGGAAAGTTGATTTTGAGAAACTTTCATCCAAATTCGACCTCCACGGATCGACGGCACCCTTATTTTGGTACCGTCCTTTATGAATTTTGTACCGCCATATCATGCAGAAGCGGACCAGGACGGCACCCTTTTGGGTTCCGTGCATGTATGATTTTGGTGCCGTGGATCCTCCGGGTAATTTTACGAATTTCGACTCTTCGTAATTCCAAATTATCTTCCATCACTCATAAATCAATCTTAACTAGTTTATCTTGTTATTAGAACTAGTATTATTCACTAAGGGATGTAAGAAAACCATTTCCCACCAAAATTCAAAAATTTGAAAAATCCACCCAAGGAGCCCTTTGGCATAAAGGAAGGAACCAAAATTTTGGTACCTTCAAATCCGTGGGTAATCTGAATATTAGGAAATTCCACTCACTAGAACACATTTATTGCATATCTTTTCTTCTTCACTCCATCTTCTTTGAATGGATTGACTTGGGTGACATGACTAGCATTCAACCCACTTCCAAATCATGAGGAACCTCATCTCTTCAATGGTTCAACATCAAATCAAACACATCTCTCAACATTTTACACCTCTATAAATTGAAAGGCTTTACCATGATCATCCTCACACCTTTCTTATTCTCATTACTATCTAGCAAATCAAAACCCAAGTTAAAATGACTAAATCATCACCAAAACCTTGCAAGAAAACCGCTAGAATTAGCGTAAGACCTTGTTGTCTTACTCATCTTAGCTCATCATCCGACTCCTCACCACTTACAATCTCATCTCCCATTAGAGATGATACACACCTACCTTGGCTACACCTACTTCATCACACATTGTGATCACCACTCCACCACCATCAAAGCACCTACTTCACCTCCACGGCACCCATCCAAACATCCAAAACACCATCACCACCTTCACCAAGGTCTCCCTCTCACTCCCATGGAGTTATTTTCTACTCCACCAACATCACCAAATCCTTTCCTAGAGGACTTGGAAGACTTGCCTCTAGGCCAAGTCATCCACCACCATTGCCATCATTTGGCACCATTGAGCGAATCGCTCATGAATCACCTCGGTCATCCATTGACCCAAACGCCCATTAGGGCCAAGACCTCTCCTTTTCACCCCATTCACAAGGACATTCATGGTCCTTTATACGGGATCATCCACTTCCATCATCAATGTCCCTCACATTGAGGACATTCGGAGAGCATGTGGGATGACAATCCCACTAGAGAGGAGATTCAAGCCGAACTCCACAACCTCCACCAATTCAAAGGCATGGTGGATTCTCACTTAAGTGAGACAATGCAAATGCAAAGTGCTTTGCTTGCATCCATCATGACCACTCCAAACATCCCCAACACCACCAACACATCAACCATTCCACCACCACAACCTCCGCAAACTTTCTACCCTCCAAGGCACGGTTGCTCAACTTGTGAGCAAACGGGTCAAACCGTGGAACGGACCCGGATTATGGTCCATGACTTCCACGAGGAAATGAGGTTCATCCTCAACCACATTCTTGAGCGTCTCAACGCTCTTTCCCATCCACCATCTCTTTAGGATGGTTCTTAGAATAGTCTTTTATTTGTTTTTGTTTTTGTCTTTAGGATAATTTTTTCTTTTTCTCTTGTACTAGAAACACATCATTGTGTTCTCTTTTCATGATCTTTACTCATGAAAAATTTTAACAAATGAATGTTGTTTATTATGTTGTTGGTGTCATTACATAGTGTTTGGAAATGCTTGTGAATGATCATTATTACTAACAATTTTTTTTTTGTAGCTTTATTTTCACAATCCATGTATCTTCCCATTAAAGCACCCAATTTAGGGGGAGCTTTGAACAAGGGAGATAATAGCTCGAGCTCATTACATTCCGATAGCCTCTTCTTTTGTTGAGACAAAAGGGGAGAAAATATAGAACTTGGAAATTATTTATATTTGACTTTTACGAAAAGTCAAGCGCATACAATTGACTTTCTAAAAGTCAAACAGAACCCTCATTGGTAATACTTGACTTTTCTTAAAAGGTCAAGCGCACACTTTGACTTTCGAAAAGTCAACATCATGCATCAACTAGTGAATTCTTTGACTTTCATAAAAGTCAAATTTCATACACTTACATTATCATTTCCTTTTCAAGTTCTAAAACTAATATTTTATAACTCTTGTACAAACTTTGTTTCTTTTATAAAATAAAATTTATATTTTGTCCTCAACAAAAGGGAGATTGTTAATACAAATATCGTCATTAAGCGTTATTTATATTTTTGATCTTTGCCTAAGTTTTGTTAACGACAAAAGTAAATTTAATTTATAAAAGCTTAAAGCTTGTCAAGTTTATTAGATATTAAAACAAGCTTTCTCAAACAATATATTCATCATTCAAGCATTTACATTTATGATTAGTAACATCTTGATATGACTCTAATCATTATGTATGATAGTAGTTTGTAGAATGTGTTAGGTTCTTAAAACCAAACACTACTTAAGCATTGCATATTTCTATTAATAGTAATACAACATTTGACATCATGTATTACATCATGGGAATCATTTGTAGATTCCATTAGATATTTTTGAAGATTTATACTCTCCATATCTTGCACAATCTCTCTTAGATTGAGTTGACTTTAAGCAAGATTTGATATCTTGTTGTCGGACCGGCGGTACCAAAATGGTACAGGCGGAACCCTTTAAGGGTCCGCCGTCCGTGAGCGCTCCGTCCATTTGGCTATAAATAGCAATGCCAAGCCAAGTAGTTTCTCATCCCTTTCTAACATACTCTCATACATATCTTCTCTCAACCTTTCTAACTCGGTTGCATATCATATTAGTGATCTCTTTTGTAGCAAAGAAGATCAAGTCATATTCAAGCTTCAACGAGAAGTTGGAAGTCTTGTTTGTTTAGTGTTGTATGATCTAGTGTTGATTCATACTTGAGTGTTGTATCAAACCATCATAATCTTGTGAGTGTGAGTGGTTAGTATTTTAGTCCTCAAAATACATTTGTGTGTGGGAGTTGTTGTACCCTTGGAAAGAACTCGACATCTAGCTTAGTGTCGGAAATAGTGTAAGCGAAGTGTAAAGGTTTTCTCCCGGTGAAAGGAGCTTGTTGACTAGTGAAGTTAAACTCGAGTGTGAGACTCGGGAGTGGAGTAGGGCAAGGAAAAAGAGTCCTTGTAGGCGAACCACTATAAACAACTTGTTGTGGTTTGATCATTTCTTTCCTTATTTACTTATTACATATTGCTTGCATATTTCATTAACATACTTAAGATCAATATCAATTGATCTTTCAATAAGTTTCAAAACAAAGTTTTTAATCGGTAAACTATTCAACCCCCCTTCTAGTTTTCTACATATTATTTAACAACAACTTTTAACATGGTTCTATTGCAGGGCAATGTTATCCATTGTACCGCCAAGGCAAACGTGGCTCACAATTTCTTGAGGTTAAAATAGGGGGGTGTTTACACTGTTAAAAATTTTATTGTCATGCATAACAAGGAATAATTTAGACTTAGGAAGGATGATACCTTTATGATAGAGTTTGATGGATCAATGTCAATAAGAAAATGCTTGGTTGTATCTGAAGGGTTTGTCAGGCATCATTTTCAGCTGGTGGATTTAGATCAAATCAAGCCTACGGATAACAAATATCTCATTGGTAATTTACTATTTTGTATGTTTGTTCAATTAAATTTCTCTTAAATAGTGTTGCCATAAAAATTGTTACCTCTTAGATGTCGCAGGTTATGTGACGAATGTTGGAAGGATGAATCATACGAAAGCAGGCTCAAAAAACATTGATTTCTACCTGACCAATCAAAAGTTCGTATTTATGTTATTTGCATTTGATGCTGACAAATTTATAACTTTTATTTGGCCAATATGTGTTAAGAAACTAACCGTTTGTTTATTTTTTCCCCGTGACATCAGAGGTCAATCAATACGGGTGACTCTATGGGGAGGGCTCGCTGATATGTTGATTGAAAAGAAATCAAAACAGACAGGCATGTGCGCTGTTGTTGTGACGTCCACATCTGCAAGGCATTATAACAGTGAGTCAGCTTGGTCTATTTACCTTTTGCATAGTATACACCTTTATCACGCTAATTTAGTTTTTAATTTTACCTCTCGGATAAGCTCTATTTATCCAGTAGTTCAGCCACACAAATACTAGATGCTGTTGACATTCCTGCAATCAACGCATTGAAAAAAGACGTCGGGTAGGAAATTGTTTGAATATAAAATTTATAGTTGATACGATTCAAACTGTTATTAACTTACCAAGATCGTTTACCTGTTTGTTAGAAGTGTTGTGTCTTCAACAGCATATTTGGGTGCACACATCTCTGAACCCAAAGATGGGACAATAGAGAATCTGCTCATGTGGGCCCGCAATCGGAAAAATGATGTCTGTTTCTTTTTCCCCCGTCAGCTATGTAGCCTCCTTAAACTGCATGATATTGATATATTTTATTTATGCGATCTGCGACTTTTCTATGTAAAGCCAAGATTGATGATGTGCGTACTAGAAAGGGATGGAATTTTCCGTCATGTGGAGGTGACGGTGCAAGAAAGGAGCTACTAGGAAGGGTGGCCGTTTTGTGTGATTCATGTGAGAGACCGATTGAATACCACGTGATAAGGTACTATTATGTTTGTGACTCATATGTTAGACATTTGTATACAATATATATAATTATTGACATTTATACTTACTATCCACTACATGCTCTTCGCAGGTACCGCCTTGAGCTTGGTATCTCGGATGATACCGGCAGTACTGTGGTGGTTCTTTTTGATGAGGCCTCGGTTAACTTGATAAAGTTTCCAACTTCGGCATTATTGACGGACGATAAAGAGGTACATCTGAAATTTTAGTGTTTATTTGCACCACTACTCCCGTGCCCCATTACTCATGATTCGATATGTAGAGTCTCGATGATCACGCCAACTTGCCTTCTCCCATACTCGATCTCATTGGCACAACACACCAATTTGAAATCAAAAGTCATACATATTATGAGTATGGGAAGTTTGAGAGTTTTACGTGTTGGGCGGTGGACTCACCTCATCCGTCCATTGAAACCGAAAGCTCAAGCACCATTGATAATGAAACTGTTGGACCGGTTGCATCATCAAAGACATTAACCCATCTCCATATGTTGTTACACCGTCCAAACCTACAGAGGATAAGAAGAAAAATAGGTAATCAAAGTCTGTAATATTTGTCTCCCAAAAATGTCCTATAATAACAATGTTCGTTCCTTTAGGCCTTTTGCTAATGCAAAAAAACCATACCTGATAAGCATGGTTTTGTTATTTTCAGAGTGGACCCTGAAGATTCAGACGTTGATGATGAACTTATGCCTTTGGCTGCTGGGCAATATATTGGGTCTATCAATGCGAATAGCAAGCCGAATGCGCCATCGGACTCATCGTTCAAACGGTTGCTCAAGTCTACCCCTGCAGATGATAAGAAAAAAAAGAGGTCATCACGACATAAGACGTTTTGTGACAACATAAATACCAAACATTTTAACGGTTTTACCTTAAACCTATTACTTACGCAACAGAGCTAACATGACAAACATTGTTCGAATATTTTCAGGGCGGATATTGAACATCCAAACGTGGATATTGAACTTATATCTGTAGATGGTGACCAGGATGGTAAGGACGACACCGCAACTGACAAGAAGAAAATGAGACGGTAAGCACATGTTGTATACCATATTTGGTCATATATGGTTTTATATCCGCCACATATTAATCTGACCCTCTTTGTATATTTTGTGGTCGGGTTTGTCATGGAAGATTTAGAGTGACCACGAGCCGGTGTGTACCGAATAAACCTTATCAAAATAAACAATTATGACGTGAATAATAAAATGGATTAAAGCGATTTTGGGATCCTTTGTTTTTCATGTTTGAAAGGCACATAAGCATTACGCTTTGTTGCATCGATTTTATTTTGCTTTGATAATTTATTCTACATTTCGTCATGCAAAATATTGTTTCTTTTCGCTTGATTTGGTTTCGGTACATCCAATATGAACCGGTGTGAAATGGACACTTTCCACAAGATACCAAATGAAAATGCCGATTAACAATTATTGTAAAAACCATAATTTGGGCAAATAACTATTACAAAAGCGATGAATTATATGGAATACCATTGGTTACCATTGCCTTTAAAAGTCCAACAATATCTTATTTCCATATTCATACAGTAAACACATGGGGTTCAATATGGAAATCGTATCACAATACTTACACACACTTTAATACATGGCTAAAAATGTTTCCGTTGAATTTCGTATTTTTTGGAGTTAATTTATTATTTTTAACAAACAATATGCAATTGGTTGTCAAAAACGACCACAAACTCACATACTACAAAAGCATCATACCCGCATAATCCATATTATAAGAATAACTTGGATGATCAAGATATTGAAGATGTTTATGCTACTTACTACATTGAACAAGATTGTCTGAAATTATCTTTGTACCATCCCCAACAAACTAGACATTACATGCTATATTATGATATGTAAAGCTTTGTGGTTATGGTATCTTAAGTAATTACCAGTGTTAGGTTATGATTGGGGTTGGCAAACAACAAATTGTGAATGTTTAGATATGATATTTCATCGCCACTTATTATTAATTATATGGGTTTCCAAAACTCTTTCTATTTATATGTTTTTATGTCCTATGATACATCTGTTTAATTTCCATGTAAATTATTTCCTTTAACCATAACAGTTGTCTTATAAATAATTGCATTATAACAGTGAAGAGTATTATGTGTTCAGATAATTTGTAAATATAATGTATTATGGTGTAATCATTATATAACTCAACTTTATAAAATTTTCTGCTCACGGCCATTTCACCCACACTTTGATACATGTCTAAAAATGTTTTCCGCCAATTGGTTGTCAAAATCGACCACTAAATGACTTCCAAATTTCAATCGTATAAATCACCATATTAAGAGTAGTTTTGTAAATCGGCACTTTTGAAATTCATGTAGACGATACTTTAATTTAAATATAGTAGTTTGAATCAAGTTGTGAGTATAAGTAACCAATGAGATATGACCAAATGAAGTTGAGTTATGTTTTTTGAAAGTAGACTAAAACGCACTCATACTAGGCTTTTTAACCAAATTATTTCATAAAGCTCATTATCATTATTAAAACTCAATAAGAATCTATAATACATATAGAGACTTACCATGAACTATAAGTATCTGCCTTTTCATTGTACACCACACTTATTGCATCAGTTAAGTAGTAGAATCCCAATAGGTGATATACTAAACTTATTCATTCATTATCTTGCCAGATCTGCAATATGATATGTTGCAAAGGTTAATCAGGTCCTTCAAGTATTAAATGGATACAAGTACATTTGACTTTTACAAGTTTACATACTTGCCGATTATGTATGTGATTAAAGCTGTATTTGTCTTTGCGTTGCAGGGTCACACGCTGAACATTCTGAAACTCCATCCCTGTCAGACATATTGAACAAAACTTTGTTTATTCATTCAAGAACAGTAATCAATGGCAGTGGAAAGATGCAGAGTTTCTGTGGTTTACGGATGACACAAAATGTTGGACCATTTACAGGTTCGTCTCATTTATAAGACTTGACTTACATTATGCAATTACAACAAATCTGCAATAATGCATACCTACTTTTGCATTATCAACATACTTTGTTAGGACAAGAATCACACTCGGTAGGCACTTTGACAGACCTGCCACTGAACCAAATAGCTTCGACCTCCAAAAATCCCTTTGTTTATAAAAAAAGAAGATCGGCAGGTAATTAGTACTAAAGTTGCGAGTTTATCGATTTCATAATATTGAATATTACCGTAATGGTTATTCCTATAGGAACACTTTCTCATCGTGCAGCTAAAAAAACCCCACATGGAGTCTGCATGCATCTGCAGTAATTAAACATTTTATAAGTCTTGCATCTGTTAGTTAACTTATTATAATGTTGTTCTTATCAATGATATTTACCTTTATTTGCAAGGTATTCTGTGGTGTACCATGATATTGGCCCTCCAACATTTGAATGTCAAAATTGCAAGGTTGTTATGTGGTACAGGAAAGAACTAACGTAACAAAAACCGTTGTAAACCCAACTTTCTGTTTCTTGTCGCCAAGGGAAAAGTGCTTCTTCCGATATATAATGAAACACCTTCGCCTCTTAATGAGCTTATGGACTACAACACTCCTCGCAAATTCAAGTTTCAAAGAATGGATCGGGGTGTATAATGGTATGTTTTGTTACACATCTTTTGGAGCAAGAATAGACCATTCAATTAACACGGCAGGGGTCCATATACCTTTAGAGTAAATGGCCAAAACTATCATCGAATAGGTTCTCTGCTTCCTAAGCAGGCACTCTTTTTGACAACCTAAGGTATTGATGCAAAACTACCAAAAGTTTTATAAGCACCCAAGGTATATGATGCAAAACTACCAGGATGCAATGGCTATTTGTCGAACATATGGAAACCGGACATGTTCATCACTTTCCTTTGCTAATATAAAGTGGCACGAAATTTCGTAAATGTTAAAGCACATCAAACAAAAGCACATGACCGCATGTCGAATGTCCACGTGTTTTCAAGCTTAAGCTTACTGAATTGTTAAATGATCTTACAAAACACCATATTTTTGGCAAGTCCCGGGGAGGTAATGCACCTTACCTAATAATGGCAATATGTCTGCTCTTTTATAACAAATTTATGTATTATCTTATTCGTTTCTCAATTTTCTTTCAGTTGTATATGTAATAGAATTTCAAAAACGTGGCCTACCTCATGCGCACATCCTACTATGGCTAGAAGAAAATTTGAAATGCAAATCCCTGCCCAAATAAATGATATAATTACGCAGAAATACCATGTCGAGAAAATGATCCAGACGGGTATAAAGTGGTAATCGAATTTATGTTACATGGTCCTTGCGGTAAAGATGCTAAACACGCACCATGTACATCCGAGGTAAATGCTCAAAACATTTTCCTAAACGTTTCGTTCTTTTGAAACAATGGTCGATAGTGATGGTTATGCTATTTATCGTCGGAGGGATAATAAAGCTTACCATATAAAAGGCAAATTCAAATATGACAATGAGATATGTGGTTCCTCACAACCGTTATCTCCTTCGAAATACCAAGCCCACATCAACGTAGAATGGTGCAACAGATCAAAGGAAATTAAGTACTTATTCAAGTACTTGAATAAAGGTCTGATAGAGCCACAATTGTTATACAAGAAAATGTAAAAACAATGGTGGTCGAGCGGATGTCCGATTTTGGAGGTGGACGAAATAAAGAATTATTTGAATTGTCGTTTTTAGCTCCATGTGAGGCGGTATGGCATTTGTTTTCCTATGACATCCATTACTCGGATCCATCGGTCATTAAACTCAATTACCACCGCCAAATCAACATGCAATCACACCGTGACTCGTAAAGCTTACCAACCCTAATTCAAAGGAAGGCATCGATATAACCATGTTCACCGATTGGTTTGAATTAAACAAGCGTGATCTGAAGCGAATAAATACACGATTTCGAGATACCGCCCATTATGTGTGGCATGAGAAAGACAAAATGTGGAAAGAACGAAAGAAGCATAAATGCATTGGGAGGATTGTTTACTCGCATCCGCCTCGGAGAACGATACTATCTTCGAATGTTGTTGAACATTGTCGAGGACCTCGCTCCTTTGAGAAACTCATGACTATTAACGATGATTATGTTCCACGTTCAAGGAAGCTTTTTTGCATATGGCCTTTTAAATGATGACACAGAATGGACGCATGCTATATCAAGCAAGTGTATGGATGTTCGGACCACGACTCCGTGACATGTTTGTGACAATTCTATTGTTTTGTGATGTCGTGAGCCTTTAAAATTATGGGAAGAAAGCGGCATTTTAGCAGAGGATATCCTACACAAGAAAAGGAAAATGTTCGATTACCCTAACTTGGAACTGACAGATGAACAACTTCGGAACTATTGTTTGCTTGAAATACAAGAGTTGTTAAATAGTTGTGGAAGATCTTTAGGAGATTTTCAAGATTTACCACTACCAGACCCAATGTTGCTAACCAACATGGACAATCGTCTCATAAGAGAAGCGCTGGCTTATGATATGAAGGAAAGTAAGATTCAACATCAACAACTCCATTCATTGTTAAATCCCCAACAACGTCTAATCTATGAGGAGGTTATTGAATCTGTAAATGGTAACAAAGGGAAATTTTACTTTGTGTACGGACCAGGAGGAACCGGAAAGACATTTTTATACAAGACTATCATCTCAAGGTTGAGATCAGAACGTAAAATAGTGCTTGCCGTCGCATCTTCAGGTATATATTTATACTAAATTTAAATAAACAACTAACTTGCACATTTAAACAAATACGCAACTGATTAGTGTCCTTAAATTGTATAGGGATTGCTTCATTGTTGCTACCAGGCGGGAGAACGGCACATAGTCGTTTTGTTATACCACTTGAATTATTAGAAAACAACACATGCGGCATAAAACAAAACACGCATATGTCAGAACTCATGCAGCAAGTGAAACTAATTATCTGGGATGAAGCTCCAATGACCCAAAAATATGCTTTTGAGGCGTTGGACAAGACGCTGAGAGATATCTTAGGATATCATGACCTTGACAGTAGAGATCGAATATTTGGGGGCGTGACGGTCTTGCTAGGAGGCGACTTTCGTCAAGTGCTGCCAGTTATACCAAAAGCAAGCAGGCCAGTCATTGTTCAATCATGTATAAACCAGTCTGAGTTGTGGAAGCATTGCAAGGTATTTACCCTTACACGGAGTATGCGTGTCAATGAGTATAGTGAAAATGGGTGCTTGATACTCGAAAGCAGATTTCAATAAATGGGTATTGGTTGTGGGGATGGCAATTTGCCAAAGAAAATGCAAAGAAGATGAGGACGAGCCATCTTGGATCGACATTCCTGAAAGTTTCCTAATCCAATCATGGGATTGTCCTATCGAGAAAATTGTAGCCGAGACATACCCTGTTTTTACAACAAGACAGACTGACGATGTGTATCTCAAAGAAAGGGCAAACCTAACTCCTCGGAATGATGATGCTGATACTATCAATGATTATATGTTTAAACAATTAAAAGGGGACTTTGTTACATACAATAGCGCGGATGAAGTTTGCAAGGCATCTATAGACAATCTAGATCAGCATGACATGTACCGATTGAATTTCTAAATTCCTTAAATTTTCCGGGATGCCCCACATGAACTTCAATTAAAAAGGAACTACCCATTATGCTATTGCGTAACATCAATCCAAGCAAAGGTGCGTGTAATGGAACAAGATTGCTCATCATGATTTAGGCCAATTTGTTATTCACGCAAAGATCCTTACAGTGTTCAAATATAGGAGACAATGTCATTATACGAGATTATACTAACATCAACGCAATCCAGATGGCCATTTATCCTAAAACGGCGACAATTCCCTGTAAGAGCATGTTATGCGATGACTATCAACAAAAGTCAGGGCCAATCACTTACTTACGTTGGCCTCTATTTGCCTACTCCTGTGTTTACACATGGACAACTTTATGTGGCGCTATCTAGAGTTACCACTCCTGACGGCCTTAAGATACTAATGATTGAAGACAAAGACCCTAGACTTAAGCACTGCACACGTAACATTGTTTTCAAAGAAGCTTTCAGTAGCCTGTCTTAGCATATCTATGTAATGTTCAAATATTAAATATAATAAAGTGGTACATTTTATTTTAGATATACATTATTTGTGTTTCCATATTCAGATACACGTAATAAAATTTGAACGCCAACACCTATGCATAGTTCAACACATTTATTTATTATTACTTGATTACTTGCCACAAACACTCATAAACTTTATAATATTGCTCCAATTCTTAACAGGTGTCCATTATCTGTATTCCCATGTTAAAAGACACATAATAAATTGTGACCACCCATACTTATTCATATACCATTGTTTTCTGATTTATGAAATAACCTCAAAACCTAACTGCATACTCATCAAGTGCTATTATTGCAGATAATATTAATAGTATGCACAAATGTTCACATAAATATATAATAAATTGATTTTATGGTTTATTAGGAGTTACATATCCTTTATTAATTTCAGGTCAGTTCAAAAGCTTGATGAGACATTTAAAAACCAACTTATCTCAGTAATATAGACATATCAACTCCTTTATTATCATACATAAATCAGATATCCGCATTCTAAAACTATGTCATTCAGCAGGGATGTCATCTCACACTACTTTCATATGCCCTTACACCGAGCTGCAAAAATGCTTTAATGTTGGTTCGTCTCTTTTTAAAGTGCATTGTCGATCGGTTGGAATTAAATCTTGGCCATATCGAAAACTTCTCAGTTTAGAAAAGTTGATTAACTATTTTCAGGTTAGCAATGAATTGACACCTAACTTTTGATTCGATTTTCATACGACAAACCTGATTTAAGAGGAAAAAGTTGATTTGCAAGTTTCAATATTTCCAGATAAAAGAATGATTTCAATATTATAGTAATGGTTTTCCCTATTTGCTAATATATACATATTTTAAGTCACAAACATTAACATTTAACTATGCTTTTTATAGTACGCATTCATATGTTTTCTATATTGTGATATCCAAGTTTGTTTTCATTATAGGGCAAGGATGGTGATTCAAATACTAATGAAAATATGCAAGAGATAATTACAAAACTGCAGGAAGAAAAAAGACGGATAAAGGAAGATCCAGAATTAGCAATTACAAATAACACGAAAAAATTGAGACGACGTTTTTTCAAAGCTACCTACAGGAAAAAAAACACATCAATTTGGAATTGTCGTTAGCACCACCAATAGTTCTGGATGTGGAACCGTTGCAGGTTATATATCCTAACAATCATGCAAGCTATGAACATATAGAGTTCTCTTATGGCAGCGACTATAAAGAGCAATAATAATGGAAAGCTTATTGATACCTAAACTCAAGTGTTCAAGTAGTTTTTTTAACAAGTTATTTTCCTAGATTTCTTTCTTGAAGTTTGGTATGTTATTCTCTAAGTTTTTAAAATGAATAATGCTTAAACAACAAATTGCGTCCTACGTTGTTTGGTCAGCTTTAATAAATCATACCCCAACTGTTGTTATTATAATACCAATTAAATCAGCATAAAATTTTAAAATTCAATAATTAATAAACTGCATACCTTATTGACTATTATGCGATCAGCGCACGCATTTTGCTCCGTTGTCTCATTGACGAAGAATCTCATTATTCGCGTATACTAAAGCGAAACACCCATCAAGCCTAAAACATCGTTATAATCTGTGCTGCATTCACTAGCCCTGACAATATGAGCAAATCTCCCATTGATCTTACTCACCAACTCTCATATCATCGCAATATCCTCAACGCCCCCATTTTTTGCATCAGCTAAAGCCACTTCGATATTCACCTACCCACTGCATGTATAACACGTAACCGTTATTAGATCAACTAATGAGCCATAAATCAGCAAACAACTACGCTTTCCTATGCAAGTGACTAATACCCTGACAAAAAAAACGAATATTCCCATGACTTAAACTAAATACAATTTGTCACGGCTCACCATTATTCACTCACCTATTATCTATATCTAAACCAAGAACAAGATTCAAAACAAAAGGAAAATAAAATAATATCTCAGTTTTGTTCAACACACTTTTAAATATTTAAGGATCTAAAAAGATCTCATGTTCTTGAACTCATAACCTCATAAATCTATAAGAAGTCAAGCTTCTTTTTTACAAAAACAAAAACGAAACAAGACAAAAACCTTCGCCTACCTGATACATCATTAATCTTTATCGAAGCTTAGCTTCTATATATATCCGAAAAATTAAAGGGAAAGATCAAAACATAACTTTTTAACCTCCCTTTCATTCGGTTTAATCATAAACAAAACAATAACACACGTAGAAACATACATGAGCTCCTCCAAAGGATCTTGAAGCAATAAAGGTTCTTTGTTGATAGACTATGCTGCAGATGACAAACTAGGTAAAGGTACGGTTGTGAGTTAATGTTTGTGATGTCTGATTCATACAGTGCGTAGCCTGAGGCATATTTTGGAGCAAAATAAGCTGTTTTTCATGTTTCAAGGTGCTTATTTGAGATAAACTTGAATGGCTTTTAGACCCATAAAATTTTAAAATACACAAAGAGTAGCTATCCTGTCACTTTTTCATCTACATAGCATTTTTACAACATGGATCCAAACACTATTTCATGAAGTGCTTCTTTTCGGTGCTTATCGAAAAGATAAATGAAACAATCCCAAAGCCTCTATAATGCTTCTTTTCAGGTGTTCGCACCTAGCAGGAACTAAACTTTATAATGTAAAATCATTGAACCCCAAAAAAGCTCAAACCCCTAACTGGATTATCACTACAAAATCAAATTTGACCTTACACTTATTCAAACCCAGTTCAATGATTACCAATCTCAACATAAAAACAACAAAAAGATTCAAGCTTTATAATGCAAAATTGATAAACTCTGATCAAATTATCATTAACAATTGAAACATTCTAACAACTATTATAAAAATCTTCAAACATCTTCCAAATTTACTATGATATTTAAAACATATACTTGATTTTCAGGATTGAATCGAAACTAACATAACACAATATCATTTATAAATCAACAAACATCCTAAAGTAACAACCTTGCAATAAATTATAACGTTTTAACATTCGCCCTTTCAATCTATCATATTCAAATCGAATACCTGAGATATTAGGCTCAATCAGGAGATAATCAAGCACTTTATAATAGCCCTCAATAATATTTGATTGCTTAACATTTATTTTGATTGATTTTTCGTTTGATTGAAAACCCTAAATCGGATGTTTGAATGTAAGCGTGTGTTTTGACCGAGTGTAAGTGAAATAGATGTGTGAAACTCGAAAGTCAACACACACTACTTGACCATTTTATAATAAAAGTAAATAACTAAATAAAAATACTTACTTTCTTCAAGTTACTAAACCATTAAAGCTTAAACCAGTAAACTGATCATTCATCAGTTTAATCCATTACCAATATATTGTTATAGTTAAAATAATAGAGTAGCAGTCAATAAAAGCTTACATACAACCATAAAATTTACATCAAAACACAAAAAAACCCCCCAAATCTTCCTATTCTTCATCTTCGGAATCATCAACCTCATCCAAGTCTTCCAAAAACTCCTCCTTCTCCGCCAAACTCCGACGACATAGCACCAAAAGCTGAGCAAGCAAGTCAATCTTTCTTCGATCCTTCAACTGGATCTCACGAAGGGCAAACTCACCTGTTGCTGCAACGACATTGAAAGAAGGAAACAATCTTACAGCCTCATCGATTGTTTCTTCTTTTTTGGCAACAGCCACGAGAATGTGCTCTCTTCTCCCGACTTCTCGATCAACTTCTTCTCCGCTATGTCTTGCAATATCAAAAGCCGAAAGCATCACCGAGCTTGCACGATTCGGTGTGACTTTCATTTCATCAATGTTAGGTGTGGAAGACATTTTCGATTAGGGTTAAGTTATGGATGGTTGTGTTTATGGTTATGTAAGTATACGTAATTACAATGTACTAACTCATAAATTGCACAAATAATTACAAAAAAAAAAAAAAAAAAAAAAAAAAAAAAACACTCAAGAGGCATTGGGAAATTTAATTTGGGTGTTATTGTAGCCCTTTCATATTCTTCATGCAAAAATCGATATCGCGATTTAGGAAGATATCTAATATTGAAATTTAAACCCTTCATTTTTTATTGGATCTAAATCAGCCCCTATATATACAATGCTTTGGCATTAACATCCTAATCTTAAAAAAATAATAATAATGGTAATAACTTATAGATTATCTTTATATTTATATACTAACATTTCCACTGTGTGTTAAATGAAACTTTAAATAAAATTAAGCTAATTTAAATACACCAAGTTTATCATTTGCCATGAAATAAATATATATTTCTTTGACATATCATCATCCCAAAAACAAACAAAACATTCAAATTATTAGAACCAACAAAAGTACCTAAACTCAAACAACTACTTAAACTCATTCATCTTAATAGCATTAGCTTCTTCCTCACGGCACCCACTTTCGCTTCATCTAGCAAATAGTTTAACTCGCAAGCAATAACCGATGCCTATCTTGGTTTTTCTTAAAGCTTCAAGTGACTCCAAAGCAACCCGTTAGCACCATAAGCTTCCATGTTTGCCATCATGGTATGGTTCTTCGCTATTACCCGCCTCAAATGTTGGCAACAACCGAATAACATTTGGATAATGCATCATCTTCACCGCTCGTTGCACAAACCACAAGCGCATGCAATTATGCAATTTTGAAGAACCAGCGACATTCGATAAATTACCTATCAACTCTAAATTTGCCATTGAAAATAAAATATACAAAAAACCAAATGGTTCTATAACTCATTATGAAACAAGCACCAAATAAATAGGCCAAACATTATTTATGTAACATACTAATATTAAAGTGTTACATATGAAAGGTCTTTTTTTAAATGTAACATATTAACATAAACCTCTTCACATATACTCTTATAAGGTTAATTGTCTATCTAAAATAATAGGAACTTAAATGTCATGGTACAAAAACAAATGTAGTCATCTTTACAATTTAGGACATTGACCAAAATAAAAATTAGTCAACATTATTATGTAGTCATCTACGAGATGCATCCCAAATATGTGTTTATACTTGCTTCTCATCTTTCTTATTTTTAGTTTTTCTTCTCATTTAATCTGACTTGTCAAACTAGTAATCGGTTTTGAAAGTAGCCTTTCAAAAGGAGTAAAGCAATGATGAATTAAAAAAAAGAATAGAGTGCAATTACATATGAAAATGATTTATTTTAATTAATGTTCGGATTCGTATTCTGCACACTTTAGGATACTCGCAGTGGATCTGAAAAAGTCGGTCAAAATCATAAGTCGATCGATATGAATATCAGTCATCACCGATGTGGGTGTTTGGTCACACTCGGTCGAGCAAGGCTTTTGTCCCTTAATCGGTCTACTTTTTGTCCATTTTCACAACACCCTCTTTATAGTTTTAGTGATAAATATTAACTTCGTCACTGAATGTGACAATTTGATCGTATCTGATCATCGGAGAGAAAATTCACGCGACAGGTACGCCGCACACGACCGTTGTTTCAATTTAAGCGCCATATCCAACCATAATCTTTAAACCACATACTTTTTTTTATATTTAGAGATCTAAGGACTCAAAAACATCTTCAAGCATGCTCCATATTTAAGATTTTTTTAGAGCATTATTAAGAATCCTTCATATTTAGATGATCACAATTCCTCTTTTAAATCTTAAAATAAAGCAATATATACATATAAGTACTATAGATACATTATCTTATTGGTTGAAGACACATTAATATAGTATAAAATGACTTGAAGTGAGATACGAAGTGCATAATTGGAGAAAACATCTTTTTGAAGAAGAATGTTGATGTTTTTTTTTTTTTTTTTTTTTTCAAATTTGACAATTTTTAGAATGTATGATTTGAGATGACCTAAATTACATTCATAGTGTTCCCTATTATACGAAACTTTAATGACTTGCGGTATTAAAAAAGCAAGTTGAGTGTACCAAGGTGAGACATAACTTTCAAGTTAAATTGCGAGCATATATATTCTTTACATGTTCAATGATTTTGGAATTTGGATACAAAATAGTTAACGTTATATGAAACGAAAAATGTTGAAAAAACATGTTATTGTCATATCTTTACGTCACTTACAATCTAAAAATAATTCAAAACCGCAATCTTCATTAGGAATTTAGGATTCCTGACTTGATACTTTAAAAGGAGATCAAACTTTAACCAAGATGTAATCAAAGGAAAAATAGACAAATATGTTATCAAAGTTTTACAAAATGTTTTAAGTTACTAAAATTTAAAACGTTATAAATAGATTACTAAAGTTTTGTCACCGGTTACATAAGTTTTTAACATTTTAAATGATGACGTTGCTTATTTTTTAAGTACAAAAACGGTCCTTGTGTTTAGCCGCGTTTCACGATTTAGTCCATAGACCACTATTTCTTTTAGTTTAACCGTTTTCTTACGCCGTCTGCTTTTTACGCTTTTATTCGCTTTCGCATTTTTATATGTCATCCGCTTTTATACGCTGCTCATTTTATACGCCGTCCGCTATTTTACTTTTTTTCGTTTTCGTTTTTATACGTTTTTGTCCGTTTTTATACGTTTTTCTTACGTTTCTGTCCGTTTTTCTTACGTTTCGCCCGCTTTTCTATGTTTTCATACGTTTTCGTCCGTTTTTATTCGTTTTAAACCGTTTTTATACGTTTTCGTCCGATTTTATATGTTTTATTCGTTTTCGCCCGTTTTTATACATTTTTTTCGTTTTTATCCATCTTTATATATTTCTGTTCATTTCCCTAACAGAATGTACTCAAACACACTTTGTTAAGAACATATAATAAAGTAACTTAAATCAAAATAAGCATAAAACAAAAAATCTTTTGGATTTTTTCATTTAAATGACAAACTAAATATTCACAAACTAACTAGGTGTATGATCGAATAAAATATGATTCTAAATGATTACATACCTGAGATTAGTAATTTAGTGTTTTTGTACTTAAATTAATCAGTTAAGGGGATACCTTTTGATCACAGGACGAAAACGGATAAAAACGTATAAAAACGAACGAAAACGTATAAAAATGGATGAAAACAAATAAAAATATATAAAAAAAAACGAAAATGTATAAAAACGTACGAAAGCGTATAAAAACGTAAGAAAACGTTAAAAACGTATTTAAAACGTATGAAACATAGAAAACCAAGGAAACGTAAGAAAACGGATCGAAAATGAGAAAACGAACGAAAACGTATAAAAACGAACGAAAACGTATAAAAACGGATGAAAACGTATAAAAACGGTTGAAAACGAATAAAAACCTAAAAAAAAGGATGAAAATGTAAGAAAACGGTTAAACTAACAGAAATAGTGGTCTATGGACTAAATCTGTAAAACCTGGCTAACCACAAGGAGCGTTTTTGTACTTAAAAAATAAGCAATGTCACCATTTAAAAGGTTTAATAACTTATGTAACTAGAGACTAAACTTTAGCAATCTATTTATAACATTTTAAACTTTAGTAACTTAGGTGAACATTTTGGCAAACTTTAGCAACATATCTGTCTATTTTCCTTATAATCAAATGATCAAAACTTCATTTAAAGAAACAAATTATAAAAAAATAAGGTTAAACCTATATAATAGAAATGAACTTCTCAATTTCTACAAATATAAGTAACAAAGTTAATTTATTACTAACAAGTTAAGTAAAGTAACTTGTTGGTGGTGTAATTAGTACCAATATGACCGATGAATATTCATGTAACTAAAAACATTTTTAAGTATTTTTTTCTTCATATTCTATGTCATTTTAATTTTTAAGTTTTTCAAGAGAAAATTTTTTTTTTTTTTTTTTTTTTTTTTTTTTTAAATAAACCAATAACATAAAGAACAATTATTAATTTATAATTACATAACTTATTCCAAACATCACATTTCATCTTGTATGGCTATGATATATTCCTGGTAGCCTTGGACCATATGCTTCATTTTTGCCGACGAATTACACCAAAAAATATCGCTATCAACCACCTCTAAAAAGGTGGAGACCCGAATCAAATCACATAGTTGATTTATCAAAAACCCAATAGATTACCAAACACGACTCAATCAATTTGACAAAATCCAATTCTGTAAATCGTTAACAAAGCCCAATCCACACATTTGAACAAGTGATATATGAAATTTACCGCTATATAAATACACTCAATGGACACACAAGACATGGACATGATAAGATAGTTATATGTGTTTACACCGTTTAGTGAATTCGCTTTCACAACACTTGAACGATATGTGTTAATAGATGTGTTTGTTTGGCATCTGTAGTTTTTCCGCTGACATCATTATTCCCCATATAAATACCCGCAACTCTTACGCATCAAACACTTCCCAAAAGATACGATTTGATTTAATCAAGATTATATTGATTCAAATAAACGAAATAAAGGTTAAAGTTGAAAAATACGAATTAAAATAAAATAAACCACTAAAATATAAAAACTAAAATTCATACAAATATATCAAAATGGATGTTGAATTAAAGAGATAAAATTTTAAAATATGGTTAAATTAGATTATAAAAAAAATAAGAATAAAAGATATTTTAATTGAAAATAAAGATTAATTTTAATGGTAGTTGATATACGCCATTTTATAATCGGAGCTCCTTATCTTAATTTTTAGTTGTTAGGAGTTAGGCTGGAGTTTGTTAGAAGTTAGCCGAGCTTGTTAAAGTGTTACATACGTATCTCACGACGGAGCCCTTATCTTAATTTTGGTTATGAAGCAGCTGAATGGAGCTTTGGCTTTCTATAATAACAAAAGAAAAGTCAATTTTTAAGTTTTCTAATTTTAGAAGACCTAAATGCATTATAAAGTAGTATAGATTGGATGGATCAATTAAAGCAGAAATCGAATGGCCAATTCATGAGAATTAGGTTCATATCAACCATAAATTTCAAAATCTCCATATCTTGCTTACTAGCTCATAATTTAAATTTCGAAATCTCCATATCTTCCTTATTTAATCTCGTATGTTTTTGCTTTATATTGTCTGTTTTCTTGTACACATATATTTGATAGGGGAAATGATTTGCACATTCTATTTTTCGATTGACACACATTAAACTGTGCATTAAACAGTTATACTGTTTATAAATTATGCTTTAGCTAGTTGTACATTGGAGTGTGTCAATCAATTTTTAATGTGTGTGTCAATAATCTCTCATTTGATAAAGGTCTTTTTGAAAAAAGTCCTTTTATCTTTGAGTAAGGGTGTTTATTTCACCAAACTCATACCTCGCTTTGGTAGGATCGGATATTGTTGTTGTTGGTATTGTTTGTTTGTTTGTTTTCTTATTTAATCAATTATAATGTATGAAGCTCTTGTATTCGAGTGAGCCATATATATATTTTGTTTGTTATTGTTGTTAATAATTGTGAAAATTGACAATTTTTGGATCGAAGATGTGAATGTGTGTCTGGATGGTGTTTATGTGTTGTTCCTTTCACTTTGCAACACTTGTCTTGTTTGTGTGTATATGAATGAATGATGATGATCACGTCGATTGAATATGTACAAGATTATTTATTGAATATCACTTTACTTATCAACTAAATCACTATTATATTTATGTATTTATTGTTTTTCTTTCTTTTAATTTGGAGAAAATAGATAGAGAAGAAAGAGGATGTGATGAAAGGTAAACAAATGAGAAAGAAAAAAGAAGGTATTTTAGTCATTTTAATTTGAGTCATACGAGACGATTTTTGTAATTTATTTTAAAATAAAATGTCAAATAAGCCAAAGTTACAGGTTTAGCAGGTATCAAATGAGCAAATTGGTAATAATGAGACGAAGTTGAAAGTTACATTACCTAATCTGTTAATAAATTAACATTATTACTTATATTTGTAGAAATTAAGTTCACTTATATTATATAATGGATCCACTGAGAAGAAAAATAAAAATAAGAAGAATGAAAAATGTTTTCAGCCACACATTTCAAATATAAAAAAAAAATCATGGAGATGACAGATTAGAAAGCAAGATCCGAAATGTACATGCTATTATTCTCATCATTCTCATTTTACTTTTATTTCTTATTTGATCATTATTCATATATATTTAACCAAAGAAGAAATATGGCTAGAGTATCAATATAGAACTATAAAAAAAAGTCAAAAATCGTCTATGTACTTTGGCCAAAATGCGGGCATCTTTATCATTTACTAATTTACCATTTGGTAAATTCAGTTCCTAGCCAAAGAAAAATGATCAAATACCCTTATCTTAGTCATCTTTAATTTTTTATTTACGATGGTGGTTTGGTCATTTCACTTTGATTAGGGACAAAATTTGCAACCTTAAGTTTCTCACATGAACAGTCTTTGTACTTTCCAAATGATAAGGACCGCGTTTGCAATTTGGCCAAAATACAATGGCGGTTTTTAGTCCTAGTCTTTTGAAAATTATTTTGTCTATAACTACAAGTGACTGTAACTAATACGAGTTTCTTGGTTGATAATAAAGTGTTCTATTTCAAGACAATTTTTTAATTTTTTTTAATTTTTTTATTTTTAATTTTTTTTTTTTTAAAATGACAACTATTTATCTCATATAATATATACTACAATAAATTCCATACGTCTTAAGTAGGACTTGAACCCACAACCATTTCGTAGAGATAGATTATAAAGGACCTCTTTAAAACTACAAGTGATACCCTTCATGTTTTTTTGTTTTTTTTTTCAATTTTTTATTTTATAATTTTATTTATATTATAAAATTGTAAAACGGAAAATGCCATACAAAAATAGAAGGTTTAAAACTACCTCAATTGAATCAAATCAAAACTCCCATTTCGCCGCTCAAAAAAAAAAAAAAAAAAAAAAACTATATTAAAAACAATATATTACCGTCATGGCGTCATGAAAGTTACTATTTGCTTTTGGTATTAAGAAGTAAGCGAATTATAAATGTTATTATTACTTTTTTTGTTGTTGAAGATAAAAAGTATATTTGTTAAGTATAATGGAAATCACTTAAAAAGGTAACACACTTTACAAGAATAGTTAAAGACAATCTGCACCTTTGTGTAGATCTTAAAAATATTCCACATGAAGAGAACTTTAATGTATCAAATATTTTTTTTTGGAAGATAATGTATCAAATATTAATAAGTTATAATTAATTAAAAAATAATATTAATAGCTATTCTGTTAAACTATTTGTTGTAGTTTAATATCAAAAGTAGACGTAACGATCGGGATGACAACGGCCAGAGAATGTTGGGATCGTATTTTCTATCTCATCCCCGTCCCCATTTTCCATCTTCATTCTCGCTCTCATCCCCGTCGTGAAAACTTTACATTCCCCGTATGAGATACTTACAAGGGATGGTCGAGGAAATCAACAACTAGAAAACTCAATATAAAGAATTTGATCCATAAAGTGCCTCAACCAACTACATCATTCATACTTAGATTGATTATAATGTCAATTCAACTTTAAAATATCTTAAATATCTTAAATATCGAGCATACATATAATATAAAAACAATGTAAATTGTATGTATGTACTTAAATAAAATGTTAATTGAAATATTTAATTAGTGCTTATAGGTAATTGATCATTGTAATATATCAACTATCTTTATGCATAGACATATACATGCTAATACTTATAAACATATACATATACAAGTAAATATAATATAGATATACATATGCTTTTAACATATACAAGTAAATCTAATATGGATATAGATATATTTTTATATACTTATACATTTAAGTGTTACTATTTTGATTATAAACATATATCCACTAGTCCAATGTTTTTATAAGCAATAGATGATTATTTTATATAATAAAGAATATTTGTGGAGTAAATATTTGAGACATAATACAGAATATAGATCATCCGTGAGGAGGAAGCAAATATTTGCCTCGCATGCTCACCGCAGATAACAACATATTTCATAGAAATAACCGTGTGCTCTCTACTATTATTACTAATCGATATGCTTTTTAACATATACAAGTAAATCTAATATGAATATACATATAGTCAATTTTATATACTTATACATTTATGAAAGATCGCAATAGGGTACGTGGTTAGTGTAAGCTCATATGCTATGTGATATTTGCTATTTTGATCCCCGCCCATCATCGGTTTATTAGTTTGGGGATTTTAAGATTTAAATATTTCTTGCCCACATCTCCGGTCAACTCGATGATTCACCAGCCTTCCGTAATTACAAAGGGTATGATGGGATCGGCCCATCATGTGCACTATAGAAATACTTTTGGCATTACTACAAGGTCGATTTTTTTCCTTTTTCTTTTTTTTTTTCGATAAATCTCTACCGACTGAGAATTGTACATATAACTTGTTTTATGTCCACTAGTCCAATGTTTTTATAAGCAATAGATGATTATTTTATATAATAAAGAATATTATTTTGATAAATCTCTACCGACTTAGAATTGTACATATAACTTGTTTTATGTTTTCTATTTCATTCAAGAACTAAATCACGATAAGAATGTTGTCGCAGCATCATCGATGTAATTCAACAATGGATGCTACAAAAAATAGTGTACAAATCACCTCTTTAGTTTAATAACTTGAACTTAAGAAAGATCCATGAATGTAAGAACTAAACAATAGCTTTTTACTATTTTAAAAGCTATTTGAAGAGGTTTTAGCATTGCATACAAGACTTTTGAAAAGCTTTTAACAAAGACTTAAGAACTTCGTTGCTTAAAAGTTTCAGTCATTAAATATACCATGCATTAAACGCATCAAGATTTAATGATTGAGCATGTGGATGCTCTTGAATAAAATGGGAAAAGCATAAGCAAATCTTTAGGTTGCCTCTTGATGGAGCCGTGTTACCCAAGTTAATTGTAGGAGCATTCGTTAAAATGATGGGTTAGTTTCATACATTTCATTAAACAAACACCTATGATCTTCGTTTGAAAACATTTTTATCAAAGAATTGGGAGGTGATTTATACTAGGAAAAATTGCTTTGCAGATATAAAATACAACATGAACAAGAAGATTATAAAATATGCAATAAGAAAAAGATAGCACAAATCATTGAGACTTCATGAAATACTTTTGTAGCCAACATGCATCATACAATTTCCCAAAACATGTACATGTAACACTGCAAAGTCACAAACAAACCAGAACCAGAAGATATACGTTTTCGTTCTACAAAGCCTTTTCTATGATGCATCATGATGTGAGATTAAACACGAAGAGTATAACCTGAGTACGACTCGATTTTGAGTTAACTTCAGTTTTTGTTTGAAAGTCCTATTTTGTATGGGTTCAAGTTTATAAGATCGCGAAAAAAAGGTAAGGTAATGGTTGTTGGTCTAATGTTCTACTCGAGCTAATGAGTAGTTCAAAAGTCACGAGCTTAATGTGCAGTCCAAAGATCCGAGCAGATGGAAGACAAAACAGTTTCCAAGCATATGGAAGTTTACAATTCTAGTCTAATTAGGATTCCTTATTTGTTAAGGACTATCTAGCTTTATTAGAATTGTAGTAGGATTAGAAAGCAAATTCTAACACCTATATATACAAACCAAGCTGTGGTTTGTCATTGTACGCATTCAATATCAGTTTTTGTAAGCAAATAATTTTCTGATTAATTGGAGAGCTTATTCCAAGAAACATTGTGTGTTCCAGTTTTGTTTGTTTTAGTGTTTCTGTTGTGAACATCAATCAGACGTGTGGACTTGAATGGTATTATTTACTGCCTGAATAATAGACCCCCCAAGCAATAGCTACCCCTGTGACCGCTGCTCCTATGATTGACAGCATTGTTCTTGCAGATATGATTGGTTTTGCTGAAGGTATCAGAAGAAGCTCCCTAATCTGCAGAGACAATCACAGTGCTCAAATAGTTAGCTTCAAGAGTGGCTAATACAGAAGAAAATAAATTAATATCACTAGTTCCGTTTTCATATAAAAACTTCAACCTGTAGAAAGAAAAAATATTTTCAATATGAAGTTGTAGTAGATACTCCTATGTCCCAAACAAGAGTTCTGAATTCACCTTAAACAGTTTCTTTCAAGAAAATAGTCATATCTCAAAGTTTAACATCAAAATAATATGTCCCTCCTTAACTATTGGATAAAGATAATGTTTTGTTGATTTGTATTTAATTGAGTGGAAAACTTTTCTGGTTTTAAATAGAATCTGACCCGATAACCAAATAGAGGCTCCAAGTACCTTGACCGACCCAAACTAGACCACCAGAATGCCTTAGTTGACAGGAGAGAATCATAAACTAAAATTCTTTGCGTACAAAAGGTAAAAAGGAGTATATGGACCACAACAATGAAAACAAAGAGTAGCACTAACCGCAACAGGCTGTTGCCAATGTTTTTTGATTCCCTGAAGGTGCCCCTTTCCAACAACTGCAACCACAGAATTATGCTTGCTAGCAATGGAGAGTAACCTGCTCGACATGTACCTACAACGAAAAGAAGAAAAAAACAAGTTAGAAAAAGGGTACCACAAATTTCAAGTATTGACATGTTTATTCCTTGACGGAAAGTTAAATCAACTAATTCAGACAAGATAATAACATGGAATGAAGTAGGTCTTTAACCATCATTTTATAATTTTGTTGCAGGCTAACCATCTTACTCTGCTACAACTAAAAAAAAAAGAGCAGTAAACCATAACAGACGACTTAACTGGTTATCAATAAAATGTCCAAATTACACTTGTATAAACAATATGTGAAATGGGACATCATTCTTAGTTACACAATAGGGGCAACAAGTATACAAGTAGATATTACCTACAAGAGAATAATAACTACATAAATTTATCTTTTTAAGTAAGATATAATGTTCATCGAAAAGAATATACTTACTGATCTCGTTCATTCACAAGGGTTTCTATTATAGTAGGATACTTCACGCTCATCTTTTGAATTAAACTTGACACCATGTCTATGTTGTCTGTTTCGTTTATCTGAAAACATCAAAAAGTATATGTTAAATTACTGAAGTCCGAAAAATGTTTATAAACTCTTGAATTTGTATATAATCTCTTTAACATTTATGCTGCTACAAAGAGAATGTGAAGCACTTGCCTCTTCTTTAAGGTGCTCAGAGCTTGGTAGAGACATTCCTCGGAGTATCAAGTAACATATTAGCTTTGCCTTATGCCATAGTGGCATTTTCAACCATGTTCTTCGTATGGTTATCTGTTTATATATAGTCAGAACATAAGCATGAAGGATAATCCGTAGTATAGATCTTAATATAAATGTCTATAATGCAGCTCAACAACATCAGATATAGTATATTATCACAACAAAGATTAATGGATAAATCAGTCTCGTGCTAGAAAAGTTATATGTGCAATGCCCAGTTCTATATCATTTTTACGGTTCTTTAATGATCTAACCACACATAACTTATATCTCGATTCTATGCTTATTTTCCCTGCACTTCAATCTAGACCAGCAGAACTTACATTTCCCAAATAAATGTCAATCCTAACTTATATTTCAGTATTCAAGTCAATTACAAGTTGATGGTTTTACTGCATCTGTTTATAATTCAAGGCCTGAGTGGTGCATATGTAACAATCAGAGGTATGTAAAACTAACGATTACAAGGCAGGCGACCCCAACCACCAATATAGTTTGACTAAATTAAATGATCAAGTGAACCCCTAAAATAAACAGCCAATCAAGAGTATTGAATTTGAAATATAAATCAGTTAAGTCACTCAGATAAGTGATATCTTGACCTCTGCATCATTTCACTATACATTCTCCAACAGCAATGGATTTAATGACCGGATGATCCCTTCTTTGCTCACCAGATTTTATTTTTATCTTTTTGAAATGTCTTTTCTCCATAATTTAAGTCAGACCCTAATTGACATCCTTAGTTTATATCATTTACCTTGCATTAGAAGAGTCAAGAGAACAGTGAGGGCACTCAAGTTTTAAAGGTTGCAGGTTTGATATAAAAACTTCCTTATATCTATGGATTCTAATGACGCAAACTTTTCATAAACCAAGGTCATTTTAAGTCTGTCAAGCAGGGTACTCAATCAAGGCTGTTAAGATACTAAATCAGACTTATGATTTGCTTTGATTGAGAAGTATGCTGGTGTAAAAAAGGTAAATATATTATTCGTATAACAGTAGTGTTGACAATCTTTCATTATGGAAACTACTAGAAGATATGGTCCGGAAGAGAAAAGAAGTCATAGTAAAAGTAAATATATTCCAGACAGACTTGCTATACGTAAAAATTAGTATGCTCATACAGAAGAACATTAAAAGGGGGTCGCTGTTTTGCGTGTATATATAGATTTGACAGAAAGGATGCTTGAAGATCTTACATCTGCAGGACGATCACCAAGAATCACCTTGCCACCATACTTCATTGCTGCTTCATATGCTACACGACATTCACTACCAGGAAAAACATCCATATGACTAGCAAGCTGGAAGAACACAGATGTGTTTCAGAAGCCATTTCTATAAACCAACAAAGTGATTGATCTAAAAAAGACATTAAATCATTCACAGATATACTATAGTGGGACAAGTCCAAGATTCATGATATAAGTAAAGAAGAGTGTCGTGCCTTCGCAAGATGCCAGGTGTAAAGTATTCCGAACACATTGTGATTCTTCTTCCAAAGCTCCACCATTTCTCCCATTTTAGGTACCTATATTTCAATCCAGAAATCGCAACATTGACCAGTTAGGAACAATAAGTAAATATCTGTCCTAAAATACCATGTAATAAGAATGATAATATCTGAATCTTACATGACACGATATACTAGCAATTGTGTACAAGCTTCACGTGGAAACTAAGAAAACCATAGGAATAGATAACTTGAAGTCTGTAAATTTTTGTCTGTTTACCTCAAGACAGATCAACCAATATAGTTTTGTAAGGAAAACGAAGGACCAGTCATACACTGCTGACAGTTATTCATGCAACTAATTTCAGAACAAGGGCAATATACCTCTGTATCAAGAGAAGATAGCATACCCACGCGGTTTTTGCATAACTCCAAAAAGACAACCTGCACGATGAAATTCATGGTAAACTGAAAGGAAAAGGCACATAGGCAAACGAAACAAAACAAAGCAGGCAGCCAACCTGCAAAAAGGTTGTATTTCTCTATCGAGTGTTATGAGTTCTAAAGAGAAGTACCTGTGGTTTTAGGTAATTGATTACAGCTTCCACATGTTGACAGGACTCCTATGAAAGAAGATGGTTGTAATTTATTGCAGCGAAAAATGTCATTATTAAACAGTAATATTCATAATTGAAGTTAACTTTAGGAAATACTGATCCAAGCCCATCATTATAATGATCAAGTATTACACCGAATCAGAATATTCATTCTTGTAACACAAAAATGGAAAAAGCTGACATAGAATTTGAACATAAGTGTATGATTTATAGCAATGATGCATATCTATACTTTCCGAAAACGTGACATACCAATATGGTGCAACACATCAATCATTGCACTGGGACATGGTAATTAGATCTAGCGGCCTAGTATCATAGAGCAAATTAAACCAATTATACTCAAATCAATAATCCATCTCTTTCAAGCTCTTAGCATGTACAGGGAAAGGCGTAAATTCTAAGCATATCACTATATCAATAAATGGAAATTTTCAAACAAAATAATCAAAAACTGCTATTCCTTGTCACTGTATCAGTATATCACCTTCATAGCTTTTCAACTTGGGGCACATCATGCATGATCCATTCACAAGAATCTGCCTAACTAACGAGATAACCATCTCTTAGAGCTTCAATTTACCCTATATTTATGTATCTTGCGTACCGAAACATAACACCCTTAAATTTACTTAAAACAATCCAACTTTTGTTGTCTTACACTCATACAATAGTGAAATCCATATACTGATCGATCTTTCCCTAATCGAAAATCAACTAGTTAACTTTCGAAAATCCAGGCAGACAAAGGTATCAACTATTTCATTCTATACCTGTCAACTAACATAACTAGCCTAAAGGTCAAACAAGTCAACTAAACTATCAACGATTACGATATAAAAACTTTTACGTTCAATTCACTCAATCATCAAAACAAACATCAACTCACGTCGACATCTACATAACACGCACTAACACATAAAAATTATATACGTAAATTTTTAAACGCACGATATATATAACACAAATATATACAATTCTGCCAAAAGAATCAATCACCATAGAGACATGAGCAGTGCCGATCAAGTACACATGACATTCGCCTCGTTCAGCAGAAGAGGGACACTTCAACATGACAACGTTTCGTCCTATCTCTTCCGGTAGCTCCTTCATTACGTAACCTTCAACATGAATACACATTCATTCAATAAAAAAACTAACCATTTTAATCAAGATTGATTTATATATATTTAATAAGTTTTCTTAATTACTTTCTGCTATAATTCTATCAAAAAACTCCCTCAAAGATTCTTTTGTTGTTGCGGTTTGTTGAAGCTGCGCGTGATCGATATCGGAATCCATTTCTGTTGTTGGAAATTGATCGAGATTATTAGTTTGTTGTTAGTGTGTGTGCCGTTGTATATGAATGATATGATAAAAACTGGATTGGTTTTGTAGTAATAAGGACACGAGTTGGTGAGTTGACCCGGGCGAGTTTTCCACGTGGCGTGATTGGATTGGGTTACTAGTTTTTTATTTTTATTTTTAAAGATTTTGTTAGTCCAGATATTTGACGAAAATGTCAAAGTGGTTGAGACTCGAGTCAACAGTTAGCTAAATGGGCCTGAAGATGGATTTAGGGTGGTGGCAACAGGAGCTGGGGTGAGCTGCGGGTTTGGCCCAAATTGAATAGGTTATGCACCGCCATGGCGCGCGTTCGAGCTATCGTTCAACAGGTAAAAAAGCTTCAAGCGGCATGAAGCTGAATCTAGCTGTTCAACGAGCTTAAAATATCGGATTGCATTCTTTTTAAAAAAAAAAAAAATTCCATTTTCAATTTCATCTCTATTTAAACACAACCATTTCACATACTTTTACAACAAAAAAAATCAAAACTTTTACTCAAGCATATCACCAAAAATAATGACCATTCTTCATCTTCATCTTCATCATCTGGAGTCAAAATGGATGCTTCTCGAGTCCGCTTCTGCCAGGTATGTCGGTCCAAAAATTCGCAAACTAGTAAATACTTGTGTCATATTACACAATATGATTTTAAAAAGGCAACGAGATTGGCAAGATTATCAACGGTTCATATAATGGATCGGTAGGTCGCTGGGTTTATGACAGAATGTATCTACTGGAGTTACTCGGCGAAAACATCCATAACCGTCTCCGATATGATCTTACGGAGCTGTGTATACTCAAAAACTTACCACACCTCGACGACTAGTGTTTTCTTTTTTCTTTTAAGTATTATTTCCTTTTTATGTAATTTTCTTTTAAGTATTTTGTAATTTTCTTTAAGAATACTCGCCGTCCCATATTAATGTCGTGTTTTGACTTTTTTAAGTTTTTTTTTAACTTTGACTTTAAATATTTTTATTTGTGTTATATAATATTTAATAAAATTATACCAATAAAAATACATTTAAAACTCAATCTATTCATATATTTTGCATCAGTATTATATAACACAATTAAAAATATTTAAGGTCAAAGTTAAAAATGAAAGACTTTGAAAATTCAAAGTGGACGATTAATATGGGACGGAGGAGTAATAATAATATTATGTGTTTTAATTAAATTGTTTGATATAATTTTAAATATAAAAAGGTAAAAAAAAAAAAAAAAAAATGGTGAGGGTAGGATACGTTACCAATAAAAATCATGGTGAGGGTGGAAAGGGATGAGATGAGTTGGAAGAATGTTATTGGTGGATAGTGAGGGATGGTGAGGATGGTGAGGGATGATTGCCACCACCCTTAGTAAGTTTATTGGCGAGTTACAAATATCACCCTTTTTAGGAAACAATTTTTATAAAAAGTTTTGAAAGAATTATCGCTTTATAAAAAGATAGTAAGCAAGGTTGGATCAGGTAGAAAACATCTCTTTTTTAGGCTCGAGATTGAAGGTTTGATCCTCACTTTTTGCAAAAAGGTTGGTGGTCGTTAAGCGGTCTTTTATCTTCTGTAGAGATAAAGTTACCGCTCACATCTCACCTTCCATTCATCACCCTTCTTGTGATTTTATTTATTACACCAATTCACCGTTGTTAATATGATAGTAAAAGTAAAGTAGGGATAAAATGATAACAAATAGACACAAAAGTTCGAATTTAAAACTTTGGTGTTATAATAGCAGGAAAAAAAAGAGTTAACTATACAACATTCGAAAATGTGACAAGTTAGTTACATTTTCAGATAGTTATCTAAAAAAATCATAAAGCCACGCCGATGTTCTATTATTTTCTATCAAAGTGGTACGCTTATAAGTATTTAGGTTTTTCTTTTTTCTTTTTCTTTTTTTCTTACGTAAGTCAATGCTTAACCAAAGAGAAAAATCCAAAATGTTAAACTTGTCTTAGCAAATCATTAATTCCTAAAACACGGTTTTGGATTATTTCCATATCTTACCTATAGTCTCAAATAACCCTGGTGTTAGTGTATTTTTCATTGATAACTTTGTCGTCGATCATTCATCAACAATCGTTCGATACTCCTCCTTCCCCAAAACTCCTTTGAACACGTACTTTCGATCCTCTATATCTCACTGCCTCATCAGTATTATCAAGTAGTCACATTCTTATTTATCGATTTAATCCTTTTACACCCACAACAATTAACAAACAACATTCGTTCATGTCGAATCCATTGTATACCATGTAAGCTACACTTTACTTTGTTCGTTACCTTAATTGCGGGGAATACAATTAGAATATATTAGGTCTAAATCATCAAATACCAAATTTACTATGGCATTGCTACACCAACGTGTGATATTAATGTATTAAAACAGTAACCGCAACTTTTCTTACATATAAGGTTTACCGCGTGTGGTAGTGCTTGAATCGACTTACTTAACCCTTTCATTAAACACGTCGTGTTCACGTTATGAGTTTGTTAAACAAGTCAACATGTCATTTATCTAACAACGCACATTCCAAATAGATAAACTGGACAAACTATCTATTTATAAAAGAGTGAAGGTTATTATAACCAACCAACCTTAATAGTAACCTTTAGCAAGGTTAGAAACATTGTGAGCCGACAGTCGGTCGGTCGATTTCTTTATAGCTTGTAATCGGTCTAAGTGACTAACTAATCGGACTGGTATTTTCGAAAAGTTTTGGGTATTTCCGGCAAGTTTTGGATATTTCTGGCAAGTTTTGGGTATTCCCAAGAAGATTTTCCTTCAAAAATAACTTGTAATAGATATAAACAAAAACTATAAATGATTAATACAAGTTTACGGCGAGTTTTAGGTATTTTCGGCAAGATTTGCAGGTTCGGTATGTTTGACCACCGTTGACAGTTGTTGACATCCATTGACCACAATTGATCAATTTGTTTGATCGATTTACACAAATTAAAAAAGTTGTTGACCTATTAACACTTAGACGGCGATTAATGAAGGCTTAATTTTTTGTTAACATTGACCATTTTAGAAACTTTGGTTGCCAAATTTAAAAACAAACAAGTTCACAAAACAATTTTGAATTTCCAGCTGGACCCATATAAAAAAGCTGACACACAGACAGGGGTTTTACACAGGCAATAACACAAGAAAGGGTTTTATCAATTCTCACATTCAAATTTCCCCAAAATCAAATGCTGTAGCATTTTAGGGCACGTGCCTTAGTTTCATCATCTATGGCAGATCTATTGGTACTAAAAGATGAATCTCCTTGTTGTAGCCTGGTATTTTTTTTTTCTTCATTTACTTTATCTAAATTTTGCTTATTTCTCTACTTATCTGCTTATTTTGACTGATTCTGATAAGCCATAGGAAGCTGTTTATTTTCAAGTGTTTATGGGGTGTGTTTGTTTCAGCTTATGGCTTATTTGGTTTTAGGGTTATGTTTTATAAGCTCACTTTTTGTGGCTTATTTTGAAACTTTTTGGCTTATTTAAGTTTAAAATGTCATTATAAACTTAGTATAATAACTCCCAATGATCGTCTTGTCACGGGTTGGTTGGGTACCCAATTTTTTTTCTTGGTGTTTGGGGAGGTTAAGATGTGAGACATGACCATTTTACCCTTACATTTTCAAAATTTGAAGGGTAAATGGTCAGTTCTACCAAAGGTAGAAAGGACACACAACGATCGCCTTTTAAAAGTTTAGACACACAACACACATAGTGACAAGTACTATTTTTTTGTTATTATCTTTATCCCTAAACTTATATAAGCCACAAAAAAGTTAGCTTATGAAACATAAGCCCAAAACCAAGCAAGCCATAAGCCGTCTATATAAGCCAAAACAAACACTCCCTTATATAAGCCGAAAAGTTTCAAAATAAGCCACAAAAAGTGAGCTTATAAAACATAAGCCCAAAACTAGATAAGCCATAGGCGGACTATATAAGCCGAAACAAACAACCCCTGTTTATAACTTATTATAACTTTTTACAAAATAAGAAAATCCAGAAGTAGCTTATAAGACTTATATATGTTGTGTACTGATGAATGTGATGTGATTTGTGGTGTTAGTGGAAAGCCAAGTATGCAAAGCTGCAACAGAAGAATACGAGGGCGGAAGAGGGGAGAAGCGCTTAAGCAGGCGCTCGCGGTTTTTGAGTCCGAGTATGATAAGATGAAGAAAGGTATGGATATGTTGTTTCGGGAATTTTCGTTAGATGTTTATGTATATGTATTTTTTATTAGTTGTGTGAGTTACAGCTGTAATGTTTTGGTGTAGCGAATGCAACCGTTCATTATTTTAATGGCTAAAGTTTTTCAACTAATGTTTGGATTAGCGTATGCAATATGTAGTGTAGTAAGATAACGTTTTCATAAACATGTAAGATAAGATTAATAAAGGAAATTGGTGTAATGTTGTAAATAAGCTTAATAAGCTGGTGCATAAAGCTTATGTTAGACAACTTATTAGCTTATTGTCTTATAAACACAAAAGAAGCTTATTAATAATGTTTGCGACTTTGCGTAAGCTTATCAGGGGTCTGAGGGTTTTTGAGAATGCATAAGTTGGTAAGCGTAAGCCTATCCAGGCACCCTGAAAATAGCTGATTTGAATAAAAATAATCTGATAAGCTTAAGCTCTTTTGTGAGATATATACACTTTTGTGAGCTTATTGTGTTCTAAAGAGCTTTCACAAAATGCCCTTTTTAACTTTTCAATGGACTAATAAGCACTTTTTAGTATGTGTTATACAATGAGCTAAATAGCACCTCAAATAAGTTTAGCCAAACATCCCCTCAAGCTCATCCAAACACCCTGTTCCAATCTAGGAAATCTTAAGAGAAAATCAACTGGTATATATGAATCATATGGGACTGAGGAGAAGTGTTAATTTGACTTTCAGTTTGAATGATCAACTTTGGGGATCAATAATTGATGCGAATTTGATTACTTATTCTGAAACCAAAATACTGAGTAAATAGCGTTACTTGTAGACCAAGCTAACAAGTAACAACTATCGATGTTCCTGATTGATTGTTAATGGAAATACTCAGATAAGTATTACAACAATCAATGACGAATTGAGTTTATGTATGAATATATCACAAATACTTACAGACTGACCTTGTTTTGCAGATTATGAGAAGGAGAAGATGCTCGCTGAATGTGAACGAATGAATAAAGAAAAGAATCAGCTGCACGAGTTTCTTTGGAAAATGAAATATACTCTTTGAAGTCTGAGCTTAAGCATGCTTGGCGTTAAAGCTTTTTGTTTTTGAGTTCGAGTATGACAAGATGAAGAAAATGGATATGTTGTTTCAATTTTCATTAGATGTTTATGTATATGTGTATTATGTGAGGTACAACTCTGCATGTACCATTTCGCATGCTTGGCGGTTAAAGCGAAATACTTTTTAAACAGTGTACATGAGTTTACGGTATCTAGTGCACTGATAATAGTGGTAGAATTACTATTTAGGATAACATTTTCATTGTCACATAGGATAATATGAATAAAGACATGGTTAATGTTGTAACTAAGCTGAATAAGCTGGTGGACCAAGAGTTAAGTAAGCTTATTGGCTCAGCCTTATCAATTGAAGTTGAAACAGAAAAGCAAACAGTTTAAGAAGGATCTTCACGGGTAAGAGAAAGCTAGAGCAGATGCTCTTCATTAATTGTTATTAAGAAATACTCAAATAAGTATTATAATCAGAGAGTTTATGTATGAAAAAACAGACTTAGCAGATGAATCAGCTGCAGCATTGGAAAATGAAAACTGCAAATTGACCGAGCAGGCTGAGTATGATAAGATGAAGAAAGGTATGGATATGTTGTTTGTCACAAAGGAATTTTCGTTAGATGTTTATGTATATATTGTGTATTAGTTATGTGATTGTCATTGTTAGTTGTGTGAGTTACAGCTATAATGTTTTGGTATGCTTATTTTATCGGCTAAAGCTTTTTCAAATAGTGTTTGGATTAGCGTATGCATTATGTAGTGTAGTAAGATGACGTTTTCATAAACATGTAGGATAAGATTAATAAAGGAAATTGGTGTAATGTTGTAACTAAGCTTAATAAGCTGGTGCGTAAAGCTTATGTTAGACAACTTATTAGCTTATTGTCCTATCAACACACAAGAAGCTTATTAATAATGTTTGCGACTTTGCGTAAGCTTATCAGGGGTCTGAGGGTTTTTGAGAATGCACAAGTTGGTAAGCGTAAGCTTATCCAGGCACCCTGAAAATAGCTGATTTTAATAAAAATAAGCTAATAAGCTTAAGCTCTTTTGTGAGATATATAAACTTTTGTGAGCTTATTGTGTTCTAAAGAGCTTTCACAAAATGCCCTTTTTAACTATTCAATGGACTAATAAGCACTTTTTAGTATGTGTTATACAATGAGCTAAACAGCACCTCAAATAAGTTTAGCCAAACATCCCCTCAAGCTCATCCAAACACCCTGTTCCAATCTAGGAAATCTTAAGAGAAAATCAACTGGTATATATGAATCATATGGGACTGAGGAGAAGTGTTAATTTGACTTTCAGTTTGAATGATCAACTTTGGGGATCAATAATTGATGCGAATTTGATTACTTATTCTGAAACCAAAATACTGAGTAAATAGCGTTACTTGTAGACCAAGCTAACAAGTAACAACTATCGTATGTTCCTGATTGATTGTTAATGGAAATACTCGTATAAGTATTACAACAATCAATGACGAATTGAGTTTATGTATGAATAGATCACAAATACTTACAGACTGACCTTGTTTTGCAGATTATGAGAAGGAGAAGATGCTCGCTGAATGTGAACGAATGAATAAAGAAAAAGAATCAGCTGCACGAGTTTCTTTGGAAAATGAAATATACTCTTTGAAGTCTGAGCTTAAGCAGGCGCGCGCTGTTTTTGAGTTCGAGTATGACAAGATGAAGAAAGGTATGGATATGTTGTTTCTGGAATTTTCATTAGATGTTTATGTATATGTGTATTATGTGAGGTACAACTCTGCATGTACCATTTCGGTATGCTTGGCGGTTAAAGCTTTTTTTTAAACAGTTTACATGAGTTTATGCGGTATCTAGTGCACTAGTGGTAGAATTACTATTTAGGATAACATTTTCATAGTCACATAGGATAATATCAATAAAGAAGACATGGTTAATGTTGTAACTAAGCTGAATAAGCTGGTGCATAAAGCTTTTTTCAACAACTTATTGGCTTATTTGTCTTATCAACACACAAGAAGCTTAATAACAGTGTAAGACTCTATATGCACACAAGCACACACTCTTGCCGGAGGTCTTTCAGGAAGCAGTCCCTTTACCCTCGGGTAGGGGTGTGACAGTCTGCATACTACCGCACTCGTACCCCGCTCCAGCGGGATTGGGTATGCTGTCGCTGTTCTTGTTGAATTGATGCAAACTCGATTACATTATCTGAAACCTAAAAACTGAGTTGATAGCGTTACTTGTAGACCAGCTAACAAGTATTATATGCTCTTCATTAATTGTTATTAAGAAATACTCAAATAAGTATTATAATCACAAAAATCAATGACGAATTGAGTTTATGTATGAAAGGGTACAAACACTTACAGACTTACCTTGTTTTACAGATTATGAGAAGGAGAAGATGGGCACTGATAATGAAAGAAATGATAAAGAAAAAGAATCAGCTGCACGAGTTTCATTGGAAAATGAAATATCCTCTCTGAAGTCTATGGCTTTATCATTGAGTCAAAAAGGAAGTTCAGTACCGGAAAACGTGAGTGAAGAACTTAAACTTCTTCAAGGACGTGTTTCTGAGCAGGAAAAGGAGCTAAAACGTCTACAAGAAGAAAAGAAAAAATCTGACGACGCATGTGAAAGTTCAAAGACTGAGAAAAACAGGGTGGACCAAGAGTTAAGTAAGCTTAAAGCACAGTTACTTGAAGTTGAAACAGAAACGAAACAGTTTAAGAAGGATCTTCACAAAGAGAAAGCTAGAGCAGATTCAGAGAAAAAACGAGCAGATGAAGCGCTGAAAACTGCAAAAACCGAGCAGGCTGAGTATGATAAGATGAAGAAAGGTATGGATATGTTGTTTCTGGAATTTTCGTTAGATGTTTATGTACATGTGTATTTTATGTGATCGTCATTGTTAGTTGTGTGAGTTACAGCTGTAATGTTTTGGTATGCTTATTTTAACGGCTAAAGCTTTTTCAAATAGCGTTTGGATTAGCGTATGCAGTATGTAGTGTAGTAAGATGACGTTTTCATAAACATGTAGGATAAGAATAATAAGGGAAATTGTAACTAAGCTTAATAAGCTGGTGCATAAAGCTTACGTTAGACAACTTATTAGCTTATTGTCTTATCAACACACAAGAAGCTTAATAATAATGTTTGCGACTTTGAGTAAGCTTATCAGGGGTCTGATGGTTTTTGAGAATGCATAAGTTGGTAAGCGTAAGCCTATCCAGGAACCCTGAAAATAGCTGATTTCAATAAAATAAGCTAACAAGCTTAAGCACTTTTGTGACATACATACACTTTTGTGAGCTTATTATGTTTTAAAGAGCTTTCACAAAATGCCTTTTTTTCACTATTCAGTGGACTAGTAAGCACTTTTTAGTATGTGTTATATATGAATCATATGGGATCTGAGGAAAAGTGATAATTTGACTTTCAGTTTGAATGATCAACTTTGGGGATCAATAATTGATGCGAATTTGATTACTTATTCTGAAACCAAAATACTGAGTAAATAGCGTTACTTGTAGACCAAGCTAACAAGTAACAGCTATCGTATGTTCCTGATTGATTGTTAGTGGAAATACTCATATAAGTTTACAACAATCAATGACGAATTGAGTTTATGTATGAATAGATCACAAATACTTACAGACTGACCTTGTTTTGCACAGATTATGAGAAGGAGAAGATGCTCGCTGAATGTGAACGCATGGATAAAGAAAAAGAATCAGCTGCACGAGTTTCTTTGGAAAATGAAATATACTCTTTGAAGTCTGAGCTTAAGCAGGCGCGCGCTGTTTTTGAGTTCGAGTATGACAAGATGAAGAAAGGTATGGATATGTTGTTTCTGGAATTTTCATTAGATGTTTATGTATATGTGTATTATGTGATGTACAACTCTGTATGTACCATTTCTGTATGCTTACAGGTAAAGCTTTTTTTAAACAGTTTAGATGAGATTATGCGGTATCTAGTGCACTAGTGGTAGAATTACTATTTAGGATAACATTTTCACAGTCACGTAGGATAAGATCAATAAAGAAGACATGATTATGTTTGTAACTAAGTTGAATAAGCTGGTGCATAAAGCTTTTGACAACAACTTATTAGCTTATTTGTCTTATCAACACAAGAGAAGCTTAATAATAGTGTAAGACAATATGCACATAGACCCATAGTTCTTTATGTGCTTGCATGCTATTATGATTTTATGTCTTTATCCATTTATGTCTATGCATGTTTTTGTGTTGCTAGCCCTATATGCCACACAACCACACATAAACTTATATATACACACAAGCATACACTCTTGCCGGAGGTCTTTCAAGAAGCAGTCCCTTTACCCTCGGGTAGGGGTGTGAAGGTCTGCATACTACCACCCTCGTACCCCGCTCCAGCGGGATTGGGTATGCTGTTGCTGTTATTGTTGAATTGATGCAAACTCAATTACATTATCTGAAACCTAAAAACTGAGTTGATAGCATTACTTGTAGACCAGCTAACAAGTATCATATGCTCTTCATTAATTGTTATTGGGAACACTTAAATAAGTATTTAATCACAAAAATCAACGGCAAATTGAGTTTATGTATGAAAGGGTACAAACACTTACAGACTTACCTTGTTTTACAGATTATGAGAAGGAGAAGATGCGCGCTGATAATGAAAGAAATGATAAAGAAAAAGAATCAGCTGCACGAGTTTCATTGGAAAATGAAATATCCTCTCTGAAGTCTGAGGTTTTATCGAGTCAAAAAGGAAGTTCAGTACCGGAAAACGTGAGTGAAGAACTTAAACTTCTTCATGGACGTGTTTCTGAGCAGGAAAAGGAGTTAAAACGTCTACAAGAAGAAAAGAAAAAATCTGACGACGCATGTGAAAGTTCAAAGACTGAGAAAAACAGGGTGGACCAAGAGTTAAGTAAGCTTAAAGCACAATTACTTGAAGTTGAAATAGAAAAGAAACAGCTCAAAGAGCTTCTTGATAAGGAGAAAAAACAAGCAGATATCGAGACTAAGATAGCTGAAACTGAGAAGAAAAGCGCTAATGAATTGAAAGAAATGTTGAAATCGGAACAAAGTAGAACTAATGAGCAAAAAACGTTAGTTGATGTTGAAAGGAAAAAAGCCGAGGGATTTGCACATCAGTTAGAAAAGTTGAAGTGTGAGGTGGGTGAAGCAAAATCGAAGTTGGAAACGGAAATAGGTCAGCTCAAAGAGCTTCTTGATAAGGAGAAGAAACGAGCAGATATTGAAAGAAATGTTGAAATCGGAACAAAGTAGAGCTGATGAGCAAAAAATGTTAGTTGAAGTTGAAAGGAAAAAAACCGAGGAATTTGCACATCAATTACAAAAGTTGAAGTGTGAGGTGGATGAGGCAAAATCGAAGTTGGAAACGGAAATAGGTCAGCTCAAAGAGCTTCTTGATAAGGAGAAAAAACGAGCAGATATCGAGACTAAGATAGCTGAAACTGAGAAGAAAAGCGCTAATGAATTGAGAGAAATGTTGAAATCGGAACAAAGTAGAGCTAATGAGCAAAAAACGTTAATTGATGTTGAAAGGAAAAAAGCCGAGGAATTTGCACATCAGTTACAAAAGTTGAAGTGTGAGGTGGGTGAAGAAAAATCGAAGTTGGAAACGGAAATTGGTCAGCTCAAAGATCTTCTTGATAAGGAGAAAAAACGAGCAGATATCGAGACCAAGATAGCTGAAACTGAGAAGAAAAGCGCTAATGGATTGAAAGAAATGTTGAAATTGGAACAAAGTAGAGCTGATGAGCAAAAAACGTTAGTTGAAGTTGAAAGGAAAAAGCCAAGAATTTGGACATCAGTTACAAAAGTTGAAGTGTGAGGTGGATGAGGCAAAATCGCTTCTTGTTGAAAAACGAGCAGATATCGAGACTAAGATAGCTGAAACTGAGAAGAAAAGCGCTAATGAATTGAAAGAAATGTTGAAATCGGAACAAAGTAGAGCTATTGAGCAAAAACGTTAGTTGATGTTGAAAGGAAAAAGCCGAGGAATTTGCACATCAGTTACAAAAGTTGAAGTGTGAGGTGGGTGAAGGAAAAAAGTTGGAACGGAAATTGGTCAGCTCAAAGATCTTCTTGATAAGGAGAAAACGAGCAGATATCGAGACCAAGATAGCTGAAACTGAGAAGAAAAGCGCTAATGAATTGAAAGAAATGTTGAAATTGGAACAAAGTAGAGCTAATGAGCAAAAAAAGTTAGTTGTTGTTGAAAGGAAAAAAGCCGAGGAATTTGCACATCAGTTACAAAAGTTGAAGTGTGAGGTGGGTGAAGCAAAATCTAAGTTGGAAACGGAAATTGGTCAGCTCAAAGATCTTCTTGATAAGGAGAAAAAACGAGCAGATATCGAGACCAAGATAGCTGAAACTGAGAAGAAAAGCGCTAATGAATTGAAAGAAATGTTGAAATCGGAACAAAGTAGAGCTAATGAGCAAAAAACGTTAGTTGATGTTGAAAGGAAAAAAGCCGAGGAATTTGCACATCAGTTACAAAAGTTGAAGTGTGAGGTGGGTGAAGCAAAATCTAAGTTGGAAACGGAAATAGGTCAGCTCAAAGAGCTTCTTGATAAGGAGAAAAAACGAGCAGATATCGAGACCAAGATAGCTGAAACTGAGAAGAAAAGCGCTAATGAATTGAAAGAAATGTTGAAATTGGAACAAAGTAGAGCTGATGAGCAAAAAACGTTAGTTGAAGTTGAAACGAAAAAAGCCGAAGAATTTGGACATCAGTTACAAAAGTTGAAGTGTGAGGTGGATGAGGCAAAATCGAAGTTGGAAACGGAAATAGGTCAGCTCAAAGAGCTTCTTGATAAGGAGAAAAAACGAGCAGATATCGAGACTAAGATAGCTGAAACTGAGAAGAAAAGCGCTAATGAATTGAAAAAAATGTTGAAATTGGAACAAAGTAGAGCTGATGAGCAAAAACGTTAGTTGAAGTTGAAACGAAAAAGCCGAGGAATTTGGACATCAGTTACAAAAGTTGAAGTGTGAGGTGGATGAGGCAAAATCAAAGTTGGAACGGAAATAGGTCAGCTCAAAGAGCTTCTTGATAAGGAGAAAAACGAGCAGATATCGAGACTAAGATAGCTGAAACTGAGAAGAAAAACGCTAATGAATTGAAAGAAATGTTGAAATCGGAACAAAGTAGAGCTGATGAGCAAAAACGTTAGTTGATGTTGAAAAAACGAGGAATTTGCACTTCAATTACAAAAGTTGAAGTGTGAGGTGGGTGAAGGAAATCAAGTTGGAAGGAATTGGTCAAAGAGCTTCTTGATAAGGAGAAAAACGAGCAGATATCGAGACCAAGATAGCTGAAACTGAGAAGAAAAGCTAATGAATTGAAAAAATGTTGAAATTGGAACAAAGTAAGCTGATGAGCAAAAAACGTTAGTTGAAGTTGAAAGGAAAAAGCCGGAGAATTTGGACATCAGTTACAAAAGTTGAAGTGTGAGGTGGATGAGGCAAAATCGAGTTGAAATAGGTCAGCTCAAAGAGCTTCTTGATAAGGAGAAAAAACGAGCAGATATCGAGACTAAGATAGCTGAAACTGAGAAGAAAAGCGCTAATGAATTGAAAAAAATGTTGAAATCGGAACAAAGTAGAGCTAATGAGCAAAAAAAGTTAGTTGTTGTTGAAAGGAAAAAAGCCGAGGAATTTGCACATCAGTTACAAAAGTTGAAGTGTGAGATGGATGAGGCAAAATCGAAGTTGGTTTCAGAGGGTTCAAAGTATAAAGATGCAAACAATAAGGAGGTCGAAGCTGAAAGGAAAAAGACAATCAAAGAGAAAAAGAAAGCTGAAGAACAGCAAAAGATTGCAGAAATGAGTACAAAACATGCGTTAGAGGAGAAACAAAGTGCAGATATGTTTAAACAGCAAGCCATGTCAGAAAAATCTCGTGCTGATAAGTTAGCAAAGGAGCTAGAAGATATCAAGCAAAGGACTAAAAAAGCAAACGCAGAGTTAACCAACCCTTCTGTTCCAGTTCAGAAAGATCTGGAGTCTGATGTTTTATTGGAAAATGATAAAGAAAAAGAATCAGCCGCACGAATTTCATTGGAAAATGAAATATCCTTTCTGAAGTCTGAGGTTTTATCATTGAGTCAAAAAGGAAGTTCAGTACCGAAAAACGTGAGTGAAGAACTTAAACTTCTTCAAGGACGTGTTTCTGAGCAGGTAAAGGAGCTGAAACGTCTACAAGAAGAAAATAAAAAAGCTAGAGACACATGTGAAAGTTCAAAGACTGAGAAAAACAGGGTGGACCAAGAGTTAAGTAAGCTTAAAGCACAGTTACTTAAAGCTGAAACAGAAAAGAAACAGTTGAAGACGGATCTTCAAAAAGAGAAAGCTAGAGCATTTCCTCACTGTGAAGATTTGTGTACTGTTTTTGGTAATAATCGAGCTCGTGGAAATGGAGCTAAAGATAGTGGTGATGTAGAAAAGGAGGCACATATTGAAGTGCTAGAATTTGATGAGGAAGGTGAGACGATGATGGAAGGTAGTCATGATGCACCTTGCAAGACCATTGTTCAAGTCAAAGACAATACAAATCTTGGTTGCAAGAAGAGGAAAAGACAAGTTGATCCATTTGTTGATGGATTAGAAAATGTAGCTAAGTTACTTGGTTTCAATCTCAACAACGTGTCGACAACAATTAGCCGAGATATAGACTTTGAAGAGGACTTGAGAAAGAAAAAAGCCATGACCACTAACGAGATTTTCAAGATGAAGTCACTTAGCCAGCAAGAAAAGTACGAGGTGATGGAAAAGATAAGACGTGATATCGGATATGTGGAAGCTTATTGGGACATGTATCACGAGTATAGAGAGGGTTGGGTGAAGTATATATTGCTAAAAGATTAGTTTGGGTTGCCTTATATTAATGGGTTTATAGCATGATAAATATTAGTTGGAGTTATTTTGTTAAGTTAACTTCATGTAGTTGCTTGGTATTTTGAAAAGCCCATCTAAAGCTGCAACCCATTTTGTAAATCCTCTACTTCGATAAATATGTATCGATGTTCTATCTATGGATGTACTGTTTTCGTTTTTCTTTTTTCTTTTTGTGCATGTTCTTGTAATGTTTATGTTTCATTGTGAGGTTTAAATCATGTCACATGTCTTGGTTGTCATTATTTGTGTATGTTGTATTCGTGGCTTCGGATTATCCTGGAGTAAGGGTAAGATCTGTTTACATCTACCTCTCTATACCTCGCTCCGACGGGATTGGGTATCTTTTTTTGGTTGTGCATCCGGTGACTTGTTCGTGTGGTTTGATAATATGTTGCCACTTATGAAAAATACATAATTTGTTAAAAACCTAAAAGGGTAATTTCATCATTTACCTTTTTAATATTTAGTATACTTAAACAATACTATGCAAACCAAACAAATTACAATATCTCAAATTTAATGGATTTATGTCAACCAAACATGTAATAGTATTTGGAATCGGGTTTGAAACACTTTAAGATTTAAAAATCCTCGGAATTTGAAACCCGAGGTTTTGAAATTTACGAACCAAATGTCCCCAACATGTTACAGGGTGCAACTGCACCCACTAGTGTGTAGGGATGGCAACGGGGCGGGGAATGTCGAGGATTGTATTTACCATCCCCGCCCCGCTTTCATTCTCCATCCACATCCCCGCCCCTATCCTCACCGGGAATTGCTTTACATCCCATCCCGCCCTAACGGGATCGGGATCCCCGTGATTCGGGATTTTCATTCGCTACTTAACTAACATAAATTTTTCACCAACTCATCGAAAATATAAAGAATTTTAACTCATAAAGTTTTTCAAAAGCGTCGCGACATCACACATAGTTGGATTCATTACAATTTCAATTCAACTTTAAAGATTCTCAACATTGTAACATCACATATAATATAAAACAATATGTATCATGTGTCTATTTGGACAAAATAATAAGTAATATGTAGTTGGTGGTTATGTTTTAATTTAAAGATTGATTCTATAAATATCTCATATGTAGAAATATACATGTCGATACTATAAATATATATACATATATGTATACAAGTTAATCGAGTATGAATATAACATATAAATTCTAAATATTAATTTATACACTAGAAAAATCGGATTCGGGGTCTGGTTCGGGGATTTATGTTATCCCCATCCCCGGTTTCATATTTTGGGGATTCCCCATCCCCGGTCAACTCGGGGATTCCCCAGTCAAAATCGGTTTTGGGATTGGGTCCCCATCGGAATACGGATTTTTTTGCCATCCCTACCGGTGTGTGTGCCGTAACTTCAGTATACTTGTGGCTGTGGCACTTCTTAATAACATATCCGAAATTTGCGATGATGGTTTTATGTTAGACATAATTCTTTTTTTTTTAATTCAAATATCCGAAATTTTAGATAAAAATCTTATCAATCTGAATATCCAGATATATGTAATTTTTGTAAAACTTTAATGTAAGTTCCAAAACTGCCATTTCATAAAACTCAACTTTTTAATAAATTATGATCAAGTTTTCGGATATCCGAATACGGATACATTTTGAATTTAGCAATCTGATTGCTTCCTTATTCACTTATTGTTACATCAAAATTGACATTGGCACTAAATGAATGAATTTAGCAATCTGATTCTTTGGTTAATTTATTTGGTTTAATGTATGATAAGTCGATCCAAGTAAAGTCGAGGTTCATTGTGGAATAAAATTTGATGAATTGATAAATCGAATTAATCAAGAACTATACAATATCAAAGTTATATGTAGATATTCGTCAGTTAGTATTGGAAAAGGTGAATTTTATTAATGACGAAACAAGATTACAACCACAACAAACAAAGACACATACTACCTCAAAATACTACCCTTCCACAGCTACATCACCCTTCCACCTCAAATACTACCTCCGGGGACTACTCCGAAGGTTTGTACATGTACATGTTTTGAATTGCTTCATCGGAGTAAACAGAAGCCGGGATAGAACTGGATCCGTAACCGGAACCGGAACTGGAACCATACGGATTTTGTGGCGGTGGGTTAACAGAAGAGCTAGGACCAACTAGTTGATGAAGCAGATCCGTAACCGGAGCCGGAACCGGAACCATAGTACGGATCTTGTGGCGGTGGGTAATTTCCACCGGGAAATGCCTCTTCCGCAGTTGATCCGTAACTGGAGCCGGAACCGGAACCATAGTACGGATCTGGGTAATTTCCACCGGGAAATGCCTCTTCTGCAGTTGATCCGAACCGAAGCCGGAACCGGAACCATAGTACGGATATGGGTAATTTCACCGGGAAATGCCTATTCGCAGCTTGATCCAGAATCGAGCCAAATCGGAACCATAATACGAATCTGGGTAATTTCCATATGAGTCCATTGGCATTCCACCGGGAAATGCCTCTTCTGCAGTTGACCGTCCAGTAACTTTGTCTCTTGAAATGGACTTGGACCATAGGACCGTATTCTGCTTCTGCATTAGCTGCTTTTCCAACCTTTCGTTTGCTTATTTAATTGATTTTTCCTTAGAGTTTCGACCCATTTTTGTTGAATGTTATGTTTTGTATGTTGCCGAAGTGCTCCCCTAGCGCTTTTATATAGCCTTCCCATTGCTTCCTTATTCACTTACTGTTACATCAAAATTGACATTGACACTAAATGTATGAATTTAGCAATCTGATTCTTTGGTCTAATGTATGAGAAGTCGATCCAAGTAAAGCAATCGAGGTTCACTGTGGAATAATTGATAAATCGAGTCAACCATGCTACATCTATTAATCAGAAACTATACAATATCAAAGTTATATGTAGATATCCGTCAGTTGATATTGGAAATGTGATAAATATATTCCTCTTCACCTCAAACACATTGATGACGTTGATAACCGAGAGTCATTAAAGGCAAATGGGTTTTTAAAATACTAAAATCTTTAAAGGGAATTAGTTTTATAGAAACACCATTTTGGTAATTATATACTCCTAATTCATGTGATGTCTACAATTAATATGCATCATGTGGCTCCTCTACCGGTCAATTATTTACGTACTAGCTAGACGACGTCATTGTCATTATTTACCCATTTGCAATTTGTAGGCTTCTCATGGACATGAGGTTGAAAGTACAACATGCTTATATATATATATATATATATATATATATATATATATATATATATATATATATATATATATATATATATATATATATATATATATATATATATAAAAGATGTTTTAAAGTAATATGTTGATATTTTAGCTTTTTCTGACATATATAAACGGTGACATGAAAAGATATCTTGTTTTTTTAGTAAACAAGAGGGAACATGACAAAAATACAAAACTTTTTTTTTTTTTTTTTTCCCTTAAATGTTAAAAGAAATCTTTGTGTATTTTAAACTATGTATTTTAACTAAAAAGTTACATTTTAGAGTTACAAAATGATAGTCACAACATAGTTTTTGCTTTTCATTATGCAAATGCATCGAGGATAAAAAGATATGAATTAAATAGCACAAAATAAATAGAATCATAGAGTCTTCAATTCTATTTAAATAGAAGCCAGAATTGAGTTTCACCTTTGTTGCAACATATTAAATGTAAGCTATATTTGTGGTACAATCAGTGTAAATTAAAATCAAATACACTCGGTTTTTGCTGTATGGGTTTTGCGATTTTGTGCGAATTTACGGTTTGCGGTGCGGTTTTTACTCATCCCTACTTTGAATCATTCATTCACACACTCACACTATAATCTTGTGGCAAAGTTGTAACGAGTGTAGAAACCGCGCGACGCAATGGGATCGCTTTTGTAGACGTGAGTTCGATAGGGACTATTTTGCCAAATTGCTCAAAAGGACTTACTTTGCGCCGACACTTAAACTTTAGGGACTATTTTGCCAATTTGGACTTACTACGCGACGACACTTAAACCCTCGCGCTATTTTTGCCAACTCATAAACTTAGATTTAATGTGTTCACACTGCAGTGTGAACACACGCCTTGATGTATAGTATATACGAATATGAAAGCCGCCACGCAATGTGATTGCTTTAGACGCGAGTTTGGATAGGGACTATTTTGCCAAATTGCTATAAAGGACTTACTTTGCAAATGACATTTAAACCTTAGGACTATTTTTGTCAACTTGACTTACTTTGCAGAACGACACTTAAACCTCGGTATTATTTTCGCCAATCTCGCGAAAGTTGACAATTAACGTGTTCACACTCGAGTGTGAACACGCCTCGCCTAATAGTATATATAGTAAAGTAATTAGAGTTAATTGCATTTTGGTCCCTATGGTATGGCTAAATATGCGGGGTTTGTCTCAAAAACTTTAAAGTCAAGAATGATAGTCCTCATTTTGAAGTTTGAATTGCATATTTTGTCCTGGATAAAATGAAATGACTAAAATACATTTTGTTTTATTCAAAGAGTACAAGGGTATTTTGATTATTTCACACTGATCAGAGACCAAAATTGCAATCTAAATTTTAAAATAAAGATTATCATTGCACTTTCAAAGTTTTGAGGATCAAACTTGTAATTTGACCATATCACAGAGACCAAAAATGCAATTAACTCTTGTAATTATTACTACTAACTAAGTCCTAATGCTTAACAATTAATTAAAATCTTGATTCTAGTACGAAAATGATTACAAACTTCTTTAAACTATCTTTCCTTTAATAGAGAAATGTAAAAGTCGTGAAATTTTCAAGGACGTAATGTGGTTGCCCAATTTTGAAATACACATCAATAATGACTCACGAGAATGCAAATAATTTTTTTATTTTACAAACGCACATTTCATATAGATAAACAAGTTAAATAAACTATCTGTTTATTTAAGGTTATTCTAACCGGCCAACCCCCAAAACCTAATGGCGGTTAAACAAACAAAGTTCACCAAACAAGATCCATCAGCCCGACCCGTATAAAAAAGCTGACACACAGAAAGAGGGTTTTACACTTTTACATTTACACAAACAACAACACAAGAAAGGGTTTATCAATTCTCACAATCAAATTTCCCCAAAATCAATTATAACAAAATAAATGCAGTAGCATATTTAGGGCACGTGCCCTAATTTCACCAATCATGGCAAATCAGTTGGATTTAAAAGACGAATCTCCTTGTTGTACCCTGGTATTTTTTTTTGATTTATTTGCTTAATTTATATAAATTCTGCTTAATGTTTATATATTTTTATTTAGTATTTGTACAGGTTTTACAAAATAACAAAGACTTATATATATGTTGTGTGTTTTAGTGGAAAGCCAAGTATGCGAAGCTGCAACAGAAGAATACGAGGGCGGAAGAGGGGAGAAGCGCTCTTAAGCAGGCGCTCGCGGTTTTTGAGTCCGAGTATGATAAGATGAAGAAAGGTATGGATATATGTTGTTTCCAAATTTTTCATTAGATGTTTATGTGGGGTACAACTCTGTATGTACCATTTCGGTATGCTTACGGCTATAGCTTTTTTTTTAAACAGTTTAGATGAGTTTATGCGGTATCTAGTGCACTAGTGGTAGAATGAATATTTGGGATAACATTTTCTTAGTCACGTAGGATAAGATCAATAAAAAGACATGGTTAATGTTGTAACTAAGCTGAATAATAGGTTTGCGACTTGGTGTAAGCTTATCAGCGGTCTGTGAGTGTCTGAGAATCATAAGCTGTTGAGTGTAAGCTTATCAGCGGTCTGAGAGTGTTTGAGAATGCATAAGCTGTTGAGCGTAAGCTTACCCATACGCCCTAAAAGTAGGTGAGTAAAAAAATAAGCTAATGAGCTTAAGCTGTTATATGACATTCAAATACTTTTTGCGAGCTTATTTCGTTTCGAAGCCATTTATAAAGAGCATTTGCAAAAAGCCCTTGTTAACAATTCCTCAAAACAAATAAGCACTTTTAGTATGTTTTATACAATGAGCTAAACAACACCTCAAATACGATTAGGCAAACATCCCCTCAAGCTTATCCAAACACCCGTCACAATCTAGGAAATTCAAGTGACAAATCATTTGGTATATATGAATCAAATGGGAGCGAGAAAATGTGTAATTTGACTTTCAGTTTGAATAATCAACTTTTGGTATCATTAATTGATGCAAACTTGAAAGACCAAAAGTATGTTGTACGGGTCGAGAGTGTGCTAATAGGATTGAAGTGGCGGAGATGAGGATCCTAAGGTGGACTTGTGGCAATACTATGTTAGACATGATATTTGAATTTTTTAGCGTCGAGACTATCATCAATAAGATGAGAGAAGGACGATTGAGATGGTTTGGGCATGTCAGAGAGTAGAATCTCTTATACATTCGATGGCTTGAGGAGAAGGGGTAGACCAAAGCTGAAGTGGGAGGATATTGACTTGAAGGAGCTTCTCTTGCTTGAGGACATGACCGCTGATAGGAACACATGGAGAACTAGGATTAGGGTAGATGAGTAGGTTTTTCTCGTTGCACGGTAGCTTCGTGTACATACTTGATCGCCCCTAGGTATAGAGATACATTGCTGTATTTATCACATGTTTCACAACACACCCAGTACATCGACTTATAAATACGCCTAGGCCCTTTTACCCTTATGAGTTCATGGCTGTATGCTTTCATGCCTTTTCGCTTCTACGGCTTATATATGTTTGTATGGCCTTAGCTGTTATATTTCTTATAGTTCTTATATGTCTTATTGCCTTTATTCATTACATTTCTATATGCTTGTATGTTTCTATACTTTTATGCTATTGTGCTTTTAATGTCTGTATCTGCCTTCTCTTTATTTTGTATATGTTGCCCCTTTTGTAACTAAGACTCTATATGCACATAGACCCATAGTTCTTTATATGCTTGCGTGCTTTTAGATTTTATTTCTTTATGCGTTTATGTCTATGCATGTTTTTATGTTGCTAGCCCTATATGCCACGCGACCACACATAAACTTACATATACATGCAAGCACGCACTCTTGCTGGAGGTCTTTCAGGAAGCAGTCCCTTTACCCTCGGGTAGGGGTGCGATGGTATACATACTACCGCCCTCGTCCCCCACTCCAGCGGGATTGGGTGTGCTGTTGCTGTTATTGTTAAATCAATGCAAAAAACTCAATTGCATTATCTGAGACCCAAAAACTGAGTTAATAGCGTTACTTGTAGACCAGCTAACAAGTATCATATGCTCTTCATTAATTGTTATTGGGAAATACTCAAATAAATATTTAACCACAAAAAGCAATGACGAATTGAGTTTATGTATGAAAGGGTACAAACACTTACAGACTTACCTTGTTTTACAGATTATGAGAAGGAGAAGATGCGCGCTGATAATGAAAGAAATGATAAAGAAAAAGAATCAGCTGCACGAGTTTCATTGGAAAATGAAATATCCTCTCTGAAGTCTGAGGTTTTATCATTGAGTCAAAAAGGAAGTTCAGTACCGGTTAATGTGAGTGAAGAACTTAAACTTCTTCAAGGACGTGTTTCTGAGCAGGAAAAGGAGTTAAAACGTCTACAAGAAGAAAAGAAAAAAGCTAGCGACACATGTGAAAGTTCAAAGACTGAGAAAAACAGGGTGGACCAAGAGTTAAGTAAGCTTAAAGCACAGTTACTTAAAGTTGATACAGAAAAGAAACAGTTGAAGAAGGATCTTCAAAAAGAGAAAGCTAGAGCAGATTCAGAGAAAAAACGAGCAGATGAAGCATTGAAAACTGCAAAAACCGAGCAGGCTGAACTTGAAGTTCTCAAGGCTGTGAAATGTAATATAGATGATCTGTCTTCTTCTAAGTCTGAAGACAAGAGTTTGGAAATGGAAATAGGTCGGCTCAAAGAGCTTCTTGATAAGGAGAAAAAGCGAGCAGATATCGAGACTAAGAAAGCTGAAACTGAGAAGAAAAACGCTAATAAAATGAAGGAAATGCTGAAATCAGAACAAAGTAGAGCTAATGATCTGTCTTCTTCTAAGTCTGAGGACAAGAGTTTGGAAACGGAAATATGTCGGCTCAAAGAGCTTCTTGATAAGGAGAAAAAACGAGCAGATATCGAGACTAAGAAAGCTGAAACTGAGAAGAAAAACGCTAATAGAATGAAGGAAATGTTGAAATCAGAACAAAGTAGAGCTAATGAGCAAAAAACGTTAGTTGCTGTTGAAAGGAAAAAAACCGAGGAATTTGCACATCAGTTACAAAAGTTGAAGTGTGAGGCTGATGAGGCAAAATCAAAGCTGGTCTCAGAGGGTTCAAAGTTTAAAGATGCAAACAACAAAAAGATCGAAGCCGAAAGGAAAAAGACAATTAAAGAGAAAAAGAAAGCTGGAGAACAGCAAAAGATTGCAGAAATGAGTACAAAACATGCTCTAGAGGAGAAACAACGCGCAGATATGTTTAAACAGCAAGCCTTGTCAGAAAAAGTTCGTGCTGATAAGTTAGCAAAGGAGCTAGAAGATGCCAAGCAAAGGACTAAAAAAACAAGCACAGAGTTTACCAACCCTTCTGTTGTTCTTGTTCAGAAAGATCTGGAAGCTACATCTGCTGAAATGAAACTTCTAAAGAAAAGGTTGAAGCTTGAAAAGGAGAGAGTAAAGCATGCCGATAAAGTGGCTGAGCTTGAAAAGAAGTGTAAAAAAGTAGTTGAAGAAGAGCTTCATCAACTAAAGCTGGAGTTTGCTCGATTTTCAAGTCGCATAGGGCTGTGTAACTGTTTTTCCGTAGGTAAATCTTGCCTTGAAAAGGTTGGTTTTGAATATTTTTTCCATCAGTAGTTCATACTTGCTTCATATCTTTTAAGATTGTGTTGTTAAAGAAATGACTGATGTACTAATTGACGTTTTTTTGCTTCACAGGATGGGAATATAAACTCAAAGAGGAAGTTTGCGCACCCTGTGAGTGGAGAAGTACTTCTGTTGCCTAGTTCTGCAGCTACAAAAGCGTCTGAATGTTTTAAATCGAGTTTGGATTGTCCTGCATCGTCAGTTCCTATATCTCGAAATTGTACCGAGTCTACCTCAGGTACTGCATCTAAAATGGAGCCTCTGCCCGGAGGCTCTAATAGAAAAAATTTAGACAGTTCTGCTCTTGTTTCAAGTATGGCATCTTTTTCTGATCGACAGTTGGTAAGCTCACAGGGTATATGTCGTCTTTCCAACTCCAAAGAGAACTCCAATCTACAGTTGTCTAGCGAGGCCAATAATAATGTCAGAAGTCCTCTTAGAGTGAGGAACAAAGATGGTAACAGTAAAAAAAGAAAGCGTCTCGGCAATTCCGATGGTGAAACTGGTCATGCAAAAATAGCAAAAACTGCGTCGGCATTGCATGGTTCTATATGTAACATGGACAAACCATCAACAGAAGGAATACAACTTTCTGTCATGTCTATTGAGAAAAATGGAGAGCTGGGAATAAGAACAGTTGGAGATGAAGATATTGATTATAATGCTACTCATACATGCAACAACGATCTTGAGGTTTTTAAGGGAATGTTTGATGGAGACTGCATGAAGTTACTAAATTTGGATAATGAAGTTGAGGAGGAAATGTATCGGACTGCAGTTGAAAGGCCTGTTTCACCTACTCTTCCAGCAATTCAGCTCCAAAGCAGCCAATTAGTTGAACTAGATGATTCTAGGCCATCTGAAGCTACTTGCAACATGTCAACAGTCAATACCAATGGTGATTCCTTAGAGATACTCGGAAATGGTGAATCTGGAAATAATATTATCGCACTTATACCATGTGCTCGTAGTGAGGACCCAGATTCTATTGCTTTGACGGGGAACTCAGATTTAGGACATATGGGTAGTAAGACCTCAAGTGGAAATGAACCAGGATCTGCTTATGATGATTCTTCTCATTACATTGTTGTATTTCCAGAAATCAAGGCCGATGACAGTCTTTCTAAGATACTTCATACAACTAAAACGTTTACGACTCAGTGCTGTGCGTTTTCTCAGAGTGAAGTCATCGTTAAAGATGTAGCGTCTGCTCTTTCTGCTGACGTTCTTCTCTCTCCCAAGTAAGTACCTTGTAACTTTTTTTTTTCCACATCAAAGCAGTTCATAGTAAACCTGCCTTCTCACATTAGCTTGCATGACTAACCACTAGTTCGTAAGTTTCTTAGCAAAATGGATAGCAGGGTTAATTGGGTAAACTAGCAACCTAGTTTCTTATTACAACCCTTTATAGCAACATACCTTTTTGCTGTCAACAATGGTGATGTAGCTCTAAGTTTTAACCTTTCATACAACATGTTACGTGAAGGACAGGTTAGGGTTCATAAGTTGGATGGTTGGTCAATTAGTTGCCTATGTAAATGCACATAAGCTATCCATTTAAATGATGACATGGATTTTAAAAGAAGGGGCAATTCCATATTTCCTCAACCTAATCAAAATACCATATTTCCCCTTCTCTAAAAATCATGCGTACATTGTTGATATTGATATAATGAAGTTTGGAAGCTGTTGTAAACGGTTAAGAAGTGAAAGTAGGTTGCTATTTTATGCATTTAACCCTTTAGAATGTGTGCTTATTTGTTTCTGTGTCTTCTTACTTACGGATTATGATTTGATGTTTACTCTTCAGGGAAAAGGTCTGTGCGTTCTTCTCTTTGTTCTTAAAGAGCTTCTCGAGTATTGCTTCGACTAAATTCAGCAATTTAAATGATGAGAACTTTTTGAACAGTATAGATGTCTTTTCTGCACAATTGAAGAAAGGTATGTGCTGTCATATTGAATGTCAGTTTTCGAATTATCTGTGAGTTCAATAATTTAATCATATTTTCTCTTTGCAGTGATGTTTGATGAGGAAACCAGAATCATGTTTACAAAAGTATGCGATGTGGATGAACTTCTTACTTTCATTCAAAGTTTTGTCGTTGATGGGAGAGTACTGGGCCCCGTTGATTTAAGTTCTGAGACACTACCATCACGAGACTCTAAAGCCTCATTGCATCAGTTGGTGCTTGGGGCAGTTCTTTTAGCATCAGTTTGTGCAGCTTTTGACCGCATTGACTTTATATTTGAAACGTCATACACCATTTCTCGCATTTCCAATTCTTCAACTTCGACATTTCTACATGTGTTTGCTTATGTATGTGGAGAAAAGTTTTTAGCCCATGGTGACTCCAGTTTGCTAATGCCTGTAGTAAAATCTTTAGTTACATACTGTGAAAAAGAAAAATTGTCACCAGGCTTCCCTCAATGCGCCAAGTGTCCATTTTCTGATGGTGCTGTGTCCATGGAAGAACTCTCTGTACTTCTATTGAAGCAACTCAGTGGCTGCTGTAACAATGTCGGGATGACAGCACACAAATCAGCTACAGTTCCTGATGATACTTTGTCCAATTTGGGAGATGTTCTTTCCCTATTGGAGCTGTTGGCATCTAAGATGGTATGAAATTCATTTTGTCTCTTCTTGCTTTCTCACTTGAATTCTAATTCTGTATTGTAAAGTTTTCATAGTTGTATCATATGTAGTGTATAACCAAGCTTTGGTTTGTTTTATTCTTGACGTGCAGAGCTGGGGTTGGGTTTGTAAGAACATCATCAGCGGATTGTTTAAATTGCTGGATGTATGTGTTGTGGAAGCTCCTTTGACTGCCGTTTTAGTTCTTTTAGGCCAAATAGCAAGGTGAGTTTTAACCCATTGTTTGTCCTTAATGCAACATATGTTTAAATGTGCTTTAACTAGAGTTCTTACATAAATATGTTTCTTACCTTCACGCGTGGGGTTACTAAATCCCGGGTCTTAGTTTGTTGTAGGACTTAGACAATATTATAACATATTTAAAAGTTTGTTATCAGAATCTGTAGAAGTCCTTTGTTAGTTAAAAGCTCTGTTGCAAAAATCGGCCTAGGCGGCCGATTAATCGCTAGGCGGTGATTAGCCGTTCCGATTTTCATTAATCGGCTTTATTAATCGGTTACTGACAAAAATCGGATAAAAATCGGCCTAGGCGGCCGATTAATCGGCCAAATCAGAAAAAATCGGATAAATCGGAAAAATCAGTTACGGGTAAAAATCGGAAAAATCGGAAAAAATCGGCCAAATCGAAAAAAAATCGGCTAGATCGGCCAAATCAGGCATATAGTTTCAAAATTTTATAATTTTATATATAAAAAATCCAATCCGATTAATCCCCGATTAATCCCCGCCTAACCGATTAATCGCTAGGCCCTACCCTACCGCCCAGCTACCGCCTAGCGATTTTTGCAACCTTATGTGAAAACTGCAAGGTGGTAAGACCGTAAGAGCATATTTCATATTATTACTTCTGGAGTGGCACTAAGTAAATTGTTAGGAGAACTATCGAGATGAACACTATTTGACTGGACATGTTAGCTTTGTACTTGCTTTTGATCTAACCTTATAAGTTATAACATAGAAAGGAGTCAATGAGACATTTAAAACAAACGGAAACAGAAAACTAGTAATACTTCAAGCCTGGGATAATGCTTTTTCTCATCTATTTGACTGCTCCAACTGAAATAGAGAACTAATAACACAAACCATATTTGGACTTTGGATGTAGCACATCCCCTTTGTTAATCTATTGTGGTGTTACAGGACCATAGAATGACATTGTATGGTAGTGTTCGGGAAGCATATAATAAAACCTAATCAACATAAACGGTTCTAAACCAACATTTTGGCCTTGCATGTGCCAGATAGATGTCTCTCCCATGTACCTAAACTAACTAATCATAAGCATAATAAACAAGATAACCGGCTTACATTTTACCACTGTCGTTTTTGTGCTCAGTTTTACACTTACATTTCTTATTTTGCAGGCTTGGTATTGATGCAAACGGATTTCAAGACTCTGGAGTTGAGAATATTAGAGTCAAACTGAGCTCATTCATATCCCAGAGCACCTCAAACAAAACCGGTTTACCAGTCCAGTTTGCTGCTATAAATGCTTTACTGGGTACAACTTCTGTGAGTTTCCAAGAACTATGCAACCTATCACCCGTTGTAAGCACCTCAACTGGAACTGATTGTATACAAAAATGGTTCTCTTTGCTGAGTGATGAGCAGAAGCTGTTGTCAGCTAGACTCTTTACTGCTGATGTTTCTTAGCTGCAGAATGGTTCTCTTTTGTAGTTGAAACCATTCTTTTTTGTAGTGCTAGTGGCAATAGATTTAGCTGAGTATTCTGAAGGTTAACTGATGCCGTTTGCCCTTGTTGGTGGGTCATTTTGTAAACATCAAATTTTGTGCATCAGTTTGATTCATGAACCTAAAGATACAAGTTGCTTTGGTTAACTTGATTTGTATCTTTGGTATCTGTAACTATTAGTGTTGAATCATTTGAGGAAAGTTTCAAACAAACTCTGCGAATTATAATTCATGAAACTAGCATATATTCATTATATCGACAACTATGTCATTACGTAGAAAAATTTCATTAATACTCTTTACTGTGCTTAATATGAAGTGGGAATACTTTGTTCATTTTTAAAGAAGTTGTCTGGATCAACTTTGCTCTTAACTTGTGCCAATCTCTTGAAGTTTCCACTGAAGTATTTCTCACCCCATACCCTAGCTTTTACGTAACTCGTGTTCCCCTGCCGGTTTGTTCCAATATCTAAATCCCTGTAATTCAGGTATGCTCTTCTAGGGTGTTTTGAAACATAAGGCTCCATGTATCGATACAACCCCCTGAGCCAGTGTATATGATCGTGTGATGCTTGAACATCATTGACATCCCATTTGACCAAATATTGCACGTTGTACAAGTTCCCTTTTCGGTGTGGGAAAGGAATGTGGGATTCAGAAATCTCGTTCATCCTCCCACCATATGGGTCCATTATTAAGAAAACAAGTTTCTGCTGAAGAAATTGTTCTCGTATCCCTACGAAAACCTGTTTTGGTATAGCTTTTGTCACGAAATCAGATTTGGCCTTAAAGTAGCTCACATAAGGGTCCGTTTTGTTTCCTAGCAACAATTCTGGGGATTTTCCTAAGCCGGCAAAGAAGAGAACCGACTCTATCCAACTCATTTCGCTGCAGTCTTTTGGTTTTAGATGTAGTTCAGGGAATTTTTTGTTCATCAATGTAATCAAATCTTTGAGTTCCCCCAAGAAAAGAGAGTTGAATATAGCTTCAACTGATGTATTCTTGTCATCATGAATGTATTGAATGATTACTCTGATAAAGAGTTCGTTTTTCATCTTATGCATCACATGTTGCCAATGATTTATGATTTCAGTTGTGTTTTGATCATCCATGCTCTTGTGAACGTTGAAAACCGTTACTTTCTCCGGAACCCTAACAAGCTTGATTTTCCATGAGACTATGACGCTGAAACTACCTCCTCCGCCACCTCTAATTGCCCAAAAAAGATCTTCACCCATTGCTTCTCTATCGAGAAGCCGTCCTTTTGCATCTACTAAGTAAGCATCAATGACATTGTCTGCCGCCAGGCCATATTTCCTCACCATAGCACCGAACCCACCACCACTAAAGTGCCCACCAACACCGACACTCGGACATATGCCAGCTGGAAACCCGTGAGTCTGACTTTTTTGTGCTATACTATAGTAAAGCTCTCCTAGCGTCGCCCCTGATTGGACCCATGCAGTTTCGTCCTCAATGTCAATGCTAACTGACCGAAGGTTTCTCATGTCAATAACGACAAAAGGTGTTTTGCAAAGGTAGGACAGTCCTTCATAGTCATGGCCTCCACTTCGGACCCTGACTTGCAATCCATGCTTTTGGCTACACATGATAGTTGCTTGTATCTCGGCCTCGTTCTCAGGTGTAACTATTCCAACCGGCTTTATAGAGGTAGTTGAATTTGAGCATCGTGGGTTATGTTGAGACGTAACAAGGGATGAATACATCGGCATGTCCTCTGTGAATAGATATCTTGAGTCGTTTGCAAACAGGATGATATGGTTATTCATACATGAGACAAATTCAGTATGGTTTGCATTTGCATTGATGCAGATAGTTGATGCTATTGCAGCCCATAAAACACATGTTATTACTATAGGGATATGACTCATGATTTTTATTTCTTAATGGTTGGCCTTTTTCTTCATCAAAGTGGAAGTAATTTATAGGATAATGAAGTTATTGGGTTGGTATATTTGTAGGCAAATTCTTTGAGTTTGTGTTTTGGTCATGAACTATAAAAGGGAAATGATAATTACAATGTAAAGAGAATGACATCTTAGCCATTACTCTTAGCTACAAATGCAAAATTTATCATTTTTGGCTTAGCTTTTAACACTAATGGTTGTAAAATGCTAATTATTTTGATTAATATTGAAGTTACAGTAAAAATGATTTATGGTTGTTATGCAGACCATTATTTTACACAGATGAACCAAATTTCTTCTGAAAGACATTCATAGCCGAACACAAGACTACATAGTCTCTTCAATTCGAACCTTAAATATCTCTATCATTAGTTTCAAAAATCAACTTGAAAATAAGTAAAACCGAACATCTAGCTAGTTCTCACTGACTGGTTACGCGGTTAACATAAAGATGTATGTTCCTGACTATTCTTTCGACGTATGTCTTAGAAATAGTGATTTTGCAAGCCACACTGCAGACAAATGAATAATTTTCAACATTGTAACACACATATAACTATGATATGATGCTTGTGAACTAGTCTTCTTAGTACTGGTATAGGATCCTTTTTCTTCGGCAGAGTTTAATTTTATTCTTTTTTATGTCTCATTCCATGTTTTTATATTATTTGGGATCATCTATGAATATGTCATCGACTTTACAGGGATACCATTGTTAATAGATATGATTATTCTATACATATTTATGAAAAGATAGTACATGCAACATAACAAAAGTAGCAACCGATGTTAATGGAATATTGTATGTAAAAGATACTCTAGAAACAAAAGTGATGTTTATGTTGTCATTCTTTCTAGTTTTCCTAGTCATAGGATCAGTTAGTTATACATTCTTTTCAGTGCACCATTTGGATAAAGAGGACACTGGAAAATAAATGTTGCAAAAGATTGTTGTGATGGTAAATTGATAATGAATTTAGGAAAACTAAATTACAAGAAGACTAAAATACACCGTTGGTCCCTAAACTTGTATCGGAGGATCGCGATGAGACGAAACCGGGCATAATCATCGCCACGGGTCCAAACAAGACCAATTAAATGCCGATTGGTCCCTTGACCAATAACGGCGTTGTCAACGTTCGTTATACCCAAAATAAACCCGTAATCATGGTACCGCTGAGGGTAGAATAGTCATTATGTGGTATACATGTAGAACTGTCTTGTCCAATTTCCCGCCATATTGTACAATATAACAAAACCGGTACTCATTGCTCATCCCCAAACTTGTTTTGAAGCCTACCCAAAGAAACCCCAAGGCAATGTCTATCATAAAATCGGATAATCGAGTAAGAAAATAACAAACAACCACCTTGGATTTACTCGTGGCGAGTAAGGAATATCCTTTATATGATGATCGTGAAACGGAGGAAAGAGCTGCAATCGGGAGATATTGTAAGTCTTTTTGGTTAGAGCCTATTACAATCATATGTTAGTACGAGTGATTAAGTTATTCCCTTTAGGTAACTTTAGCTTAACAAAGTTTTGTACATTTTTTATACAATGGTGAACTGGATCGCTTAGCATGATGTTCCATTATGAAGGTACATTCAAATACTTTCCGGTAGGATATATCAAGGAGGCAAGAAATGCCTTGTTGATCTTGTGGAAATAAAAGAGGTATCTGTTGATGAAATGGATGCTCATGACCCAAATCGGTTATGAGTCCGGACAAACCAATTATTTCTACTTTCTTAAGCCTGGTTGTACATTAGACGACGGTTTGTTTTCTTTGCGTGAACTCGCTAATCTAGACTTGTTGAAAGATGTTGTCATACAAAGATAAGCTAATAGACGTGTATGTTGAAATAGGGAAGACTAGATTAGAATTTTGTGAAATGTCCCCACAATCAATTAAGACTGTGTTTTGGGAGATGGATGAAGATAGGAGAAAAGTTGCTACTGCGGCTATTCAATCATGTTGTAAGCGGTTGGTGTTAGATGATATAGATAATGAACACCGCCTAGATCGGTTTATCCAACTTACACAATTGCCCGTGGACGTCAATGATATTGGTGAAGCTAGCAATTTGCCAAACATTAAGCCACTCTTTTCCACCTTAGACCGCTCATTTGCTAGCCAACCTGTTCAAACAAAGGAGCGTGCTTTAGTAGTTGTTGATGAGGACAATGCTCTAAAGGAGCACGATAATGTTGAGGTTAATCTGTTTAGAGTGATTCGGGGAAGGACTTTGACAACGGTGGAACAAAGACTAGTTGATGTCAATAACACCTTTGAGGAGCCCGAAAATTTTGAGGTTAACTGCTTCAATTGACACAGACAAGCATTTACACAAAGCGAGCGAGACCACTACTTGATGTGAATAATGACTTTGAGGAGCACGATGTGGATGTAAGTCTGTTTCAACCGGCTCAGATAACATGGAAGAGGATCCCGTTGTTGATCTTAGTCATTACAAGCGAGTGACACTAGTGAATTTGGCAATGCGGTTGAACCAAATCAAGATAACACTTGTCAAGAGAATGATGCACGACTTGGTATGCTACAAGTAGGTCGACTCACCGATTCGGTGAAGAAGGAACAACATGTTATATAAGTGATGATGGCAGTTGGTAAATGATTTACCGTGATGGTTGATGAAGTATTTTGCGGTGACCATGTTAGTTTCAACACGCACACTTTGCTAATGGCGTTTATACCACTTTTTCCTATCTTGGTCGGAGTTTGCTCTGCAGGGAAGTAAAAAGCTAGTAAGAGAGCATTCAATAGAAACTAGGAGGAGTTGTTTTTTGAAGAATGACAAAACAAGAATAAGGGTCGTGTAGGGGTTGTGTTCGGCCAGCCCAGTGAAGGTCTGGATGAATATTGGCCCATCTAGAAGTCCATTAAGCGGAAGGGTATAAGAGCATTGCTTTCGCCAAAAGGACCCTTCGAAATACTCGCCCATGGCTATTGTTTGTCGGCAGAATGGTGAGGCAGTATCCGTCGGTCGAACATATAATGAGCAACACACTTGTTTGCAATCAAGGGAAGTCGAGCTTTGACCTTCGCTATATCTCGAGAAAATTACAGACACAAGTTGAAACAAATTCGAGCTTCCTGTCGGTCGGTGCATAATCAACTTACCAACCAATACGACCTTCAAGTGTCCTGCAGAAGGTATTAGGGCCAAAACCTAGCTATAAAAGCCATCAGGGTCAATTCAAGCTTCAATTTACCATGTTGAGAGATTATGTTCAAGAATTGCGTAAGACAAACCCTAATACGACGGTGGAGATGAATGTGGAACGACCTCCGGATGAGTCTCTTCCAACCGTAGAATTCAAGAGAGTGTATGTTTGTTTAGGTGCATCAAGCAAGGATTTAAAGATTGTGGGAGATCGTTGTTGGGGCTGGTGCTTTTCAATTCGTGGTCCTTTCAATGGTCAATGATGACACATGTGAGAATTGATAGCAACAATGGTATATACCCTTTCGCTTATGCTTTTGTTGATTCGGATAACATAGGATCATGGACTTGGTTTCTTCATTGTTTATCCGATGATTTAGCACTTGGGCCAATTTCAAGCATCACTTTTATTCGACATGAATAAGGTACTCTCTTACTGTTCATGAATTTAAGTCTCACTGTTTTGAAACAGACAGTAAAGATATTTGATTTTGTGCGGGATATAAGTAGAGTCATGTGAAGTTTTGAAAGTCACGATTCTCAGATTACGTATTAAAAGCATACATGAGAAAATGAAATTGCAATGGAAAGGTAGGGCCTATAAAGACCATCGTGGAAATGTGCAATGACCTCAACTGTTGTGCAGTTCGAAAGCTATGGCGATCTCAAGAAACTTAATCAACCAACCCATGATTGGTTAAGTAAGATACCACCGATCCATTGGTCAAGGTCACATTTTCATGTAAGTGATCTATCTGCTTCACTTACTTTGTATTCGTAAATGCAAGATAAGCAGTTACAATTAATACATGTTTATTACTTGTCATCTTTAGGAGAGCTACTTGATGTGTTACTTAATAACATGTGTCAAGTGTTTCATGAGAAAATTAAAGAGGGTTAAGCAAACCTATTATTACTGACCTTAGAATACATCGAGGAATATTGTATGAAGAGGATAATGCATGTTCTTATGGTGATTGAGAAGAGTGATGGGCCATTAACACAACCGCACAACACATGATAGAGGCTATTAAGAAAGAGGTCATATATAATGTGTTATGGAATGGGGATCTAAGTTTCGAGTTAGTGGACCATGGGGTGACCAATGTGTAGTTAATGTTGTACACAAGACTTGTACTTGCGTAAGGTGGGAGATAACAGTTTACCATGTAAACATCTTTATTGCTACCAATTGAATATGGCTTTAAATGGCCAACAAGTCGGAGCTGTAGAAACATGGGCTCATCCTTGTTACTATCTTCTCACTGGGAGGCTACCTACAAACACCATGTCCAAATTCTATAACTAGCAGGTGTACATTGGGAAAAATCAACTATGCAACAACAATTGTTCCACGAAATCCGAAACAAACCCTTTGCACGCAAAAGGTAGAAAAAGAGTTAGGATAGCACCGAAACTAAAGAGATTGTGAAGGATGGTAAGTCGTCAAGGGCTTGGAAGAGTGTCGTGTAGTATTTGTGGCATTCTTGGACACAACCGGGTAACATGCCTAGGGTATGGTAGAGCTCAACATAGTGGAACTGCCAATAAGGTAAATGTCAAAAAGGTGCCTACTAAAGCTGCAGGAAAAAAAAGACATCCTAAATGTAAAAAGGTAGCAGCAGATAAAGAAGCTGAAGGTACGGGTGTTGTTCTAGAAAGCCAAGTTAGTGCAGTTCAAGGAAGTGGTGTTCAATCTACAAATCAAGAGCCAGGAACTGAAGATCCCATCATACATGATGCATCCCTGTCACAATCCCAGCAACTTCAAGCTGAAGCATTTGCCGATCCCATCATGCATGAGCAATCCCAGTCTGATTTTCAGATTCAGTCAAGTGATGTTCAGCGGTTTTCAACCCACCGCTATATCTGAAGAATGACTAGAAGCGCATCGCACCGAAAAGAATGATGGCCTCACCATAGGTCAAATCATTATGCTAATTATCTAGACAATGTTTCATCTAGTTTACTATTTATTTTCTATGGACAAGTTATGTAATCTAAAACATATGTGGGTGTGTAATCAGAAGCGCTCATGCTTTGAAAAGTATGCAATTTTATGCGGTGGAATTATATCCATTTGCATTAACTATGGAACCATGTCATTATTGTGTATTTTTGAGATTGACTAAGCTTGATGTGTGAATAGTTTGCGTCAAAAGTAACCAAAGCTAAAATAGAACATCATAAGAATGTTGACATTTAAAAGTCAACCCTAAACACATTGCAAACCATCTGCATAGCCATGAGGCATAGAAAATCGAAACAAACAAAGCGAATACTTCATAACAAGGTTACTACAATTCAAGATACACAACATTAACCAACTAGCCTCATTACATAAAAGGTTAAAACGTTATCCCAATGCATAAACAATGAAGAACAACATCCAACTTAGCACCATGTAAATCTTCCACTTCCACACATCACCTGAAAAGCCTACTAATCTTGCCTCAAGCTCATTTCTCCTCAAAAGTCTGGTATGATCATTCTTGAACGAGCACGATTTCAGATCATACCATCTTATCCACCGATAAGAAGACCCTATGATGGTTATGACAAGTCATTAAACAACCACCATTGTTACAAACTTACACAAGAAATATTAAGACGCACTTACTTGAACAGACAACCAAAGAATCGGCGCTACTGGGTTGGCAGAGGTCCACGGCACGAATAATAGCTTGCTTACCACACCAAAGAACCTACCATCTTGAAACAATTATCGTTTTAAAGAGGACGGGTTTTGAAGGATAGTTTAGGGATGGGTCATAAATGTAGATCAAACCTTGTTACACACATATACTAGCTACGCATAATCGTAGAACGGTTTTATTTAGTACGCTCTGATGAAAGACGGTTTTGCCTCAAAGAAAATAACGTTGACAACGGCGAGATTGGTCAAGGACCAATCGGCATTTAATTGGTACTTATTTGGACCCGTGGCGATGATTATGCCCGGTTTCGTCCCATCGCGATCCTCCGATACAAGTTTAGGGACCAACGGTGTATTTTAGTCTTACAAGAATAAGCCCATAAATCTTCACTAAGCCAACTTAGATATTAACCCATAATTGGACACTAGCAGGGTACCCGCACGATGCGGCGGTGGGTACCTTGTGACTAAATTTTTCGGCGAACAAATGTTATTTTGTTTTGAGATGCTGGATTCAGATTTATGTTTTGGAAGTTTAATTAGATTGTATATTGCGGTTAAATAGTTGTATATTTTGGTGAAGGGTGAATTAAATTGTGTATTAATTGTATATGTTGAATAGTGTTTTTTTGTTTTATTTGTGCTTCAACTACTTGTAAATTATGTTTTTCACATTTATATTTGAATGAAGGGGTGTTTTTAATAATGTATTAATTGTAATATATGAGTAGTTGTTTTTAGTTTTATATGTGCTTTAGATACTTGTAAATAATGCTTTCAATATTGTATTTGCTTAAAATTCTATATATGAAAATCTTAAAATAATTAATATGAGAAAAGTGCATTCCTCTATTATAAGTACTATAGATATTAGCAAACTCATTTTCTTCCACTTTGGTCATCTATTTTTTCCCTTTATCATATAGGAAACTTTTGTTGTAACTTAAGTTTCTAAGTAGATAAGTAAAGGTTTAGAGTTTGTTAGATTCAACTTTCAAGTCAAGAGCAGTAAGTTTTGAGGTAGAATTTGTTTTTGAATGTTTATAAGTTTTAAATCATCAAACTAAAGAATCAGAGAGTTTAAAAGATCGCAATATTGGTTTCAAAATGATATAGCAAAGCATTTTATAGAGTAAATTACATGGATGGTCTCGTGGTATGTCAAAAGTAACAACTTTCGTCCCTGAAAGTTTGAAGTTGCACTGGTAGTCCCTAAGTTGGTAAACAAATAACACTACCGGTCCTTTGGTTTAACTGGCGTTAAGTAAGTTCGTTATAATTTACACATTAGCCCCTTTGGTTGAAGATCGTTGCATCGTCTATCCTTAATAGTAACAGTTGTTTATAACTTACGCTTTCATACGTTTTATCCGTTTTCGTCCATTTTATACATTCTCGTCCGTTTTTCTTACGTTTTATGCGCCGCACGCGTTTTCTTACCTTTACATCGTTTTCTCCGTCTTTTACGTTTCGCCCGTTTATTTCATTTTCATACGTTTTGTCCCTTTTTTATGTTTCACCGTTTCTTACACTTTCATCGTTTTTATCAATTTTTACGTTTTACCGCTTTCTTACATTTCCATACGTTTTGTCCCCTTTTTTACATTATCGGCCATTTTCTTTCTTTTCATACGTTTTGTATCTTTCACGTTTTATTACGTTTCCACACGTTTTATCCGTTTATTACGTTTTATCCATCTTTATATGTTTTCGTTCGTTTTACACGTATTCTTACGTTTTATCCGATTTCTTCGTTTTTATCCGTTTTATCGTTTTATCAATTTTATCCGTTTTTCACGCTTTAACCAACTTTATCGTTTCGTCCGTTTTATAAGTATTCTCACATTTTTATCTGTTTTCTTCTGTTTTTATACGTTTTCTTACGTTTTTATCCATCACCATACGTTTTCGTCATTAACTGTAATACGTTTTCATTTGGACGAAAATGAATAAAAACATAAGAAAACGGGCGAAAACTTAAAAAAAAAGGGAAAAAAACGTATGAGAATGAAAGAAAATGGGCGGAAACGTAAAAAATGGACAAAAACGTATGACAATGTAAGAAAACGGGAAAAAACGTATGGAAATGTAAGAATACGGGCGAAACGTAAAAAAACGGACAAAACGCATGAAAATGAAAGAAAACGGCGAAACGTAAAAACGGACAAAGACGTATGAAATGTAAGAAACGGCGAAACGTAAAACGGAAAAATGTATGAAATTAAAGAAACGGCGAAACGTAAAAACGATGAAGTGTAAAAACGCGAACACATAAAAATGGACAATAACGTATGAAATGAAAGAAACGTGCGAAACGTAAAAAGGGCAAAAGGTATGAAATTTTAAGAAAGCAGTGAAACGTAAAAAGGACAAAACGTAAGAAATTGAAATAAAGCGAGTGAAAACGTAAAAAGCGGATAAAAACGTATGAAATGTAAGAAAGCAATAAAACGTAAAAACGATAAAAATGTAAGAAAGCGGTGAAAACGTAAAAAAAAATATGAAAATGAAAGAAAGCGGATGAAAACGTAAAAATGGACAAAATCGTATGAGAATGTAAGAAACGGAGAAAACGTAAAAAGGGACAAAATGTATCATAATGTTTGAAAGCAGGCGGCGTAAGAAAAACGGACGAAAATGTATAAAATTGATGAACGGGTAAAAACATATGAAAATTTAAATTATAAACATTAGTTATTATTAAGGATAGACGATGCAACGGTCTTTAACCAAAGGGGCTAACGTGTAAATTATAACTAACTTACTTAACGCCCGTTAAACCAAAGGATCGGTGGTGTTATTTGTTTACCAACTTAGGGACTACCAGTGCAACTTCAAACTTTCAGGGACGAAAGTTGTTACTTTTGACATACCACAAGGACCATCCATGTAATTTACTCCATTTTATATATATCTACTTATATAGAAAAGTAATATAAACCCAAACACACCTTTATAACAAAGAGTTTTTTTTTTTTTTTTTTTTTTTTTTTTTTTTTTTTCATAAGTATAAATGGGATGGTTTTAATTTTGCTTTTTAAACATGGTATATTATAACTTCTTTTGTAAAATAGGGTTATTTTCATATTTTGGTTCCACGCTATTATAAAAATTGTGTAGTTTTAACCCTCAACTTATATAATATATTTGGGAAAATATTACCTGCTTTTCTAAGCATGCAATTGCCTGCTTTCTTTGTAAAAGGAGGAGAGAAACATCTATGTATGATATAATGAAGAGACTTAATTTATTTATTTATTTTTTTTTATTTAATTTTTTTTTACAAAGCTGTTGAAGCAGGTAACATTCCCCCAATGTATTTATATAGGAGGCGTTTGGTATACAAATGGGTTTAGGATTAGACATAGGATTTAAAGTAATACTGAAAGAAAATTTCTGACTTTTTAAAACATTGTTTGCTTTACACATAGATAAGGTTTTGAATAAATTAATGAGTAAAGTCCAAAAAAACATCCCTGTGGTTTGCCCTGTTGCTCGGTTTACATCCCTAAACTTTTTTTTGGAACAATTACATCCCTCCGTTAGTAAAGTTGGCACAAAATCATCCCTAAGGACGAACGCTGCAAAGAAGTCCCCCACGTGCTAGTCACGTGAGGGGTATTTTTGTCCAATGGGTATATCCACCCACCAACCCACTCCAATTCATCATTATCATCACCACCCTCACACACTTCTCTCTCCTTCTCTCTCAACATCACGCACCACCCACCTCAAAAGACTCCCCACATCATTTCCTTCCCGATCCACAACATCACGCGCCACAGAAACCCTCCCACTCTCTCGTCGTTCACCCACGCGCCACCTAACCACCACCCTATCACCACCACCAGTCTCTATTTGTGACAAAGATAAAGGTAGGGTTAAAACCCACGGGTTTAGCTCGTTATTTTGGTAACTCGTGGTATGAGTCACGAGTTGACTCATTTGATGTCGGGTTTAGTTAGAAAAACATGGGAAACAAATTTTTAATAATAAAAAGTGAAAAAAACTTGTTGGTATCCGTGTGTTTTTGGTCTCGTGTTGCGTGTCGTGTGTCGCGTCAGTCAAGCCGAGAGCCTAGGCTCTCGGTGAGGACTCATGGTGTGCTTGTTATGATTCTTGGTAAAAAGGACTTTTTTGTGGCAAATTTAGACAGGCTAAGGTGATTAAAACTTCAAATGTGCTAACAACAAACTGAGTTTAGGCTTCAAGCATCTAAGAAAACAAACCTTGACCTTTTTTTTACAATCAAATAAGTGTTTAAATCAGTAACACAACAACAAAGAAGGTTGTTGTTGCGCGATTCTAAAACAAAGAAGTAACCATTATTTTTTCAATCAAATCTTTATACAAGGCTTATGACACAATTTCTAAGCTAGAGAAACTAAACTTAACCTTGAAAACCTTTTGACTATAAAAGTCAAACGGGGTGAAAAACTTGGTTTTGACCCCTTTTCCACCCTAACCCAAACACTCTTTAAATCCTTTTCAAAGCTTGAACTTATGAAGTTTTTTGATGAAAACTGAAATGAACTTTGATTAACACTAACTAAGAAATCTGAATTCAACTAAATGCACTAAAAAGAAGTTGTAACAGTTATGTAAAAAGAAATGCTTTCATTAATAAACTGAAATGCTTTCATTAGTAAAAAGAAATACATCCCTGAGAGTGAGAAATGGACAAAAATACCCCTCACGTGACTAGCACGTGAGGGACTTAACGGGGACTTCTTTGCAGCGTTCGTCCTTAGGGATGATTTTGTGCCAACTTTACTAACGGAGGGATGTAATTGTTCCAAAAAAAAGTTTAGGGATGTAAACCGAGCAACAGGGCAAACCACAGGGATGTTTTTTGGACTTTACTCTAAATTAATATTAAATTTTAAATTACTAAAAGGAGGGAGCCCAATATTATAGAGAAGAAAAAAAAGTGTTAAAAAGTGAGACCATTTTGAAAATAAACATCATTTTGCAGCTTTTACTTCTATCCTTGACACATGGGGTGGGGTTTGTAGAAAGGCTCATATTCGGACTTGATGCCTAATCTTAAAACCACAACCTCCTACCAAACAAATTATGTAACTCCAACTCCTAATCCTGAACCCCACTACCTCATAACAAACACACCCATAATGTATTTAACATTTTAATTTTATGTATTTAATAACTTTACATGCACATTTAATATTTATATAAACGATAATGAGGCGGGTTTGGGCGAGGCGACCATCCCCATCCTCAAACCCGATTACCAAAGTCCTCCCTACACTCGCACTGATTCCCATTAGAGATCAAATTGGGGATCCCCTTTGGGGCGCGATACTCCCCAAAACCATCCCGTAACCTGATTAGCGTGCCCCACGCTACCCTAATTAGTTCGGGTTTCGGGTGTCCTTATCGAGCTCGGGTATTTTGTGATCCCCAACTAATTGGGTTTTTTTTTTTTTTTTTTTGTAAGTTTTAGAGGAAAATGAATGGTTAGGCATTGACTTTGGGTATTAAAAGAGGGTGTGGGGTTATCCGGGGACATAAATGGACCAAAATACCCCTCACGTGACTAGCACGTGAGGCACTTAACTGGAAAACTATTTGCACCGTTCGTCTAAAGGGATGGTTTTGTGCCAACTTTACTAACAGAGGGATGGTTTTGTGCCAAAAAAACCATGAGGATGTAAAGCGAGACACGGTACAAACCACATTGATGTATTTTGGACTTTTCTCTAAGTAAAGATTAAAGAATGATTGTAGATTCAGAGTTTTTGGATTCAACTTTCAAGTCAAGAGCAGTAAGTTTGATGTTTATAACTTTTAGAGTAAACTGCAAAAAAATGTCCCTAAACTCTCCGATTTTTGCGAGAAATGTCCTCGAGTTTTTTTTGCGAGAAATGTCCCTAACGTTTTATGTTTTTGCGAGTTTTGCCCTTAAACCGTTATTGTACTTGCAAATTCAGGATTTTGGCTAACACCCGTTACTAAATCTCATTAGTTAGTCCCCACGTTCGTTGCACGTAATGGTAATTTCGTCAATTCACTATTCCCGCCTTTAACACCCACCTGTTACCCCATGGCATGATAATCGACGAGGACATTTTTCGCAAACAAACTTAGTCGTGTATAACCCGATCAAATCACACATATAAACACATTATATCTTCCTTCAACCGATCAAATCACACACCCAAAACACATACCATCGGAACTTAGCAGACGTGCAAAATCAGTCAACACACATAGCAGGTAAGAATATTTACTTTTTTTTTATTTCATTCAAACATTATTTTGTGTTAATCTTAATCATTAATGCAGTAAAAATGTATGGCAATCAATTTGTATGCGCGGTGGAGTATGTTGATGAGCTTTTGGATGAATTTGTAAGTTAACACCATATATATGAATTTAAGAAATTCATAATGTTTAAAAGTTAATTTTGACAAACATCAACTGCATAAGGACTATGTTTTAGGAGGTTCTTATCATGGCAATCATTCTATTTACCTAGTTAAATGTACGGGCGTTAGATGGAAAGTGAGTGTTAAGAAAGTGTCAGAGTTAGTTTGTGCGGTTGAGGGACTTAGGTGGAATGATTTAGTTATGCACAACCTCGCGCCATGTGGTGTTAGTTACATACATATTGTAGAAGAGTGTGAGGACGTCTTGTATGTAACTTGCTACAACGAGAATGGGGAGGAATTTCACAATTACAAATCAGGAAGCGTTCAATTTTGGCGATGTGTAGTGCCAGTTACAGACACATTTCTTTATATACAGTCATTGCCAGAAGATTTTCTAAGATATCTCAGTGGTCCAACCCCTATAGAGTCGGTCATGGTTACTAGTAACACCATTGAGTACGAAGTAATGGTGGAAAGTTCAAAAGATGTGTATGGTTGATATTTACACTCGTTCGTGTATAGGTTTGGTTGGGTGAAACTGGTTGAAGACTTGAAAATGGAAGCTGGTCAGTGGTTGGTGTTTAGTTAGGCTGTTCCGGGTAGGGAGTATAATGTCATGCTGTTTGAACCTGACGGAGGGGCCATCACAACAGTGGAAACATACTCCATTAACATGGCCATGAAAGCCCTTTGTCATGAAGGACATGAATATGATATGTTTTTCTTTATTAACTTTAACTACATCGAGTATATGATATGAGTGTAACATTTTGGATTATCTGTAACTAATTTTGTATTATTAATTTCAGATTTCGATGTCCGTCGGATGAACTGGATGTGTAACTCGACGTTTCAAACTGTCCATGATCAAGAAGAAAGGGCGCTTTACAGAAAGATGACAACAGCTTTCTGGAAAGATGACTGCAGCTTTCTGGCAAGATGGAGAGATGGACCGGACCGGCAAAAATCGGATCGGACCGAGACCGAATTAGACCAAAACCACAGACCGAGGACCGGACCGAATGTGTTCGGTCCTGTCTGGGTTGGTCCGGTATGGTCTGGTCCAAGAAGGCAGTATTGGTCGGTTTGTACGTAAGACCGGACCGAACCGAGATCGAGACCGAAATAAGGGAAAAGTTGGGACTGAGACCGGACCGCTGGTCCTTCGGTTCGGTCGGTTTCTGTCGATCCGTTCGATTTTGGGGTCTGCGATGCTCAGACCTAGTAAAGAGATGTATGTATCATTTTTCTTTTCATACATCATTTTGTACAAGTTGTACAACATTTTATACAACTTTATTGCACAAATGATGTACAATACTATAATGCTAAATCTTCTTAATTTGTATCCCATTTGTCTTACTAACTCTAAGTTCAAGACAATAGTTAAAATTTATGAATGAGAACAAGAGAGATAAATGATAAATAACACTTTTCAAAATTTAAATAGGGTTAGAAAATTAAGAATAGAGTAAACTACACCGTTCGTCCTTGTGGTTTGCTGATGCAGGTTTTACTGACCAGGTTTTAATATTTATAAAGTCTCATACCTATGGTCTACCCTAATGCACTAGCGGGCAGTGTACCCAGTCGTATGTAGTGTAGTAATCGGTAAAGCCGAGGTCGTCCCAAAAACTATGTGTGCTGGATTATTACTAAGTCTAGGTGTCACAGATTAATAATAGTTTCGATACGGATTTAATTAATTAAACTACTAAAGCAGAATTAAATAAAAGCAGATAAAAGCAAATAAATGGTAAAGGGAAAATCAATAGAGGAGAGTGGTGCTAACCTAGTTAATCCTCCTAGCTAGTTATGTCTACGTCTACTTACTTCCAATTACTTCAGGTGGGGTCAAAGTCGAGAGGACATCATTTGGTTAATTCGCCTAACCTATCAAGAAAGATGCCACCACATGAGAAGTCGGTGTCCCTCATAAGTCCGCTTGTTCCCGGTCCCTTAATCCAAGTCATTAAGTACCGCTACATGCTAGATTTATAATAGTGAGTGCCCGACCATTAGGTACTTAGACACTCACCCCTAATTCTTAAGTTCATCCAAACGATAGGTGATCGGTTGGTCAATCGCACAAGTAGAAAGGGTCGGTTGGTCATATCTTACCCTTCCCTCTCATCCGCTTACCTAGGTCGGTTGGTCATATCTCCTAGGCAATTGGCCTCTACCGCCATTCAAAACTACCAAACCAAGGGTGGCTACCAATAAACTATGCATGCATACACTTAGAAATAATTGTACGAAAGTAATATAAACGCAAACAAAATAATTAAGGAATCATAACTAGGCTAGCACCAAGAGGTGCTTAGCCGCTCATATTAATCATACAAACCAATTCAATATTCAAAGGTACGAAATACTTGAACTGAAAGTAAAAGAAATATAAAATGCTAATGCTTATTGTGGGGAGTGATTTCTCCTTGAGACAACTCAGTATGCTCCTCTAGACCGCCTTGAGCTTTTTCCCACGTTCTCGGTTGTGTGTGTGGAATGAGATGATTAGAAATCTTGGAATTGTGGGGTATTTATAGGCGGATTCGGGTTACGGCGTAACTAATATAAGAGTTACGCCGTAACCTTCTATTTCATCGTATTTTGAACTAGATCTGCTGGTTACGGCGTAACCTTATAAGTGGTTACGCCATAGTCTTCAATAAACTCGGTTACGTCGTAGTAGATGCAATAGTTACAGCGTAAGTATCAGCAGCGTGGAACCTCATTTGACCTAATATAGTTACGTCATAGCCTTAGGGAAGAGTTACGCCGTAACCTTCCGATAAGTTGGTTTTCCGAGTCACGCAATAGTTACGGGTAATGTGAGAGAAGAGTTACGCGTAACTTCTTCAAAATCAAACATACTATGATAAATCTTTAGATAATTCTCCAATTCCGCGTCTCTTTACCTCCAATGCTCGTAATTTACCCGAAAGTGGAAAACAATGGAAAACAAGCGTAAATCCATATAAATGATATATAAATTACAAGCATTATCTGGGAAATTGACACTTAATAATCGGGACTATTTGATGTTATCAAATATCCCCCACTGAACTCCACTTGCCCTCAAGTAGACCTTATTAGAAAGATTCCTAAAAGATATCTCCATAACCCGGAAAATATAAGTTTACAAATCCCTTATGCTAGAATAAAACAAAGCCGAACACCTCACGAAATGGGAACAAAACACTCAAATCTCTCAACTATTCTAAGTGTCAAATTCGGGGTGATCACTCAATAGCACAGTCATAGCATGTATTCTATCATAAGCTTGGCGGTTACACAAATCTCCACCACTAGAGTTAAGGGCTAAACAATTTTCGAAAGCAATATGGGTAGACACGACATAGGTTAAGGGGTGACTCGTCATTACTAACATGTCACGCGAAGTGGACAAAACCAATGATACATGACCAAATCCATGGCCAAGACACCAAAGATTGCTCATTGCATCACCTAGACACGCTTCATGACTAAAGGGTAGGATAAGACATGGGATATATAAATGGTGTAAAATAAAAACAAGCGTGTAGTCTAAATCTATAACCGTGTCATCACCATTTACCGTCCGCCCAAAGTTCAAGCTTTGAAGTCAAGAAACCGGATCATGAAATACAAGGTAGTTGTGTCATTAGAGGACGTCGTGATGGGCACACTACCTTTTCTCCAATTGTTGGCATAACTACCAACTCCAATCTTCAAATGTGACCGAGGTGGCCTCCTCGATACTAAATCTATAAAGCTCATAACATAGTGCTTATAACATCGCACTTTACAATAACATAACAACTATATATATATATTCGAATCACTTTTTTTCAACATAACAATAATAACTAAACATAATATCCCCACACTTGAGATGGAAATACGGGGGGTCTTCAATGATCTTCAGGAATGTTGTCGATGAAAGCGTGATTTCCGAACCTTTCCACTCGAACCTTGAAGTTAGGCAAATGATGACTTCCCAATCACAAATAAAGACTACAGGGTAGGGAAAGGTGTATAGGTGTATCGAAACAATATATCGGGTTAACAAAATGAAAGTAATGGCTCAGATGGGTGTATCTAGGGGTATCCTGCACTAAAGGTGAGTGCAACAAAAGGGTTTCACATGGGGGTCGAGAAGTCGAGGTGACTAATCGATAGACACACAATGGTAGGTTGTTTGGGTGATAATCCTATAATATTGCCTTCTAAAATTGAAAAGTCCAAATACATCGAGCTAACTCAACATACCTCGTCTATGGTCTCGAAATGATGCAAAGGCCAAGTTCTAAAGTTTACAAGCTACCAACACACTCATAATTTGGTGGATTTGGGGTAAAATATTGGAAACGGATAAGGCTAATCTCACCATATAATATCAAGGGTTGTATGTGCTCGCTAAGGTCTAATCCAGTTAGGTTAAGAAAAACATGTCGAATTAAAAATGGCATAATTTTCAAAATAAACTAGAAAACGAGGGCAAAATAATGTTCAAGAGATAATTCTACTCCGTCCCCACTTGAATTGTACAAAGTCCCTTTTGTACTAAGCATTAAATAAAGGTGAAGAGAAAAGTAGAATTAGGCGAGAACTTCCCCAAATTTGCTCAGAAAGAAAGAAGGCCCACGAAAAAGAGACGTGCCATTATAAGCATCATGAACAAACTTCAATCCACGAAATCACACTACCGACAAGTATAATTCTAAAAAGAAAAATGAAAATGAAAACAACCTAACTCACTTCGTAGAAATCACGGTTGCATTTAGCATATGCAACAAGCCTTTTAAACCACTTGGTGTCCTAAGTGGACGAGTGAAGTCTCGTGAGGGTTTCTGAGGAACACACCCACAAAGTTCATTTAAAATACTAATACAAGGTTATTGTGTTTTAAAATGAAAGAATGAAAGACAGAAGGTTACGTCGTAACTCTTTTGAGGAGTTACCGTGAATCGCAAAACGACATAAGTCGAAGCGAGTGGTTACTGGCGAATCAGCAAAGATGATATTCGCCGTAATGATTAATGCGTCAAGAATTCTGCGCTTAAAGTTTGGTTACGGTGTAATCACATAGATGAGTTACGCCGTAACTTTGGTCGATCAAGAACCTGCAGCAGATAATTACTTCCTCGTTTCTTGCAAAAATGGTTAGAAAACACAAAACCCTACGAAATGGAAATAAAACAAAAGAAAGGGATAATTCGGGTTGTCTCCCGAAAAAGCACTTTTCTTACGAGTCTTTAAGTTAGACTCAGAGCCGTGGGGCTTCAAAGATGGCCTTTGGATCTGGCCGACTTCCACCACTCGTTGGCACTCATTCATCTATTTGTCGAACCCTTTTTTCCTTGTAGAATTACGGATGCCATCTGTTCCAAACTCATGTGAAAACCATTTATCACATGATTTTCCCCAGTCATCATCTTCGGCAATAAGACTACTAGTTATACTTATGCTAGATCTTGCACCGTTTATGGTGTCAGTGAGATGATTGTACTTATATTGCTTAACCAGTCCCTTATGAATTTTTGAGTTCCCAAATCTTATTTTGTACCAATCATCTAATGCTAATTCAATATCATGTCTCTCTCCCTTGTGAGGGTATATCCATTCATTCGCCTTTCTTTCACATTTTTGAGGACGAGTATCCGGTGGCCATTCTGTCACTGATTCGCTATCCTTGGTTGACATCGAGTTGCTGAAATGTTTGTTTGGAACCGGAGTTTCCTCAATGCCTTGGACAATTTCTTCCTGTTTCTGCTTACAATTATCAACATTCTCTCTACTATCATTAGTAATAGGATTAGAGTGTAGAGCAGGATCAAGCGATTGAACATTAATAACATCAACATTATTTGAAATTTCAACTTTTGGTTTTAAATGCTCTTTCATACTAAAAGTTATTCGTTCATTTTCGCCCCAAAGAAATTTGTTTTTCAAAACCTTAATTTGAGCCCTACAGTGGCCGAAAAGGTCTTCCAACAATTAAGTTGTAAGCCTCCCGCTTCCCATGTCAATAACCACAAAATCGGTTGGGAAGAAGAATTTTCCAATTTTAAAAGCACATTATTCACAATTCCCTCAGTACGACTTTAGAGGAATCACCATTTCTATCATAATAGTTGTTTCTTTTAAATTGGTAAGTTTTATTTTTTCAAATAAAGTGGTAGAGATAAGGTTTACCCCGGCCCCCAAATCAGCTAATGCGGGAATCTTAATATTACCAATCGTGCAAGGAAGAAGAAAACTTTCATGGTATTGCTGTTTCTCAGGAAGTTGGCTAGGCAGGACCTCGTCGTCTTCGGATTTATCATCCTCTCTTAGGTAGTTAATCCCGGAAAGATCATTAGTGATAGAGGATGTGCACTGCTCTTTCTTTACTTTATTTTGTGCAAATATGGCTTTGCAGGCAATGGTTTTAGCATTACTCGTTTCAAGGTTTTAGCCAATTGCCCAATTTGCGTTTGAGGTTTTTAATCGCGACATTTTGGTTACGAGGTTCATATTGGTGTCCTCCTTCACTTTGACCATCCATTCCTTGAGTTTATCTCCCTTTTCGTAGATTCTTGATGTGCTGTGCATTATTTCTTCAAGGCTAGGTTTAGGAGGATTGTTGTTGATTATTGTGTAGAATCACGGGATTTTTCTCGATATATGGCCCGTTATTGTTGTAGTTGTTGAAAGGTTCTCTTCCATATTTAATTTCTCCGATCCTTTTAACTTCCTCGTTAGAGAACATTCTTTAGCAGGTGGAGTCCGTTTCGCTTCTACTTGAATGGAATGCACATTTTCCTTGAGCTTCTTCATTTCTCTTCCCAGGCTTTCTAACTTGTTGTTTATTGCTGCAAGGCCCTCCATATCTCCATTCTTGCTTCGGTTGCTCCTTCCATTGTGCCATTTTTGGGAGTGGTCTGCCATCTTTTGAATAGTTTCTAAAGCCAAAGTGGGTGTCATACCAAGAATCGGTCCCTGAGAATCAATCATTTGTCTTGAGGAGATGTTCAGACCTTTGTAGAAGACGTTCACCTTTTGTTGGTTGTTGAGGTCATGAGTAGGGCATTTGTATAATAATTCATTATACCTTTCCCAAGCTTGGTATAACGTTTAATCACCCTCTTGCTTGAAGTTATGGATTTCTTCCAATTGCTTAGCCGTCTTTGATGGAGGACAGTATCTCTGAATGAAATACTTTTTAGGATAGGCCAAGTGTTGACGGTCCGAGCGGTGTCGATCAACCCATCTTTAGCACTCGAAGTAAGAGAAATAGGAATACTCGTAACATGATAGCGTCATGTGAGACTCCGGTATTTTGAATAGGTGACGATGTACTCGGCGTTGTCTATATGTTCATGGGCATCATCGGTGATGCCTCTAGAGAAGGGATTTGTACGTAATTCCCTTATGAATTGAGGTTTGATTTCGAATTGAGCATCTTCTGCGATAGCGGGCCTAACAATCCCTGGTCCTTGTTCTTCCTTTGTTAACGCCAAATATTCCTCAAGAGTGAGGTTATCGACGTTAACAACTTCCATGGTACCTGAAATCTTGAAATATGATCATGAGAAAAGTTTAAAAAGTATTGAAAGGCTAAATAATAATCCTAATATAACTCCGGCGTGGCGCCAAAAACTTGATCACGGTTTCTTGACTGGTTTTAATATTTATAAAATCTCGTTATACATATGGTTCACCCTAATGCACTAACAGGCGATGTACCGATCGTGTGTAGTGTAGTGTCAGTGAAAGCCGAGGTCGTCCCAAGAACTATGTGTCTTTGGATTATTACTAAGTCTAGGTGTCACAAATTAATAATGGTTTCGATAGGGATTTAACTAATTAAACTACTAAAGCAGAATTAAATAAAAGCAGATAAAAGCAAATAAATGGTAAAGGGAAAATCAATAGAGGAGAGTGGTGCTAACCTAGTTAATCCTCCTAGCTAGTTATGTCTACGTCTACTTACTTCCAATTACTTGGTGGGGTCAAAGTCGAGAGGACAACATTTGGTCAATTCGCCTAACCTATCAACAAAGATGCCACCACGGAGAAGTCGGTGTCCCTCATAAGTCTGTTGTTCTGGTCCCCAATACAAGTCATTAAGTACCGCTACATGCTAGATTTATAATAGTGAGTGCCCGGCCGTTGGAACTTAGACACTCACCCCTAATTCTTAAGTTAATCCAAACGATAGGTGATCGGTTGGTCAAATCGCACAAGTAGAAAGGGTCATCGGTTGGTCATATCGCATCTTCTCGTCTCGATCCGCTCACCTAGGGTCGGTTGGTCATATCTCCTAGGCAATTGGCCTCACCGCCATTCAAAACTACCCAACCAAGGGTGGCTACCAATAAACTATGCATGCATACACTTAGAAATAATTGTACGGAGTAATATAAACGCAAACTAAACAATTAAGGAATCATAACTAGGCTAGCACCAAGAGGTGCTTAGCATCATATTAATCATACAAACCAATTCAATATTCAAAGGTACGAAATACATGAATTGAAAGTAAAGAAATATAAAATGCTAATGCTTATCGTAGGGGAGTGATTTCTGGAGAGCGACTCAGTATGCTCCTCTAGACCGCCTTGAGCTTTTTCCCACGTTCTCTGGTTGTTGTGTGTGGAATGGGATGATTAGAAATGCTAGAATTCATGGGGTATTTATAGGCGGATCGGGTTACTGCGTAACTAATATAATAGTTACGTCAGTAACCTTCTATTTCATCGTATTTTGCACTAGATCTGCCGTTCTGACGTAACCTTATAAGTGGCTACGCCGTAGTCTTTAATAAACTCGGTTACGTCATAGTAGATGCAATAGTTACGGCATAAGTATCGGCGTGGAACCTCATTTGACCTAATATAGTTACGTCAGAGCCTTAGGGAAGAGTTACGCAGAACCTTCGATAAGTTGGTTTTACGAGTCACGCAATAATTACAACGTAATGTGAGAGAAGAGTTACGCCGTAACTTCTTCAAAATCGACATACTATGATAAATCTTTAGATAATTCTCCAATTCGCGCTCCTTTAGCTCGATGCTCGTAATTTACACCGAAGTGGAAAACAATGGAAAACAAGCGTAAATCCATATAAATGATATAAATTACAAGCATTATCGGGAAATTAACACTTAATAATCAGGACTATTTGATGTTATCATTTGCGTTGACCAACAAGTTTCGTCCTTTGACCGAAAAAAATGCATCATCCATCCTTAATTGTTAAACGTTATGTATCGTTGGTCCTTCACTTTAACGACACACACTAACCATCGTTAGATTGCCACATGTGATACCCACTTGAGGGCATTCCGGTATTTTTATCATTTTCTTCTTCCAGGAACCTTTGCTCTCCCCAGCCATTTCGGGTTAAAAAGATGTCAAAGCGCCTTTATCTCTATAAGAACGGTAGCGTTCGAGGTGTGAAGTGGAGAGAAGGATGTCATAATGGGGTTTTGAATAAGACGACCTTTTTTTTGCATTTTTTTTTTCATATTGAAAAAGTATGTCCATCAACCCATCTTCATCCACCCCTTCTTAACAACCACAGTACCACACTAACAACACCACTATCATCATCTCACCACCACCACCATTATCACCATAAATCAACACCAAACACAAAATCCATTTCTAAATCCAATCTTCATCCACCCACTCAAGAACATAAATTCAAAAGCATACAAACAAAACCCTTAAACACCAAAATATTATCTTCATAGCCATTAAAACATACAATCACCATTAAAACTTTTAAAATAAATAAATAAATAAAATAACAGTCTTTCTACCTTATATATATTACTATAAAAAATCACAAAAATCAATTCACAATTCATAAAAAACATACAATCAACACATATGAATAGCCTACTGAACACCCACCTAGTAATCAAACCGAACATTTGGATTCATAAAACATTACCTACTTATAATTCCAATAACTAACATTTAACACTATATTCAAAATGAAGATAAATATTCATTAAATAACAAAACCCATTTCAAAAATCAATTAAAAATAACAAATCCCACCTATCAATTCACCAACATAATAAAACCCAATTCATTGTAGCTTTCTAGAAAACCCACTAGGTGGTGGTTCTGTTTGCAACAGAGAAGGGTCCGGTTGGTGGTTGTGGCAGCGAGGGTGAATCCAAGTGGTGTGTCGGCATTTTTTGTTGATTTTTTAAATGTTCGACGGGTCTGTTGTTGATTTTTTGTAGCTGATTTGTAGGTTCTTTAATTGTTCTGTTGTTGATTTTTAGGTGATTTGCGGTTTTTTTTATATGGTGATTTATGAATTTATGGGTTCTTTTTTTAAAAAATTGTTATGTTGTTGATCCTAGTGGTTGTGGTGGATGAATTGAAATGAATCAGGTGATGATAAAGTATGTGTGTGAGAGAATGGGCGGTTGATAATTACCGAATATGAAGTAATCTTGTAATGGGTGTGAGTGTGTGTTTTTAGTGACGGGTCTTTTAGAACTTTTGGCATAAAAAATTAATAAACATGATGATTGGGGTTCGTGAAGGTGGCCGGAGATGGTGAAAGTGAAGGTGGGTGAAGATGAAGATTGTGGGCGGTTATTGTTTGAAGATGAGGTGATGATATAAGGAAGAAGATAAAGTTCAAGTTAAAAAGACCACAATACCCTCACGTGGGTTTCATGTGCTAACACTTAACGAGAGTTAATGTGGTCCGTTAAAGTGAAGGACCAACGATATATAACGTTTCACAGTTAGGGATGGATGGTGCATTTTTTTCGGTCAAAGAACGAAACTTGTCGGTCAACGCAAACCACATGGACGAACGGTGTAGTTTACTCTTAAGAATATATAGTAAAAGTGTATAGTATTTCTCTTTCAAGCATCATTATCTTTCTAGAAGCTTATGGTACGGGTGCGTTATAGCCCGATAACGTTGTTTATGTTTGCATTGCTAGTCATTTGATTATTATTTTTACATAATTAGTACCTAAAATGTATAAATTATGTAAGCTATTTTATTTAAATTATGAAATGTTAAAAAATCAATTACCGCAAAAAACACTTCTCACACTCATTTACAAAAATAAACACTTTAAAAAGGGTTTACAAAAATCGACACTTCGAGCAAAAGGTTTTGCTCGCCCATTATTTTTGCTCGCCGAATCAAAAGAAGACAAAAGGGTTCCTTGATTAAAGACAAACAATATAGAGAGCAAAATATTGCTCTCCCAAAAATTTGCTCGCCACTGATTTTAAAAATGTGCTAAAAGACAAACAACATAAAGAGTAAAACCTTGCTCTCCCATAAATTTGCTTGCCAATTTCAAAGATATGGATGACAGTTGTATAGTTTAGTGAGCAAAGTTTCAGCAGGCAAGCTATTTTGCTCGCTCAAGGAGACGTGGCATAATCTTAGCCGTCCAATTATTCCACGTGTGGCTGATCTAAATGGGGCGAGCAAGAAAAGTGGCGAGCAAAACTATTTTGCCGCTTCGTTGATTTCTGTAACATGGGTTTTGATGATTCATTTTGATAAAAATAAAGGTTAAATGTTCATTCAAAAATTGAGATGTGATTTGCCTACTTTATAAAATGATTGTAACACTTCAATTAATTGTATTTGAACATTTATAGTGTTTAAATATAATTAATTGGAGTCCCAAAGACTATTACTATAAACTAGCATGATACCTTGTGCACTAAGCAGATTTTAAGCATGATTAGTTAGTTACTAGTGCTAGGAAAAAAAAGCAGTCGTCCTAGTACGAAACGAAACAGTGATTGGGTGAGGGCCAGAGTGATCGCCACCGCATCGGACTCTTTGATTCATTCATCTTCTCTTTGCTGCTGTTTTAAACCTAAATATTAAATATCTTCTTCTTCTTCTTATTATTATTACTGAAATGGTGTTCAAGACTCGAATATGCGTTCCGTTTACCAAAGGCCAATGTCATCGCCAGAACTGCTCTTTCGCTCATGGCGACGCTGAGCTCCGTCGCTATAACAACAACCACTCTTCTTCTTCATCCTTCAATGGTACGGAAACTAATCTTATACTATTCTTTATCTGTATATGTATTTCTAGTGATTTGTGTATTCATCATAATTAGTTAGGGCCTTAACTATTTTATCTACTTAGAGGTAGGGGTTGCAATCGAGTCGTGTTCGTGTTAACCTATTCGGGTTCGCGTGTTAGTATAGCCTTTACTCAAACACGACCCATTTATTAATCGTGTCAAGAAACTCAACCCTAACTCACGTGTAACCCATTTGTGACCCGTTTAACCCATTTAAGTAAATAGGTCAAGCAGTGAATAAAGTTGATGGTTTGTCGATTTAACGTAAAAAATAATATAAGGATCTAAAATATGATAAGAATAACATACAAATAACTATGCGACAATTTTCTGAATTACAAGCGTCAATTTTCATGATATCTAAGGTATAAAATTATAATTCACTCATACTAAGTAAATAACAAAATGCATTTAATCCACATCCAACATATAAATCAGGTTATATATATTATTTTTAAGATCTTATATACTTAAACGGGTTCACGGGTTGACCTGTTTAATACTTACTCACCCAAACACGACCCGTTTATTAAACGGGTTAGACGGGTTGACCCGTTTTTTACCCAAACCTATTTATCCTCAACCCAGACCTATTTAACTTCGTATCTGGTTCGTGTCGTTTATCGTGTCGTGTCGAAAATTGCCACCCCTACTTAGAGGTGTTTGTATAACCTTTTTTTAAGCCTTATGTGATTTCGCCTTATGTTTGTTTACGCCTATATAGCGCGCTTATGGCTTATGTGGTATTCGGCTTATGTTCCATAAGATCACTTTTTGTGGCTTATTTTAAAAAGTTTTCAGCGTATAAGCTTATTATGACATTATAAGATTATATAAGCCGGAAAGTTTCAAAATAAGCCACAAAAAAAGTGACCTATTGAAACATAATAAGCTTAAACAAACACCCCGTATGATAAAATAAGCTTTTATAAGTTTAAAAGTAAGCCCGAAAAAAATGGGTTTATGAAACATTAGCCGAAATCACATAAGCTCATACAGTAAATGTGTAGCTAGCAAGGTTTGAACCGTGGACCTCTTGTGAGGATGTTAGGTGCCTTACCGCTAGGCCATTTGGTGGTGGTTAAAAACGAGATTTGTGAATATCAGTATCTTAGGGTCTTGTATCTGTGAGCCATGTGACATAAAACATGGTAAGAGTGACTGCTACTCGAGTCCTTGATTATGTTGGACCAGATTATAGTTGATTAGTGCTAGTAAGGTAGTACCCCTATTTCTCAGGATATGGGTTTTGCCATGTAAAAATGATAGCATAAAATTTTAAAGAGAGCTGAACAAACTGTTAAATTATTTCTACTGCAATAGTATGGGCGAGATTGAAGCGATTGCTATCATTCTGATTTGTCAGGATAGGATCTCTAGTCCGGAAAGCTTGTAGTGGATGAACTTGCATTGGCTCTAGATGATTGAAATCATTAAAGTTGAAATTGATTATTTAATTGTGGTGAAGTTGTTGTTTTGTGTGCACGTGTAATGACATTCAATTGTTTGCCCCTTAGTAATTAGGTTACACTTTTTTTTACAAGTTAACAGGATTGAAAGTAATCTTTTCCTAGCGACATTTTCTGTTTACCGGTGTAAAAAAAGGATATTCACTTCATATAAGTGCATATATTTGTCCTTTGAAATGCGGAGATCCTTTTATCTCTTCTTGTGTCTGGATCGATTTTCCTTACTCTCGGCTAAAATGCGTAGTTGGTTAAACTTGTAGCTGTTAAGAATGTGCATAGGCCCAAGGTCTGTGGGTTTATAACATTATAACAGTTATCAGACTTTTGCTATAGCCATGATACACTTGTACAAAGTTTTATCAAATCCCATATCATTTACTACTTGTATTGCATAAACTAAGTCTTTGGTGTCGAACAAAAGGCCGTGCACCACATTTGAAAGTTTGATAGAATGGCCTGCTTAAGATTTGATGCATTTGTTTCTTTTGGCGTTATCAAGTGTTTACTCTCTTCATTTGTTGGATTTTTTAAAATGAGTATTGCATCTAATGATCTAACTATTTGTATTTGAAATTGCGATTGATTGTCTCACCTACTCTAGGCATGCCTACATTGTGCTTGTTTCTTGAGTGGCTCTTACAACACTCTTTCGGCTCTTTAGGTTGCAGTTTCAACATGTATTAACTTTTTGAAAGTCAAGCAGGTTATTGCTCCCCGTAATGCCTTTATGTGTATATCTAACACAGCGAACTCTGAACTTGTCTTTGATGACTGGAGATATGTCATAGATTAATGTTGCTGCACTTTCTGCGAATAATGCTTTTTTGAGTTTATATTAAGACACCTCTGGCATGCCTAGTATTTTTTTATCAGAAGAAATTATGGCGGTTGGTTTGTCTTCTTTCTGGTTGTGGGATTGTTCTCGGGAACTTTATCTTCTTATGCACTTATGCATCTTTGAAATGATAATTTTTCGAAGTGTCAGAACTAGGAGTTCATGGACGTTATATCTTTCATAACATAGACATCACCAGATGGGGTTTTCATAGATTCAACGTTTTTCTGTTGAATGAAGATGTTTTCAGAACAAGCAAATATATAGCATGAGAGAATTGGACCAATGTATTTTTATCTATGACGTCAAGGAGAATATGAGACCATATTCTATTCATATTCTTAAGAAGTGAATATCTCCAATGTTCTTACTATTTCACAACAGGCTACAGTTCTCTCAATGTTATATCCAAATATGGATATATCCACTTCTTTCCATGCATATGAGAGCTATAGCTTTTTGGAGCTCAAAAAAGGCACCATAACTGTTCAATATTATGTTCAGATTTGGTTTCATCTATTCGAAAAGGTGTATCTTTGTTATGGCTATGGGATATATGGTTATCTTAAATTTGACATAAGGGGATGCTGGTCTTCAATCTACTGGATACTATTTTCACATTCTGCAGGGAGACGGGATTATCGTGGTGTTGATTTAAGAGAGAAGATAGGCAGACAACGTTCTCCGCCTCGAAGAAACTCTTTTGACAGAGATGCAAGAGATCCACCCCCATCTCATGGTTATATCTCTCCAAGATTAGGAAAAAAAGGTCGGTTTTTCTTTATATTTATCATTAAATTTGTGCTTTTAATTAGTAGGTTAAGAATATGATTTGGTGGTGGTCTTCTTTGAGGAACGTTACATAGTAGCCCTAGTGTGTGATTTCTGTTGAGAACCAGGACTCTTAAACAATTAAAAAACTATTACAATTTAAGTGGAATAGCACCTTCTTTTGTGTGATGCATGGTTTATGTGCACGCTGGTATTACTGCAGAGTTTGATTTGGAGGCACAAGGCTTTAGCATTTATCACGTGTCTTAATGAGGTGTGTAGTAGTACATGTGATGGACTAGTTTTGTTATTTTGCTATAGCTTGTTTACTTCTCATCTTAGACATAAACCTTTTGGTTGTTGAGTCATACACCTTTATTGTCACTACTTTTTTGCATGGTTGATTAATGATTTTCACCATATTTTTGTCACATACTTATGTATTTCATGCTTTTATCACAGTGATCAGGATCACAGAAAAAGACAGCGTTTTGATGGTGAAAGTGATTATTCTGCAAGCTTGAGAGTATCAGATGGGACTGAACGACAATCCAGAGAAAGAAAACCCTCATCCACAGAATTTCAGGGTGTTCATGATGATCAGGTATATTCTCTTTTTATGATATCTCTAATGTATTTTGGCTGATTATAAAGGTTGAGCTCTCATCACTTACCTTTCCGTATTTCCTTTTAAACCCATACTGTAGTTGAAGCAAGCACGATCTGAAATTGATAGGTTAGAAGATCACAAGGAGCAACTGCAGGTGAGTTTGTCTCTTTGTTTTTCTATTCTTGGCCATGTGGGCAATCTTTTGTTTGTTTATCCTTTGTATTTTTAGAAGAAATCCATGGAATTCCTTTAAGTAGTGTAATAGAGATGCATTCAGATTTCAGACTCTCTTGCACTAGAATTAGATGAATGTTACTTCATTCATGCCGTCTTTGTTATGCAGACAAATCATTGTTTTTCTTGGGCCCGTGGACTGTTATGTCTATCTACTTTTTCGTTTTTACAAAGTATTATTGCATGCACTCTAATTAATGTAATGGTGCATAGGTTTATTTGGAAGAAAGTGCCCAAAAGCCGAAAGTCTAAACTCTAAAATTGAAGAGCTTGAGAAGCAGTTGTCCATGGAGAAAGAGGAATGCAGAAGGTATTAGATGAATCACAACCAATATTTATTGTGCTTCGATTTCTATAATTACACCTCTTTCTGTTTTCTTATAAATTTTTACTTGTTATATGTCAGAATTTCTTCTAAACTTAGGAAGTTTGTGAAGGCAAATAATCGTCACACAAGGATACAAGATGAACTGAAGAGGCAAAGATCTGTTCCTATATAATCAACATATTTTTCTTTTCACTTTCTTTGGGGTTATTCTATTTTGTTGAATTTGTTTCTCTCTTTAATCGTTTTAATAGATGTTACATTATACAGGTCGCAAGCTCGACTTCAAAGGCTTGGGGAACAGCTTGGTTTAGATGCTGGAGCTACTGCTAATGAAGATGATATCGGTATTGATATGTTAAGTGATGAAGAGAATTTGGGCAATCTCTTAGTAAGCCCCCAAAATGACAAGGCTTCACCAAGGAAGGATCAATATAAGGCTTCTCCAAGTCAGAAAAGGATGAGGGTTGACATGGTAGAAGCTGATGACAAATCAAAACTAGGTATTTTTCATATTGGTTTCTGTAGCACAAACATATATGTAATCTTCCCTTAGTTATGAAAGGGGAAAATCGTGAAAAGGCTTAAGGTACTCATTAAGAAGGACAAAAAGATTTCATGTTTCTTCTTACTAGTTTATTTGTTAGTATAATTAGTTTTCTAGCTTCTGTCATTGAAAAATGAAATCATGTTTTGTGTACCTTATAATATCTCCAAAAATTCCATATTGATATCCTTTTGGTGCACTGCAACAGAAGAGTGGCGTAGTGTGGGAAAGATGAGATCTGAAAGGCATTTTAGAAGGAACCCACGCCCTGCTCAGAGAAAAAACGCTGACAAAATAGAGGCAGAGGATAATGGAATCAGTAACACCAGACATTTGGTTACTGTTGACATGGTAGAAGCTGATGATACACCAAAACCAGGTACCTTTCATATTGCTTTCTGGAGTACATATATTCCTGAAATCTTTTGTTAAAAAAGGAAGGGGTAAATGTGAAAGGGTTTAAGGTACTCATTAATAAGGAATGACAAGATTTCTTGTTCCTTCTTCTATTATTTGTTAGTATAATTAGTCTTCTAGTTTCTGTCATTGGAGTATGAAATCACGTTTTGTGTACCTTTAGTATCTCCTAACATTCCATATTGATATCTTTTTGGTGCACTGCAACAGAAGAGGGCCGTAATACAGGCAATGTGAGATATGAACGGCATTCTAGAGGGAACCCACATCTTGCTCAAACAAAAAACATGGACAAATTAAAGGAAGGGGATAATGGAATCAGCAAGACTAGGAAAATGGTTAATGTGGACAAGCCTGTGAGAAGGAAGAACAATTTCAACAGCACTGCTTGGAAGATAAGGTGCCTTGTCTTTCTCATACTGGCTTTCTTATTCCATTTGATTTACACAGCTTTTCTTACCTTGTATATTGGTCTGCACAATGCAAAAATAACTACAGTTCAGTATTAAAGACAAAGGGTAACAAAGAAAAATTTGTTGGAGTGTACTAATATATCTCAGGTGCAACATAACATGCAAGTATTATATATTAAGCACATATGTTAGGTTAACCCTTATATTGCATCCAACTGTACTTAATGTGCCCATAACGGCCATAACACTCTAGGCTATTGATAAAATAATGTGTAGTCTCGACTCATTGTGCCTCTCAATGCTTTAACTCAATTTCACTCTTAGAGGTAGTTAGCGGATATGTAAATTTGTTGTTTAATGAATATCATCTCTTTTGAAATAGAATAATTGCTGAAAAAGTAACTAACATACATTAGGCTTGTTTCTGTTCCATGTATCTTACTATCTGAACCACATGTAAAGACTATTTTCCATATTCAATTTTGTTTCTGGGACCGTATTAAATCTTGGCTACATGCTCTTTGAATAGCTGTTGAGTTCTTATGCTTAAGCACTTTAAATGAACAGTTTAAGGATATCAAATCGACTACAATGGCTGCGAGTATGGTGGATGAAGTTGTTGAAGTGGCTGAATTGAATGAAGAGATCGAGGCGAAAGAATTCTCTTCCACCAGAGACGAGGAAGGCTCTGCACCTGACAATACAGTCTTGCCACTTTCATTGCCACCTCCACCTCCTCTTCCTGTTGGAGGAAATGCTTACTTGCAGGTTAGGGTAGCTTCTCTGTCAGTTTGAGTTTAACATTTAGCACTCATTAGATATCTTTGACATTTTATTGTTCTCTATTAGTTCCTTAAGCTGTACCATTAGTAGCTTCATGCACAAACTAGTAGCTTTTTTTTTTCAAATAGCTAAATGTGTTCAGTATTTGCTGGGGGATACTAGTAACTTCATTAAGCTTTCAATTTTGAACAGACAGGGTTCTGCAGTTGTGTAGTAAGTATCTTGTATTCTTAAAATTCTTGAGCTCTCTTCATAAGAAATAGTGAACAGAGAGTTTCCCCTTAAATGGTATTTGCAATTACTGCCTCGGCTCTCTGTTATTTGCTTACTTTGACTTTGAATATTAAACTTGTGTAACTAAACTCGGTTTTTATTCATCTGTAGTATCAAACCCAACCTTATTATTTCTACACAAAACCATCATACTTTCTGATATACTTGTTTTTTTCTTCTTCCCATTTGATATTGGAATCTTAAGTACTCTGGGCGAGAATCAAGATCAAATTACTAAAACATATGACTGGAGGAGTATACAGTAATTATAACTTTTATTCAACCGGAAATCACTAATTTTTTTCACTTTTGAGTGATGTTCTTATTTTGAACTTTTTTCACGTCTACTGTAGGAGTGCAGCCAATAAGCATTCCGTCGAACTACTTGTAGCTTTATAGAACTTGTACTCCTTGTTCCATTACAATTTGCACAATTTCTGTTTATTGCAAATATCCACGGCAATCATGCATCTATCAATGGACATCATCACCATTCCATGTTATTGATTTTGGTCCACAAAATTTTTCTGTTTTGTCGTATTATCGGGATCTATTTATGAGCCGAACAATTTTTTTGTTTCATAACTGGCCTAGTCAAATGTGGTAATGTATGTGGACATGAACTGATGTTAATTTTTTGTTATTTTGGTTGCAGTACATAGGGAAAGATGAGACTCTGGATGTTGGAAATGATGATGATCTTATTGATTATGATGTTGATGATGACGAGATGCTTGATGTGGATGTTGTCTGACTTCAAATTTGCTAATAGAATGCATATTCCCCCATGTTTTTTGCAACATTTTACTATAATTCTAGTTCAGGTTTCAAAGTCTTGTAAAAAGTTTGAAGGTTTTAGCACTTTTAGGCCATGGATCACTGCAGTTTTGCCATTTTACTCTCGCAACCTGTCTCCTAGGCTAGGTCATGTGATGCCACAGGGCACACATTTTGCTGAATTGTTGCTTGGATCACCATGTAGCGGTATCAACTTTGTCTACACAGCAGTTTTAGATTGCAGAATGCATGTTTTGATGTTTTAAGTTCAAAAACTGGGAAACAGTATCAATTTGACTTCTAATAAAATTTGTTATAGATGAGTCAGGGCCTTGGAAAGAAAGACAACATTGAATCCCCTGTCTACCACCAAACAACATGATCGCTTAACATATTTAGATGCAATCTTAAAACACCATTTAGAAATTGTCCGAAACTCTGAAAACGTTTAAAATCCCAATAATGATTAAACTATCAAGGCATTAGACCATGTTCTTTTGTCTAATACAAACTACATGAGAACCACATGCAACCTACAAGAACAAAGAGCCAGTTTAACTTAAATAATCTATTGCACAAGCATATGTTACATGAAGTTATACGGGTAAACATGTAAACAAAACACGACCCCGAATAACGAGCTTACATAATAAGGGATAAAACAAACTAAACTAAGAAATTGCAGCATATACTTTGATCTATTCCGAAAAGTTAAACACTGAAAAACTGTTCCAATGATGAAGCGCTGAAAACATTAGAAGCAATTCGTTCCGGATTTGTTGAAATGTGAAGCTGGTGTCTGATGAACCTCTGTGACAAAGAATGGGCAGAAAACGAGATATATCAGCAGGGAGAACTTAACAATTGCAGGTAGCAGCAGCATTAGTTATGTCCCATACCTTATTTTGGGATGCATTAGTTTTGTTAAAAGAGAGAACGATTTGGGTGCACATTATAAATTTTCACAACTGAGGTGTTTTAAGTATTTGACTAACAATTACAACAGTGTGTAAGAAGTTGGATGTCTGACTTGAAACTAATCATCAGAGACACAGGAGTCAATATAAAATTTTAGATCACATGTAGATGTGTACGATAAATAAACTCCTATTTCTATTTTAATACTTATTATATAGTTCAATGTTAAGTTTAATATATAATTCTTGTAACAGAATCTTCCCATAACAAACTTATTTCTGTCTATTGTTGAAGTTAAAAATGCATCTTACTTGACTCTTACACGTGAATTCTAGTTTTCTTATCTGGACAAAGTATACTAAACTACTAATCACAACTCAGGTGTACATACCGCCAACTGAGAAGAAATTTCTGGACTCGAGTCTATATGCCAATCTGGCTCCAGCTGCCGAACAAAAGACATTCGTCCACTCTCTGTGCTACAAAATAGCACCTGCATTTACACATAAAAATAATTTCTTAAAAAGCATATTTCGTAGAAGTATAAAGATATCGTTTGAAATGCACTTTTAACCTATCTTTAATAAGTGGTTATTTACCTTGTCCTTAACCAGACCACCAAATGTAAAAATTCCAGCATTTTCCAATGCCTTTAAAACTTTCGTCTGCAAACAATATCAAAATATTTAATACATAATAAAATCTGCATTTATTACGAGGTTATTTTCAGATTATAAACAAATCCAAAGTTGTGTGAGGTCACACATACTTGGCTTTCATCATCCAGAACTCTTTCCATGAGATAAAGGTCAGAACATTTTGTGATCTCCAACAAAACTTCCAACACGGAGGATTTCACTGTTGCTTGATTCTGAAGCTCCTCAGGAGTGGTTTCCTCCAATACAACCCCAAGCAACCGGCATGTTACCTTCATCAAAATTAACATGTCTGCTAAAGTAATCAAATTTCGTAATTACTTAATTTCTCGGGAGTATAAAAAAGCATCAGAGAAAGATAATGCAGGAGATAGCAATTGGCAATCTTGAAGTTTTTTCCATAAGAATCTAAACTTTACGAGTAAAATTGGATTTACTAGTTTTTGTAAGGACATCTAATAGGCAAACAGGTAGAAACTTGCAAATATCAAAGACTCTTCTTAGACTACGTGATAAGTCAAACATTGCAATTCATGTTCATATAACTGGATCAAGTGACTTTAAAAGCATACCTTCCTTCCATCACTTAATTTCTGCCGGACTATTTGTCCCAAAGTAGCCTGCACCAACAAGCAAAGCAATATATGAGCAAATGAGAAAAAAGATGTACAAAAAGTTTGTTAAATACTCTAATTTCAAATTTACATTTGCGGGCTGAAAGAACACGTCATTTGCACTTTGTGCTCTTGAATCTTCAGATGGTAACACATCTTGATTTTGATTACTGTTAATTCCAGAACCTCTAGGTTTAGGTTGTCGTCTTTGAGACCCACTAGGCTTTCTGAACACTCTCCATGTATAATATACTGCAACTGCAAATCCCGCTATAGCCCAAAAAGATCGAAAATCCTGAAACCAGAATTCAACATATTACTCATATTGCTTTAAAACATCACTTTCACAAAATACAAGATTTTGTTCACGATTTTTCACAATTGAGCATGCCAATATATTTTGAGTCAAGTTACATTGTTTTATGTTTGGTTAAGACTTGAACTACATTTTGCAAAGCTTATCCATATTACCTATAGGATGTGTGGCATTGCATTTTGAAAGTAATTATTTTATTATTGCATCTTTCGGAAGCTTATGATGAGCTTAATAGCTTATAGCATTCAGTGCAACCGGTTTTTGATGATGCCTTTATTTTGGTGTCTAATAATCAATAAGGAGTAATCGCAACAGAACTAGCTTTCATTAATCTTTAAGGGTCATTTAACAAGTAAATCCTTAAATAAACACAAATTTGCAAACAGCAAAAACACATACCAAAATTCAATGCCAAACACCCCTCTAGTACCCCATATCTTTACAACATTCTAAACAACTAGTAATCCTGCTAAAGAAATAACCTAATTCGATATCGCCAATTGTGTTATTTAACCAGACATACATAAAGTTGAAATCTTTACTCAAAACATTATCATATCATAAATTATAGCTGCACATCAATGAAACAATATAAATTCATCTTTTAAACTATATATAAAGAAGATAATTGAACCTGGGTGTTGAAGAGTTTAGTAATCTTGATGGAAAGATAATCTCCAATTCTTTTAATAAGCTGTAATATATCTTTCTTTATGTATTCAGCCATTGGTGTAGATGGGTTTGCGCTAAAACAATATGTGAAAATTTGTTAGAAAAGTACACCCACCACCATGGGTAGTTTATACTTTTCAAATACCAAGAGATGAACCGACAATTGTACCCTATAATTTTACAAGACTAAAATACACCGCTTGGTCCTTATATCAGTAGTGGAGGATCGCGATAGACGAAACCCTAAGATATTCATCGTCGTGTCCCTATTTCGAGTGCCACTGCCATAAATCCTTTGACCATTTCGTTAACGAGGGACATCTCGCGTTACATTTGCCTTTAGTCTAAGGGTAATTTTGACATTTCCATATTTCAATTAAAAATTTCTTAATTATTGGCACGGTAATGTAACCTCTTCCGCCCCAATAAACACATAGTCGTATTATCAATCGTCCCGTAACTTTCGTTATAAGAATTATCGAATTCACAAACCCTAATCGTACGTCACAAAACCCCTGCTTATCGATCATAAAACCAAAGGCATGGAGTTTACCCTATGGAAAGTAAGAAGACAATCAAAGTTATCCATTGATGATACCGCCCTATACGACTCGCCAAGAAGAAATACGGTCTTTTTTTTTTTGTTGATTACTGATCATATGGAATTTGTAATTGTGGTATTTATTGTTTCCCAATTAAGTTTATAGAATGCTTCAAACATATATTGACATGTTTTCGGTGGTAGATCTAAAATGTTTAGTATGAGGTTCATCACAATGGTGTCTTTAAGACTCTTGGCACAGTAGAATATACGTTGGAGGTATGGAAAGTTTAGTTGATTTGGTTGATGTTGATAGTGTGTCGGTTGAAGAGTTGGATGTGCTTATGTATGAATTGGGTTATGAGTGGGTTCAAAAATTACTATTACTTTGTTAAGCCCGGTAGTAATTTAGATGATGGTTTGTATAAGCTTAAGTGAGAGTGCTAATTTAGAAATATTGAAAGATCTTGTTGATGACCATAAGATGATAGAGGTTTATGTTGAAAATGGTAAGACAACATTAGACGTTGATCAAATGTCACCAAAGTCAATTAGGACGATTATTACGATGTGGATGCAACAAAGAAAAAGGCACTTGCTATTGTTCCATATTGCTCAAAGAAATTGTTCTTAGAAAACATTGTTAATAAGTCGTGGTAGAGGACTTATGTGAGGTTACGATCAACCTTGGAAGTCAATACTTTGGTACAATCTAGTCGATGCGTAAACACAACCCTTGTTTCCAAATTGCAGAGGTCATCATTACATCAAGATGTTGCGGTGATGTCAACAACCATATAGATAAACATATTGAGCATATCCAAATAGATAGTCCTCAAGAGGTATCTCAAAATGATCAAGAGTTTGGTCATCATGAGGAGGAAACAAGTAATCCCGTGGATCATATCCAAAAGGTAAATCATGCAGTTAGTGAAATCGATGAAGTCGTAAAGTGATGACAATGTGAGTTCGATGATACACTTATATGAGTGACGATGGTGATATTGAGAACAATGGTGATGGAAACACGGTTGTCGATGAGGCTAATACTTTTGAGGAGCCCGATTTTGATGTTAACTGTTCAAAGTGACCGTGACTACAGATTTACCATCTATAGGTACCACCACCACTACCACATGATTTTTTAAGAAAATGAGTTGGATTTGTTAGATGATAATGATTTTGCAAGTGGTTCGAGAATGAGGATGAGTATGTTATTAGGAGGAACAAATTGAGGGCATACAAGAAACAAAAGTTAAGTGAGGCAAGACAAAAGAGGACGAAATATATTTTTCCGTGGTCAAAGTTTTGTAACCGCAAAAGAAGTGAAAGATAGGATCTACATGCTTTCAATAAAGACTAGGAGGAAATTGCAACTAATTAAGAATGACAAACAGAGAATTAGGGTTAGGTGTCTCGGACAAATACATTTGTGGAATAACCAAGGTTCGTGGTGGGAAAGTCCCAAAGAGGAAAAATGGTCCGATAACTAGAGGCCTCGGTAGGGATGTGTATTTGAAAGCGCAAGGAGCAAGTAACAGAGTGTCCATGGTTGTTGTATGTAGCCAAAATACAGATAAAGATGTATGGATTGTTCGAACTTTCAAGGATGAACACAGATGTTTGCAATCAAGAGACATTAAAGCTTGTGACTACAAGTTTCTTTCAAGCAAATAGTTGACCAAGTTCAAGTCAATCCAGATATTCCAATCGAGGCTGCTCAAGATCACTCAAGAAATTTAAGTTCGGTGTCTATGCAAAAGCGTTAATGGCAAAAACAAGGTAAAATGAGATTGGGGTGATCATAAAGAAGACACCCTTTTAAGAGACTATGTTGAAGAGTTGCGTAAAACTAACCCAGATACAACAGTTAGGATAAGTGTACAAACCGCAAATGATGCAACAAGTCCAACCGAGTTTTCAAGAGAATGTATGTATGCTTAGGCGCATTGAAGGAAGGATACAAAGCTTGTCAAAGAGAGTTGTTGGGGTTAGATGGTGCTTTTATGAGGGTCCTTTTCCGGCCATCTTCTAACAAAGAATCGGTATAGACAAAGAACAATGGAATATACCCTCAGAAAGCATACGCGATTGCTGAGGTCGAAAGAAAAGACTCATGGATTTGGTTTCTTGAATGTCTAAGAGATGATCTTGACTTGCAACGAAACTCAAACTACACTTTTATCGATGTGCAAAAGGTGATGTTACCATTTTGTTGATTAGAATCACTTGTATTTTCCTTATATGCAAATTGTATTAGTAAGGAATTGATGTTTATTTGTGCAGGTATCATTCCAAATAAGTTAGCGGTATTCCCTAGTCTTTGAACACATATATTGTTTGAAGCACATCCATGATAATATGAAATTGCAATGGAATGCTAAAGCATACAAGGAACATTTGTGGAGATGTGCAAAGAACAACAACCATCCAACAATTTGAGGCAAATGGCGCGGAATTCATCCTGAGATTTCATATGTCTATGGTTCTCTATGGTTCTTGGATCTGTTGAACTTGGATTTGTGTTTTGAGTTTGGTTCTTTGTTATTCTATTATCACAAACACTAATGACGGATCAAAGATGGATGAACAACACCATATCAAGTTTATGTTGCTACCGTAAATGGTGTCGCTCATCAATCACCGATCAATCATCCATCTTTGATACTTGGATCCGGGTTTCGAGTTGGATACGCTTATTCTATCATCACAAACATGAATGAAGGATGAAAGATGGATGAACAACACCATACATCAAGTTTAAGTTGATACTCGAAGAGGTGTCTGCTCATCCATCTCTCATCATTCGTCCATCTTGAAACTCATATCTCGTAATGAGTTTGACCAGTGGCAAGTGATATATATATTCTTGGGGCAAAGGCAGCAGAGTATAAGGACCAAAGCACAAAAGAAATATATTAACACCGATAAGGACCAAACATTATACACCAAAAGACTATTCTTAGTCAACGTACTCTAAAACTTCTTAAACACAACTGCACCATCTACCACCGATTCAAAACACTAAAACCAAGACCTATCTAAACCTAGTAGAAGAACCATAGAAATACCAAGAAGATTACCATCCAAGACAACACACAAAGTTCCCGAGACGGCAAACTTTCTCCTTCTCAACAAGGAGATCGCTCAAGGTCGCTGTAGCGACCTCTAGCTCGTTGCCGGTCACCAAAGATTGACCGCCTCCATAGTCTCGTAAACGAGGCGGCTTCGTATTCTTGTAATGCCGCCTCATTCACTCAGATTGTTCTCTGCAAGTAGATGATCACATCTCTTGCTCTCCTTTCGATGGGTGGATCGCACCACCCTATGAATGGACATGTTGTAGCCTATAATTGATAATCAATATGTTAGCATCGCTGCCTCATAAACACAAACTAAACCCACTTGTATAAAATCACAATTATTATAAACCGATAGACTATCATAATCAACACATTTTAAGGTCAACCACTACATGCAAACTTTAATACAAGATGAAATAAAATTAATCGTCCCAACTGTCTTTGATAGCATAGAACCTCCCGCCGGGTTCATGTTATTCAAAGATGTTCTAATGACGGCCCTTCATTGCATGAACACACCACCATTTTTCGATTTTACCGAGTTGGTGAAGAAGATAGGATTTTAGTTGTTAGGAAAGATAAAGGATGAGTGGTGATAAAATGTTCCTTTTATTAGAGAGGTATCAGTGGCCGATGGTTAAACAAGTGGGTTGGCTCAGTAATTAATGGACAGTGCTAAAATGTCAAAATTACCCTTGCACTAAAGACAAATGTAACGCCTTGAGATGTCCTTGACTAACGGCAAATGGTCAAAGGGACTTGTAGCGAGTGAAAACCTTGAAATAGGGACCCCCGACGATGAATATGCCCGGTTTCGTCCCATCGCGATCCTCTACTACAAGTATAGGGACCAACGGTGTATTTTAGTCATTTTACAACTATTTCATTTTTGTTTTATTGGGACTTTGTTTGGAGTGTTTACTTTGACTGAAAATTATTTAATACTGTGTTAGACAAAGAGTTTTATTGATTGTATTTTTTAAGGACGGGTGTTTTAAGGGTAAAAGTAAAAGGGTGGACTAATAACACACCTCATAAATTGCTAAAATTGTATTCCATAGGGTACTTTTGTACTTTTATTATTTTTTAGTATGTAAAATATATAAGTATGTAAAGTATATGTGTGTATATGTATTTGTGTAAAATATATTTATGTAACTTTTTACGTTATGTTTTTTTTATTGTGTATATTTTTGTGTTATTTTTTATTCGTCTAATTTGTTTTCATTTAATTAAACAACAACAATAAACACGTTAAACATTAAAACATTAAACAAGTACAACAACAAATGCTACTACTACAACGAAATCTACTCCACATGAAGATTATTAATGTCATCTATAAGGTCATAGAGTATTCCACTCGACTGACATGCGTGTTCAACCGGATTTCTTGCCAATTCCAGCGATGCCTCCAGCGTCTTTATTCTTGCCTTCAACATATTGTTTTGAGACAATAACATCTTGTTTCTTGTTTCAAGGTGTTGATCGTGTTATCTTTAGTTTCGCAGTTTGAGCACTGCGTTGAAGAAGAGCCTTGACTAAAGTACTTTTGTTGAAATACATTCTTCCACATAAAGTATCGACACCCATAATCTTCTGTTCCTGGCTGTTACATGGTGAAATAATTATAAGATATGTATTCTTAACAAATAAGTTATTGATATATTTACGTAAATAAGCAAACGTATAATTATTTACCTTTGATAAAAGACATGCATAATACTTCTGACCATAACCTTTTGGCTTTTGGGATGTTCTTTCAGTTATAAGTCCTCGTTCACAACGACACAAGAAATGATTTTTTTGTTCCATCTGGCCAAAAAATATGTATAATAATTTACAACATGGTTATTTACAATTGTTGAAATCGCTCCTAACTCGTAAATGGAACGACATTAACGGGATTACATTTTCTATCTTTGTTACCTTAAACACAAGGGCTTGTTATGTCATTTAGTCATAGTTGTATGTGTTTAGGTATAAATACCCTCCTAGACTTTCCTAGGAGGGTGAAACTCTTAGTGTAATTTTCCTTTCATCAATAATAAAACACATAGTTCTCTCCCTTCTCTCTATACTTTCTCTCACTAACATGAAGATGATAATCTTTCATCTTCCAAGACCTCCCGATTCACCAAATCACCCAAATATACGATCCTAACAACAATATAGAATAATAGTTGATACATGGTTAATTACAATATAAATCAGTAACTCGGTGTCAGAATACAAATACTTATTTACAACATATGTCTATACATGTTTTGTCATTTACGTTTTTTTTAAAGTTATAAAAGAAAAACTTTAAAAAGAAAATAATCTATAAAAGTTATAAAAAAAGTTATAAAAAAAATAAACATGTAAAAAAAATGTAGCAAACTTGTAAAAAACCACTTGTAAAAAACTTGTAGCAAAATGTAGTGAAAATGTAGCAAACTTGTAAAAACTTTGGCACGAAATCAAAAACACAAAAGTACAGTCCATTGCTACCTCCACCACCACCACCTAGCTCACCACCAACAAGTACAAACACCGCCTAATGGGGTGTTTCATTAGCATGACCCAAAGTAAAAATGAACGATATGTTTTTTCATATGTATTTATATGCTAAAAATGTTTATTTATGAACCAATGTTATATTTAAGTTTAAATTTTGTATAAAGTAAAAAAGTAAAGCAACTCCCAATACCGCCTTCCACGTGTTATGGGTCCCAATACCTTCTTTCACGGTTTATGGGAGGTTGAGACGAGACAATCATACCTCTACCCAAGAGAGAGGTCGCTTGGGTTCTACAAAGGTAGAAAAGGACCTCCGGCCTTGCAAGGATGCTTCCGCTAAATTTAAATTTTGTATGTAAATGCTAAACTATACTATTAAATTTGGCATCGTTAGTCCTTTATACTAATCTACCGTTAGTAAAAAACTTAAAATTTGGTTTTACGCTTTTATACATTTTCATCCTTTTTATACATTTTAGTCCATTTTATACGTTCTCGTCCGCTTTTATACATTTTCATCCATTTTTATACGTTTTCATCCATTTCATACGTTATCGTCCGCTTTTATACGTCGTCCGCTTTAGTGCGTTTCACCGCTTTTCACGCTTTTGTCCGCTTTTATACGCTTTCGCTTTTATACGCCGTCCGCTTTATACGCCCGCTACGTTTTATACGTTTTCTGCTTTTCTTACGTTTTCACCCGCTTTTATATGTTTTCGTCCGCTTTTGTACATTTTCGTCCGATTTTGTTTGGTTTCACTGTTTTCTTACGTTTAGTGCTTTTATACATTTTTTAATACAAATAAGCCTTAAAAACATTTATTTATATTTTACGATCTTCTAATGTTTTGTCGATAACAAACGAAAATCATATTAACGAAACAAATAAAATACGTAAATGGTTTGAGCTAATAGTTTCTAACATATTCACATTTTCACATAAAACACTAAAACAAGTATAAATGATTTTATGATTTAAGTAATACATATGTACAACAACTAGTGTTTACATATTTGGATAAAATATACACATAACTAGTATGTAGTATATTGGGTAATATAAATGGTAGAAACTTAAGTATCACAACCTATTGGGCAAATACATTGAATGTAGTCAGTACAACCCAAAGCCCATAAACCATGGATCTTGACCCATAACCCATTGCATGACATCATGCTTATATCATACATGGATAATATCCATAACCCATGGATCAACCCATACCCAGTGACTAAGTGCATTGCACTCAAAGATACATTGTATCTAGCTAAAGATCCATTGTTCAACCCATGACCCATGACCCATGACCCATAACCAAAATACCCATGGGCAAGAGAGGATGCTCCACGGATCCCTAGCTTAACGCTAGAGCGGATCCCTTGTGGAAGGATCCGTGGGATCCGGGAACATGAGGATTTTTCCTCTATAAATAGTGAGTCATTTCTTCATTATTTCTAACCCCTTCCAACACACTTTCTCCCCGAGTTAAATCTCACTAACCTTAGATCCAAGAGATCTATGTTTGTAGTTTTGTTTTGTGTGATCTTTTAGGTTCCTCCTAAAGGCAAGATCACCACCTTTGAAGTCGAGCAAGCTCAAGTCCATGAGTTGCCAAGCTTCCTCATCATCAAGGCTATCAAGTCCTCTTGTTGATGATTCCTTATTTTTCAAAGAAGTGTAGTGTTGAAGACATTAGTGAAAGGTGTCTCAGTGTCAAGGCGAAGATATTAGTGAATAGTATCTATCGTCTATAGCATAAGCACTTGTGGTAGGTGCTTAGAAGTCAAGACAAGAAGCATTAGTGAAAGGTGCTTAGAAGTCAAGACAAGAAGCATTAGTGAAAGGTGCTTAGAAGTCAAGACTTGAAGCATTAGTGAAAGGTGCTTAGTGAAGACACAAGACATTAGTGAAAGGTGTCTTGTAGATCTAGTCAAAGGCATTAACGAAGGTGCCTTAGATGTACATTCGATATGGTGTGTTTCGATGTACTAGATAGACTAGCATTAGATCCAAGGATATTGATGTCCTTGATGATGTTGTAAAGGAGTAGATCTCCTTTGGGATTAGTCGTTGGTGTAGTGTGGTAGTAGTTCCTCCATTGCAATGGAACTAGGTGCTTAGCCTAATACCTAATAAAGGGTAGGTGACGTTGTAAAGGTGTAGTTCACCTTGGTGTGAAAGAACTAGGTACTTAGCCTAGTACCTTATAAAGGGTAGGCGACATTGTGTAGGTTTGGTTCACCTTGGGTGAAAGAACCCGGTGGTTAGCCTAGCACCGAAAAAGGGTAGGCGACGTTGTAAAGGCTTCTCCGCCATAAGGATATTGGTGTAGTGTTTACGAACTCGAGTAGGTGACTCGGGGAGTGGAGTAGGGCAAGGAAGGTGTCCTTGTAGCCGAACCACTATAAATACTCGCGTTGTGGTTTTGTGCTTTACTCTTATCTTTTCATTACATATCATTATATGCTTGTTTATCAACATCCAACACACACAACCAAATAGATTGACATAAGTCGATCTAAATAGTTTAAAAGGAAGTTTTAATTGGTAAAACTATTCAACCCCCCTTCTAGTTTTCCATAATTGGCATCAGAGCTTCGTTATCAAGTTTCTTAAAGTATATTGTACTTTAAAAACTTAATACGATCCATGGTTAATTGAAAACTACAAAGAAGTTTTTTCATAAAAACAAACACCATGTCTTTTAAAACTATATGTTTGGATGTTGATTCGATAACAACATTTTTTTTTTATATATTTTTTTTGTTTGCACTAATCTTCCTTGTCATGTTGATTAGTCCAAGATCATACCACCAAGCTTTAGGAGTTGCTTGGTAACAAGAATACCTTCCTTAAGAAGGTATCTTAAAGCAAAGAGCGTGGAATTGTCTAAGTGACATTTGATGTGTCATTTGTAAAGACATTCCTAAGTGCGCTAAAGGTATGATTCTCTTTTACTTTGCTTGATAATTAAGTATACCCATTTAGGTATTTATATGATTATCTTTTGTGCAAATTACATGTTTTACATGAAGCCTCATTAGGAAGCCTCATTTTTTTTTTTCTCTTACATACGTGTCTTAATTCTCATCTAAAGTCATGGTATATAAAACTTATGGTTTGTTTTCTTTTAATTCAATAATAAAACAAAACACGAATTTCAAAATTCCTCCTTCCCTATAAAATTCCCACCGTCGACCTATCTATCAAATCCTCACTTTTCAAATATTCCAATTTCAAAATTTCCTCTCACTCAAAACTTCATATTCCTCCTCAACCAAACCAAGAAGATCCGTCATCAATATGGTTTACATCGCACTTGTGCTCATCGCCTTAACACTCATCGCACTTGTGTTCCCTATGATGAAGTTCACATACGGAGACATTTACTTTGTGTTGTTAATCTATATTGGGTTATATACCCAATCCTTTATATCATCTTAAGTATTGAAATGCAATATTATTAATAATCTAGTTTATCTAGGTTATTTTATCATAATGTGTTTGTCACTTATTTTGATTTATATGGTTTGTATTCTTTCGTGATACATTAGAAGTCATGTATGCATGCTAAATGAAAATGTAGGATAAAACATATTTCATGGTATAAAAACTGTAAAACCTATGTTTTTATCAAAATTGTTTCTGCTACTACAGATCCACGGATCCCGGAAGATATACTAGCCGGATCTCTTTTTTTTTAAAAGAACCGTGGGATCTGTCCTACTGGAAAACAGTCCTCATGCAAGATTAAAAACCAATATATTTCTAAATATAATAATCCACTAGAAAGTCAAAACCTTGAGTAAGCTAAAGTGTTAAATACCATTGTTAATAAAAATCTAGTAAAAATATTAGATTATCATACGTTGACCACAAACATCTCCTTTTATTAACTTATCATTTCTATAGGTTCAACAATGACGCATGAATATGAGTTTGATTTTTCACTCACTAGCGTTTACACTCCTAACATCTCTCTTGAGCCCAACACACCTGGCAATCATGTCCGTGGGTTCAACAATCTCGAAACCCGTCACTTCCATGAAGGACGTATTGTAGACACCTCTCTACAATTCGAATAAGGTATCAATACCTCCTTCCGAGCCATATGACTAGAATGTCTTCTTGAAATCAACGAGAATATATGTCCAAGGTTTATAATGGAATTCTTCCGTCAAGTCGAACTCGCTCAGAACGAGGATCGCTTCATCTCTTTGGTTTTATATCAAAACCAAAGTTCACTCTAACCTTGGGCATTTTCTCACATCCTCCGGATTCCAAATCATGGACAATGTGCCTTCACCAAGATTGGTCTCTTGATTCTCTCTTCAACTTTGGTGAAGAAAATAGTCCATATTGTTCACACATACCCTCTTCTGAAGATTTAAATTGCATAATATGCAAACCTCGACCATATTACTCCGATCCAAACATTATCTTTACAAGGGATATCCGAGAAGAGTACAAGCCTCTTGCACTCATCCCACGTGAAAATGTTTGGATTCTTAGGAAATCGAGAAATTCTTCCGCTTGTTGTGCTCACATGTTGTAATTGTTTGCTAACACAACAACCATACAATCTCGCCTACTTCTTCATGCAAGGCGATCGCAAATCTTCAAGGCTCCAAGAATAAACTCATCCCTTATGGAATATTCTTGACACGCCTCTATCATAATGTTATGCATTTCCATCCCCAATTTCAAAGTTCGTTATGCGTGCTTGAACAAGATGATGGAACCGCTAAACATATCCTCATGAAGACTTTCTTCATTCTTGATTCCACAAACACTCATCAATCACATAATGATCCTCATAGCGAAAACACTCAAGGAAACTAATAGTATTCCAAAATAGGATCAAATCTCTTGTACTAGTGCTTTATCAATGTAATCCAATTTCTTTCATGAAATAAAACATCTTACATTTGATATCTTAGTATTAGAACTCATTTAGACTATCCTTGAGATATAATGCATTGTCAAGATCATTGCATACCTTTAGTAAAGGTCCTGCTGAGCGAGATAGGCGGATCCCAAAGATTGTGCTAGACGGATCCCTACACTTGGGAACCGTGGGATCCGCAAAGAAAATGCAATTGCAAGCATTACATTTCAAAGATATCCTTAGAACACCTCACATTAAGCTAAACATAGTGTCTTAAGGAAATTAAGTCCTTATCAAGATAGGTTGATCTTTACATAAATCACCTAGATCACACTCTAAGAAGCTTGTAGATCTACCGCTTCGCTTTTTAATCCATTACTCTTCCGCTCTTAAACTCACACTTCATTTTTTACCTAATTCCTCACATCTAGTTTTAGAAATCTTTTCGATTATGACAAAATTAATCATAAATCATCCTCATCTCAAAATTGATCAAAGTTGATCAAAATCTAGTTTTTCCCATCTCAAAGCATCTAGGATCATTTAGCTTCAATTGACACTCTACATTATTAGTGTCATCCTTGCTCATCCATTGGTACTCTTGAAAGTTCCAAATCCTTCCATAAATAACAATCATTAGCTACATCATTCATTACCTTCAAGTACTCAAGCACCTCTTCATTTAAAACACTTAGGAGGACTGAAACACTCAAGATGATGTAGGTCTTAGATCTTAGAAACATCATTTCACTTTTTCATAAGCTTCGAAAGCCGGTTCCCTAGGATTAGCCAGACGGATCCCTCGAGGAAGGAACCGTGGGATCCGGATGACGATTTATGTCAAATCTCGCCTAATCAATCATTTCAACTCATCTTCCTAACTCAAACACTCCATCTCATCTTAAATGAATTCCTAGATCAAGACAACCTCCGAAGTTGACTCTTGTGCATGTTAATCATCACATTCCAATGAATCCTAGTGGCTTAAGGCTTAAATGCACTTGCCAAATCTCTTGGTTTATAAACCACTTTGCTAGAACTTCCATAGTCATCACTTTCATCCTAACTTTCAGCTCTTGCAACCTCTTGAAATCATCTCATCATGAGGAAAACTCCAAGTAGTAACTTATCCACCAAAGAACCACCCATGAAAAGACTCGTGTTATACACGAAATCTCTTCAACCGAATCATCTCGGTCAAGCCAACAAATGATAGGACTCTTCCTCATCCAATTAAACCAATTCCTAAAAGGATAGTACCCACAAAACTACCAATGCCAAACACCACCATACCTCCTAGGCCAAACAATATTATCTCCACTAAACCATCACCATTGGTTCCTAGAGCTATTTCATTTACATCCCACTATCATCACCACACCTCTACAATTTAGAGGACTTGCCCCTAGGCCGTCTCATCCGCTCACGACAACATTCTCCTCATTAGGAGGAATAATGGTTCAAAATCAAGGTGTTGAGTCAACACTTGCTCCGACTTCCTTTTCACCGTTTCCATCATATAATCCCATTTGGATTATGAGAAATCATCAAAGTCAACCACCGATCATATGGAAGTTGACACTTTCTACCACCACCATCATTCTTGGTTGAGTCATTCTCAAATGTGCCCACCAATCCTCCATCGTTTGAAGCTCCATTGCCGCTTCACTTGATCCTTCGCATCAAGCTATTTTATTTCCTCCACCACCACTACCTAGCCATGACAAAGATTGCTATCATTGTCAACATGTTGAAAGTTTGATACATGAAATGCGGAAGACCAACGTTTCATGTTCTATCATCTCCTTGAACGTTTCGACGAGATTAAACCTAAACAAAACTTGAGCTAGAAGATTTTAGTGGTGTCCTATCATCAGCGTTAGTTGGTCTAGAAATTCCTAGTCATGTATTGTCTATTTTCTTAGTTTTAGAGTCATGTATATCATAACTCTAGTTTTATTAAATGGAATTACATGCTACTTGTTATTTTTCCGAGCATATGATTGCCTTGCATTCATATCTCATTCTTGTGATAACATTACTTGTTATATCACCATTGTTGAAATTAATCGCCTACTACGGATCCTCAAGATTGCCTAGACGGATCCCTACTAGAGGAACCGTGGGATCCGTGAGACGAAAGTTTTTCTTTCTACTAACTTGAATCACATTTGCGTGAAATTGTGAATTATACTTGCTTTCTAATCTTTGTTTTGTAGTTATTCAATTTACATGAAGACTTTGGCATCCTAAAGCTAGGGGAGCTTTATGTCAAAGCAATACATTGCAAATTACTTGCAATACTAGGTTTACATTTCGTGACATCCCGTGCATAATTGCAATCATCGAGGGAGCACATTCGCCACTTAGACGAAATCTTTTGCAAACTTACTTGCAAACAAACTAGATTAGTATCACTTTCTTGACGCCTTACATAGGGATGGACTCGTCAAGGGGAGTAAAGACGAGATCCTTTCCGTTACTTGCTCTCTACTTATGTTTACTTTTCTTCTTTCACATGTTTTTCTTAAAAGCGATGTGTTACTTTCCTTTGAACACTTTTGTTTCGACAAAAGGGGAGAAGAAAGTAAAAACTACAAATTCAAAACTTTACAATTTTAAGTTTTCCTTAAAATAATTTTATGTTTTGTCATCAACAAAAGGGGAGATTGTTAATACAAATAAGTCGTAAAATGTTTATTTATATTTTACGATCTTCTAATGTTTTGTCGATAACAAACGTAAAATCATATTAACGAAACAAATAAAATCGTAAATGGTTTGAACTAATAGTTTCTAACATATTCACATTTCACATTTTCACATAAAACACTAAAACAAGTATAAGTGATTTTATGATTTAAGTAATACATATGTACAACAACTAGTGTTTACATATTTGGATAAAATATACACATAACTAGTATGTAGTATATTGGGTAATATAAATGGGTAAAACTTAAGTATCACAACCCGTTGGGCAAATACATTGAATGTAGTTGGGTACAACCCAAAGCCCATAAACCATGGATCTTGACCCATAACCCATTGCATGACATCATGCTTATATCATACATGGATAATATCCATAACCCATGGATCAACCCATACCCAAGTGACTAAGTGCATTGCACTCAAAGATACATTGTATCTAGCCAAAGATCTATGGTTCAACCCATGACCCATGACCCATAACCAAAATACCCATGGGCAAAGAGGAGCGTTCCACGGATCCCTTGTGGAAGGGATCCGTGGAATCCGGGGAACAGTAGAATTTTTCCTCTATAAATAGTGAGCCATTTCTTCATTATTTCTAACCCCTTCCAACACACTTTCTCCCCGAGTTAAATCTCACTAACCTTAGATCCAAGAGATCTATGTTTGTAGTTTGTTTTTGTGTGATCTTTAGGTTCCTCTTAAAGGCAAGATCACCACCTTGAAGTCGAGCAAGCTCAAGTCCATGAGTTGCCAAGCTTCCTCATCATCAAGGCTCATCAAGTCCTCTTGTTGATGATTCCTTATTTCTTCAAAGAAGTGTAGTGTTGAAGACATTAGTGAAAGGTGTCTCAGTGTCAGGCGAAGATATTAGTGAAGAGTATCTATCGCCTATAGCATAAGCACTTGTGGTAGGTGCTTAGAAGTCAAGACAAGAAGCATTAGTGAAAGGTGCTTAGAAGTCAAGACAAGAAGCATTAGTGAAAGGTGCTTAGAAGTCAAGACTTGAAGCATTAGTGAAAGGTGCTTTGAAGTGAAGACACAAGACATTAGTGAAAGGTGTCTTGTAGATCTAGTCAAAGACATTAACGAAAGGTGCCTTAGATGTACATTCGATATGGTGTGTTTCGATGTACTAGATAGACTAGCATTAGATCCAAGGATATTGATGTCCTTGATGATGTTGTAAAGGAGTAGATCTCCTTTGGGATTAGTCGTTGGTGTAGTGTGGTAGTAGTTCCTCCATTGCAATGGAACTAGGTGCTAGCCTAGTACCTAATAAAGGGTGGCGACGTTGTAAAGGTGTAGTTCACCTTGGTGTGAAAGAATTAGGTACTTAGCCTAGTACCTTATAAAGGGTAAGCGACGTTGTGTAGGTTTGGTTCACCTTGAGTGAAAGAACCGGTGGTTAGCCTAGCAGGAAAAAAGGGTAGGCGACGTTGTGAAGGCTTCTCCGCCATAAGGAGATTGGTGTAGTGTTCTGAACTCTCGAGTAGGTGACTCTGGGAGTGGAGTAGGGCAAGGAAGGTGTCCTTGTAGGCGAACCACTATAAATACTGCGTTGTGGTTTTGTGTTTACTCTTATCTTTTCATATCATTATATGCTTGTTTATCAACATCCAACACACACAACCAACTAAATTGACATAAGTCGATCTAAATAGTTTAAAAGGAAGTTTTAATTGGTAAAACTATTCAACCACCCCTTCTAGTTTTCCACACATTTTCATCCATTTTTATACGTTTTCATTTGTTTTTATACATTTTCATCCATTTTTATACACTTCCATCCGCTTTTTATAGGTTTTCATATGTTTTATACGGTTTCGTCCGCTTTTAACATGTAGAAAATGAACAAAACGTATGAAACGGATTAAAAAGATGAAAAGGGATGAAACGATATAAAACGAACAAAAAAGCATAAAACAGACAAAAACGTAAGAAAATGTACAATAACAAAAAGTATAAAAACGGACGAAAACGTATAAAAACGGATGAAAACATATAAAAACGGATGAAAACGTATAAAAATGTATGAATACATAAGAAAACGTATAAAACTAAAAAAAACGTATAAAACATACAAAAACGTAAGAAAACGGGCGAGAATGTAAAAAAATGGCCGAGAAAGTATAAAAACGGACGAAAACGTAAGAAAACGAACGAAAACGTATAAAAACGAATGAAAACGTATAAAAACAAATGAAAACGGACGAAAACGTATAAAAACAGATGAAAACGGACGAAAACGTATAAAAACGTAAGAAAATGGATGAAAACGTATAAAAACGGACGAAAACGTATAAAAACGGATGAAAACGTAAGAAAACAGCCGAAAATGTATGAAAATGAACGAAAATGTATAAAAATGAACGAAAACGTATAAAAATGGACAAAAATGTAAGAAAAGGTATGAAAACATACAAAAAATAAAGGTGAAAACATATAAAAGCGGACGAAACGTAAAAATGGACGAAACGTATAAAAATGTATGAAACGTATAAAAACAAACGAAAACATATAAAAACGTACGAAAACGTATGAAAACGTAAGAAAATGGATGAAAACGTATAAAAACTGATGAAAACGACCGAAAATGTATGAAAATGAACGAAAACATATAAAAACGGACGAAAACGTAAAAAAAATGGACGAAAACGTATAAAAACGCATGAAATGTATAAAAACAGATGAAAACATATAAAACGTACGAAAACGTATAAAAACGTATGAAAACGTAAGAAAATGGATGAAAGCGTATAAAACGGACGACGATATAAACGCGGTGAAAGCGTAAGAAATGAAAAGCGTATGAAAATGAACGAAAATGTATAAAAATGAACGAAAACGTATAAAAATAGACAAAAGTGTAAGAAAACGTATGAAAATATAAGAAAAACAGGTGAAAACGTATAAAAATGTAAGAAAATGGACGAAAACGTATAAAAACAGATGAAAACATATAAAAAAAACTTACGAAAACGTATAAAAACGTAAGAAAATGGATGAAAACGTATAAAAACGGATGAAAACAGCCAAAAATGAACGAAAACGTATAAAAATGAATGAAAAAGTATAAAAATGGACAAAAATGTAAGAAAACGTATGAAAACGTAAGAAAAACAAGTGAAAACGTATAAAACTATCGAAAACGTGAAAATGAATCTAAAACGTATAAAAGCGTTTAGGCGTATAAAATAGATGAAAACATATAAAACGTGCGAAAATGTAAAAAACCGAATTTTAAGTTATTTACGAACGGTTATCGTGATAAAGGTCTAGCAATGCCAAGTTTAGTAGTATAGTTTAGCACTTACGCACAAAATTTGAACTGAAGTATAGTATAGTGATACTTAAATGAACATGTTTAGCGATATTAGTACATATGAAAAAACATGTTATTCATTTTTGACTTTTACCCTAATGTTAATTGTATAAATGGTTGACGCATCAATTAGCTGTACACATTGCATAAATAATTGTATTCCTTAATTTTTGCATTTATTATATGTAGTATAGATATAGATATATAAAATATTAAATTCTTATATAGTACATGGACTCATGTTGCACACAATTCATAAACATGAGGGTCTCATTGACATTAAAGAATAGTATTGAAGATTTTGAGCCGAAAAAATTACTTGGAACACCGGACCAGAAAATCTTAAACCGGTGGTTGTTTCTCCGAACTCCCAAACACTTATTTCAAACATAAACCTTTGCTTTTATGTATTAGGTATGTTTTATTATATTCTATTTGCTTTTTAGTATTTTGTTCAGGTATATTCCATATGCAGAATTAAACTATCTTTTAATAAAGATTTTAGTTATATTTGAAGTTGAAAAGCATCAGGTACTCTAATTCATCTCAAATAACTGACTATGTAATTGTGTGAAATTTAACCAATATAGTTAAATCAAATTGTTGAGGATTTATATAGTTTAAGGACTTGATATAATTTATGTTATAGCTTGTCGTGCGGCCTTTTGTGTGCTAAATAGACCTGAAAATGTTCATTTATAGGGTTTTTAGAATGGCAACTAACTATCTCACTTCATTTATAGTTGATTACGATATTATCACTTTCTGAGGCGTAAATGGATTCCCTGTTATGTTCCTTATAAAGATGGTTCACAATTATCTTTTAATACAATGAGAATCTGGATTGCAGACTTTCGAGAATATGGAGCATGTTCTAAGCTTAGGTGCCCGTCTCCAACCATTATGGGATCATTTTGAAACCTAAGCAGCGAATACAAAGCCATGTTTCCTGTAACTGGAGTTATCAGTCCCATTTTCTGCAGGATATTGATGTTAGCTCTTCCTCTTTTTGATAAATGTAGCCAGGTACTCTAATTCATCTCATTATTTGACTTCATTTTGTAACATTGGTGTTACCGAGTTTAGTTTGATGCCTATGCGTTGTTCATGTTTGTATGTCGGTTAATTTTGTTGGTCAAAGATGCACCATATGTTAGGCAACAAGCATTATGATCATTACTGATTTTACTAGAGTAGGCTTGTTTTTAGTGTATAGTCTACTAGTCTAATACACATTTAATCGTTCAGAGATCATCTTACGGAAATTATAGGATATCATATACTAGTCAACTAGCTCTTTGCAAGAATTGTACTATGTGGATTAGTAGTGACACCAAGAGTGCTGGTACAACAGAAGAACTAACATGCGCTTTTGCTTAATTTTGTTCTGTATTATCAAATTAGGTAATCTCAAAGATATATATTTTTGTGTAAGTTACTGACGCAAATACTATAGCGTGGAAACTAATACATAGGGCGCAGTTGCAGTGTACACGTGGAATTCATCAGCCACACATATCAAGAACCTCCATTTTTGCTTGTCAAGCACCTCCTTATGATAGGCGCTACAGTAAGAAACGGATAACTCATACTCAAAATACGGATCTTCCTCCCATACTATCCAAGAGTAAAAAGAAGCCGTATCCAATCCCTCTAAAGAAGATCTTACAAACTTCAAGGGCTGATAGAAAGCTTGCAGAAAAGGGCATAGAGAAGACACTTGAGCCTCCAAAGAACGGGCTAATTGTTCCTGAGCTGGTTCCAGTTGCTTATGAAGTTCTTGATGCTTGGAAGATCTTGATCAAAGGACTTTCACAGCTTCTTCATGTCATTCCTGTCCATGCTTGCAGGTTCGTCAATGTTTTAATCTTATTTCTCTAGATTGGAAACTGCGATAACAGTGCAGAAGTTTATCAAAATAGCCACATTACAAATTAATTGGTATTCTAACAAAATGTCATAATTTGTGTTGAAATTTCTCAAACGAATAGTCAAATTCTGCTTAAAGTAGTCAAACTTGGCAAAAATCACTTCTTTCGCAGAATTCATTTTTTTTTTTTTTTGTTTTGTTTTTGTTTTGTTTTTTTTTTTTTTTTGTTTTTTTTTTTTTGCGAAACGCAAATTTGTTAAGCTGTTATGGCATTTTGTTATAGAAAGCATCTGTAATGTGTTACTTTGATAAATTTCCAGATAAAAACAGTGAATTTGGCAGATGTTTATAACATTTGCAGATGTTTAAAGTTTACTGTGTGTTATGCAGTGAGTGCTCGGAGGTTCACGTGGGTCAAACGGGTCATGAAATTCAGAGCTGTCATGGTACAAACAGTGCAGGCCGCAGAAGCTTCCATTTATGGGTAAAAGGGTCAATTAATGACATACTTATCCCTATCGAGTCATACCATCAATACGATCCTTTTGGTACCCGAATCAAGCACGAAACAAGATTTGACTACGACAGAATCCCCGCTATTGTAGAGCTCTGTATCCAAGCGGGTGTGGAATTACCAGAATACCCTTCACGGCGAAGGACCCAACCTATCCGAATGATGGGAAAGAAAGTGCTCGACAGAGGTGGAATCGTTGAGGCACCCAAGCCAGCACATTCTGATCAGATATTGGAATTCGACACTCACCGAGCCCTTGAGCGGGTCCCACCTCCAGATGAATCAGACGTGGTTGCAATTGCACAGGCAACACTAAGTGCATACGAGAAAGTGAGATGGGGTGTGACTAAACTTATGAGGAAGTATACAGTGAAGTCATGTGGGTACTGCCCGGAGGTCCACGTGGGTCCGTGGGGCCACAATGCTAAACTTTGTGGGGAGTTTAAGCACCAATGGAGAGACGGGAAGCACGGGTGGCAGGATGCAACTGTTGACGAGGTTTTCCCGCCAAATTACGTGTGGCATGTCCGGGACCCAAAGGGCCGCCATTGAAAAGCTCACCCAGAGGTTTTATGGGAAGGCTCCGTTGTTGTTGAATTATGTGTGCAGGCAGGGCTCCAGTTCCTCGTAAGTATTGGCCGATGATGAGGCTTGATATTGTTGTCCCAGATAATGAGGAGGCTCGGTTGGTTGTTTAAGAAACCGGCATTGCTGTAAGGTTTTGTTGCCTGTATAGAACTTTACTAGGCTGTAAATAATGTATGAATTCAAATTGCCAATAGTCAGAAGTAATGTTGTATTGTTATGCTATCATCATCACTTCTTCCATTCTCCTGAAGCTTGAGCTTGTGGACATAGATTTGAACGTTAACATCAAACTTTAAGCTCTTTTTTTGTTTCAAATTGGTATTCAGTAAAAAGGAATAGCTGGTTTAGTGCGTAAAACCTGTGATCTTTTGGCTGTTAGCAACTTTTTATTAATGTCTATTGACTGAAAAGTCTTATATTCCATCAAGCAATTTTACTAGAAATTCATTAAGTAGTTAAACCAAAATCGACCACGACTAGTAAGCCACATATACCTAATAATCAATTGTAGGTCTAGAAACAAGTACATATGTGTATCGTTGATGATGCAGACGTGACTTTCTTGTCTATATGGTCGAAGTGTCTATCACGTTTGTATCAGGATCACCACAAACATATTAAGCCGAAAATGAAGCAGTCACTATTCATAAGATCTGACACAAATGATGTAGTTGAACCCTGGCCGATAACCACCACGTACAACACGTCAACACCATCAGACCAGCCCTCACTTAAATCCAAGTCCGCAGATGGTTTGTGCCAACAAAGATTCTATTATAGCATGTAACTTGATAGATAACTAAGACATACTCTAAACCCACCAAGCTGGATGTTGAGTTTACAAACCAGTTCTCATTAGTCATTCCAATACTCACATTAATTCCACTTTACAAACCAAACACGCCCTAAGAGTGACACTTTGATTACTAGAGACCGGGTTGGTCTGAAATTACTAATGATAGGAAAGTTACAATTGAACCATACGACAAAGTTAAATTTTGGATGTCGTTAAATTCAGACGATAACTTTCATTTGTTTGGTTTTTACAGTAATTCTTATACAAAAAAGTATTTTTCATCATTCGACATTAATCGTCATAAGAAAGTATCTGTCAAGAATCTTACAATATGTAAAAATGAATCTTAGTTTCATGTAAGCCCACCATTAGAGATAGGTGAAGAAAAACTTTCCATGTCTTCGACCGAAATTTCAGCAATATCTTCAATGGCGTTTGTATGGATTCCTCTTTCAATCTTTGGTATCGTACCGTTCCACAAGATCATTTCCCTTTCCAAATGTAGACAGTAACTCTCGAAAACACGAGAGGAAACAGTGAGCTCGAAATCTAACATGAAGAGGAATTCCACTTCTAGTCTGTTTAACTCGACATTTGTTACTCCTCCAACTCTAGCGTAAAATGCGTTGTTGTAATGCCTATCATTTATAAGAGAACGGAAATTACCATATGCATTTGTCATAACATGTTAAAATTACATTGAGCTCTACAACAGAATTCTGTTAAACTAAAAAACAGTTACCTTTGACATAAAAAGCTACCAAAAGTTAATAACTATGTTCCGTTATTTTTATCTAGTTTTATCTAAATGAAAATAAGCTAGCGTTTGTACTTGTCTTACATTTCATAAACTAATATATATATATATATATATATATATATATATATATATTAGAAGTTCTGGATCTTATTATAAGAATTGCTTATCAAATTAAAAGTTTATCCACGAAGACCATGAATCAAACGTGAAACATAAATACGAGACGGTCACGCGACCACTTACCACAACCAGATAAAAAATAAGATAAGGGGAAGATGGTGGCCGTGGTGATAAATTCACCTCAAAACCCGAATCTTTAAATTCAAGATGTACCACGCGTGAGGGTTCTCACAGCTTGCATTGTATAGAAATGACCACGAGGGTCAGATTTATCGTTTTGAGGTTTGGTGTGATGAGATGGTGGTGACAGCGGCGGTGGTGGCGCGTGGGTGGCGCGTGGGTGGCGCTGTGGTGGGAGCTGAGGGCTCAAAATCTCCAGAAATGATGTAGGTTAACTGATATATATATAGATATATATATATATATATATATATATATATATATATGAGAGAGAAGAGAGGAGTGTGTTTTATGTAGAAAAATTAATAAGAGTAAAATGGATTTATAAGAGAGAGGACTAAAGGTATTTAAAATGAAATGTTTAAGGTTTATAATAGTTTTGCTTTGAATCTGAATTTTGAAAAATCTCTAGAAATTGGACTATTGGGCTTAATGTTTATAAAAAGTTTATAGAGGTTATTGTTCCTAATTTAAATACGCATTACCGGAAATTTAAATACGAACGTTATTCCCTATATATATATATATATATATATATATATATATATATATATATATATGTGAAGGAGAAAGAAACAAGACATAAAAAAAATATGTGAAGGAGAAAGGAACAAGACATACACATCATCCAAAACCTTAGCAGCAACCATGATACTTGTAACAAGCAGTCTATGAACATTTAGTGACACAACCAACGAACCAGGATGTCTATGAATCAACCGGTCTATATAAACATACCCAACCACGAAACAAGCCGGGCTACAATTCGTATACTTGTATATCCTGTCTAGATACTTTGGTATAGTTATTGCGGGTGATCTAACGCCATGAAACGCTTCCAAATTCTTCCCTAGTCGTCCTGGAACCTTGCTTAGACTTAATGCCTCGTTCCGGTTCACTAGTCTTTCTAGGACGAACGATAGGATAGATAGTACTCTTGGTGTTGCTGTATCCGGTTCGGTATGGTCCGGCAGCCGGTTTGGGTCGTCATCAGTGATGGCTAACATTTATGAAGCATTTGTGGGGTTGAGAGAATGTGAGAGTTTATTTATTAGCTACTTGTTTGGCTAATGCTTAATTGGCATTTTGTTTCTACCAAAATATTGCACTCTCCCCTTATACTATTTTTAATTGTTGAATTTGAATATTCATTCGTTTTGCTTTTATGTACTCTTGCCCATGTCCCTACCATTCCATGGGCTGCAAGCATAATGACAACAAAATCAATCATATGTAGTTCGTAGCGATCTTGTTGTCGAACATGGGCATGTTGCTTGTTATTCTCAGCGATTAGCATTGATAGCTCATGTTTAGTGTTAACAGAGTTAACAATATATAGACATGGTAACAGAATACATTTAGACCAAAATTTTCCCATTAAAGTTAAAATGCAATACATCTAAGAGCATCCATGAAAACACATTACCTGCTCATCGGTTTGTAAGCCAATGTACCCTGCAATAGCATTCTTCACAGGCAACCCATTGCAAGGAAAAAGTAAACAATACATGTATAGAATCATAATTCAAACAAAATTTTGCCTAAAACCTGCGCAACACTTTTTAAATATCATTAACAAATTCAAGAATCCTAACAGAGTTTCAATAAGTCAGCTGCGCAAAACAGATTGCCAAAAAAAAAAAAAAATCCAAAAACATAATAAATCAACCCCCCTCCCCCCAACAGTCGTATGATAGTATAAATTGTAAAGATCAAGCCAAGTATCTGAACTGATTTGGGTTCTCTTTGTCCCTTTCCAAGTATTCACGTGTGATCAGATCTTCAATCCTCTTCTTGATAACCTTAAAGTCAGGCTTGAACATGCGACTAAGCTGCTCCACGCACTCTGAGACAAGTTGTTGATGATTAAGAACTTTTCTAGACTTCATAATGCGAACAAGTGAAGCATCTATAGCATATTTTCGGTCCTTGTCAACATCTTCCACAATCTTCTTCCTCTCGTCCACAGGTGGCAAAGGAACCCTGATCCTCCTCATCCTATCAGTAAACTTTGAATTGAACTGGAAAACATCAGTTTCAGAAACGGTTCTTGAGCTTGGGACCTTGGTGAGAATCTTATACTTAGAACAGGATAGGGATGCGAGTAATCTCACAACATCCTCATCAGCAAGATTTAGCTGTGTCTTGATCTCAGAATAACTTAGCTGTTCCGAAGCATTAAATAGCAAAAGAGCTGCTGCCTGGTAGGTTGTTAAAACCATCTCAATAGTTTTCTGAGCAAATTTACCGTTCACATTGCACGTCCCTAGAGAATAGATCCATGTGAGCTTTCTGTGTTTGGTTTTTGTATGGTAGAACTCCTTAAACACTTGGACACATTTCGCCATCTCTGCAGGCAGGCAAAGATCAGAGGACTTATAACTCGGCCAGAACCCCGTAGTCAAAACAGTGACTGTAAAATCAATCCCGCAACTGGCAAGAGGATTATCTGAAAGGTATAGATTAAACTGACTCTGATTATCCCTCGCCAATGTTAAATCTGTCACCATGCCCTCCATCTTAGATGTGAACTGTCCACCACATTGCTGCTTTAACTTCGAGAGGATCAATCTTTCATGATCATCATTCCCACTCTTATCGAAAAGCAAACGCCGAGAAAGCTTTTTCCTATAAAACTCTGCGAAAAGGTCTTTATCGCTAATGTAAGCAAGAATCTTAACCACCTTATCCAAAGTTTCGTCGATAGCTTCATCACTAAGCTTCTCGCTACTACCCTTTTTGAGGATATTGTCACAATATGCAGACAGCAGCTCTGCAGTAGAGCAACCAGCCACAGTTTTATTGCAAAAAACCTCAAAGGCTTCTTTCAGGGCCTTGTGAAATAGGGTGTGATTTGAAAAGCAATCAATAACATATGCCATGAACTTGTCATGCAAGTCAATTGCTTTCATGACAAACACCTGCTCCTGCGGACCACCAACAATCTCTGACTGCTTCTTACCCGCAGCATCAGCAGCTTGTTGGACTAAAGTTGTTCCTTCAGCAGTAACATGCTGCTTGAACATATTAGCAACAGGATCCAGTCCTTTGGGAATTTGAGAGAAGAGCTTATACATCCTCGTAAGATCATCTACCTTATCATCACGAAGCAAGGTACGGCATCCAGAATTCTTTTTTTCAAGCAACTGATTACTATAGTTGACTAACAATTCAATTTGCACTTTCGCTTTGAGCTTTGGCTCACTGATTGAGTGAAAATAGTTAGCGACTCTGTTTTTTTCCTTTTCTAAGCACTCCTCAGCCTTCAACATGTAATCAGGACAAGAATCCTCAGTGATCCAGTTTGATGCTTTTCGAGAATAATATTCAGAAGTATCGGCAATCATGAAAGCTTCAAAGTCATCCGCATAGATTTCCAGTTTTTCCATTCCGATTTCAACAAATAAGCCAATAACATTCTTTAATAATGCTCTGTCAATCTGCTCTCCTTCTCGCTCTTTATTAATAAGTTCAATCACTGCATCTTTGGCTCTACCCTTAATTTCCTCATAAACTGAGTCACGGAAACAAGTTAGACCAGCTTCACGCAGGCTAGGTAAAGACCTTCGAGAAATGTAATAACGATCAAGGTAATGGAAAACCCTGAAAGCCACTTAACCATTACTTTATGATTCTCCCATCGCCTCACAAGCTCCTGCAACATAAACTCATGATGCTTCCTCTCAATGAAGGCAATACCACTAAACGGATATAGTCATCAAATACTTCCTTAAATTGATCATACAAATTTTGGGAATGATCATTCTCATTCTTTGAGTACACATGTTATAGATTTTGTGTAAAGCAACATGTATTCTTCAGAGTTGAACTGTTCTGGTTCCCCTTCCAAAATTTTCTTCAGCTTCACTATCCCGGTCTCCATGTAACTCCATCCTTCCGTGAAAGAAATAGGCTGCTGCATCTGTTCCATTGTAGCGATCACACTGTTCTTTCAGCTGTGATTATTACGATTGAATTCCTGCAATCAAAGAAAATAATGTTGAAATCGTAAACTAGGGTAATTTGATAAGTATGATATGTTAATCAATATTTTGTAATTCATGTAAATGCAATGGAAAGTACAATATTTTTTTTTAAGTCGATTAATTGATAACAAAGTTGCTAGCAAGAAGCAAGTTGATCTTCCCATATGTATAAACATTGGTTGAACCATAATTATCTTAAACTAGTTAATACATGCATACACATTGAGTGAACCATATAAACAATATTTTTTCAATATTGAACAAATAAACAATTTAGATACTAAACATACAATGTGTCACCGATACTCTTGTAACTGTCTATTAAATTATTAAAAACAATAGCTAGCAAGAATATAGGCAAAGATTACAATTTTTGGTACAAGAGTATATTGAATAACTAAATCATGCAATTCAATCAAGATTCACCTTGGTTACGGATATAAATCCCAATAGCGCTAATGTCAACTGATTTTGTAAAAAAAAAGTAGTTAACAAGAGGTTAGATTAGGATTACAATTTGAGTACAAGAACAAATTAAATCACTAAATCGTACAATCCGATTAAGATTGACCTTTGTTATGGATATAAATCTAAGAGTGTGACAGCAACTTGATTTCTTCCAAAAGAAAACATACGTGATTATCTTAAACAAGTAACTACATGTGTATAAACATTGCTTGAAACATATACACAATTTTCTTCAATATTGAACAAATAAACAATTTAGGTAAACCCTAAGTCCAAGTAACTACATGTGTATAAACATTGCTTGAAACATATACACAATTTTCTTCAATATTGAACAAATAAACAATTTAGGTAAACCCTAAGTCCTAAACATGTAAACAATTTTCTTTGAACGTCAATTAGTTTATCAGAAAATAAGCTAGCTAGCAAAGGAGCTAGACAAATACTACATATTTTTGGTACAAGAATAGATGAATCACTAAGCCACACAATCCAATTAAGATTCTGCTTTTTTGTTACGACTTAAATCCAAGAGTGCATACGTCAGTTATTCAATTAAAAGATATATCTAGCAATAAACTAGATAAAGATTACAAATTTTTTATACAAGAACACACTCAATCATTAAACCATACAATACAATTAAGATTCGCTTTGATACAAATATAAAACCAACATAATGAAAACATACATAATTATCTAAAACTAGTTAAAACATGTATATACATTGATTGAACCATGTAAACAATTTTTCTTTTTCAATATAGAACAAATAAACAAGTTATAAAACCCTCCTGCTATTTATTTGAACTTCAACTAATTTATTTAGAAAATAGCTAGCAAAGAACTAGATAAATATTACAAATATTGTACACGAACAAATTAAATCATTAAATCTTGCAATCCAACTAAGATTGCTTTTTGTAACGCCAATTAATCTATAGAAAAAATAGCTAGCAAGACTAGATAAAGATCACAGATTTTTGGTACAAGAACAAATTGAATCACTAAACAATACAATCCAATTAAGATTTGCCTTTGTTACAAATATAAATATTAAGAGTGCCATAACATATTGATTCATTCCAAAAGCGAGCTTAATAATGAAAACATACATAATTTATAGTAAACTAGTTAACACAAGTATACAAATTCATTGAACCGTATAAACAATATTACTTTTCAATATAAAACAAAAACAAGTTAAAAATCCTAATGCTAGCCATGCAATGTTTTAAGCAAAACGAACCCTAACCATGCAACTAACCACAACCAAAAGAATAGATATTACGTACAAAGTTAGCTAGTAATCACGTCACGTATAATTTAAAACGTACTGATGATGATAATCAAAGTTAAAACTATATGTAAAGAATCTTACTCTGAATATGTGAAAGGCGATGATGTGTTGGTAATCAGCGATTAACTAAGAAACAATCGTTGCTGTGAAGAGAAAAGGTATTAGGGTTTTGTTAAGATGGAATGGTGAATAATAAAACGAGGCAGGCTTTTGAATATATAGACTCCTTCCCGAAAAATTTGCAATTGTAAGGCTTTGATTTTGTAGATTTAGGTCCAAAACTTTAATACTTTTATATTTGTCGATCCTTGTAGTTTGTGTAACACCGAAATTCTACAAAACTTTAGTTAGTAAAGTAACTTGTAAAATATATAGAGACTTGAAGGATTGCAAGTGTAGAGAAAAGTTGAAAGAAGGGAGTAAAGTGAAAAGTGCATTTGAATTGAAAGATGAGAAAAAGTATGTACGTGAGATTGATAAGGTTTTAAAGGTACCTTTTGAGGGTCGTTTAAGCCCTTATTTGATCACTTTTGTATCCGTTATTGCTTAATATCGTTCCTTTTCACTTTTAGGTCTCTTGAAGGCAAAATCTGGAATGGCACTTATTTGGACGAAAAGCGCGAATATCTGAAGAAAATGGCCAAAGTCGAATCGAGACACTCAAAGCTGCTTGAAAACATAAGGTGTGGCGTCGGTGCTTATCTGTGACGCCGTCGGAGGATTTTGTGACGGGACGAAGCCAAAACTCCTATTTTCAAGTGACGACGTCAAGTTATAAAAGAGTAGGCCGTCGCAACTCGGGCGGCCTAGATGCAATCAGACGGCGTCGAAGGCGAAGAGACGGCGTCACAAGCATAAGGTGACGCCGTCGCAAGTCTAACGTGGCCAAGACGAAACCCTAATGGCGGCGACACACGGCGTCACAAAACATAAGGTGACGCCGTCGCATGTGTAATCTTATATATAGAATCCGAATTTTTCAAGATTTGTGTGTAGTCTTTTGGAGTAAAAACCTAAACCGAACCAAGGCTGTCTTGTACAGATATTTTAGGGTTCCAAACCCTATCTTACACCAAGATAAGTGTTTTACTTCATTAATACAATTATGTCTTTGATTATTTGTGTGTATGCTTGCATGTTCTCCATGTCCGGCTAATTTACTTGTGTGTTTGCTTAGGAATATGAAACTTAATTATTGAATATTGATTGGTTGTCTCTTATCTTAGTTGATTAATGATCTAGTAATGCGATAGGTCATTCGTTGTGTACTTAATGCTTGATTAAATCTTTGTGAACCTTAGAATATAACTCCTTGAGTAGTTGTAAGCTAAACCATCCAAAGAGTGCCTTAGAGTAAGAGTTTATTATCCCTAGTGGGTTTTGTAGGCGAGACCCTTTGGTAAGTTCAAAGAGTTAGGGAGAAACGCATACCCTACAACCTTAGACACACAACGCAACTAAGAATAAGGACGTGACAATTCAACCACCAATAGGAGATAATTAAGGAGTAGTAAAACCTAAGTAAACACATCTTTAAACTATCATACGAGCACACAATAATTAGACATAGACTACATACACCTTAGATTAGATAATTAGATAAGTAGAGTAATCGGTAGCAATACCAACCCCCAAATCCAAACCCCGAGATTCGTACCTTTCCTTTCCTTAAAAATATAAAAGATAAAAATAATCTTCCTCAACCCCAACCTTAGCGTAGTAACTTCTCACTAGCATTCCTATTCCCTAGAGAACGATATCAATACCCGTGGCTTACCCTAATACTACACTACAACGATTAGGTTCTTGCCTAGGGTGTTGAAAAACTTGCTCGACGAAAAGGAAGTTCCTTTGACCCCGAGCGACGCGTGTAGCGTTATCAAGTTTTGGCGCGCTGCGGGAATAGAATAGCTAGTTAGTAGTCCACCTCGTTTAGGTTTCTTTACTTGATTCCTATCAAGTAAATTTTTCTCATTTTAGCTTTCTCTTAGTCTATCCCCTTCTTCGTGACCTTTGTTCGTAATCCCATCACTTTTCATCATGGAAGGTGATAACCAACCACCACTCATCAACCCACCACCAAATGACCCGCCAAGAGCCCGTACTCTTGGTGAATACTCGAGACCAAGCCACTTAGGCTATAGGAACACCATTGAGCTTCCCGACCAAGCCCAAACTACGGCCTGCGATCCGACACCATCCGGTTGGTGCAAAGCGGATGTGCATTCCATGGACTTCGTTCGAAGATCCAAATCGACATCTTAGGGATTTCCTTAAAATTGTCGATTCCATCGACCTTGATGCTACTACTCGGGAGACCACGCGCTGCGTCTCTTCCAATTCTCTCTACGGGACCAAGCTAGTAATTGGCTTGAGCGACTTCCCCGGCTCCATCTCAAGTTGGGATGATCTTACCTCTCGCTTCCTTGCTCAATTTTTCCCACCGGGAGAACCACTAAGCTTAGGAATGACATCTTGATGTTCCAACAACGTCGGGGTGAATCTCTCTGAAGCATGGACTCGATTCAAGGACTTACTTCATAAAGTCCTCATCACGGCATTGATCTTTGGCTCCAAGTCCAAATCTTTTATGATCATGTCAACTTCCCACCAAGCGATCCATTGACCAAGCGGCCGGTGGAAAACTTAGTGATCTCACCGCGGAAGAATCATGGGGTATAATAGAGGACCTTGCCCTCTATGACAACGAAAGTTGGGATGACCCCCGTGAGCTGCCCAAAACCGTTAAGGCAATCTCCTTGCCTCCCATTGACTCACAACCTTCCGACCGTAGGATGATCGAACTTGAAGATCAAGTAAAATTCCTAATGAGTTCCTACGAAAATCCTAAGTCTTCACACCATGTGAACAAAGTTTCTTCCTCGTGTGAGCCGTTTTGTGATCCTCATAACACGCGCACTAGCACCCGATCCCCCGAACATGCTTCCGTTGACTACGCATCCTCGCGTATTAATGGAACAGGAGGAAGATTCCCTACAATACCCGGACCTAGGAATTTCAATGAAACCCGAGAGGCATGGAAAGGCAAGCCCGACTTCTACTGGGGACAAACCAAAGAATTCACTTCCAATGATTTTTCATGGCCCCCACCTAACGGTCCTAACCAACAAAACATCGAAGGGATGTTGCAGAACCTAGTTGCATCCCAAGAAGCCCAAATAGCTAAGCTCTCGGACCGCTTTAACCAACAACAAGCCGAAATGGATAGGAAGATAGACAACCTTTTGAAAGCCATAACCAATAGTGATAGGAAGGTTAGTGCTATCTCAACTCCCGAGCCTTCCGGTGTAGAGATTAAGGACCCAAGTAAGCTAGCTAAGCACGTTCAATTCGTCAATACCATCGCCTTAGTGAAACCTAATGGAACAAATGACGAAGAGGACCATACACTTGAGAATAATGAAACAACCGAGGAAGTAGATGAAGTAGACAATGACTATTTCAATAAGTTTCCTACGGAAGAAGAACTATCTCGCCACCCTCACTTAGTGCGTGACCTCCGTCACATGTATGTTAGGAAAAGCCCTAGAATCAAGTTTGGGAACCCTTGGAATCTTAACATACCATGTTGCATAGGACACCTTTTTGTGGCAAAGGCCTACATTGATCGCAAATCCCCAATCAACATAATGACTAGCACCTACTACAATTGGGTAATGAAGAAGCCTATTCCAACTAGGCAAGACCCCGATAATCCTAGGGTTAAGTGCAATTTTCTTGGTAGAGTTAAGGGATTGCCCGTTTATGTAGGTAGTTTCACGTTTCCTACGGACTTCATAATTGTGGATGATATTAGCACGACCATAGACCCTAGCTTGTCCCACGTTATTCTAGGAAAACCTTTCATAGAAAGCACCGGGATGACCTATGATCCCTCGTTAGGAGTAGTGCGATTCAAGGATGAGACCGATGACATAGCTTACCAAATGCCGTTTAAGATTGAGAAGTTTTCATCACTCTCTAATGATGAAAAGGAACTTAAACTGTCGGTCTATTATAGGAATGATGAGGATAGGGAAAAAGGAGTAGATTATGTTATGGCTAAGATTTTCGGATTCTATAAGGATTGCTTGAACTTAGGACCGAAATATAGGACCGAGTGGGGAGAGGACGAACTCTTAGAGAGGTGCATCATAGGGCACTTCTACAACATGGAATCCCCCATTAGAGACCGTCAAGGTGGCGGTAATGAAGTCACGTAGGAGCACGACTACGAGTCTAGCTACAAGACTCTTAAATAAAGAAAAGCGCTTCGTGGGAGGCAACCCATGCTTAATTGTTTGCTTGTTAGTGTCATATGTCTTTTATTGATTGTTTATTCTCATGTTTAAATTTGTAAAATGCTTTATTTTGTTTTAACCTCGTCTTAATTGCATATAAAGGTATTTTACATAAGGGATAAGTGTAGGGAGGATTACACACGTTTTCAAAAGAAGCGTAAACATGAGAATAACAATTAACTAAAAGATATATATGTGTGTTTGTTCGAGTCAAATGCTTGTATCGAGTCATAATGGATGTTTTTGCGAAATTTTCCAGATTCTAAAGATGTAAATTTTCCGAATTTTTTCCGAAAATCGAGACCGGTTTTGTCGGGATAACTGACGGCGTCAGATCGCAACTGACGGCGTCGGGAAGGAGTAAAACAACAGATTACTTTTTCTCGTTTTCGAGCTACTTATAAATTTTGGAATTTTCGGTCTTAATTTTCCGAAATTCTGTAAACATCCATTCCACAAGCATTATATCCTAGTTTAAATCGAGTCTTATATATATTATTACCGCCGATTTTACGCGAAGGTTTCGTTTGTTTTCTTCAAGTGTGCAGGTTTAATTTATCAAGAAGAAGTTACATAAGATTGGAAGGAGCTTTTCACGCATAAATTCTTCTTGGAAAGGATTTAACCACTACTTCACACACGGATCCTACCGAGCTAATCAAGGGAGTACTAGTTTCTTTCGTTTTTAATTACCTTCCATTATCATAACTTTGATACTTTCGGGGAACATTGGGGACAATGTTCAGTTTAAGTGTAGGGAGGAAAATAAAGCGGAACTTTGAAACTATGCTTATCCTTGAATATTTGCTTTGTCCAATTGTATTTGTGTAATAAACCATGAGAAAATGTCGGTTAGGGTAATTTTGGCACCAAATTTAAAATTTTCATGACATATAGGAGTGGGCCATTAGTCTTAACAAAAGCGTCTCACGGATAGGAAGTTGCATGACTAGCACAAAACCCTTTACCACCTAAATTCCACCCAAAATGTGAGGATCGCCCTTAGATTAGTAGGAATTAAAGCATTCATCTTTAATGCTTAGAGTGTGAACCGGTAGTATATTAGATTCTAGAACTTGTTTTGTGATGCATCCCGAGATCGCTAGTAAGACTACACTTGTGTAGTTAGGAATAACTAAATGATAAGAGGCATTAGGATAACCCTTGTTTGATACCCGTAATATAATTACTTCTTCCACATCGGTTGAGTAATTCCCCCACACCCTTTGCGTTGTACTCATCTTTAGTACACGATACCCTAGTTAACCCCTCGAGCCTATCCTTTTCGCGGTTCTCGTGATGTTTCGGTTTTCCGAATATCAATGAAGAGCATTGTTTACACCCCACCCCAAATATACACCCAAATCGCCTTAGCCTACCTTGTATGCACTCACTTTTAGTGCATTATTGTTATCACCCTAAACCCTTAGTTCAATTATCGGTTGCTTGCATGAGTTGCTAAGTCGAGTCATATCCTTTGTATCTGATTTTGGGACGATTGGGATTCATGGGAAAAGTTAAAGTTTATGAAATGACGGGAAGGGCGTTAAATTCAAATTCCCTTTGTTTGCATAATAATGTACCCCAAGTGTTTTGATCTTTTCAATTCGGGTCAAATTAGTGTTAGAGTAATAAAACTCAAGTGTAGGGATGTGCCTATAAATCCCTATCATTTTGATGTTAGGATGGTAGAGGATGGTAGAGTAAAAGTGTATGAAAAAAAAAAAGAAAAAAAAAAAAAAAAAAAAAAAAACATACGGGCTACCATCCTACATCTATCCTTTAAATTTATGTTTGTTTATTTCAGTTAGCTAGAGTCTAGAGTGTCGAGTCTTGGCTTAGCAACGCCATTCTTCGTATGCATTTAACATAGAGATTTTTGACTTGCCACCACTATATAGCCTATCCCACCAAACCCTTTGTTTCCCTACCGTAAGCCTAACGTTACAACCCTTTAAAGACCTCTTTGATAGTCTTTCCTAGGTGCTTACGCCAAAGCGATGGAGGTTTGATCTATTCTCAAGCCTATGGTAATCTATGTACTAGGACCGGTTAATGAGTGTTTATCTTCCATTTCCAATTTGTTATATTTCATATACACCGAGAGAGATGTGAGTATCCAAACACCCCATGTGAGGTGCTAGTATGTGATTTCCGTGCTTGTTATGACTTTTATGGGGCTTATATGTGTTGTGGACCTGTTTTAAACCAATGCTTCATGACCCCTAACTTATAAATTAATTGGCTAAAAGCACATTTGCTTGAGGACAAGCAAATACCAAGTGTAGGGATATTTGATAAGGTTTTAAAGGTACCTTTTGAGGGTCGTTTAAGCCCTTATTTGATCACTTTTGTATCCGTTATTGCTTAATATCGTTCCTTTTCACTTTTAGGTCTCTTGAAGGCAAAATCTGGAATGGCACTTATTTGGACGAAAAGCGCGAATATCTGAAGAAAATGGCCAAAGTCGAATCGAGACACTCAAAGTGCTTGAAAACATAAGGTGGCGTCACGGCTTATCTGTGACGCCGTCGGAGGATTTTGTGACGGGACGAAGCCAAAACTCCTATTTTCAAGTGACGACGTCAAGTTATAAAAGAGTAGGCCGTCGCAACTCGGACGGCCTAGATGCAATCCAGACGGCGTCGAAGGCGAAGAGGACGGCGTCACAAGCATAAGGTGACGCCGTCGCAAGTCTAACGTGGCCAAGACGAAACCCTAATGGCGGCGACACGACGGCGTCACAAAACATAAGGTGACGCCGTCGCATGTGTAATCTTATATATAGAATCCGAATTTTCAGTTTTTGTGTGTAGTCTTTTGGAGTAAAAAACCTAAACCGAACCAAGGTTGTCTTGTACATTATTTTAGGGTTCCAAACCCTATCTTACACCAAGATAAGTGTTTTACTTCATTAATAAAATTATGTCTTTGATTATTTGTGTGTATGCTTGCATGTTCTCTATGTCCGGCTAATTTACTTGTGTGTTTGCTTAGGGAATTTGAAACTTAATTATTGAATATTGATTGGTTGTCTCTTATCTTAGTTGATTAATGATCTAGTAATGCGATAGGTCATTCGTTGTGTACTTAATGCTTGATTAAATCTTTGTGAACCTTAGAATATAACTCCTTGAGTAGTTGTAAGCTAAACCATCCAAAGAGTGCCTTAGAGTAAGAGTTTATTATCCCTAGTGGGTTTTGTAGGCGAGACCCTTTGGTAAGTTCAAAGAGTTAGGGAGAAACGCATACCCTACAACCTTAGACACACAACGCAACTAAGAATAAGGACGTGACAATTCAACCACCAATAGGAGATAATTAAGGAGTAGTAAAACCTAAGTAAACACATCTTTAAACTATCATACGAGCACACAATAATTAGACATAGACTACATACACCTTAGATTAGATAATTAGATAAGTAGAGTAATCGGTAGCAATACCAACCCCCAAATCCAAACCCGAGATTCGTACCTTTCCTTTCCTTAAAAAATATAAAAGATAAAAATAATCTTCCTCAACCCCAACCTTAGCGTAGTAACTTCTCACTAGCATTCCTATTCCCCAGAGAACGATATCAATACCGTGGCTTACCCTAATACTACACTACAACGATTAGGTTCACTTCGCCTAGGGTGTTGAAAAACTTGCTCGACGAAAGGAAGTTCCTTTGACCCCGAGCAGCGTGTGGCGTTATCAACGTGTGATTGATACCACTCGTGCTCCCGATGGTACTATTGCGCTGGGAGATTATGGTAGCACTAGTGGTACCCCTTTTGTTGAGAAAATTGAGAAACTTGAAAAGTTAATTATTGATGAAAAAGTTACTCTTGTGGATGGTAATGGTAAACCTATTAAAAAGGCTGATCGTCCGGGTAGTACTTCTTCAACTAAGGTGGGTAACCCATTCTATAAGGTGGGTAATGTGGATGTTTCTGATAGTGACGATGATGAGGTGTTTGAGCCGGATAATCCTATGGCTAGTTATTTTTCATTGACAGGTGGAGGTAATGAGCTTGAAGATTATTTTTCTGATGATTATGCGGCTCCGGTCTACAAATTACCAGGGCAATTGGATGCGTTTTGTGACCAGTTTGATATCAAGCTTCAAGACCGTGTTAGGAAGTAATTATTTATTCTTGTTAGTTCATAAGATTGGCATGTCGTTCTTATGTAGTTTATTGGTTGTTCTAGTTGTTGGTAGCTAGTTGTTCGTTTATGGCCTGTTATAAATGATCTAGTGGTAGTTTAAGCGGTTGCTTGAGGTAAATGTAGTACTTCAGTCACATTCAATTTTACTTATCTAATTTTTTTGGAGTAATATATTTTACCGGGTCATGGCCCTTTACCCTAAAAAAAGGTTTTTGATCACTTTTCTCATGAAATGGTAGTCAATCTCTGTGTGTATGGTCAAACTCGATTGGATGCTAGTCCTATAGAGGAATTGAATGTTGGAAAATTTAGTACACTTATGGGATTAGTTCACACCGGTTTTGGGTTAGAAGTACGGAGGTACACCCATGAGGTCCCCGAACACCGACTCAATAGTGGTTTGTACCGTAGTGCTAAGTTAGTACGGATAGTGCTAAGTTAGTACCGATAGCAGTGTTTCCACCGCTAGTGTATTGGTTACCACCCTAGTGTAGTAACCGATGGTTCCTATAGGTAGTGTTATGGTTCTTGGCCGCTAGTGTAAAGGTTCCTACCGGTAGTGTTTGGTTCCCGCCGCTAGTGTAATGGTTCCCGCCGTAGTGTTGCGGTGATTATTTGTACGTATGCCTTTCACTCATTCAAGTGATCGCATGACCGCTTTATCACCACGCTTAATTGGTCATGTAACCACTATTCCTATGATAATGGAGGCTTATTATGGTGATTAATTGGCCATTAATCATACATAATGTCCTTTGACTAGAGTGAGTATTCTATACTATAAATAGAGATGGTCTTCATCATTGAAGATACCGAAAAACATACCGTTATCGTGAGAAAAACATTAAGCTAAACACTTATAAGCGCAAGGGTTATTGAATTGTGCCTAATTTTATAAATAACATTTGGTCTTACCCCAAGTAGATATTCGTGTAACCCTGCATTAGGGTCAAGATTTTACTTTGGAAAGTGATCACACGATTCAAGTGATATCCAGAACCACCTAGTGGAATTGCAGCTACTACGATTGTCTTAACCTCTGCTCGGGACGATACCAACCAACAATCAAAGTAAACTATTTTGTGATAATCAATGGTGCCATCGCAATGAAACATATCGCTTCAAAATTTTCTAAGTTGGATAAGTTTGAAGGGGTGGACTTTAGGAGATGGCAGAAGAAGATGCACTTCTTGCTTTCCAGCATGAGTGTGGTGTATGTGATAACCACTCCTATTCCTGATGATGGGGATGATGCTACTGTGGAGCAGATCAGGAGGAGGAGCAAATGGGAGAATGATGACTACATTTGCAGAGGTCTAATTTGTGGAAAACTAGAAGGGGGGAGGGGTTGAATAGTTTTACCAATTAAAACTTCCTTTTAAACTATTTAGATCGACTTATGTCAATCTATTTGGTTGTGTGTGTTGGATGTTGATAAACAAGCATATAAAGATATGTAATGAAAAGAGAAGAGTAAGAAGCATAAAACCACAACGCGAGTATTTATAGTGGTTCGCCACAAGGACACCTTCCTTGCCCTACTCCACCCCCGAGTCACCTACCGAGAGTTTGTAATCACTACACCAATCTCCTTATGGCGAGAAGCCTTCACAACGCCGCTTAATCTTTTCCGTATAAAGCTAAATACCGAGTTCTTTCACACCAAGGCGAACCACGCCTAACACAACGTCGCCTACCCTTTATACGGTGCTAGGCTAACCACCGAAGTTCTTTCACACCTTAGGTGAACTACACCTTCACAACGTCGCCTACCCTTTATTAGGTACTAGGCTAAGTACCTAGTTCCATTGCAATGGAGGAACTACTACCACACTACACCAACGACTAATCCCAATGGAGATCTACTCCTTTACAACATCATCAAGGACATCAATATCCTGGATCTAATGCTAGTCTATCTAGTGCATCAAACACACCATATCGAATGTACATCTAAGTCACCTTTCACTAATGCCTTTGATTAGATCTACAAGACACCTTTCACTAATGTCTTTGATTAGATCTACAAGACACCTTTCACTAATGTCTTGTGTCTTCACTTCTAAGCACCTTTCACTATTGCTTTTGTCTTGACTTCTAAGCACCTACCACAAGTGCTTATCCTATAGACGATAGATACCCTTCACTAATATCTTCGCCTTGACACTTGAGACATCTTTCACTAATGTCTTTAACACTACGCTTCTTTGAAGAAAGAAAGGATCATCAACAAGAGGACTTCAATAGCCTTGATGATGAGGAAGCTTGGCAACTCATGGACTTGAGCTTGCTCGACTTCAAAGGTGGTGATCTTCCCTAAGAGGAACCCAAAAGATCACACAAAACAAACTACAAACATAGATCTCTTGGATCTATGGTTAGTGAGATTTAACTCTGGGAGAAAGTATGTTAGAGAGGGTGAGATAAAATGAAGAAATGGCTCACTATTTATAGAGGAAAACTCATCGCTTCCCGGATCCCACGGATCCTTCCACTGGGATCCGCTAGCACAAAGCTAGGGATCCGTGGTCCGCCTCTTGCCCATGGGTATTTTTGGTTATGGGTCATGGGTCATGGGTTATGGGTTGATCCATGGTTTTCTAGATACAATGTACTTGGTTAAGTGGTATATAAAACCATGGGTTATGGGTCAAAACCATTTGCTTGTATTTAACCTTTTGTATATACTTGTATTTACCCAATTTAGCATACACTTAGTTTTTACCCATTTTGGTATACTTAGTTTAAGTATATGTTTAACCCAATATGTAAACACTAGTTGTTGTACATATGTATCTAAGTCATAAAATCACTTATACTAGTTTTAGTGTTTTATGTGAAAGCGTAAGTGTGTTATAAAACTATTAGTTCAAACCATTTACGTGTTTTATTTGTTTCTTAAAATGATCTTACTTTTGTTATCGATAAAACATTAGAAGATCGTAAAATATAAATAAACGTTTTACGGCTTATTTGTATTAACATAATTCTCAATGGTATGTTTGATTCTCCGCTTGATATTTATCGAACTTTGAATCTTCCAAAGAACCTGGATTCCTGGATGCCAAATATATGGTCGAGGATGCATCAAGTAAGAAGTTTCTTGTAAGTAATTTCACAAATTATAAAATGACCGATTCAAGACTAGTTATGGATCAATACAATGAACTTTGGTATACTTGGAAGGTTTACACAACACAATATGCAAATGGATGAGGCTATTTTAGTCTCTTGTGTCATAGATAAACTTCCCCTTCTGGAAAGATTTCAAGCATACCTTGAAACATAAGAAGGAGGAGTTAACTCGTTGAGTTGATACCATCCGCGCATTGAGGAATCTCTCAAGGTGTGATAATGACAAGCAAAGAGTAGCAATGATGTGGTGCATCTGTTGTCAATATGGTGGAGCATAACAACTCCACTAGAAACAATGACAACAAAGGCAAACGTAAACATCATGATAAACAATGGCGTATCCTAACAAGAAGGCAACACCTACTTGTTGGAAATGTAGCAACTGGTCACATTAAAAGGGATTGCAAAGGTGTTAAGGTTGGTGGTAAAGCCAATGGATCGTGCAATAATGGTTCGTGGAGTGGTGGTTCTTCCAACTCACCCAAAGGTCGAATATGGTTAATAAGTCTTTTCGATTTATTATGTTACATATATCCGAATCTCATTATGTGCAGGATGATGATGTTGCGTGGTGGGTTGACTCTAGTGCAACAGTTCATCTCAGGTAAAGATAGAACCCGGTTCAAGACTTATGAGTCACCGAATGATGGTTCTATTCTTCACATGGGAAATGAGTCAACAACTTTGGTGCATGGTTGTGGTTGTGTAGATCTTAGATTTAGTTCGAAAGATTGTAACTTTGTTTAATGTTATTCATGTTCCCGATATCGTGAAGAACTTGGTTTCAAGTAGTATTTTGAATAATCATGGATATAAAAAGTTATTGAATCGATAAATTTTTTTTTCTAAGAATGGTGTTTTTATTGGATTTGGCTATTTATGTAACAAATGTTCAGCTTAATATTGCCAACGATAGTGTTAATTAAGCCTTTGTGACCACCACTAACTCTTCCTTTTGGCATGCTAGACTTGGCCATGTACACTATAAAAGGATGCAAGATATGTCTAAGGATGGGTTAATCCTAGCATTTGACATGGACACCTAAAAGTGTAAAACTTGCATGTTGACCAAGATAACCAGAAACCTTTTCGTGGTGTTAGTCGAGACTAAGCTTTGAGCTAACACACGTTGACTGTGTGATTTTCATGCCACTCCCTCTTTGGGAAATAAGAAGTACTTTGTGACATTTATTGATGATGCTTCTAGGTTTTGTTATGTCTATCTCGTTACATACTAAGGATGAAGCATTAGATAAATTCAAAGCATTTAAAATGAAGTTGAATTAAAACTTGGTTCCCCGATCAAAAGATTAAGGACCGATAGGGAGGTGAGTACATGGATAGTCTCAGATTCGATCTGTTGGTATAATCCATGAAACGATCGCTTCCTATACTCCTCAAAGAAATGGTACTCGAAAGGAAAAACAGGTGTCAAGGAGATGGTTAATTCCATATTGTCCTATTCAGGATCGAGTCAAGGGTTCGGGGTGAAGCTATGTTAATGACTTGCTATTTATTAAATAGGTTCCCAACAAAAGGAACAAGGTTACCCTTATGAACTCGGACTAAAAGGAAACCCAACCTGAACTATCTCAAGGTTTGGGGTCAAGGGTCGCTTGTAAGACTCCATGATCCAAAGTTGAAAACTTTGGGTGAAAGAGTCATTGATCGCATCTTTGTTGGATATGCCGAGCATTCCAAGCATTTTAGGTTCTATGTTATTTGTAGAAACCAAGATCCGGACTCAACTAGGTATGAATGATATCGATTGATTAAACACAATGGATAACAAGAACACAATCAAAATTACCAACAAGGTTTTTCTCAAGAAACAAATGATCCTCTATGGATCTCTATTACTTTTTTAATTGTTTTTCCTGGAATATTTTTCTAAGAGTTATCCAATACAAAAGTCCTCCGTTCTTTTTATACACAAGGAACCCTAAATAAACAATAATATAAAATAAATGCATATCACTACCTAAAATAGCTCATGCATATCCTAACAAACTAATCTTGATTGACTATATCAAGAGAAATACTATATCGCCAGAAACTCTTCTTCGCAGAATCCATGTACTTCAACAGATTCCTTCAAAGATTATTTTCAAGCAGAATTCCTACTTTGAATTCCCAACAATCCTCCCTAAACCGGTATTTGACTAGGTTAAGTTCCAGCTTGATAGATCTTTAACACTTCGTAACAAGAGGATTGTGCTCGAACATCGCAACAAAGAACCAAAACAATTACATCTCTATGATGACAAAACTTTGAAACCCGGATCTTTGCAAAGAATAAATGACAAAATATACATCAAAACATATTAGTTTCGGACTATTCTCATCACATCCAAGTGTGTTAACTCGTGAGAGGTGAATCATTGAAAATAATGGATTTGATGTCTCTTTACCAATAGCCATCACTACCGGAGTAGCCAAATGTTTAAGTTCGAAAACTATGGTACATCGATAACCATCTCGATTTATTAGCAAATCAAGAACCATAAACGGATTTGAAATGTCTTTACCAGTAGCCGCTTGCTCAGACTAGCCAATCCTTTGGTCACCCAATAGGCAAAGAACCATGGTGAATTGATGACCATACAACTCTCAAAGAATTAAGCATGGGTGAGATGCGACCCTATGATTTTGAGCAAACCATTACAATTATCAACGGAATTGAGATGTCTTTACCAAAACCGTTTGCTTTTGGACTAGCCAACTCTTTGATGGAATGTCGTCATCATCATGGTGAGTTGATTACCATTTATGGATTTCTGCAGCCTTTACCACAAGCCATAATCTTGTGGGCTAGTCAACTCTTGTGTCAATAAGACATGGTGAGATGAAAACCATGAGTTGTGTGGTAATTAACCAACACCAAAACCTGCAAGCAAGAAAGAGTAGAAACTGAACACAGACAGGTTAGATTTTTTTATTTTTATTTTTTTTAACTAAGAATTAAACAATAAATACTACGATTTTTTTTTGAAAGAAATATAAAATAAAGAAAGAATAAAACAAACAAAACATGTAAAATATACCATCAAAAGCAGCAGAAACCAAAGACAGTTGTAGTGTCGGAGAAACACTAAGCCTCCCTTAGGCTTATGAGATCCAACAACGCAAAATGGTTAGTATACAAAATACAACAATAAGCCTCCCTCAATCAATGCACCGACAAAGACTATTGTTCTTGGGTACCTGAATGAACCTTCCTTTGAGTTTTCCAAGAATAACTCGTTGAGGGCTTAACAATAGCTGCCACTCTAACTCCACCATGTGCCATATTCATATGAGATACATAAGGTGTATAAGATCGAAAATAAGAACTTGTAGGTTTATAAGGCATTAGTCTAACATTACTGCTCCACCAACCAAGAGTAATCGATGAAGAAAATCCTCCACCGTAGGAACTGAAAAGGCCTATTAAGCCTATCAATGTAAACAGATGCATACACCTTTGGCTTACCAAGAGGAACTGGTTTACCCGCCTCACATGTGCACTTTGGGAACAAATGGAGGAATACTAGCAACATTAGTCCATGTGGGTCTAAAGGTCCGATGGCCATAGGAAACACCCATCATTTTCTCATGATAATCACAAGATTTAATAAGATGGAGTTTACTACCACACAAAACAAGATTTCTTCTTAAAAGACTTATTCTTAACACAACTTTGTTTATTACACATAAACTTATCGAAATGTAACTAGAAGCAAAATTGTGTTGAATGTAATAAGTAACCGGCTTTGTTTTGGGCTCATCATCGCCTACTTTGGGCTTGGGTGTGGTCTTGTGTGCAAAGTGAGTCGACTTTTCACTTGAATCACATGATTAAACACACCGGATAACAAGAACACAATCAAAGTTACCAACAAGGTTTTTCTCAAGAAACAAATGATCCTCTATGGATCTCTATTACTTTTTTAATTGTTTTTCCTGGAATATTTTTCTAAGAGTTATCCAATACAAAAGTCCTCCGTTCCTTTTATACACAAGGAACCCTAAATAAACAATAATATAAAATAAATGCATATCACTACCTAAAATAGCTCATGCATATCCTAATAAACTAATACTGATTGACTATATCAGTAGAAATACTATATCAACAGAAACTCTTCTTCAGCAGAATCCATGTACTTCAGCATATTCCTTCATCATTATTTTCAGCAGAATTCCTACTTTGCAGAATTCCCAACATTATTGAACCTAATGAATATGTTTCAATTAACTCCATATATAATTGAATCAAGGGATGCAATGTTTGATGAGAATAGATTCTCGTCATCCCTAGACCAAGTCGAGGATTCCTAATGGAACTCATGACATTGGTGTATCGAGGTCCTCGATGATGAACCATCGTGAGTCCCCGATGAGGTTGTGGTTCAACAACTCGAACTCGTGCTTTAAAGAGCAAAAGGGTCGACTCCAAAGTCATTTGGACCGAGTTTCAATTATACTTAATTGAAGGAACAAGGGATGAGGTTTCTGACCAATACTCATATTGCTTCATTGTTGAGGATGATCCCAAGACATTTGAAGAAGCAATAAAGTCTATGATATTGCTTTCTGGAAAGAAGCAATCAATGATGAGATGGATTCTATCATGGGCAACAACACTTGGGTGTTGGTTGATCTACCACTTGGTTGCAAACCTCTAGGTTGCAAATGGATTTTCAAAAAGAAAATGAAGGTAGATTGAACTATTGAAAAGTTCAAGGCTAGACTAGTCATTCTGTGGCTTTAAAAAAGTCGGTGATAGACTATTTTGATACTTATGCCCATGTGGCTCGACGATTACTATAAGACCGCCGATTGCCTTGGCATCTATTCACAACTGATTATTTATCGACGGATGTGAAGACAGCTTTCTTGAATGGTGAATTAGATGAGGAGGTTTATATGAACCAACCTCAGGGCTTCATCATGTCTGGCAATAAAAATAAGGTGTGTAAACTGATTAAGTCTCTTTATGAACTAAAGCCGACACCTAAGCAATGGCATCGAAAATTTGATGAAGTGGTTTTGTCTAATGGTTATTTACTAAACCAGTACGACAAATGTGTATATAGCAAATTTGATGAATCTGGTAAAGGAGTCATCATTTGCCTATATGTTGATGACATGCTGATCTTTGGCATCGAACAAAATCAGTTGACCGACAAAGGAATTTTGTCATCAAGGTTCTCCATGAAGGACATGGGGAGGCCGATGTTATCCTTGGTATAAGAATTAAACATGAAAGTAAAAGAATTTCTATATCTCGCCTTACTATATTGAGAAGGTGTTGAGGAAATTCAATTACTTTGATTTTACTCCGATGAGTACACCTATTGATACTTGTGAGAAGTCGATGCTAACAATGGCAAGGTCAGATCTCACCTTGAGTATTCTAGGTAATTAGTGCCTGATGTATGCCATGACTTGTACAAGACCCGATATTGCATTTGCGAGGTAAACCGAGCATGTATACTATTAATCCTAGTGCTCATCAACGGCAAGCGCTCAGAGGGTATCAAGTATCTCAAGAGAACTATGGATTATAGTCTCTCATATACCGGTTATCCTTCAAGATAGAAGGATACACCGATGCAAGTTGAATCAAGAACATCAAGACAATTCGCCTACCGGTGGGTCGGGTATTCCTACTTGGTGGAGGTGCAATTTCTTGGGCATCCAAGAAGCAAACTTGCATCACCGGCTCAACAATGGAATCAATTTGTGGCTTTAGCAATTACCGGTAAAGAAGTCGAATGGTTGACAAACTTGCTTTTGAGATTCCATTATGGCTCAAACCTATAGCACCTATTTCTATCCGTTGTGATAGTGCAGCCACATTGGCAAAGGCTTATAGCCGATGTACAATGGGAAGTCTAGAAACTTAGGTGTCGTATATAGCATGATTCGTGAGCGATCATGAATGGGTGGTATCTATAGTGTCACACCCCAAATTACCTGCTTTGTGCAGAATGGAATTCTCGGGGATGACCGTCATAGCATCACAATCACAGTTATATTGAACGACCTAAAGTGTCGTTTGAAAAGAACATCATTTGATATATTAAAAATATTCAGAGTTACAAAGATAGGTCCCAAATGAAAATCAACATGCGGAAAATAAGTTTGGTACAAGTCAAACGATGTTTTTAAAATGTATAAATCCCATGTGAGACGCGCCATCACCGCGACTCTATGATATGTCCACATGCATGCCATGAGGTGAATGCCTTAGTTACCGAAAATACATTGCTAAAAGTGTCAACACAAAGGTTGAGTGAGTTCATAGAGTTCATGTAAAACGCTTTATACGACTACCACAAGTATAGGCCATGTATGACAAAATGTCACATAAAATGTTACAATTGCTATAAGCACATGACATCAAGTTAGATCGATCATGATGTTCGCCCAACAGAGTGTTTTGCCGCACAACTCAAATAATGATATTAAATGAAATGCATCCGTTTCACCAGCTTGGAATCCACCAACCCGGATGGAGGAGTCACCGATAGATCTATCCACTCACCCTCGCTACCCAAAGAATTAACGGTTCATGATTTCGATATGGGGACATTCAATTGGCAATGAAGTAACTTAAGCAATGTAATGAATTTGATATACTTGGTATCGTAATAAAAATGATGTGCAATGTATTCTCCCCGTAGGTTTGAAATAATGTATAAACTTGAATAAATCGGGCTATGAAAACTCACCTTAGAGTGTAGTGACATAAGTAATGCAACATTGTCAAGAAGTATAGCGAAACTATAAAGAAGTATGGTGCAACGATACGCCTTGGCACAACCTATTAGTATACGGCTTATCTCGTAATCACGATAGTAAAGTAAATAAGTTTTCAAAAGATGAGTGCTTTAGTTTTCGTGGAATACTCATATTAAGAATTATAAGAGTTTATTATCGTAATTGTAAGAAAAGTTTAGTATTATCGTCTCGTGGTGGTTTGAAGATCTAGACTCAAAACACATATCAAAGTATAAAATATATAGTACACATATGAAAGAAAATAAACATGTAAGGTTCAAATAGCAAATAAATGAGATATAAATAGATTAGTTAAGTTTAACTAATAACTAGTCCTTACAAGTTTAATTTATATCTATTGATTATTGGTTTTATATTCCTATAAGATTTATAGATCATTAATAGTCCGTAAATTAGTTCAATATAATCCAACAATTCAAATGCTTCAAGTCCACTTAATAATTCAATAAGTAGTATAATAAGTTCCAAGTCCAATATCTAAAACCTTCATCCAATGTCATATATATATATATAGTCCATTATTAGTCCGAATAAGTCCAATATATTAAATATATATATAGTCCTCAGTCAATATTTGTCCAAAGTCTATTTTAGTCCGACATAAGTCTAATAAGTTTGTCCAAATCCAGGTTATAATCCGATATGCAAATCCAATAATATTAGTATAGTCCAATAATTTTTATCCATTATGTATATAAATTATCAACTCGGTATATGTCCAACTGTATCAAGTCCGTTATATTTTTCCGAAACATGCCAAAACTAAATAGGTCACGTTAGTTTGTATACCTACATTAATACAAGCTAATTATATTTTGATAATACAACTTGTAACCAAATATATTTAGTACTCTTTTGGTATAATAAGAAATATACGTAGCCCTTTTTTTTAACTAAACAAACATGCCTCATATAAGCTTTACAATAACAAGAAGACATGCTAGAAAAGAAAGCCCCTACTGTGATGACTCAACCCAACCAAACAAATAAACCACCCTTCTGGTGTTTCCGCCAGAATGAGAACTAACAAAGCAACCCGAGTGGGTTTACCGAACACAAAACAAACGCCTTAGGTGTGGGTCATGACAAGATGAAATAAACAAACTAAGCACGCCCTAGTTGAGGCGCGGTGTAGGTCAAGCAAACAAGCCAAACGCCTCGGTTGGGTGTTGATGCGACAAGAACCAAACACCTCTCGGTGGCATTTGTTGACCCGAATCAGACATAAACAAACACCTATCTCGTGTTGTTGTTATCGAGCCAAAATCAAGACTCTTGTCTCTTTTAATCCAAGAAATCAAACTAACATCAATAAGCTCAAATAAGAAATCTTAACCTCAAATAAATTATGAGCTTTTTCAAATAAGCAAAAAGAAGGAATAGAAAATAAAATAAGCCGAGACATAAGCTCGAAACGAACACCCTCTTGAAATGTGGACCGACGTAAACAAAACAAACACCACCGCACAACTTAACAAACACAAAACAAACACTACCCTCTCATGGGTTGCAAATGAATCAACCAACATGACACCCTATGTGGGTTGTGGTGTCGCTAAACAAACCAAACGGATCACCCTCTTGGTGTTTCGCATGAAGCCGAGACCAAAGCAAACAAAACTAAGCACACCCTTAGGGGTGGTCGGACCGAGACACCATTAATACAACCACGTGGGTGTTTCTTTGAACCAACAACCCGACTAAAACAATCACCCTCTTGGGTGTTATTAATCGAACCATCAAACACACCTCTTGGGTGTGGCTGCGACATCAGGTAAGCAAACATCCAACCCGAGACCTAATACCTCTCGAGGGTTTCGAACACACAACCTCTCGGTTGTGTTTTGCACCGAAGGTAAACTAAACGCCCCGAGAATAGATCAGTTTGACCCGAACTGTAAGGTTCCAAACCGACCCAAATCAAACACAAACAAACACACCCTTCGGGCTGGCTTTTCTGAACCAAGAATAAACACAAAAACAACACACCACAAAATAAGTCAAAAGAATCAAAAGATGAGCAATTCCATTTCCCAAACCTGTGACCCAAGCGTGTCGATGAACCCCAAACGGGTTCTTGACCAAACCAAACACAACCAAACACCTTCGTGGTGTTGTTTTTGAGACCGTAACCCAAACCTGTATAATCCCGACCGATACACATAACCGAAACAAACAAACACCTCTCTTAATATTTTGTTTAACACCACACGAATTATTTACGAATCAAGTTTAAACCAGTTTTTATCCACGAAAACTATAATATATGTTTATTAATCGAATTACAAATAGAGACAAGGATGAAAACAGTTTATGTAGTCATATACCCATGATGGGAGTAGGATATGCGAGATGATGATGGTGGCGTTACACGAATGAAACCACCTACAGGAATCCCTACTGGAACCTCCTTGAGTCTTGATGATGGCGGTGGCATGGAGCAGCTATGGTGATGGAGCAGATTTGCAAATCGATTGATAATTGAGAGAGAGGAGGAGGAGGGAAAGGCGGTATAGTGAGAGACAGAGAATAAGAATCTGCTTCTCCCTTCTTCTTCTTTTTTTATATAAATATACAAAGTAATATAAGGCGGTTTGTGTTATTATTATACCGTGTACCCGTGTCCCGTTGAGCTAAAGTGTAAAAACGGTACTATGGTCCGATGATTTAATGTATAAAATACATTTTCGTGATCGTTTTTATAAAAATAATATAAAGACGATACTATTGATTCCGAATAATAAATATCGAATTTAAACTATTACTAATACGGTGTCGCATGCAGGAAAAACAATATAACCTTCGTTAAATAGACAAAGATCAACGTAAACGTTAAAAGAATAATAATTCAATATAGAGTAAATCAATTAACTTGGGAAGTTACCGGTTAACTAATAACATAATTTTTATAGTCATAAATGAGTATAAAAATATGTCAATATAACTGTTGGAAGTGTCGGATCAATTATTCAAAATAAATGAACGTGCGATAGCGTTTATTTAATAAATAAATATGCGTTAATGAAATATGCAAACTCATGCATGAACTAATATGAAAATGATGTTACTGATGACATGTAGACTAACTCTAGTCTATGTGTAATGTTCTCAATGATGTTTCATGAATACGCAGCTTAACCCCCAAGGTTACGCGTATTTGATACTCGTAAACCTAGTTTACGAAAAATGATAAATAGTGACTCATGAATAGTGATTTTCTCCGGGAATGAATAGTGTTTTGTGAATAGTAAAATTTTGAAATAACCTTTCAAAATACCAAATCGACTTTGAAAACGATGAATAGTAAAATGATGAATAGTAACTATGAATAGTAAATTCGAGATAAATATGGAAATTTTCAAAGTTTGTAAAATGACCGAAATTACGAGTTGTCACATTCACCATCCAAAAAGGAATTCAGTCCCCTAATTTAGTCCATGTTAGGTTCTATGATGTTACTTGTGAAAAGGTGAGGATATTTGAGTCGATCGGTCGCCCAATGTTTTTCTCGAATCGTACCACGCCTTTCCAAGACGGATTTTGAACATAAATTTGTTGCCCACTTGAGATTCTAATGGTTTGTGACTTATGGAACATACTTCCAATATTTTGCGTCAGATATCGACGTAGCTTATCTAGCTATTTGTTGTTGCTTGTAACCGATTCTTGATCTGCACGATTACTTTGTTGTTTCATGAATGAGTTATGGACTAGTGAGTTGGACTATCCCGATTTTGGCCCGAATAAGTGGTTGACACCTCAACCATAGAGTGCCTCAATTGGTGTAGTCAATATGTTCATGTAATAACTATTGTTGTAAAGCAACTTGTTCGATGGAGAATGATTTGCCTAATCATTTCTAGAAAATCACACATGCCTTGAGTATATCTTGTAATGTTTGAATTGTTCTCTCGCCTAACCATTGAGTCAAGATAATAGGCGTACTCATGTCCTAGTAGGTTCCATGGGAATCTTGAAATGATTGTCAAAAGTCTAAGGTGAATCGAATAGCTAATAATAGGTACAACCGAAATTGATACCACATGTCTCGTACTCAAATTTCAAAATGTTAAGTCCGCGAAAATGACATTATTGAAAAGAATAGATTATAGGTAACATTGTGATTCCTCGTGTTTCTAGTTCTAGCGAATGTCATTACTTGAGTCTTACTTGCCTAAGGTGCTTAGTCTCCATGACTAAAATGTTTATTGTTTGATTATCAAGTGTTTCCATGCTCTATGTTGTAAAGTCCCAAAACCTTAAATATTTAAGTGATGTGGTGTAGTGGTTGATTTTCAAGATTTGTCCCGATATTGAGTGCTTCTAAAATATTTCATCACTTAGATTTTTATCATGCTAGCATAAACATAGATATCAGCCTATACTATGTCGAAGAATGTTTGTTCTAATTTCACTTGTAGATGGAGAGTCATTGATTGTCCGATATGTTCAAACCTGTTGCATCTCTTGATATAGAAGTGAGGTTACTTGAAATTTCTAGAGAACACAATGCCTTAGGGGAAGTTTATATCGATAACCTTAATTTAACCAAATTTTCCTTTAAGGAAACTCATTGTAGGAAGTTCACATTTTGTTGAGGCCATGTTTAATGGAATGTTCTACATTCTCGCTAGAAGACTTGGTTTATCCCTATAGTGTTGCTTAGTGTGTATTCGCCTGTACTAAATCTTGTAACTCGTCCGGTGATGCTTTTGAAATGATATAATTTGGCTTCTAATCCAAAATAGTGGTTCGGAATGTCTCGTGATGTCTTAAGATTTTTATTGAGTTTTGAATCATCTTACTACATACTTCTAGTCCTTGTGGGTAGTTCTAAAATCCTTTCATTGTTTTCTTGTATCGAGGAATCCTCCTCATAGATGGTATAGAAAATCTTTCTTAAAAAGGTCACTCGTCAAATTCTAACTTATCGGTTGAGTGAGGGATGAATGGCGTAGGCATCTATAGAGTGTTAACAAAAAGGAATGTTTATGCACAATTTATCTGATTACAAAACTTTGCTTTTGAGTGAAGATTGTTTTAAGAGATTTGAAATGATGCTTGTTACTTTCATGACATAATTCTTCCTGAATTATACATAGGTGATCAGGTTATATATAATTGAGGACAAATGATGTGATGCTTGGTTTTGTTGAAATTGTATTATGTTTCTCCAAGTTTTAGATGGTATTCAACGTTTTGTTTTGTAAGATAATGGCTCAATAATTTTTCGAGTAACATGAAAATCGCTTCGCATGATGGTATTAAATAGTTGATAAAATGACCGAAAATCAATTTATAGGGTGATAACAAAATGACTTGTTTTAGAACTTACAAACAACTTTCCTAAGATGATGGTAAAATAGCTTGAAATAAAATTATGTAAAATAATTTCATATAGTGATAGCAAAATGACTTGAAATAAGATTTGTTGAATGGTTTGTAGGATACATGGGAGAACCTCATAAAATGGTAATAGTCTTCTAATTGGTCAAGAATAAGGTTGGCCTAATCCCTAGTAAGATAGCGGTATATTGTTGCGAAATGATTGAAAATTGGGCAATTGGAATAGGGAATTAAATAAACAAAGGTTTTGATTATCGTAGAGATAATAAAGGATAAGGATTACATTAAATAGAAATGTACTTATTATCTGTGCCTGTTGATGGTCTAATCATGTCTCAAGTGTAGAAGGTGAGATGCCTAGCAAAGAATAGCCCTAGAACTCTCACAGTCCTCAAACCTATGAGATGGTGTAGTGTCTATAGTCTTAGTGATAGATGGTAATGGTGTGTTAAATCATGCACGCCCCAAGCTGCAAGTCGATGTATGAGTAGTGTCTATGAGATGTGATGGCACGGATGGTACTCTAGATGACAATGATGATGAAAATGATGACAATGATGATAATGGAAATCCTTGTGGTGACTTAAGAAAATAGGTTCATTAGAACTAAGCCTATAAGTTATACCAAATGGTATGATCTGTCCCAACAGAATGATAAAAACTGTCTTGATCCTACAGTGAATCAATGGTGACCGTGATGGTGTAGGTGCAACTTCGCCTTCCTCAAAGGGTTCAGTCTCATCATCCGATGTTATCGGTGTTAAGTCAACTGATGTAACAATTGTGATAGGGAATGACAGGGCATTCTCCACGTTGTAGTCTGATGTGAGTATTATGGGATGGGTATTTGAAGGCATCTATGTGACAATCGATTTTTGAAATGAAAGTAAATAACTCGCAAAATGTGCGTATGAAACCGCATGTATAGTAACTATGCACTTATGATGAAATGATGAGATGCTATGATGATGTAGTTATAGTCTAGGTCAATGATGCAACCTAGTTCTCTATAATCAAGCTCTAATGCCAATCATCACACCCCAAATTACTGCTTTTTGCGTGAATGGAATTTCGGGGATGACCGTCATAGCATCACAATCACAAGTATATTGAACGACCTAAAGTGTCGTTTGAAAAGAACATCGCTTGATATATTAAAATATTCGTAGTTACAAAGATAGGTCCCAAATGAAAATCAACATGTGCGGAAAATAAGTTTGGTACAAGTCAAACGATGTTTTTAAAATGTATAAATCCCATGTGAGACGCGTCATCACCGCGACTCTATGATATGTCCACATGCATGCCATGAGGTGAATGCCTTAGTTACCCGAAAATACATTGCTAAAAGTGTCAACACAAAGGTTGAGTGAGTTCATAGAGTTCATGTAAACGCTTTATACGACTACCACAAGTATAGGCCATGTATGACAAAATGTCACATAAAATGTTACAATTGCTATAAGCACATGACATCAAGCTAGATCGATCATGATGTTCGCTTCAACAGAGTGTTTTGCCAAACAACTCAAATAATGATATTAAATGAAATGCATCCGTTTCACCGATTGGAATCCACCAACCCGGATGGAGGAGTCACCGATAGATCTATCCACTCACCGCTACCCAAGAATTAACGGTTCATGATTTTCGATATGGGACATTCAATTGGCAATGAAGTAACTTAAGCAATGTAATAAATTTGATATACTTGTATCGTAATAAAAATGATGTGCAATGTATTCTCCCCGTAGGTTTGAAATAATGTATAAACTTGAATAAATCAAATGTGAAAACTCACCTAAGAGTGTAGTGACATAAGTAATGCAACATTGTCAAGAAGTATAGCGAGTAACACTATAAAGAAGTATGGCAACGACACGCTTTGGCACAACCTATTAGTATACGGCTTATCTCGAATCACGATAGTAAAGTAATTAAGTTTTCAAAAGATGAGTGCTTTAGTTTTCGTGGAATACTCATATTAAGAATTATAAGAGTTTATTATCGTAATTGTAAGAAAAGTTTAGTATTATCGTTCGTGGTGGTTTGAAGATCTAGACTCAAAACACATATCAAAGTATAAAATATATAGTACACGATGAAAGAAAATAAACATGTAAGGATCAAATAGCAAATAAATGAGATATAAATAGATTAGTTAAGTTTAACTAATAACTAGTCCTTACAAGTTTAATTTATATCTATTGATTATTGGTTTTATATTCCTATAAGATTTATAGATCATTAATAGTCCGTAAATTAGTTCAATATAATCCAACAATTCAAATGCTTCAAGTCCACTTAATAATTCAATAAGTAGTATAATAAGTTCCAAGTCCAATATCTAAAACCTTCATCCAATGTCATATATATATATATAGTCCGTTATTAGTCTGAATAAGTCCAATATATAAAATATATATATAGTCCTCATCAATATTTGTCCAAAGTCTATTTTAGTCCGACATAAGTCTAATAAGTTTGTCCAAATCCAGGTTATAATCCGTATTATGCAAATCCAATAATATTAGTATAGTCCAATAATTTTTATCCATTATGTATATAAATTATCAACTCGGTATATGTCCAACTGTATCAAGTCCGTTATATTTTTCCGAAACATGCCAAAACTAAATAGGTCACGTTAGTTTGTATACCTACATTAATACAAGCTAATTATATTTTGATAATACAACTTGTAACCAAATATATTTAGTACTCTTTTGGTATAATAAGAAATATACGTAGCCCTTTTTTTTTAACTAAACAAACATGCCTCATATAAGCTTTACAAATAACAGGAAGACATGCTAGAAAAGAAAGCCCCGGCTGTGATGACTCAACCCGAACCAAACAAATAAACCACCCTTCGGGGTGTTTCCGTTGTGAATGAGAACTAAGCAAAGCAACCCGAGTGGGTTTACCGAACACAAAACAAACGCCCCTTAGGTGTGGGCTGTGACAACATGAAATAAACAAACCAAGTACGCCCTAGTTGAGGCGCGGTGTAGGCCGAAGCAAACAAGCCAAACGTCCTCAGTTGGGTGTTGATGCGACAGCAACCAAACACCCTCTCGGTGGCATTTGTCGACCCAGAACCGCACATAAACAAACACCTATCTGGTGTTGTTGTTATCGAGCCAAAATCAAAGACTCTTGTCTCTTTTAATCCAAGAAATCAAACTAACATCAATAAGCTCAAATAAGAAATCTTAACCTCAAATAAATTATGAGCTTTTTCAAATATGCAAAAAGAAGGAATAGAAAAATAAAATAAGCCGAGACATAAGCTCGAAACGAACACCCTCTTGGGGCGTGTGACCGATGTAAACAAAACAAACACCACCGCACAACTTAACAAACACAAAACAAACACTACCTCTCGTGGGTTGCACCGAATCGAACCAACATGACACCCTATGTGGGTTGTGGTGTCGGCTAAACAAACCAAACGGATCACCCTCTTGGGTGTTTCGTCATGAGCCGAGACCAAAGCAAACAAAACTAAGCACACCCTTAGGGTGGCTCATGGACCGAGACACCATTAATACAACCACGTGGGTGTTTCTTTGAACCAACAACCCGACTAAAACAATCACCCTCTTGGGTGTTATTAACCGAACCATCAAACACACCCTCTTGGGTGTGGCTGCGACATCAAGTAAGCAAACATCCAACCCGAGACCTAATACCTCTCGAGGGTTTCGAACACACAACCTCTCGGTTGTGTTTTGCACCGAAGGTAAACTAAACGCCCCGAGAATAGATCAGTTTGACCCGAACTGTAAGGTTCCAAACCGACCCAAATCAAACACAAACAAACACACCCTTCGGGCTGGATTTTCTGAACCAAGAATAAACACAAAAACAACACACCACAAAATAAGTCAAAAGAATCAAAAGATGAGCAATTCCATTTCCCAAACCCGTGACCTAAGCGTGTCGACCGAACCCCAAACGGGTTCTTGACCAAACCAAACACAACCAAACACCTTCGTGGTGTTGTTTTCTTGAGACCGTAACCCAAACCGGTATAATCCCGATTGATACACATAACCAAAACAAACAAACACCCTCTTAATATTTTGTTTAACACCACACTAATTATTTACTTAATCAAGTTTAAACCGCTTTTATCCACGAAAACTATAATATATGTTTATTAATCGAATTACAAATAGAGACAAGGATGAAAATAGTTTATGTAATCATATACCCATGATGGGAATAGGATATGCGAGATGATGATGGTGGCGTTACGAATGAAACCACCCTGTGAATCCCCACGGAACCTCCTGAGTCTTGATGATGGCGGTGGCATGGAGCAGCTATGGTGATGGAGCGATTTGCAAATCGATTGATAATTGAGAGAGAGGAGGAGGAGGGAAAGGCGGTATAGTGAGAGACAGAGAATAAGAATCGCTTCTCCTTCTTCTTCTTTTTATATAAATATACAAAGTAATATAAGGCGGTTTGTGTTATTATTATACCGTACCCGTGTCCCGTTGAGCTAAAGTGTAAACACGGTACTATGGTCCGATGATTTAATGTATAAAATACATTTTCGTGATCGCTTTTATAAAATAATATAAAGACGATACTATTGATTCCGAATAATAAATATCAATTTAAACTATTACTAATACGGTGTGTGGATCATAGCAGAAAACAATATAACCTTTCGTTAAATAGACAAAGATCAACGTAAACGTTAAAAGAATAATAATTCAATATAGAGTAAATCAATTAACTTGGGAAGTTACGGTTAACTAATAACATAATTTTATAGTCATAAATGAGTATAAAATATGTCAATATAACTGCTGGAAGTGTCGGATCAATTATTCAAAATAAATGAACGTGCGATAGCGTTTATTTAATAAATAAATATCGTTAATGAAATATGCAAACTCATGCATGAACTAATATGAAAATGATGTTATCGATGACATGTAGACTAACTCTAGTCTATGTGTAATGTTCTCAATGATGTTTCATGAATACGACTTAACCCCCAAGGTTACGCCAGATTTGATACTGTAAACCTAGTTTACGAAAAATGATAAATAGTGACTCATGAATAGTGATTTTCTCCGGGAATGAATAGTGTTTTGTGAATAGTAAAATTTTGAAATAACCTTTCAAAATACCAAATCGACTTTGAAAACGATGAATAGTAAAATGATGAATAGTAACCAGTGAATAGTAAATTCCCGAGATGAATATGGAAATTTTCAAAGTTTGTAAAATGACCTGAAATTACGAGTTGTCACATATAGAGTTTGTTAGATCTCAACAAAACTTAGCTGATCACTTGACGAAGGGTTTAGCTAGAGACTTGGTTATAAAGTTTGCTAAAGGGATGGGTTTAAGTCCAACTTAGTCACTGAATGCTAGGACACCCAACTCCCTCCTAAGGAAACTTGGGAGCTTAGTTCAATGTGGAAAGTCGAACATTTAGTAGACTGGAGCACATGTTTTTATTACATCCCAAGGTTGTGCTCGTAACTTGTAAGGAGGATGAAGTCTTTACTTAATGGTTAATTTTCTTTGAAAAGTGCTTGGCATGAGCATGAATAAAGAGGAACTACCTATGTGAATGTTGAAGTTTTGCCGCTTCAGGAGCTTTGGACTTTGACTCTTACAACATTTATGAATTTGGATATGGATACATGGCTTGTATAGTGTCGGAGTCGTTAAGTGTTTGAAAACTGTGTGTATTTTATCTTCAAGTATTTAATTGGGTTGAAGGGTTCAATACTTAGAACACCCCGATTCTCGAATATTTGAACGTGTAATTTACTAAGATGGAAATTAAATCCTCGTGATATTTTCTTTTATGCACATGTTTTGTTTGATGTTTGTTTCTCTTGAAAAGGAAGTGAACTAAATTTGGGAGGATTGTTGGAAAATTTAATGCACTTGTGGATTAGTTCACACCGGTTTTGGGTTAGAGGTACAGAGGTACACCCATCGTGTCCCCCGAACATCCCGACCAATAGTGGTTTGTACTTGTAGTGCTAAGTTAGTACGGATAGTACTAAGTTAGTACCGATAGCCAAGATTTCCAATTGCTAGTGTATTGGTTACCACCGCTAGTGTAGTAATTGATGGTTCCTACCGGTAGTGTTATGGTTCCCGCCGCTAGTGTAAAGGTTCTGGCGATGGTTCCTACCGGTAGTGTTTGGTTCCCGCCGCTAGTGTAATGGTTCCTCTTGGAAGTGTTGCGGTGATTATTTATAACAGCCTTTTCACTCATTCAAATGATTGTTATGACCGCTTTATAACCACGCTTAATTGGTCATGTAACCACTATTCCTATTGTGGAAAACTAGAAGGGGGTTGAATAGTTTTGCCAATTTAAACTTCCTTTTAATTATTTAGATCGACTTATGTCAATCTATTTGGATGTGTATGTTGGATGTTGATAAACAAGCATGTAAAGGCAAGTAATGAAAAGATAAGAGTAAGAAGCACAAACCACAACGCGAGTATTTATAGTGGTTCGCTACAAGGACACCTTCCTTGCCCTACTCCACTTTCTCGAGTTACCCACTGAGAGTTCCTAAACACTACACCAATCTCCTTATGGCGGAGAAGCCTTCACAACGTCGCTTACCCTTTTTCCGTGCTAGGCTAACCACCGTGTTCTTTCACCCAAGGTGAACCACACCTACACAACGCCGCCTACCCTTTATAAGGTACTAGGCTAAGTACCTAGTTCTTTCACCCAAGGTGAACTACACCTTCGAACGTCGCCTACCCTTTATTAGGTACTAGGCTAAGCACCTAGTTCCATTGCAATGGAGGAACTACTACCACACTACACCAACGGCTAATCCCAAAGGAGATCTACTCCTTTACAACATCATCAAGGATATCAATATCCTTGGATCTAATACTAGTCTATCTTGTACATCGAAACACACCATATCGAATGTACATCTAAAGCACCTTTCACTAATGCCTTTGACTAGATCTACAAGATACCCTTCACTAACGCCTCTTGTGTCTTGACTTCAGGCACCTTTCACTAATGCTTCTAGTATTGACTTCTAAGCACCTACCACAAGTGCTTATGATATGAGCGATAGATACCCTTCACTAATATCTTCGCTTTGACACTTGAGACATCTTTCACTAATGTCTTCAACACTACACTTCTTAGAAGAAAGAAAGGAATCATCAACAAGAAGACTTCAAGAGCCTTGATGATGAGAAAGCATGGCAACTCATGGACTCGAGCTTGTTTCGACTTCAAAGGTGGTGATCTTGCCTTTAAGAGGAACCTAAAAGATCACACAAAACAAAGCTACAAACATAGATCTCTTGGATTTGAGGTTAGTGAGTTTTTAACTAAGGGATAAAGTGTGTTAGAAAGGGGTGAGAAACAATGAAGAAATGGCTCACTATTTATAGAAGAAAAATCTCATCGCTCCGGGATCCCACGGATCCCTTCCACAAGGATCCGTTTAGCATTAAGCTAGGGATCCGGACGCCCTTTACCCATGGGTATTTTGGTTATGGGTCATGGGTTGAACCATGGATCGTTAGCTAGATACAATGTATCTTTGAGTGCAATGCACTGGTCACTGGGTATTAGTTGATCCATGGGTTATGGATATTATCCATGTATGATATAAGCATGATGTCATGCAATGGGTTATGGGTCAAGCTCCATGGGTCATGAGCTTTGGGTTGTACCCAACTACATTCAATGTATTTGCCCAATGGGTTATGATACTTAAGTTTCTACCCATTTATATTACCCAATATAATACATATTAGTTATGTATATTTTACCCAAATATGTCAACACTAGTTGTTGTACATATGTAATATTAAATCATAAAATCAATTATACTTGTTTTAGTGTTTTATGTGAAAATGTGAATATGTTTAAAACTATTAGTTCAAACCATTTCGTATTTTATTTGTTTCGTTAAAATGATTTTACGTTTGTTATCGACAAAACATTGTAAGATCGTAAAATATAGATAAACGCTTTTACGACTTATTTGTATTAACACCTATGATAATGGATACTTATTATGGGTGATTAATTGGCCATTAATCATACATAATGTCCATTGACTAGGAGTGAGTATTCTCTACTATAAATAGAGATGGTCTTCATCAGTTTGAAGATACTGAAAAACATACTGTTATTAGCAGAAACAAACATTAAGCTAAACACTTATAAGCGCAAGGGTTATTGAATTGTGCCTAATTCTATAACTAACATTTGGTCTTATCCCAAGTAGATATTCGTGTAACCCAGGCATTAGGGTCGAATAGTTTACTTTGGAAAGTGATCACACGATTCCAAGTGATATCCGGTAACCACCTAGTAGTATTGTAGTTGCTCGATTGTCTTAACCCCGCTCGGGACGTATATCAACCAACATTGAAAAGTATCAATCGAGCTATATAGAAACCTTGAACCATTTACGACTAAGGAATTTTGTGTTTTGGTTTTCTTAATATGAACTAGTGAGACAAGTCGGTCATTTTATTTTTTTAACGGCGGTGATTTATTATAAAAAACTAGTAAGGAGCTAGAAAGATTACAAAAAGATAACATTGGAATTTGTAACCAATTTGTCTAGCTAATTTTTGTTTTGCATATAGATTTACACCAATTATATGATAATGAAACTAACTCATCATACAAAGATGCGTTTCTTGTATTACTCGACCGAAAACAATCTTGTTACGAAATCTCCAAACTTGTCACCACAAAACATAGAATATGCCTTCTAAAACTCATTTAGCTTGCACCCGAATTTAAATATTCGCAATCCAATTCAACCAATCATCTTAAGACGAAATACCCGATTTCTAATGTCCCACCGATTGAGAACTTATGAGCGAGATCTTTCATCATAGAACAGAGAAGAAAATATCGTCATAAATTCAACATGCTCGTCATAAATTGGGCTTAGAATGAAGGAATAGGCAAGCCTCTAAATGAAAGGTTCAATCTAGTTGGTAATTTATCCAATTGAACTTTCCAAGAAAACACATTAATTTTAATCGGATCACCTTAATCCATCTAGTCCGAGAAGACACAACCCAGTAACATGTGGCCAACTAACATCGATCTAACCCAAGCCACATAGAAATCTTCCATACTTGTCATAGACCAAATCCAACGATCTTGCATTTGAGCCAATTCAAAAGTTTCTAAACAAGAACACAACTCGATAATTGAACACTCTCTACCCCACCCTAGCGACAACGTAAGGAAAATGTAATAGACGATTTTGCAATCTTTTCTATCATCGAAATCGATTTTTGAGCTCTAAATCATATACCCTTGGGTAATGAATTTTGAGATGAGTATCCCATCCAAAATTTATCCCAAAATTTAGACATCTCACCATTACCCACTTTCTTCTTACAAAACTCAAGGAGATCTATCCTTTCTCCTTTAAAATATGAACATCATGAACAATATCGATCCACCGGATGGTTGATGAGATTTAGGCATTTTATCTAGGTGACCATGTTCTTCATGCAAAGCTTTGATAGTTGTAGTCCACAATGAAGACTTTTGAGTTTTGAAATGCCAAACCATTTAAACATTAGAGCTCTATTCAACGTATAAAACTCGAGACACCTAAACCACCATTTTTTTGGAAGCTAAAACGCTATCCGAACTTGCCCACACCAACTTTTTTCATTAGCATCCACTCCATTAAAAATAGGCTACATATACTCTCCATAATGTGTAACATCTTCATACGGACCTTAAAGATCGACATATTATATAGGCATCGAGCCCAAAACAGACTTTAAAAGGGTCAATCTACCATCGATTGAAAGGGTTTTCAACTTCCATTTAGACAATCTTTGCGACAACTTGTTAATTTACCATCCCATGATTTTACTCTTGACATCACGCCACCAACCATAACACCAAGATAAGAAAAAGGGGAATTAAAAGTGGAATATCCAACCTGAGAAGCTGCATGAACCACCTGCTCCGAAGCTACACCTATTCCCATCAATTTGCTTTTACTCATATTGATACGAAGAACAAATGCTAAGTGAAAACATTTCAAAAAATGGATAATGGTAGCAAGGTTAGACTTACTCCAGTGTCCCATAAATACAACATCGTCCGCATAAAACAAATGAGAGACTTTCAATGAGGGAGCAACTGAAACTGTAAATAAACCATTAACCACCACTCGATGAAAAGAAAGATGTAAAATTTCCATCACCAATATAAACAAAAACAGAGAAAGAGGATCTCCCTTTTTAAGACTCTTGTAGCATTGAAATTCATTGGTTGGACTTTCATTAACGAGAATAGAACCCTAGATGACATAAGACAACTTTGAATCCATCTATACCATTTGTCACCAAAGCCAATTTCTTTAAAATATCATCCAAATAATACCAATGAACCGAGTCATAAGCCTTCTCAAAATCTACCTTGAAAATCATTGTTTGTTTCTTCTTGTATTTTCACCAAGATATGATCTCGTTTAAAATGAATGGGCCATCAAGAATTTGTCTATCGGCAACAAACGCAGACTCGAACTTCATTCACGATACTCCCTACTATGGAACCCAACCGATTCACCAACACCTTAGCGATAATTTTGTACATGCTTCCAATTAAACTAATCACACGAAAATCTTTCACCATTTTGCATCTTGCTTCTCCATTAAATTAATAAAAGATGCATTACATCCTTTAGGAAATGAGCCCAATTGGAAGAAGCTAGTCACAACTCCACCATGTCTTTGTCAATAATATTCCAATATCATCTATTAAAATCAAAGTGAAACCATCCGAACCCGGTGACTTGTCGACCCAAGTCCCAAACCGCTGCTTTATCTCTTCTTTTGAAATATCATTCTCCAAATCGATTGTTGGTCCAACGATATTTTAATAGGAAAATCCATATCAAGAGTTAAACAAAATTACTGTAGAACCTCTAATAATGTTAATGTCGACAAAGAATCAAGAACCAGTATCATGTTTTAAGTTTAAAACTTTTAGTTATGTTTAGTTTATGTGGGTCGAACTTATTTCTTGTTTGGATCACTAACTTGATCCAAACTCACCGTTTGTTATTGTAACTTAAGTAGGATAAGCGGTTATCAACAAACAAACCGTTGTGTTTGTTTGTAACCGCTTAAGTACTAGTCATATCGTTTAGATTAGATAGTGTCGTATCGGTATGTATAAATATGCCTTAATAGAAGCATATCAACACGTTTATATCAATACAAGTCTTTTATATTCATTGTATCTCTATCATTCTTATCTCAATACAAACCCTAGTTTTACATTGAATAACCGTAACCAAACATGGTTAATTACAATCACATCTTGAAATCCTCAAACGTTGGCAAAGAACACGGAAAACATTGGTATCGAGCGTAGGCTCTCGATCATGGGATTTGCCAACAACAACACAAAGTCGTGGAGGTTTTCTTAATGGAAAATATCTCGCTGGAAACCCCGCAAGAATTGGCGATGGAGTTCAAGAAGAAAAAGTATCTTCCCAAGCAAAGGAGATGCTCGTTAAACAAGTATTGGAGAATCAAACGCTCAATGAATGCAAACCGAATCGGAAGAAGGAAAAGATGAAATCGAGCGAGAAAAACGATCCAAGTGTTATATTTGTAAAGAGAAAGGACATGCCTTTTGGGCATGTGAAAGCGAGAAAAAGATTGCATCAGAGAATCCAAACAAGATGATCTCACAACACAAATTCTCCAAAAGGAAATAAACTACCCGAACTGTTCATGTCATTAGTGATTTCGTGGTAGAAGGAACACAACAGCCCCTTGGAACGAGATTTGGTACGTGAGCAGGTCATTACAAGTTTCATTTGTGCCTAGACGAAACCTATTCAAAAGAATCAAATATTCATTTAAGATGATTGGAAAGGAGGAAACCGAGAAAAAGTTTATATTCTCGTATGGTTTGGGAAGTGTCGTGATCAATACGAGACGAAGGAGAGATGGTGATACCCAACGACAATACACCCTTAAGTCTCCTTAATATACTCGATTCGACCTTCGGAAGAACAGGATATTTGATAAAGGTGGACAATACCAAGTGCACCATCGTGCACATGTACGAGGAAGAGGAGATGTTACGAGAAGGATGAAAAGACACCAATACAGGCATAAAGGGGGAACAAAACAAGGCCATAGACGACCACAACAAGTATCTTGACACATATTTTGAGTCAATCGATCCAAAGGAAGAATGCTCCCCATCAAAGGCCTGGAGGAACTGAATTGGGACAAGGATGATGTACACGATTATATTGATAATCGAATACTTAAGTTGGAATGGCACTTTATGCGCCTTGAAGGTTAATTCTTTCAACCGATTTGTTTCATTCATTAACCTTCTTAAAATGATGCAATCGTGTACAAGCATTGGGCGTGTTCATCGAAATTTCATGATATGATAAAGTGGTTCTATATGGAGTACTTAAATTGTGAAAGCATGGAAGAAGTACCACCAACAATTGGGAACATAAAGATCGATTTACTTGCTTTGCATAAAGCAATCGAGAACCTAGGAGGTTATGTTGCGTTTCTGCGAACAATGGAGCACAATTGCCTATTTACAAGGCCTAACAACCGAGGAAGGAGATGCCATCAAAGGGTGTTTCAAACATTTCATAGACTTGATCATGGTGTACCATGAACCGCCCAGATTATTTGGACAATGGACAAGCGAGAGAAAAAGAAAGAGGGAAAGCGGTTGGACTGCAGAATGTAGGTACCCATGGGGCTTGGAAGATTGTACTGACAGGAATGGACAAGATGATCAAGAGAAACGGCTTGGTGTTAGTGACAAAGGAAAAGCAATTGCGAAACATGCAAAGAAGTGAAGAAGATGACTTTGAAGTCATTTTGTAGAAAAAAGGAAGCAAGGATGAGAAGATCGACATTAAATCATTGGGGAAATGTAGAACCTCTAATAATGTTAATGTCGACAAAGAATCAAGAACCAAGATCATGTTTTAAGTTTAAAACTTTTAGTTATGTTTAGTTTATGTGGGTCGAACTTATTTACTGTTTGGATCACTAACTTGATCCAAACTCAGCCCGCTTGTTATTGTAACTTAAGTAGGATAAGCGGTTATCAACAAACAAACCGTTGTGTTTGTTTGTAACCGTTGTAAGTACTAGTCATGTCGCTTAGATTAGATAGTGTCGATCAAGATGTATAAATATGCCTTCTTAATAGAAGCATATCAACACGTTTTATATCAATACAAGTCTTTTATATTCATTGTATCTCTATCATTCTTATCTCAATACAAACCCTAGTTTTACATTCGAATAACCAGAACTAAACATGGTTAATTACAATCACATCTTGAAATCCTCAAACGTTGGCAAAGAACCTGGAAAACAATTACTTGGTGTATCTAAACGTTGAGTAAAATGTTTAAGGAATTCTTGTTTTACCTCTAGTGGATCTTCTTTCCACTCACCATCTACAAGAACCCCTCGGATTGCTAGTCACAGACGCTTTTTATTTAGAATTCCATGAAAATATCTCAATTCTCATCTCCTTCTATCGCCCATCTCACTTTAGCTTTTCGAGCAATCTCCAAAGATTCAAGATGATCTAATTCCTGAATAGATGTCATAATATTTATGCGTTGAGTCCTTATATCCAAATTTGTAATTCCTTGTTCTAAAGTAAGATCAATGGAATTCAATTCAACTTTAGCTTCTGTTTTTGACTTAGAGCATTAGGTGTCACGAAAAGGCCTCCCCTCTTCATCAGTGCCACCTCAGCGCCACATCAGCATCCGCCTTCTCCACAACTAACCACAAAAAACTCCCTCCTCACTCATAACAAACCTCAACCTCTTCATTTGAGGCCCACCACTACCACTTTATTTTTTTATTCAATTTTCATTTCCAAATAAACTAAATTCATTTTATTCAAAAATAAAAATACAATACATAACTTAATAATAAGGAAAAGAAACCAACACTTACTAATAAAAACGATATGAAAAAAAAACGACACGGGTAAAAAAAAATACAACACATACTAATAATACGTAACCTAGTCATCTTTTTGCTGATATTTCTTGATTAGATGTTCCTGCCTCTTGCGGATGATTTCTGCTTTTACCGGGTCAGGATTCAAACTCGGATCTATCATCAGAAAATCCATCTCTATCTTCTCTTGGAGAGTTTTTTCCTTCTCCCACCTCGCCTCGTAACAAGCCCTTTGAGCGTCGGCTTTTTGAGCATATATTTCGGATATATGTCCCAAAAACTACTCGATTGACTTCCACCGGAGCTTGCGGCGCTTCGACGTTGAAGTCGACCTGCTTTCTTTGCGGCTCGTTTGACTCCATCTCTTCGGGCCGAGGTCGTCTGTCCGGCCCGAATATATCCTCGAGACATGTAATGTCAATAGGATCTTGACATCCCACTTGGGATAATTTTCAAAACACCCCAACATTTTTCATACGCAAACTCCTTCCCACCAAAACGCTGCGCAAAGTTAACTTTGGCATTCTCGACATGATCCTGGTCATTTTCACCACTTCGACGCTGAAGATGTTTGTAAATAGCATTGAACTTCTGGCAATCACTGTTAATCCTCGACCATTTACCAGTTATCATATTCTTGCCACGCTGGTTATCGGTGGTCTTATAATTGAACATGTCGAGAATGTCGTTCCAAAAGAACTCCTCAGGACGGTCATTTCCCATATCTCTATCTAGGAAATTTCTATCCAACACTTCGCAAGTAACATTTCTTGGACTTGCTCCACTACCTCCTGTCGCTTGTGCTATGACTTCAACATCTTCGTCGTCGTCTGCGTCCCAAATCTACAACATTTTTTTTGCCTTCGCCTTTTGCCTCAGCCTTTTGCCGGTTCGTGCTTTTGGAACTTTGAATTGTGAACCGGACGGTTGTGATTCCATTTGGGGCAGCTGTGGAGGTGTGACGGTTTAAAAACCGTGGAGGTTGTGATGGGTTAAAAAGCGTGGTGATTGAAATCGGACGGGTAACTTGCGAATCCTTTTGAAACTAATATTGTTGGTTAAGCATTATTTCTTGTGGAGACAGTTGGAATTGGTCGAAGAGGGGTAGACGGGTTTGAAGAACCCCCGTATTGTGGTGGGTTTGAGTTAAGTAAGTTTGTGAAGTACCCTCCGTCATTTGGGTTTTGAGACATTGTGAGATATTTGTTTTGGGTTAAGTAAGAATGGAGGATGTAGGAGACGAAGATGATAAAATGGTTAAGATGAAGATGATATAAATAGTGGTAGGTTTTAAAAAATATATATATATATATATTAAAATTTTATATATATCCGTTTAATAACGGATATATATCCTTGCATGCACTTTTGTCGAAACTTGCTCGTCGTTAGAACGAAGAGGCAACCAATGCCCGACTACGAGCGAGGGTTGGTGTCACGGCGGGACTAGAGCCCCCGACAGCCGTCGATATCCGCTCTTATCCGGTTGACTTTTTCTCCGATCCATATCCGCAATTTATGTTTGAGAGTTTGCATCTTGCTGCAAATGAATCATAGCATTGTCATCCACTTCAATACGATCATTCCAACCCGTCTCCACAACTTTGTCAAATCCTTCCAACTTAAACCAATAATGGTATATACGAAAAAGAATGGGACCATAATCCAAACAAGCTTCACGCAATATTATAGGCCTATGATCACATACAAATAGATCAAGACAAACGGCATAAACATGGGGACACAAGGTATGGAGTCTTGTCTAGGGCGATAGGGGTTTCCTTCCGTGTACGTAAAGGGAAGGGTGTCATTGCCTTCTGGGCTAGACCCAACCTGGTTGTGTGGGCTCGCTACGCCTTCTGAGCTAGGGGCCATGTAGCCACAATTGCCGTTCAAAAAAACATATAATACCACCTGAGTTTCCAACCGAAGGACTTTCAACAAAATCAAAAGAAAAATTACGCTAAAACATGTTAATAGAATACAATTCTACCTTCTCCATCTGTCTTTCCTATAATGTAAGAAAATTTACATGATGTTTAGAACACAACTCCCCTAACCCAATCTTTTTTAGCCTTTTGGGCAAGGTCTTGAATATTCAAAGAAAGAAAATTCATTAGGTTAACCCATTCACTCCTGAACCTCAATAATATCTTCAATGTTTTGCTTACAACCTTCCATTTTATAACCCATTGTTTGTCCTACCTTTATTAACTCATCCATCAGCTCTAGAATGGAATCCCTCGTCTGCATCGATACTTCTTGAAAATGACCCGAACACATTGAGCCATCCAAATTATCCTTTGATTTTGTTGTTGACACCACCATTTTATCATTTTGTTTATTTCCGTTAACCGAACCATCCATAGTATTATTAATATTATCATGAGCATCAACATCTTTTGATGGGGTGAAACCAGGTGGGAATTTCAGACTACCTTCTGATTGGTCAACCCCGTTACTTTCCTCCTTTTGCTTATTCAATATATCATAGATATTAAATGGGTCCTCAGATTCATTATGAGCCGAATCTGCACGATTAACTACATTATCATCTTGTTTTGCATTAACCTCTGCATTGACAAAACTTGATTCTGACGCCACCTCTTCATCACAATCTTCTTCCTCATTAACTTCATTTAATCTTTCTCCCCTCACATCTTCATCAGAAACATATGACTCCTTTTCATCCTCATTAAACTTAGGAATCCATCCAGTAACTTCCTTTGCACGCACTCCAATAAACCTCTCCTTGTACTATAATTTTAAAGGATTAAAAATATTATCTTTTGATTTCAGTTTCACATACAAATGTTTTCTATGTAGACATGTTTCATCGTTGTCCTCGGCATACAAAAGCATACCCCATTTAGAAGCTATTCTAGCAAACGTTGCTTATGTCCAAACATGTAATGGGATGCGTCATTGTCCACCCAAGTAACTATTTCATCAACATAGAACTTGTTAGTAGCTTGTTGCAGATTGCTAAACCAAGATTTCACCCAGATGATTACTAAATTGCTCCTTTGTGATACTTAATTGAAATTCAATCAATAACCAAAACCTCTTCACATATCGTAGTTTAAGGTTTTCAAAGCCCTCATTAGCCAAAGTCATACATATTGAAATGGACCCAAAATCCTTCACTTTTCCCATTAATGAACATGAAAATCTTGTTCAAGAATACATTCACTACCAAGAACTAACGCCGGTTGTGTATCTTCCTTAAACATGTAGTTGTGGTGTTCCTTGTTTGACAATAGAAACATAATGTGTCCCATTATCCATTTTAGATTTTTGAAATTCGGATCGGGACGCCTATTCATTTGTTGGTAATTATTTGTATGATTCCTAGCTGGTCTTTGAAATCAAACCACGTTTGCACGCAACCTCAAATGCCCAATCCAAACAATGCATAAGTTTTCTACAAGCCTATCCATACTCGTAATCTTGACATAACGAACAAAAGCCTAATGTTTTACGGCTTGGGATCTTCTGTTCGGAATATAGACATCAGTAACTTTCCCATACTCATCACAAACCCGCCATAGATCACGATAAGAGAAATATTCTGGAAGTTTGTAACGAAAATTGATTGTGATACATGTTGAACATAATCTTCCTTTGATTGACGATCCCCCATGATCCGAAGATTTGCCGGCGTTTGATCCCACCGTTTGAATGAGTTGGGGGTTAGTGGTAAAGAGAGAACTGGTGTTGAGAGTTGAAATATTTTCTGCTTCTGGTGCTGGTCGCCGACATTTGATCCCGTTGTTGGTGGTTAAGATTCACCGGTAAGGGGTTTCATCATTTTGGTCATTTGATTTAGGGAGGTTCATTTGTTCTTTTTACTAGCTATTGAAGATTGCAATAGTTAAACAGTTAACAGGTCTTCAATGGAGGATCGAACGATCAATAACAACAACATGACAACATCATCCACAAGAATCAGTAAAACATATGAAAAAAAGAAGAGGGTGTTGAACCCTTTATTAATAACTGATAAAGTACAGGAAAAGGGTTAATCTTTCTGTTACAAGATTGATCCTATATATACATGATGAAACGTTATGTTTATGTCGTTTCATATAAAAGTAAACGTTGCAAAACCTAAATAACCGTTTCTTGATAACTGCTTCTGTAATGGGTTTGTTTGGAGGCCCATCCAGGAAAAAAGTAGCAGGCTTTTTTTTGGTTAACAAGACTTCAACAATTAAGTCCAACATGTTCCCCCTAATAGTTGAAGTCTTGTTCTTCCAATATGCATGCTTCCATCTTCAGTGTTTCCACAGCCTTCTTCTTTGGTTTCTCAGTTTCTTTCTTCTTCATGTGTTGATGAATCTTTGTCTTTGATGCCTTCAATCTTTAAAAATTGATGTCTTCTATATCTTCATAGGTCCATCCAAATCACTTGATATAGTGACTTTGGGCGAGTTCCTTTAGCCCTTTTCTACAAAGTTTGTAGGAATTATATCTTTGTCACTCGATCATCTCGATCAAATTGGTGACGCTTTGGGCGATTTCCTCCCAGCCATCATCTACGAAATTTGTAGTCATCTCAAGAACATAATTTTGTTCGAGTTTTGGTACCGTTAGTGCTTTAATAGCATGAAAACATCTTCTTCTCGGCTAAATCCACTGTCTCTAATCTTTCTTCTTCAATTGGCATCCATGGTTGGTTTGATTCTTGAGTAATGATAGATACATGAATTGTTGTTGTTGCTTGATCCCTTGGCTCGATGCCAATGTTAATGTGTCTTCAATGGGAGTTTTCCAGTTGAATGATCAATAACAATGACATTACAACATCATCCACAAGAATCGATGAAACATATGAAACAAAGAAGAGGTGTTGAAAACTGATAAAGTACATGAAAAGGGTTAATCTTTCTGTTACAAGATTGATCCTATATATACATGATGAAACGTTATGTTTATGTCGTTTCATATAAAAGTAAACGTTGCAAAACCTAAATAACCGTTTATTGATAACTGCTTCTGTAATGGGTTTGTTTGGAGGCCCATCCTGGAAAAAAGTAGCAAGCTTTTTTGTGGATAACAAGACTTAAACAATTAAGTCCAACATAAACAGAAACCGACCAAATTAGTATCACACCAAATCGGTAGAAAACCAAAAAGTTAATATCATTCGGTTGCCTGCTTTCTAATTAAATCTCAATTGGTTTCTCTATTTATCATCTTTTAAACTACTACAAATTAACCAAAGTCTACTATTACCGATTCTTAATTACAAAGATAAATTTTGGGTTAACCAACCAACTTTACGACTTTCTTGGATACATCACTACTACATATCAGTCTATAGCGACAGATGTTTTCGCGTGAAATCCGTCGGTATTAGTGGTCCGACGATTTGTGACAGATATTGTGTGTCGGGAAATCCATGGTCGTAATTAGTATTTGTTGGAATTCAGTCGGAACAAAGGACAAATGATATCCGTCGAATTTCGTAGGAATATTTATGTCGGAAGTTTGTCGAACTATTTTTGTCGAATGTCGCTTCAGTAATTATACCGCCAAACTGCTGGAAAATTGTAGACAAGAAGGCTCACAATTCGCACGTAGAAATAGTTGTCGAATGTCATCTGAAGAAGACTTATAATTGGACAAGATAGCTAAATTTAATGTAATTCGTATTTGAAATAGCTTAAATGAAACAAATAAATAAAAAGATAATTGAATTAAAAATATCTACTACAAGATGTTTATCATCCACATTGGAAAAGTTGCATTCAATTCAAAATTCAAATCGAACCATCCAAAATATACAAAATGAAATTAGAGTATCTAATCCAAATATTCATAATGATATGACACTCCCTCTTTCTAGCTTATTTACGAGCATTCACTTCCATTTCCCGTTGATGCATGTGTTCCACTTCCTGCACTTGACGTTCCACTTTTCGTTGTAACCACACTTGCATTTCCAATCCTGATCTCATTTGTGTGCTATCCACTTGCAACTGTCGTACTGTCTCTACCAAAATTTGCACATACATAGTATCAAGCCCCATCAAAATGCTTAAAACTTACAGAAATGACTTTTGTAAATAGGTTATTGAAGACTTTGACAATAGATGCTGCATATGCTTTAAGAACTTTAATAGCAACAAGAAATCATAGTTCAATCAAATTCAGTTCACGCATATTCTACTAAAATAAGCTAAAGGAAGCTCATAATTTTTGACAACTATACCTCCATTAAAGACCTAACGTAACCTAACTAACAGCAACAAGAAATTAAATTCAATTCACAAATATTCTACTGGATTTACCTAAAACAAGCTCATAATGTTTAACAATTACACCTCCCGTAAGACCTAACATAAACAACTTGCATTCAAAATCAAATTCATATTACAGGTATTCTAGTTTCTACCATATTAGCTAAAACAAAAGTTAACCGGCTTAAAACGTCAACAAAATTACATTCAACCTCAGCTTGAATTCACACATATCCTACTAAAATTAGCAATAAAACAAACTAAATTCATGTATAAGCAATGATTTATGGCTTTTCTCATATTAATGGAATGCAAAATCCTTGTACAATGATGATAAAGCTAAAATTAGACATTAACTAACAAATACCTTGCAAAATCAATGCATCGACATTATATAAGAGAACACGATCCTCCTTGTCAACAAAAAAATAAAAGTCAAACTCGCGACACTAAGATTTGTCAAAAGGTATCCAAGTTACAAGTAAAGTGGATAAGCTCACCACAGACGGTGTTAAGACACCCAATTTGTGAAAAGTAGAGTCACATATTGAAGGGTGTAATCTCACCGATCTCTCAACCTCAACTTTGATGGGATGGGTACCCCAAAATCAAAAGGGCGTAGGGAGGGTACCATGTCCTTATATAATGGATACAAGCAACAAACTGCAGAATTTTGGAGATATGAATACAATGAGCAGTTGGAAATAAGTTTTGTAAAGATTGGTCTTCAAGTTTTAACATCATACCTTGTAGCTCTCAGCGGCAACATAAACAGGCTTATCCATGCTTTTAGCCACCAATGCAATCTAATATGTTCCCATCATGATGTGATCTCACTTGTGCATTGTCCTCTTGGAATCTTCTTATTGTCTCTTCCATCATTTGTACTTACGTTGTAATAAGTCCTATTTAATATCTGAACTACAATGTGAAGAAAAGTCCCATTAAACTGCACTAAATTCCAGCTTCCATGACATATTGTTGCAACATTTACAGTCATATAAAATCACTACAACAATGTGGGCTTTCGATGGGAAATATCAGGCTTTACCGGGACATGTCCTCTATGAAGCCTTTCCTGGGACATGTCCCGCCGAAGTCCCCTGAATACCCTCGGGAATACTTTCCCGGGACTAAAGTCCACTTTTACCGGGGACAGGTGGGTTACGCTGGTCAAACATGTCCGACGTGGCACTCACTTTTGCCGTGGACATGTCCCCGGGAAAAGTGGTAGAGTAAAATTATCTACAACTCTTTCGCCGGGGATATGTCCCCGGGGAAAGCGTTTGACCCATTTTACATAAAATTGCTGCAAAATGGGTAATTTTGATTTTTCCTAATTTTTCTCAAAAAATATCTACAATGTAACAACCTATTTTCGTAACCTATTTTATGCTACAAAACACAAATTGCTTAAACATAATATCATATATAACCATCAATCAGTACCATAGTCATGTGTTTCTAAATCGCCAAAACGGTGCAAAACCGTTAACACATGATCATCTAAAAACTATAAACAGCTACCTATCCGCAAATGGTCCAAAACTATATGTATAATCCATTTAGCGGAATCCTAACCATGTTATTCTCACAAACATATCCTAACACATAAGGCTCGAACTCGTGTTCGCCAGTGTTTTGTGATTGACTCGATATCTTCTACTTCTTTTGGTTTGTCCAAAGCTTAACTCATGTATTTTAAATAGTTTAGGTTTTAGGTAAGGAGAACTATCCAAGCATCGGTATCAAAGACCCTTTAAACCATTAGGTTGAATTGGTCATTTAACAATTAGGGTGAGGGTAGGATGGTGGATTTGGGACTAAACCAAGATCTTGGCAGGTGTCGATCCATCCCCTTCATGTAATAGTACTTTAACTAGGTTAATGAGATCATGTTGTTTCATCCGCTTGTAATACAAAAAGATTTGATCATGTTTGCTTACGACTTTTTGAACAAGTGTGTTCAGGGTCGAGGGTTTGTGAAAACATGAGAATGGTGTTAGTGGTTCAGTTATAGTACTATTACACCATTTTCATCATTTCATTCTCCTTTACAATGATCTCCCAAAACTAAACAACAATTCTCTCCTATATTATAAAACAACAAAAATGAAGTTAGCGGCGGACACATGGCTTCTCCGATGGTTTACTGGGCGGTACACGGTTTCTTGTCCAGACATGACAAAGTGTCGGCCCATTTCTTGTTACGGTTTGTAATGGTTACCGATGATGAGGTTGAATCTTGACGGTAGAAAGGTGATGCAAAAGGGTTTAGCTTGCTTTGAGAATTCATAACTGTGTGTATGTTTTTAGTGTATGTTTTTTGCTGTGAAACTCTGTGTGTGAGAGAGAGAGAGAGAGAGAAAGAACGGAGATGATAAGAAGAGAGATGAAAGGGTTTGTAATGATAGTGCTGGAATGGTGCCGAGTGAAGTGGTGTTAATGAGGCACCCTCACAAACCATTTCATATCTCTCGCCACCATTCCATCACTATCATTACCAACCCTTTCATGTCTCTTCTTACCACCTCTGACCTCTCTCTCTCTCACACACACACACACACAGAGTTTCACATAAAAAAACATACACTAAAAACACACACACACAGTTATGAACTCTCAAAGCAAGCTAAACCCTTTTGCACCACCTTTCTAACCATCAAGATTCAACCCTCATCATGAGGTAACCATAACAAACCGTAACAAGAAATGGCATCTACACTTTCCTGTATCTACTGGACTAAGAAACCGTATACCTCCTCGCCATAAACCATCAGAGAAGCCACGTGTCACCGCCACTAACTTCATTTTTGTTGTTTGATAATATAGGAGAGAATTGTTGGTGAGTTTTTGGGAAGATCATTGTCAAAAGGAGAATGAAAGGATGTAGGGAAATGCTGTAATAGCACTTTAACTAGACACATTAACACCATTCTCATGTTTTCACCAACCCTAGACACACTGTTCAAAAATACTTAAGCAAACATGATCAAATCTTTCTTATCACAAGCAGATGAAACAACATGATCTCATTAACCTAGTTAAAGTGCTATTGCACATGAAAGGGGGTGGACCCCAACACCCTGCCAAGATCTTGGATTAGGTCCCAAAATCCAACACCCTACTCTCCTACCTTAATTGTTAAAATCACCAATTCAATCCTAATGGTTTAAAGAGTCTTTGATACCCGATTCTTGATAGTACACGGTTTCTTGGTCCGATGAGATACAGAGTAAACGGCCCATTTCTTGTTACGGTTTGTTATGGTTACTGATGAGGGTTGAATCTTGACGGTAGAAAGGTGGTGCAAAGGGTTTAGCTTGCTTTGAGAGTTCATAACTGTGTGTGCTTTTAGTGTATGTTTTTGTTGTGAAACTTTTGTGTGAAGAGATGCAGAAAGAACAGAGATGATAAGAAGAGATGAAAGGGTTTGTAATGTGCTAGAATGGTGACGAGTGAAGGGGTTAATGAGGCACCCTCACAAACCCTTTCATATCTCTCACCACCATTCCATCACTATCATTACCAACCCTTCATCTCTTCTTATCATCTCGACCTCTCTCTCACACACAAGTACGTAGTTTCACACCAAAAATACACACTAGAAACATACACACAATTATGAACTCAAAGTAAGCTAAACCCTTTGCACCACCTTTCTACCCACAAGATTCAACCTCATCATAAGGTAACCATAACAAACCGTAATAAGAATGGGTCAGACACTTTCCTGTATCTATTGGACCAAGAAACCGTGTACCTCCTCGCCGTAAACCATCAGAGAAGCCATGTGTCACCGCCGCTAACTTCATTTTTGTTGTTCGATAATATAGGAGAGAATTGTTGGTGAGTTTTTGGGAAGATCATTGTCAAAAGGAGAATGAAATGATGTCGGGAAATGGTGTAATAGCACTTTAACTAGACACACTAACACCATTCTCATATTTTCACCAACCTCAACCCTAGACACACTGCTCAAAAGACTTAAGCAAACATGATCAAATCTTTTTATCACAAGCGAGATGAAACAACATGATCTCATTAACCTAGTTAAAGTGTTATTATACATGAAAGGGTGGACCCCAACACCGCCAAGATCTTGGTTTAGGTCCCAAAATCCACCACCCTACTATCCTACCTTAATTGTTAAAATGACCAATTCAATCCTAATGGTTTAAAGAGTCTTTTTGATACCCGATTCTTGGATAGTTATCATTACCTAAAACCCTAAACTGTTTAAAATACGCAACGACATATCTTACCTTTTGGTCTCGCTCGTGTTCGTTGTTCGGTCTGCCTCGCCGAAAGTCTCCTCATCCTACTAACAAAGGATTAAATTTATCTTACACGATTGTTGTAGTGAAAGCACAAAAATACATCAATTATTTATGTAGAAACTAGTTTAATTTTGTTTAAAAACAATGCGACTTCTTCTAGCTTTTTTCTTTCAATGAGAATACATATATTAAAAAACTAGCAAGTACCTAGATAATTACACTGAGGTGGACGAGGTGTTACAACGATTACAAAACCACTATATCCAATTGAATTTAGCTTTCTAAGCATATTCGAGATCCAACCAAAAAGCATTGTATCGATTAGTTAAGAATCAACTTCGCATCTTCCTCTAGTTAATACAGAGAATGAATGGCTATAAAGACCATTAACATATTTTTTAAGCTGTATTATTTTAGGATCTAGTATCAGTATACTAGCTTTTTCAAAAGGCATTGTATCATCATACTTTGCATTTTATGTCACATTCATACCTAGTTGCAAACCATAATCTTCGCCGTTCCAGTCCCAAACGATAAGCCTAACCAAAAATTAACACCTATTAACACAAATTAACACATATTAATACAAATCAACAAAAATCAAAAATTATACCTGAGTAAGAATGGAGAAGAGAAGAGACATAATTAAACGAGGAGAGGGGTGTTGTGGTGGAGATGGTGCGTGTGCGGTTGCAGAGAGTTGAGAAAGTGGTGGTGCTGTGGTGGAGATGGTGGTGGAGACGGAGATGGTGGTGGAGATGGTGAGGAAGTGGTGGAGTTGTGGTGGTTGCAGAGATCAGCTGAGAAAGTGGTGGTGAGGAAGTGATTTTTTTTAATCTCAAAGTGATAACAGATCTCGTTAATAATTGAAGTGTTTTTTACCTTTCAGTTATCCCGGGGACAAGTCCCCGACGAAAGTATTGTTTGTCTTCTAGCGATCCTTTTGGCGGGGACATGTCCCCGGGGAAAGTAATGGCGGGATAAAGTAAAAGAGAGGAGGAAAAATGAAAAATTTAGCCAAAACTTTCCTAGGGAACATGTCCCCGGGAAAATCTTTAATTATTCAATGTTCTTTTTAAAAAAACTCTTTATTATCATTTTAAGTAAATAAAATTAATAATAAATCAGTTTATATTTAACCTAAAAATTATAAAATTAATTTAATTACTTTTAACCTAGGTTGCACGGACACGGCGATATGGCAAAGTCTAAAAATATATGACACGGACACAGGCGTGGACACGGTAATTTATATAAAATGTTTTATAGGTATACGATCATGTTAAACGACAAAGTATATGTGCTATGGTATCGTGACATGTTAAACGACCGAGTATAGGTGTTATGGTATAGGTATCATGTTAAACGACCGAGTATAGGTGCAAGGGTATACGTATCTTGTTAAACGACCAAGTATAGGTGCTATGGTATACGTATCATGTTAAAAGACCGAGTATAGGTGCTATGGTATACGTATCATGTTAAACGACCGAGTATATGTGCTATGGTATACGTATCATGTTTAAAGACCGAGTATAGGTGCTATGGTATACGTATCATGTTAAACGACCACCTATATGTGCTATGGTATACGTATCGTGTTAAACAACCGAGTATAGGTGCTATGGTATACGAATATGTTTAACGACCAATTATAGGTGCTAGGGTATATTTATCATGTTAAACGACCAAGTATAGGTGCTATGATATACGTATCATGTTAAACGTCCGAGTATAGGTGCTATGGTATACGTAATATGTTAAATGACCATGTATAGGTGCTATGGTATACGTAACATGTTAAACGATCAATTATAGGTGCTATGGTATACGTATTATGTTAAACGACCGAGTATAGGTTCTATGGTATACGTATCATGTTAAACGACCGAGTATAGGTGCTATGGTATACGTATCATGTTAAAATACCGAGTATAGGTGCTATGGTATTCGTATCATGTTAAACGACCGAGTATAAGTGCTATGGTATACGTAACATGTTAAACAACCAAGTATAGATGCTATGGTATACGTATCATGTTAAACGACCGAGTATAGGTGCTATGGTATACGTATTATGTTACACGACCGAGTATAGGTGCTATGGTATACGTATCATGTTAAAAGACCTAGTATAGGTGCTATGGTATATGTATCATGTTAAACGAAAAAGTATATGTGCTATGGTATACGTATCATATTAAAAAACCGAGTATAGGTGCTATGGTATACGTAACATGTTAAACGACCAAGTATAGGTGCTATGGTATACGATCATGTTCAACCACCAAGTATAGGTGCTATGGTATACGATCATGTTAAACGCCGAGTATAGGTGTTATGTTATACGTAACATGTTAAACCACCAAGTATAGGTTCTATGGTATACGTATCATGTTAAACGCCGAGTATAGGTGCTATGGTATACGTAACAAGTTAAACGACCAAGTATTGGTGCTATGGTATACATATCATGTTAAACGGCCGAGTATAGGTGCTATGGTATACGTAACATATTAAACGACCAAGTGTAGGTGCTATGGTATACGTATCATGTTAAACGGCCGAGTATAGGTGCTATGGTATATGTATCATGTTAAACGACTAAGTATAGGTGCTATGGTATCTGTAATATGTTAAACGACCAAGTATACGTATATGGCACATGATCTCATTTAGATGAAACAACATGATCTCATTAACCAAGTTAAAGTGCTATTACACATGAAAGGGGTGGACATCTTTGAACTAGTTAAAGTGCTTGTTTCAATAGCACTTTAACTAGGTTAATGAGATCATGTTGTTTCATCTACTTGTGATACAAAAGATTTGATCATGTTTGCTTACAACTTTGAACACATGAGAATGGTGTTGATGTGTCTAGTTAAAGTGCTATTACACCATTTCGACATCATTTCATTCTCCTTTTGACAATGATCTTCCCAAAACTCACCAACAATTCTCCACATTATCAAACAACAAAAATGAAGCGGTGACACGTGGCTTCTCGATGGTTCTGACGAGGAGGTACCACGGTTTCTTGGTCCGATAGATACGGAAAGTGCCCATTTCATTCTGGTTTGTTATGGTTACCTTATGATGAGGTTGAATCTTGTGGGTAGAAAGGTGGTGCAAAGGGTTTAGCTTGCTTTGAGAGTTCATAACTGCGTGTGTGCTTTTAGTGTATGTTTTTTGTTGTGAAAATTTTTGTGTGTGTGAGATACAGAAAGAACAGAGATGATTAGAAGAGAGATGAAAGGGTTTGTAATGATAGTGCTAGAATGGTGATGAGTGAAGTGGGGTTAATGAGGCACCCTCACAAACCCTTTCATATATCTCGCCACCATTCCATCACTATCATTACCAACCCCTTCATCTCTTTTCTTATCATCTCCGACCTCTCTCTCTCACACACAAGTACAGAGTTTCACACCAAAAAATACACACTAGAAACATACACACAATTATGAACTCTCAAAGTAAGCTAAACCCTTTTGCACCACCTTTCTACCCGTCAAGATTCAACCCTCATCATAAGGTAACCATAACAAACCGTAACAAGAAATGGGCTATACACTTTCCTGTATCTATTGGACCAAGAAACCGTGTACCTCCTCGCCGTAAACCATCAGAGAAGCCACGTGTCACTGCCGCTAACTTCATTTTTGTTGTTTGATAATGTAGGAGAGAATTGTTGGTGAGTTTTTGGGAAGATCATTGTCAAAAGGAGAATGAAATGATGTCGGGAAATGGTGTAATAGCACTTTAACTTTAACACCAACACCATTCTCATATTTTCACCAACCCTCAACCCTAGACACACTGCTCAAAAGACTTAAGCAAACATGATCAAATCTTTTTTATCACAAGCAGATGAAACAACATGATCTCATTAACTTAGTTAAAGTGCTATTGCACATGAAAGGGGGTGGACCCCTACACCCTGCCAAGATCTTGGTTTAGGTCCCAAAATCCACCACCCTACTCTCCTACCTTAATTGTTAAAATGACCAATTCAATCCTAATGGTTTAAAGAGTCTTTTTGATACCCGATTCTTGGATAGTTCTCATTACCTAAAACCCTAAACTATTTAAAATACGCAATGACATATCTTACCTTTTGGTCTCGTCTGTGTTCGTTGTTGTGGCCTTGTCCCTGCCGAAAGTCTCCTCATCCTACAAACAATGATTAAATTTATCTTACATGATTGTTGTAGTGAAAGCACAAAAAATACATCAATTATTTATGTTGAAACTAGTTTAATTTTGTTTAAAAACAATGCAGCTTCTTCTAGCTTTTTCTTCAGCAGAATACATATATTAAAAAACTAGCAAGTACCTAGATAATTACACGGAGGTGGACGAGGTGTTACAACGATTACAAAACCACTATATCCAATTGAATTTAGCTTTCCTAAGCATATTCGAGATCCAACCAAAAAAGCATTGTATCAGATTAGTTAAGAATCAACTTCTGCATCTTCCTCTAGTTAATACAGAGAATGAATGGCTATAAAGACCATTAACATATTTTTTAAGCTGTATTATTTTAGGATCTAGTATCAGTATACTAGTTTTTTCAAAAGGCATTGTATCATCATACTTTGCATTTTATGTCACATTCATACCTAGTTGCAAACCATAATCTTCGCCTTTCCAGTCCCACACGATAAGCCTAACCAAAAATTAACACCTATTAACACAAATTAACACATATTAATACAAATCAACAAAAAATGTATTGCCATGACGACTCATGCTCTATGGAATGTAATTCATAATGGCAATGAGGTAGTTCGAAACCTATTAATATTCTTGGACAACCCATAGCACCAAAAGCGGCCTTACCAAAGTGAGAACCCTAATGAATCAAGAAAAAGCACTAAACATTCTCTTTATCGCCATTCCGGATGGTCATATTCTCAAATTTCATGATGCTAAAGATGCTAAGCAGCTCACGGCTGCTCTCAAGACCAAGTTGGAGGAATGAAGCCTAAGAAGATGCACGTAAATTTCTTGTCAACAGATTTGAAACTTTCACAGTGGGTGCAAGAGAGAGTCTTGATGTCGACATGATGGGTTTCAAAAACTCCCAAACATGTTGGAGTTATAGAAGGCGAAGTTTCGAGTTGAGGATGCTAATTTGAAGTTTCTAAGAAGTTTGCCATCTACATGGCATGTGATCGCTACAATGATCGAGGAGAACAACAAGGTTTGGATGTCATGGACTTTGATGATCTCTATCATCAAGCGAAAGTGTATGAGCATGAGATGAATGGTCAACCAAATTCCAAGTCTCACAAAGATTGCTTTTCTATCATACGAAGAAGAGCGTTACTTCAACAAAAAGTACCGCTTTTCCTCAAAATACCGCTTTCTCAAATCTTTGCACATTTACAACCTTCTCATATGCTCAAATGAACTCTACCACCTACCACTTTGCACTCGAGATGAAGTTGTGTGCTCATTCTTTGCGCACAAGCCGCTTACACATCACTTACGGAAGAAGATCTAGCACAAATTGAAGAGATGCACTTGAAGAAATTGATATCGGTGGCAAGTTGCTATGATCAACGCAAGGATCAAAAGTACATGAAGAAAACAGGCAAAAACAATGATTTCAAACCAAAACAAAGAATAACTTTTGACAAATCCAAAATTAAATGCTTCAATTGTCAAAAGACCGGTCACTACAACTAGTGCGGGTTTGCTAAGTATCAAAGCAAATGTAACATCTCGAAGCCAAAACTTGAGCTCAAAGAAATACCAATTCTTCGAAACAAAGGCTTTGGTTGCTCAAGAGAAGTTATCAGTAAGGTGACCGAGTGAAGAGTTTGATGATGAACCGTTGAATTACCGTATCATAGCAAAGTGGAAGATGCGCTTGAAGACAAGTGGATGCATTGATTTGAGCACCGCTTTGATGAAGAACCACGAACATCTTTGCTTTGGAATCGATGATGGCTTTGGAGGATTTGATTGGAGCAAAGAAAGTGAAGATGATCCTCGTCTTCTTGCTATGGTGGCTACTTCACCAACTCGGCCTCCTATCTCGAGGGTATGCTCCAAGCGTTATGATTTTTATCTAAAATTACTTATGATTATGTGATTGAAAGAGATAATCGTGTTAAGGCTAGATCCGAGGTAAAGAAGTTATCAAATTACTTTAGAGTCTATGGAAGCTAAAATTATAACACATGAAAATAATGAAATGGCTTCAATGAAAAGTAAGAACAAGTGATTACCAGTTAAAACTTAGTGAATGGAAACTAAACTATAAAATAGCCGAGATTGAAAAATTAACTAAGAGAGAGATGATTTGTTAGCTAAGTTTGATGCCCGGAAAGAATCGGTTTGTCACATGTTTCTTATGTTCAAAATAGCAAAGAGCTTATCTTAGAACGGCTTAGGTTTTGGTATGAACTTTGATAATGATAAGGTTTAAAAGGTACCATTTGAGGGTCGTTTAAGCCCTTATTTGATCACCTTTATCCGTTATTGCTTAATATCGCTCCTTTTCACTTTTTAGGTCTCTTGAAGGCAAAATGCTGAATGGTACTTATTTGGACGAAAAGGCGCGAATATATCAAGAAATGGCCAAAGTCGAATCGAGACACTCAAAGCAGCGAAAAAAGCAGGCAACGGGCCACCGCTATCCGCGACGCCGTCCGAGGATTTTGTGACGACATAAGCCAAAACCCTATTTTCGTGACGACGTCGGGTTTTAAAAGAGTAGGCCGTCGCTACTCGCACGGCCTAGATGCGACCCAGACGAGCGCCGAAGTCAAGAGACGGTGTCACGAGACATAGCGTGACGCCGCCGCAAGGTTAACGCGCCAAGACGAACCCTAATAGCGGAACACGACGGCGTCACACAACATAAGGTGACGCCGTCGCATATGTAATATTATATAGAATCAATTTTCGCTTTAGGAGAGTCTTTTGGGAGTAAAACCTAAAACCGAACCAAGGGTGTCTTGTATAGTATTTTAGGTTCCAAACCCTATATTACATCTAGATAAGTATTTACTTCATCAATTCAATTATGTCTTTGATTATTTGTGTATGCTTGCATGTTCTCCAAGTCCAGCTAATTTATTTGTGTGTTTGCTAGGAATATGAAACTTAATTATTAAATATTGATTGGTTGTTTCTTATCTTAGTTGATTAATGATCTAGTAATGCGATAGGTCATTCGTTCAGGTACTTAATGCTTGATTCATCTTTGTGAATCTTAGAATATAATTACCGAGTAGTTGTAAGCTAAACCATCCAAAGAGTGCCTTAGTAAGAGTTTATTATCCCTAGTGGGTTTTGTAGACGAGACCCTTTGGTAAGTTCAAAGAGTTAGGAGAAACGCACACCCTACAACTTTAGACACACAATGCAACTAAGAATAAGGACGTGACAACTCAATCATCAATAGGAGATAATTAAGGAGTAGTAAAACCTAAGTAAACACATCTTTTAACTATCATATGAGCACACATTAATTAGACATAGACTACCACCACCTTAGTTTAGATAATTAGATAATAGTAGAGTAATCGGTAGAAATACCAACCCCCAAATCCAATACCCGAGATTCGTACTTTTCAATTTCCTAAAACATAAAAAGATAAAAAATAATCTTCCTCAACCTTAACCTTAGCGTAGTAACTTCTCACTAGCATTCCTATTCCCTAGAGAACGATATCAATACCCGCCACCCTAATACTACACTACAACGATTAGGTTCACTCTTAGGGTGTTGAAAAACTTGCTCGATTTAAAAGGAAGTTCCTTTGACCCCGAACGCAGCCGCAGAAGCTGATCAAGTTTTTGGCGTCATGCTAGGGAATAGAATAGCTAGTTAGTATTCCACCTCATTTAGGTTTCTTTGCTTGATTCCTATCAAGTAAAATTTTCTCATTTTAGCTTCCTCTTAGTCTATCCTTCTTCGTGACCTTTGTTCGTAACCCCATCACTTTTCATCATGGAAGGTGATAACCAACCACCACCATCAACCCACCAACAAATGACCCGCCAAGAGCCCGTACTCTTGGTGAATACTCGCATCAAGCCACTTAGGCTATAGGAACACCATTGAGCTTCCGACCAAGCCCAAACTACGGCCCCTGCGATCCGACACCATCCGGTTGGTGCAAAACGGATGTGCATTCCATGGACTTCGCTCAAGATCCAAATCAAAGATCGAGGATTTCCTTAAAATTTCGATTCCATCGACCTTGATGCTACTACTCGGAGACCACGCGCTGCGCTCTTCCAAATCTCTACTCGGGACCAAGCTAGTAATTGGCTTGAGCGACTTCCACATACCATCTCAAGTTGGGATGATCTTACCTCTCGCTTCCTTGCTCGATTTTTCCCACCGGGAGAACCACTAAGCTTAGAATGACATCTTGATGTTTCAAAGAACCTCATGGTGAATCTCTATCAAGCATGGATTCGATTCAAGGACTTACTTCATAAAGTCCCTCATCACGGCATTGATCTTTTGCTCTAAGTCCAAATCTTTATGATCATGTCAACTTCCCCACTAAGCGATCCATCGATTAAGCGGCCGGTGGAAAACTTAGTGTTCTCACCGCTGAAGAATCATGGGGTATAATAGAGACCTCGCCCTCTACGACAATGAAAGTTGGGATGACCCCCGTGAGCTACCTAAAACCGTCAAGGCAACCTCCTTGCCTTCCATCAACTCACAACCTTCCGACCGTAGGATGATCGAACTGAAGATCAAGTTAAATTCTCATGAGTTCTACGAAAATCCCATGTCTTCACACCATGTGAACAAAGTTTTTCCTCGTGCGAGCCGCTTTGTGATCCTCATAACACGCAAGACTAGCACCGATCCCCCGAACACGCTGCTAACTACGCATCCGTGACATGGATCGGAGAAGATTCCTACAACACCCGGACCTAGAATTTCAATGAAACTCGTGAGGCATGGAAAGCAAGCCCGACTTCTACTGGGACAAACCAAAGAATTCACCTCTAATGATTTCTCATAGCCCCACCTAACGGTCCTAACCAACAAAACATCGAACGGATGTTGCAAAACCTAGTTGCATCCCAAGAAACCCAAATGGCTAAGCTCGGACCGCTTTAACCATCAACAAGCCGAGATGGATAGGAAGATAGACAACCTTTAAAAGCCATAACCAATAGTGATAGGAAGGTTAGTGCTATCTCAACTCCCGAACCTTCGTGTATAGAGATTAAGGATCAAGCAAGCTAACTAAGCACGCTCAATTCAATACCATCGCCTTAGTGAAACCCGATAGAACAGGATGACGAAGAGGACCATACGCTTGTGAATAATGAAACACCCGAGGAAGTAGATGAAGTAGACATTGACTATTTCAACAAATTTCCTACGGAAGAAGAACTATCTCACACCCTCACTTGGTAGCGCGACCTCCGTCACATGTATGTTAGGAAAAGCCCTAGAATCAAGTTTGGGAACCCTTGGAATCTTAACATACCATGTTGCATAGGACACTTTTTGTGGCAAAGGCCTACATTGATCGCAAATCCCCAATCAACATAATGACCAGCACCTACTACAATTGGATAAATGAAGAAGCCTATCCCAACTAGGCAAGACCCCAATAATCCTAGGGATAAGTGCAATTTCTTGGTAGAGTTAGGGTGATTGCCCGCCTATGTAGGTAGTTTCAATGCCCCTCACGGACTTCATAATTGCGGATGATATTCAAACGACCATGACTCTAGCTCGTCCCACGTTATTCTAGGAAAACCTTTCATAGAAAGCACCGGGATGACCTATGACCCCTCGTTAGGAGAAAAGTATTCAAGGATGAGACCGACGACATAGCTTACCAAATGCCGCTTAAGATTGAGAAGTTTTCACTCTAATGATGAAAAGGAACTTAAGTCATTCGGTCTATTATAGGAATGATAAGGATCGGAAAAGGAGTAGATTTTGTTATGACTAAGATTTTCGGGTTCTATAATGATTGTTTGAACTTAGGACCAAAATATAGGACCGAGAGGGGAGAGGACGAACTCTAGAGGTGCATCATAGGACACTTTCTACAACATGGAATCCCCGTGAGAGACCGTCAAGAGGCGGTAATGAGAAAACGATGAGTACGACTACGAGTCTAGCTATAAGACTCTTAAATAAAGAAAGAGCTTGTGGAGGCAACCCATGCTTAATTGTTTGCTTGTTAGTGTCATATATATTTTATTAATTGTTTATCCTCATGTCTAAATTTGTAAAATGCTTTATTTTGTTTTTAACCTCGGCCTTAATTGCATATAAATGTATTTTACATAAGGGATAAGTGTAGAGAGGATTACACGTTTTCTAAAAGAAACATAAACATGAGAATAACAATTAACTAAAAGATATATATGTTTGTTTGTTTGAGTCAAATGCTTGTATCGAAATAATGGATGTTTTTGCGTAAATTTTCCAGATTCTAAAGATGTAAATTTTCCGAATTTTTTTAGAAAATCGCACGCTTTTTGTCGGGATAACTCGACGTCGTCAGATTGCAACTGACGGCTAGAAGGAGTAAAAACATCGATCACTTTTTCTCGCTTTCTCGAGCTACTTATAAATTTTTTTGGAATTTTCCGTGTCTTAATTTTCTTAGAAATTTGTAAACATCCATTCCACAAGCATTATATCCTAGTTTAAATCGAGTCTTATATATATTATTACTCCGATTTTATGCGGTTTCGTTTGTTTTGTTCAAATGTGCGGTGTTTAGTTTGTCAAGAAGAAGTTACACAAGATTGGAAGGAGCTTTTCACGCACAATTCTTCTTGGAAAGGATTTAACCACCACTTTACACTGGATCCTACCGAGCTAATTAGGGAGTATTAGTTTCTTCGCTTTTGATTACCTTCTTTTATCATAACTTTGATATTTTCGGGGAACATTGGGGACAATGTTCGGCTTAAGTGTAGGGAGGGAAAATAAAAGCGGAACTTTGAAACTATGCTTATCCTTGATTATTTACTTTGTCCAATTGCACTTTTGTAATAAACCATGAGAAAATGTCCATAGGTAATTTGGCACCAAATTTAAAATTTTTCATGATATATAGGAGTTGGCCATTAGTCTTAACAAAAGCGCCTCACTTGATAGGAAGTTGTATGACTAGCACAAAACCCTTTACCACCCAAATTCCACCCAAAATGTGAGGATCGCCCTTAGATTAGTAGGAATTAAAAGCATTCATCTTCAATGCTTAGAGTGAACTGCAGTATATTAGATTCTAGAACTTGTTTTTGATGCATTCCGAGATCGTAGTGAGACTACACTTGTGTAGTTAGGAATAACTAAATGATAAGAGGCATTAGGATAACCCTGTTTGATACCCGTAATATAATTACTTCTTCCACATCCTGCCGAGTAATTCCCCCACACCCTTTGCGTTGTACTCATCTTTAGTACACGACACCCCTAGTTAACCCTCCGAGCCTATCCTTTCGCGGTTCTCGTGATGTTTCGGTTTTTCCGAAATATCAACGAAGAGCATTGTTTACACCCCACCCCAAATATACACCCAAATCACCTTAGCCTACCCCTTATGCACTCAATTTTAGTGCAAATGTTTGTTATCACCCTAAACCCTTAGTTCAATTATCCGTTGCTTGCATGAGTTGCTAAGTCGAGTCATATCCTTTGTATACATTTTTGGGACAATTGGGATTCATGGAAAAAGTTAAAGTTTATGAAATGACTCGAAGGAAACGTTAACTAAATTCCTTTGTTTGCATAATAATGTACCCCAAGTGTTTTGATCTTTTCAATTCGGTCAAATTAGTGTTAGAGTAATAAAACTCAAGTGTAGGATGTGCCTATAAATCCCTATCATTTTAATGTTACCGTAGGGGATGGTAGAGTAAAAGTGTATGAAAAAAAAATGAAAAAAAATAGAAAAGAGAAGAAAAAAAACAAGTAAGGTGTAAAAAAAAAAAAAAAAAAAAAAAAAAAAAAAAAAAGGGCTACCATCCTACATCTATCCTTTAAATTTATGTTTGTTTATTTCCGTTACCTAGAGTTTTAGAGTGTCGAGTCTTAGCTAGCAACGCCATTCTTCAGATGCTTGTGACATAGAGATTTTGACTTGCCACCACTAAATAGCCTATCCCACCAAACCCTTGTTTCCCTACCGTAAGCCTAACATTACAACCCTTTAAAAGACCTCTTTGATAGTCTTTCCTAGGTGCCACGCCAAAGAGATGGAGGTTTGATCTATTCTCGAGCCTATGGTAATCTATGTACTAGGACCGTTAATGAGTGTTTATCTTCCATTTCCTATTTGTTATATTTCATATATACACCGAGAAAGATGCGAGTATCCAATCACCCCATGTGAGGTGCTAGTATGTAATTTCCTGCTTTTTTATGACTTTTATGGGCTTATATGTATTGTGCACCATTTTAAATCAATGCTTCATGACCCCTAACTTATAAATTAATTGGTTAAAGCATATTTGCTGAGGACAAGCAATAACATGTAGGGATATTTGATAAGGTTTTAAAAGGTACCATTTGAGGGTCGTTTAAGCCTTATTTGATCACTTTTGTATCCGTTATTGCTTAATATCGCTCCTTTTCACTTTTAGGTCTCTTGAAGGCAAAATGCCGGAATGGCACTTATTTGGACGAAAAGGCGCGAATATATGAAGAAAATGGCCAAAGTCGTAATCGAGACACTCAAAGTCGAGCTGAAGCAGTATACGGCACATCGCTTATCTCGCGACGCCGTCGGAGGATTTTGTGACATACGTAAGCCAAAACCCTATTTTCAAGTGACGACGGTTTTAAAAAGAGTAGTGTCGCTACTTAGACGGCCTAGATCGACCAGACGACGCCGGTCAAGAGGATGGCGTGGCTGACATAAGGTGACGCCGCAAGGTTAACGGCCAAGACGAAACCCTAATGACGGCGACACGGGCGGTCACACAACATAAGGTAACGCCGTCGCATATGTAATATTATATATAGAATCCAAATTTCGCTTTAGGAGAGTCTTTTGGGAGTAAAACCTAAACCGAACCAAGGGTGTCTTATACAAGATTTTAGGTTCCAAACCCTATCTTACATCAAGATAAGTATTTACTCATCAATTCAGCTTATGTCTTTGATTATTTGTGTGTATGCTTGCATGTTCTCCATGTTCGGCTAATTTATTTGTGTGTTTGCTTAGGGAATATGAACTTAATTATTAAATATTGATTGGTTGTTTCTTTATCTTAGTTGATTAATGATCTAGTAATGCGATAGGTTATTCTGTTGTACTTAATGCTTGATTCATCTTTGTGAATCTTAGAATATAATTACATGAGTAGTTGTAAGCTAAACCATCCAAAGAGTGCCTTAGAGTAAGAGTTTATTATCCCAGTGGGTTTTGTAGACGAGACCCTTTGGTAAGTTCAAAGAGTTGTGAGAAACGCATACCCTAGAACTTTAGACACACAACGTAACTAAGAATAAGGACGCGACAACTCAACCATCAATAGGAGATAATTATGGGTAGTAAAACCTAAGTAAACACATCTTTAAACTATCATACGAGCACACATTAATTAGACATAGACTACCACCACCTTAGTTTAGATAATTAGATAATAGTAGAGTAATCTAGAAATACCAACCCCAAATCCAATAATTCGAGATTCATACTTTTCAATTTCCTAAAACATAAAAAGATAAAAAAAATAATCTTCCTCAACCTTAACCTTAGCGTAGTAACTTCTCACTAGCATTCCTATTCCCCAGAGAATGATATCGATACCCGTGGCTTACCCTAATACTACACTACAAACGATTAGGTTCAACGCCTAGGGTGTTGAAAAACTTGATCGACTAAAAGGAAGTTCCTTTGACTCAACGCCATGTAAGCGTGTCGATATAACATAGAAGAAAACAACCTAGTGATCGTGATGTAGGTGATTTTGAGGACATAACCACTAGTGATGATGAACTCATTAACTATGTAGATACATCTAGTAATGAGGGCTCAATAAGTGAACCACCTTGAGTATAAGACAAAGAATATCATCGTCGTCCCATTATCCTAGTCATCAACCCATAAGGCCCGATGTTTCTCGATTTGAGTAGACACTCTAGATGTTAGGTCACTAGTTTTACAAACACAAGCTTATAAGAAAGGAGATGAGGCGATTGAACAAGATCTAACACACACACACAAAGCAATAATACGGTTTAGGCGTAGGAGGTAATGAAAGAAAACTTGAACAACCAACCTTCAAATGAAGGTATACAAGAGTATTGATGGGAGGAAAGCTGTGGCAACACTCCTAGTTTCCATCCTTCGAAATGGGTTTGGGCCTAAGCTCATGGGCCTTCTACATAAGCTTAAGGCTAAAACAAACATAAAGGCCATAATAAAGCTAACTATTACATATTAATTACTAACACTTGATTATGGTTTAGAGTGATTCCAAAAATCTCCCCACCGAGTGTTGGTGATGAACGGTGAAGGCGTTGATGTAATATTAGCTTTGACGCCTTCTTCGACATTCTTCTTTCTTGTGAGAAGAATTGCCTTGATTTAAACAATCTCCGCGGTTAGAGATAGTTTTCCTTGAGCAAATATGTTTTAGCGCCATCATTAACTTTGTTCTTTGATCATTGTTCTTTGTGGTGAAAGTGATAGTATGTTGTTGTTCGCATCAATTCGCCTAAGGTCCGCTTCGTTGTTCCCAAAGTGTTCCACGCCATTCTTCAACATGCTCACACGCCTTTGACGCTGGAATTCAATAACGATGAAGTTCTTTAAGTCTTAACTTTGTAGATTCTTTGGTTTGATGAAGAATCGCTATGACCGTTGTGTTGCTTTTGGATAGAACTTCCATTAGTGATGATGTTGGCGTGAGCACGGAGAAGAATCAAGACGATCATCCCACTCCGGAGCTTCCATAAGAAGAAAACATGTCAAACCGGTTAGTAATAAGCGATTCCGCACTTACAAGTTTGAACTTCAAGAGTGTTAATGACTAGTGTGAAACACAACTCTAATTCTTATAAAGGCCATTCCCGAACCGAGTCCCACAAGTGAGATAACGGCGATGTCGGGCACATCTATGTTTCGTATGAGTCGAGGTACACCAAGCATCACCACGATCAGACCGTTTGAGACACACTCCGCGTAATCCACGGGAGTTACCGACCGACCGCCGCCGTGGTCGTTTGATGTTGACCTCGGCGTGAGTTTCCATTCAATCACCGAGGATCACGTATGTGAACCTCTCATAAATGTTCTCGCTGATTGCTAAGATCTGTGAAGGACTCGATATGAACCATCGATAATCTTATTTGGTAATTGTCAAGTGATAAAATGTCAAGTGTTCCTAAGAGATCTTTTGATGAATCTCATGCTCTAGACTCAATAGTGCATTTTGGTTTTCCGAGCTGAGACTAGGGAGAGGGTCTTCTTCAATACCAACGATCTCAAGAGAAAGCCAATAGTTTACGAGGGTTCCCGTGAGAATGAAACAAGCACTGCTGGGAGAAACTCGAGTGGCTAAAGAAGGTTTAGTGCACGCGCCACCGGGTCCATGACGACTTTTAATATTCAATACCGGCGCCACTAAGTGACAACCGAGATATATGAATTGAACCCGAAGGTTCCGCCCTAAGTTGAATAATTTGAGGGCTATTTCTTTTCACCCTTTTCTTAGCATTTTTTTTGATTCTTCAACTCCTTCTTTCTCCGATTCTCATTTTCTCCTTTATAATCATACCTAAGGACTCTAAGTACTAACTATTTGTGATGTCCTTGGGTAGATCCCTCCGAAGCTCGGGCGGATCATAGGACGATTATTCCTAACCTTAGTCACCTTATAACCCATGACTAACCTATGTTGCCATTAAAACCATCTGTTTTGTGAAAAATCTCTCGAAGGGCTTGTTAATGAAAATCATGTTTGAACCATCGTGAGAGATAGGATTTTGCATAAATACTCCCCTCCACATGTGCTTAAGAGTTTTAATGGTTTAAATGCATCAAAGGCGGAAAGAGCGCGCATTTGAATTGATCCACTGAGATAGACAATCCTCGAGACACGACACGCTGTATAGTTAAAGAGTTACATTATACGCCTTTAGGTGACAACTAGCCTAATAACCATTTTGAAGGTGTAGACAAACCTCGAAAGGTTGTCATACCCATCGAGTTCATGTCTACCAAGAGTGTTTCAATGGTACTTTCTACTTGGACCAGTCCTCATGAGACACGCTTACATTACTAGCGAACTAGCTTGAAATTATTACCCGTCCAGACAAGTCTTTTCGAGTTACTAACGCTTAGTACTGTCAATTAACTGGTTAAGTCAAGTACACTGATTCATTTGCATTTTGCACAACATATTTCTTATCACACAATTTTCTCCCCTCAAAATGGTATATAAAATGTTATTTTTGAAATGTTGACAATAAATATGACCATTTCGAGTGTTCTTGGAAGATGACCACTATGAACAATTTAGAACAAAGTTTTAACGCAAATACTCCCCCTAAACAAGTGATATAAACGGTTGAGGTTTTGAAAATCATATGGAAGTATTTGTCCTTTGAGCAAAACCTTGAAAAGTGAAAGGTTTGATAGGTTTTACTCAAAAGCAAGAAGCTTTAGCTCCTCTTTATAAGGATTGTGGCAATCAAGCGCACTACGTGGTCCTTTCTTGACAATTACGGATTGTACACTATTATGTGTGCACGCTTCACGAGCAAGAGTTGATCACACATCCAAATTTATATGAAAGAAACAATTCAAGGCCAGAAGAAGGCGTTGATGTTCCCAGGAGCGCGCATTGTGGAATTGAAAGCCGGTTATGTTAATCCTGGGTCGACCACCAACATAGCTCTCAATCGCTCTGAATCGATCCCTTCTCAACAACCGCTCATCAATCATGGTGATGATCCTTCACATTCCTCCGATCCCGAGAATTCCATCGCTAGGTTCCCAATGTTTTCACGTATATCCTTCAATCGATAAGCTAATATGCCCCCAACCATCTTCAAGTATGATCTCTAAATTTGTGAAGCTCATTACACGCCATCAAGCAATCGCTGGCGAAGTTCATCATGATAAACGACACCAAACGGTTTGTCAATGAGCGTTAATTGCGATAGCCGGCTGATATCGGGAAGACTGTTGTGGTGGAGTTAAGTTGACACGTGTCTCGATATGATTCAATGGCAAGTCGGAGATCTTCAACACGCTATTTTATGACTATCCGTCCGATGAATATGAGCAAATGACTTGATGAATTCATCGTATTTCGCTGAGATTGTCTCATGCGACTTCATCGATTTGGCAAGGTACATGTCTTCAATATCGCTGAGAGACAAATCAAAGTCGACTTCACGTAATGAATAATCCCTTTCATCCCGCCTTTGACCACAATCTTCGAGAAAGGTGTAGTCCCATTTGGATAAAAGACCAACATGTTGGATGGCAACGATGTCTTTAGTACTAAACACCGCATGTTGTGACTTCGAACCCGACTGTAGTAGAGATTTCGGCTTGCTCGCCGTTGATGAATCCCATACAATGCATCTCGGTCAGATGCTTCCACCATGTGGAGAACAAGTGATTGGCACGTTCTTAATGGCAATGCAGCTTGAGTAGATAGATTGCAGGAATGGAAGTGTCAAGGATGTAGCATATTTCCTTGAACCATCGCCACCATGGAGAAGAAATTCTGTGTCTCTGAAGAAATATCGGAAGCGGAACTGTGGTTCATCCGGGTCGGGCCAATGGCCTGTAGAGGTTTGGTCCAATCGGTGTAGTATGGAGGTTGTCCTCGTGAAGTCAATGCTTGCTCGGGTCGAGCCAATCCATGTTGTTAGACATAGCTCGGCAATGTTGTCAAGTCGATATTCGACCGAGGGCACTTTCAGAAATGTCTTTAGAAGTTGGAATGCTTCATTCTTGATTCTCTTCAACTCGATTGGCTCATCTTCACTCGGAACTTTTCTTGCAATGATTTTGCATGCTCCAATGTATTACCGCTACCAAATTCGACCTTCTTGGTAGGAGTTTGATTGACAAGTGTGGAGAACCATTCAAATTCTTCGGTTTTATCGTTATCTAGCCATGATAAGACTTCAGTCGAGTCGTCTTCTTCTTCTTTTAGAAGGCCTTGATGATGATTCGGCTCGCACTTATTTGGGAGTGGGTTGTTGTAGGGGCTCAAGGACCTCTTCATCGTCACCACCCGTGATACTCAAAGTAATCACGGCTTTTTGAGTCGTGGGTGGTATCTCGAATCGCCCCGAGGTTTATCTCAGGGAAGAAGCGAGGAGGAGACCTTTGTTGAGTAGAGTCCTGCTTGAGAGGAGGTAACAGAAGATGATTCACCGCACTTCTTCCGACGCTTAGCTATCATGCTTGTCCGATCCTTGTCTTCATCGCTCTAGGACGCTTAGACTTTTTCTCGCTTCGAATCTACATGCTTTGAGTTGGTAGTCCAAAGCAATGCTTGAAACAAGCTTTCCTTCCTCAGGTAAATGTCCCGCATCGTAGACATTTGTGTGACAAGCTTGGCCACCGCTCATTGTTCGAGAAAACTACAGATCGCTTGGATTGATTGTGACGGTTAAAGGTGTTGATCTTATAGTTTGCTTGGCTATCTCGTGATAAGATTCGGATATAGTTGTCCGTAAACAGCTCCTTTGTGACTTTAGGAACGAACTCAAGGTATTTGTTTGTAGCCTTCGATCATTCGCTCGAGCCTCTCGACGATGACTTTCATGAACCTCGGATAAACTTCCTTTCTTCTTGCATCTTGTCATTCTCATCATGTAGATATTGAATTTGTCGATCGAGAAAGTCCAAATTTCGTATAGCATGTCTTTCTTTATGAATTGTTTAATGACTTTCACAATTCTTTCATATGTACGAAATCCAAGATCGAGGTGGTTTCTTCACCGATTCGATGATGATTTGGTTGATTTCTTTGATGGTGGTGGTGAGGATGGAGATGATGAATCGATGAGGAGGAGGTACGAGGAGGCTCCTGGGTCCTTTCGAGGTGCGTATATCCTCCTTGGAACGAGTCGATTGTTGGTAAGAAAATCATCATAATTCTCTTCGTTATCTTGTCCGCTTTTAGCCTCTTTGCTTCCTTCCGATCCTTAGCTTCTTCATCAGGTCTTTTTCTTTTCGGGTTCCTCAATGTTATAATCGATGACCTCCACAAGCTTGTTGTTGCACAAGAGTGGCACCTGCATCCCTTATCGGGTCGATTAACCGCATCGTCGATTCAAAGGTGAGGGGCAACACCACTTGATCCTCCGGGGCCACCCATTTGGTCTTTTGCAAATTCTTCTTTTTGAATGTGTCTAACTAAATTAAACTTCTTCCCATAGGATTGATCTAATAGCTCTTCTTCTTCGTAGCTTTCATCATAGGGCACCAATGCGTGGAGTCTTCCCTTTTCCTTTATCACCGAGGACTTGAGGTTTGAAGCAGATAGGTGTCATCCTTTGCGCTCGTGAGTAGTAATCTCTTCATCGATTCGACCTTCAGAGCTTTCGTCCAAAAGCTTTGTGGTTCGGCTGGGGATTGGACGGGAGTAGCTTCCTTAGATGGAATGCTTCTTTGATGGAGGGTTCCTCTTGGGAACTTCTTCGACTCTCTATGCTTAATGCACTTCCAACGCCTTCCGGTTCTCGAGTAGGTTTCCCTGCCTTTTCATCAAGATGGCCAACTTTTCCTTCTTTACGGCCACCCGACACCTTTGTACGCGTTTCGCCTTTTTGATTTTCATGAGAAGGTGATCTAGCAACACAAAGCACTCGTTTCTTCGTGAGACGATCTTTGATTCTCGACAGATAGTATGGGCTCACTCAAGATGTCATGATTATCCGGTCATTGAGTCTCATGGGATATCGTGGATGAAGTCCAAGAGCTCGATCAACATTTATGTATCTCGACATAGGAATTTTGAGCCAAGCTTCATGAGACAAAGATCATATCTTCCCATAGAAGGCTTCAATTATGATGTCCTTCTTGTTGATCAACCACCGTAAAATTTGTAGTTCCATGAGCTTGGGATGCTCATAGCCACCGCCACGACTGTAGACCCATTTGGTGATGATCATATAGAGTGTCTTCCATGGTTGAGGAATATTCTTCACCCACGCGAGAGTGCTTAGAAATGATTCCTTTAGCTTCATCATAACCAATATCTATCAAGAATTGCAGGACGCCTCTTGCAAGAGGGTAGCAAAGAAGTCGGTTGAGCGATGTCGGAATGATGAGAACAACTCGTAAGTCATCGTGAGTGATAGTGACTTGTTTGTGATTATGAGTCACATTCACAAAGATTTGACCAAAGGATCCTTTGTATAGAATCCCGAATTGTTGAATGTAGACCCTCGAACCGTGGAAGAGCGAGAGAGCATGTTCGGTAGGGATGAGACTGAGAATATCCATCGCAATGAGACAAGAAGATTCTGAAAGCATGCGAGGGTGTCAAAGTCAACCTAAGGTTGTTCTTTCCAAGCTTTCTCGGATAGCCATTTGGGAAGATATCGACAATAGTGAGAACCTCGTGCATCCACATTCATTCGAGCACCATGTCGAGATCTCAAATAACATTAGCCAAAAGAACCAACATATCGAAAGACATAATGTTAGTCAATGGAAGGTCTTATTGTCTAGTTATTGAATGTATAAGTGTCAATGATTGTTACGAGTCCTAAGTCACTTGTTTCTTCAATAGTCTAATGACGCCGTGAAATGTTTCATGAGTTAGTTAACTTTAAGTTTTAAAGTTTATGTTATCACTTATTGTTCACATCATATCAAACGATTAAGTGATTAGTGACATTATTGGATTCGCGACGTTATGATTAGTTTATTTACAAGTTTGTACGAATAATTCATTATGAAGGTCAATCCGAGGCTTAAGTGTAGTTTTGGCAAAGTTAGCGTAACAAGAATGACATATGCGTGAGACGAAAGCTTCACGCGTAGGGATTCTAACTTACGGTAAGAAAAGTTACGCGTGGGAAAGGGGGACCTAAGCTGGAGCTACGCGAGGGGCATATTCGGACTTTACGTAAGGCTTACACTGTAAGAGTAGACCTTATGCATGAGAGTCCTTCATCACGCATATCCTTCACAGTGACGCGTAGTCCCTTTGTAGAACCTTATGCGTAGTAGTTACGCCGTGGGATTTCTCACGATAACCGCCCACGCTGTAAGGTATTCCTTCGCGTAGAGTTTCAATAACCTTGATTCCGAGTATTACGAGTAGCAAACCGAAATAACATCATCATAAGATCAATATTAACACTAACACTCATTCTATAACGGATCATGGCATGAAAGCATTCGCTTAAAGGTTACTAGTGAAAGTCATATGCGTAAGTCAAAACCCTAAGGGTTTAAGAATTACAGCGTATGAATTTTAACCATAGGATTTGCACCATATTTATTCGGTAGTTTAAGAGTTGTGAGAGAGTCTTTAAACCAAGTATTAACATCTAATTCGAGATGAATCAAAATACCCAATTTTTAGAACATTAAACCCAATTCCTAATTCGAATCAATTAGGGTTTCGGTGGATATAAGGCATGGATATCATCACTCAACATCACATAAGCATAACACAACAATATTTTGACCAAAAGACTTCACATTCGAAAATACCCAAATCGACTCATAAACCCTAATATTCAAAAACCATTAATTAGTGTTTCGGGTATGTTTAGGTGATGAAAATGTGTTTATTGATGTAAAAGAAACATTTTGACACAATATTTATAACCATGAAACACCATTTCTGATTGAGTGTTCATACGCTTATGCGTAGAACACTAAATCAAACATAGATCAAAATTTTACCGTTAGTTTTGTATAAGAATCAAAACCTATGTTTGTAAACACGTTATCATAAAACCACTTACAAATTGATGATCCAAAACACATTTGTAGATGGATTTTAGGCGAGGATTTTAGTTGGTTGAGAAATAAATGTGAAGTATATGAGTTAGGTGGGGTGTTTTGTATAAAATAACTTTAAGGTTATGACAGCTTTGGTCCCTCCACCTTTTCTTTTCATACAAAGCCATTTAACTTCCATTTTTGTTACCAAACAAAGGTTTTAAAAAGAAACTTGACGATCGACCCCTCGACTCTAGAAAATAGTGAAAGGTTATTAATTTTAGTCCGAGGAGTGTCATTGAACCGAAATTTACCACCATTGATAAAATAACCAAGGGATATGATAACATGGAAGTACACGGATGTTTTGAAACAGTTAAGTTAAAGGTCTTTTCCCTCAACACTTGATCGTAAAATCCGAATTTTGAAAGATTAAGGTGTTGACGGAAGAAATGTACTTGCCATGTTGAATGAAAATAGATTAGAAGAATATTTTGTTTTTTATCGGGTTTTATATTTTGTATTTTGTTTTGAAATAATTTATTTACAAAAGAGAGTTTTGGTGTTCGAGTGTTTTTAAGATTGCTTTTAAGAGGTCATCCACCTCTTGAGTCAAACACCTCATACCAACCGTGGACCAACTCATTAAACCTAGCGGAGGCAAGGTCAGAGAAGATCCGCCAATTGGTATTCAAGACCACAAAGTATAATTAAACGGCACTCGCTCCACGCGGTCCTTGATGAAATGATAGCGTAGATCGTGTGTGCTTTGATTTCAGTGCGTCGAATCGAAGTTGCACGATATCGCAATGGCACTGGATTGTCGCAGCACATCGTGATTCCATCAAATGTGTAACCATAGTCTTTGAGTCCTGTTCTCATCCAAATGACTCGAGCACAACATGCCGACATGGCTACATATTCTCCTTTCGATTGACAAATATGTACAACCGGCTTCTTTGATGGCCAAGACATCAGGTTTATCGAGAAATTGTAGAGCCTCAAGTGCTTTTCCTCGAGTCTAAGCATCCCGCGTGATCGGTGTCTAAAAAGCGATTAGTTCAAAACTAGAATCCTTGGATACCGTATCCCCAAGTTAATGGTTCCCTTGATGTACCTGGAGATTCTTTTAGCCTCGAGAGAGGTGGGTTTCGCTTAGTCGCGATCGATAACCGGAGCATAGATAAATGGCAAAGACAATATCGGTATGCTTGTCGTTAGATACATGAGAGACCCGATAATACTTGGATTTGGTAGTCAACTAATTTCCCATGTAAATCAAAGATCTAGCTTCTTGGTATGAGCCATTGGTGTGGCATAAGTGACAAGGTTGTCATTCCAAATTTGTTTAACGATTCGAGGGCATATTTGGACCGACTCAAGAAAATCTGCACGGGTGATTGATGAACTTGCGCATCCTAGAAAGAACGTGAGTTCACCCATCATGGACATTTCAAAATTTTCCTTCATTAGTTTTGCAAAAGCGGTTGAAAACTTTTATGTGTCGACCCAAAAATGATGTCATCTACGAATTTGAACAATTAAGATGTGTGCCCCTGATATTGTATAAAAAGAGTTGGTTCAACCGAGCCTTTGGTGAAATTATTAGAATGAGGAAAGATGATAGTTTATCGCACCATGCCCGAGGGCTTGTTTGAGACCATAAGCGACTTTTGTTCGCTTTGTAGACATGGTTCGCACTGGATTAACGAATCCGTCGGGTTGCCACTGACATAAACCGCTTATTTCGGGCTTGTCCGCCGAGAAGCGCGGCTGACATCCATTTGAAAGACCGCCATATTCATATGAGCCGCGAACGCGAGAAATATCCGAACAGCCTCAAGACGAGCAACCCGAGCAAAAGATTCTTCAAAGTCTATTCTCTTCCCGACGATAACCCTTAGCAACTAGACGTGACTTGTTTCGATAACGCTCCCTTCAAAGATCCAATTTGTTTTTCCAAACCATTTTAGACCAATGACGAGACCTCGCTGGTCTTTCAACCGCCCCATACTTCAAGACGCTTGAATTGGTTGAGTTCTTCCTGCATGGATTCAATCCATTGTCTTTTGTCATTATGCCTTTAATGTTTTTAGGCTCTGATTGGCAGACAAGAGTGCATAAATGCAATGTTCACCATATGTGAAGTTGTTGTCCAGTAATACCGGGGTTGATTCGGTTGCCAATAATGTTAGCCCGAGGATGGTCTTTTGTCCATCGGTGTGTAGAGGGTTGATGTTGGTATACATTGTGCTGATTTTGAGGATTCAAATGGTTTGTTGAAGATTCGCGACATACAGTGCGGCAGCCCCTCATTAGCAAACAGTTGAAGAATGCATTTGGATCAAAATCGCAGTGGGGTACTTCATTCGTAATATCATCAACCGTTCATCATTGTTGGAAGCGTGTGTTCAATCTGCTGTGTTGGAGTCAACTCGTGTAGGTGCATCTTCAAATAGTTGTTGTATCGTGTGTATCGTATAGGAATATTATCGGGTTGTGCGTGAGCGGATACAGCGGAT